>CM050164.1:221976413-223176413 GCA_027410445.1 Discoglossus pictus | reverse complement strand
CACTGCATTACACAGGCTTCCTCCCACCTCACTATCATATCACTGTATTATACATACTTCCGCTCTCCTCACTTCCCTTTAATTTTATTAGCCACATGATACTTTACCAGGGGAAGGTAATGTGTTTAAGGGTAGGGTTGATATGGGCGATGAGGGAAAAGAAGTGGAAGGGAACGGGAATTAGTGAAGAGCAAGAAGCAGCAGACAGAGGAGGTAGAAAGTGAGATGGGAAAAATGAAGACTATAAAAAACAGAATAACGAAAAAAGAGTATAAGTGAGTTGGAAAGATATAAACTGAATATATTGCAATCATAAATAACGAAATACTACAGTCAGGTGTTGTAATGCAAAAATACATGCCTAAAAAGTATCCTAACCATTTTTATTTACAACGTTGTGTATACCTTTGTCCAAATACTCTTTCTGCTGCTCTTGCCAAGTAGCCCGAGTCCTGGCCATTGCATCTTCCCAGGGTTGTTAAAAAGGGTAGGAGTCAAAAGCTTTCCTGGGTCAAAGATTTCTTGGGAGAGAAAAACTGCTCCATACCTATGGTGCCCTCTAGTGATAATGCATGATTAATTTTTATTTCCGCATTCTGAGTGTCCCCTATTCAAATTATCTGGGGGATCCCCCCAGTTCTTACAACCCTGGGGTTTCCATTAAGTTGTCTCTTCCCTTTGTAGCATCTGATATGTACTGTATATCTCCTTGTAGTAATATTCAGAGGAACTAAATGTTAACCATGTATAACAAGTAAGTATTTAAGAAGCAAACAAACATTATTTTAGCTGATATTAATTATGTTATAGAAAAAAAATACATAATTTCTTAACTTTATTCAGCCTGTTGCACTATAAGATTCTGAGTGAAAGAAAAAAGTTCAGTAATAACCAAAGATGGAAAATACACTCAAGTTTCACAGCTCCAGCCTCTTTTGCTTGTGCAAAGTTCATAGAACCCACATGGCACCCTTTCTACCCCCACAAACTTGAACCCCTATGGGGTACCATAAGGACCCCCATAGTCCCTAACACTAAATGCAATAAAATACTGCATAAAATATAAAAAAACATTAAACAGGTAAGGTGGGAAAATTTACATTACCTATGCTTTTGACGTCCTCCAGCAATGTCCTTGTCCTCGCTCTACAGCCCTGGATAAACGGGCATTTCCATTTTGATTGAGGAATTCATCTTCTTCTTTCTTAATTGAAAACCTTGGTCCTGATCTTCTCCTGAAGGGAATGGGCATCCTCCTAAAAACTCTGCAGCTCTATAAAAAAAAAACTTAATCTAACACAACTTCCCCTTATATACTAATTTTTGTTTATTCCAATTGGATGAAATATGTATTAATCATATTTCAGCCAATCAGCATCAAGTATCAAATATTCCCCTTAGTAACAAATTAATATTTAGTGTCATGGGAAAACTAGCTTTTCAGAAATCCTATAGCTGCAAGTCAGTTCTAGAATTCTTATAATAGCCATTAAAGGGAGGCCTTACTCTTTGACTTGCAGCAACTGATCATGAAAGTGGCCAAAGTAGGTTTAAAGGAAAAAATAAATAAAACACATGCCTTATATTTTATATGCAATTATTCTTTACTGCGTGGCTATATTTTGCTTTCTTCCCTGTTGCTGCCTGTCACTTTCTCAGGTAGGTTTGTGTGTGTAAACTAGTGAGATTTCGCAGTCTGCTTACAGGAGACTTTGAGTGCCAGGGAATAGGTTAAATAAAAACAACATGCAGGCGGTTTATGTCCCCTCCGCCTATGACCCGCTATACCCCTATGAGATGGGTATGCCCTGGATTCTCCCTCAAAACCTTCTACCCCTATGTGGGATGGGGGTCCATTAACTCCATGGGGGTGCCTATGGACCCCTAGGGAACTGCTAACCATAACCATGGGGGTCCGTTTTGGTAACCAGGCACCAAACTGTAACCCATTATCAAGGGGGTTCCTAGGGACCCCTGTAGTTATCTTAAAATATCATGAAAATGTACTTTTGCCTAAAAAAACGGGCCACTTATTAAAAAGAAAAGAAAAAATCTGTCATGATCCCCCAGACCACCCTTTTCACATAATGGCTCCTATCAGGACGGCCTCCTGGGCATATGTGGTTGTGGGATGAGGAAGTTGTACCTTGCCTGGTCAGCCTGCGCAGGGACTAGGCTCAGTAGTTGTTATAGCTATTTAATATGTTTTTATGTTATGTTGATTACCCTATGTATGTTAATTACTGTATGCTATGTTGCTTCATTATGTGTGTTTGACTTATGATGTTAGATTCTGTATGTTGCATGTTCGTTCCATGAAGAGTTAACTGATTTAGAATGTGATGATGTAATCTGTAAATGTCATGAGTCAGTTAGTAAAGTTTCCTGTGATGTTTGATACATAAAAAAGGTGTATCTGTTATGAAGTCTCCACCACAATAAAAGCAGTTCCACCACCAGATGATGTATCTTATATGCTGATCCTGTGTGCTCACATTTTTAAATGCTGAATCCAAGCAAGATGATTTTAGAGAAATCAGCTGTATTGGTGAAGTGATCAATAGAACCTGAAAGATCTGCTGGGTGGGTTTGGCCATGACAGCCTTATCAAGCCTGACTGAAGAAAGCAGATCATAACATCATCTAATAGAGCTTTGATGACAAGGAGCTTCCACACTGACTAATGGTGTTTTGACTGCTCCCTGTCTTTATATACTATTGTTGAGAATTCTGATTATCTGAAATATGTTTCAATAATTTTTAAGTCAATTATTTGAATTACACCCACTTTTTTTCTGATTGGTTAGAAGTCTAACCAGTGGAAATAAACAGGTTACAATCTACAAAATTGGTTATTAGGTAAGGGTGCAGTCAATAAAAACGTTTTTTGGAAAAGGAGCTCCATTAGATGGCAGGATTTTAAGGAGAACGCTAAATGTGAGAAACAAGGGCTTTATTGAAGTAAAAGATGACAAATCTTCAATCCTGCATATCCAGGGCTGAAGAGTGAGGACCAGGGCTTCGAGGATTGTCACTGGAAGCTTGTCAAGTTAGGATAAGTATAATTTCCAAGGGGGTCTTAAGGACCCCCATGGTATAGGGGTTATTTTCGGTGCTATGGAAGTCCATAAGGACACACATGTTATACAAAACCATAAGCTGCCATGGTATAGGTGATATAAAGACCCCCTACGGTTATAGTATAGTATCTCAGTGGGGATACCTGGTCTCATTGCAGTAGCGTGTACTGAGGGGGAATCGAAGTTGGTACCGTGGCTCACAGGTGGTAGAGGTAGCTTCTTTATAGCTTCTGTTTTAGGCAATCCATGCTTCTCTGAGGCATTATTTTGCATTTATTTGAAGGTGCCTGGAGGCTTTTTAATAATGTTAAGCACTTGGAGAGACTTCTGAGTAAACATCTAAGAACTTGGATATCATTATGGGAGTCATAGGATAGTGATGTAGAAAATATATATCAGCCAGGCACTCAGGACAATATTATAGACATTATGAGAACTTGGATGACATTTCTCAAAGGTTAAATATACAAGTGTGATGTGATATCTGGATATCTAAACTTCACATGGATATCTTCTTTTGGGAACCATCTAATCAACCCCTTTTTCTGTTAGCTGAAGATTGACAAAATTATGTCTTATTACTGATTAAACCATCCTATTCTATATACAGGTCAGAAGGCAAAGTTCAGCAACATTTTATCAACACTTTTTTCTAACCATTCTAGATGATGTCAGTTTAAAAAGTACAATATGATGATTGCTATGTGGAGATCTGCATGGTTTAAACAATTTATGCATTCCACTAAAAAAAGCAAAAATAAAAACAATATGAATGGCACAAACATGACCAGAGGTTATAATATCCTCTACTGCAGGGTGTTGTATAATAGTGCAACAAATAATACATTTTACCATGTTATATACAAAATTATGTTCTTCTCTGCAATAGTGCCGTGAATTAGGGTATAATATAATAATTCAGATGTGTTTTTGTGCCATTCATCATTTGCTTTACATTTGCTCACTTTATCACAATACCCTGTTACCCTTGCATTTTATTCACTCCATTTTAGTGTGATTTATAGATATAGTGAATAAAGGTTATGTTTATTTATTGGTAGGGGTGTCTGTGTTCTTGTGTTGGGTACTTATGAAGCTTCTTTCAACCTCTGAATGTCTTTGCAGTTTTTATTTCCAGTTTGAAATCACAGTTGACTTTAATAATCTTACATTTATTCTCACAAACAGGTTTTCTTCTGAACTACAAGTTACTGAGGCCCACCAAAGAATGGCATTACTTTCATGATCAGCCCTACTGGGAGGTAAAATACCAAATGTTTTAAATTATTTTATGGTATCAATATATTATCGCCACTTTTTGTTTTAAGAAACAGCTATTAAAATTCCTTGATTGTCAATAAGACTATAAATAAAGGCATAATAAGTATGGAAAATATCTCCAATGTAATAAAAATAATAAAAACATTACACAGGCAAAAAAATAATAATTGGTGTCTTGGTTTTTAGGCCTGTTCCTGGGGTTATTTGGGGTGCTGATTTAGAAAATTGCATTGGATAAACCTTATTAGTTTAGTCCATTATCTGTCAAGACATAAAAACAATGGAAGCCAGATACCAAGGAAGATGGCATGCACAGATAATGGCAGACTATTGTTGGGATTTATTTATTTATTTATTGTCCTGGCATTCCCCACTCTCGGAAGTCTTACAAAATGAGCTTCTTGTGTGTCGAATGAGTGGAAATTTGTAATCATAAACCATAAAGTGGTAAATGGCATATGTACTGTATCTTAAAACTAGAGCGGATAGTGGAAGGCTGGTGTCATTTTTGGAATCAGAAGGTCAAATATACCCAGAAACAGATCTAACATTTGAGGTACAAAAATGTGTGTTGGCCTGTGTTATATTTTATGAAGAATAGAGTAGCCGTGAATGTCCAGTAATCCAGATAAATAAATCAGGGTATTGCAATATACAGTGATACCTTTTCTAAAAGGGAAAGTTCCATTTCATGTCAGTTTTGCTTTCATATATGATAAAGAGAGGTGAAACCTATAAAAGCTAAATAAAACATCTGTCCAGTAAAAGAGTTATAATTGTATACTGCAATACGCTGATTATTCATTTTCATGAGTATTATTATTATTTTACTATCTTTCCACGTAACATGTCTAATTATGTCACAGGTTAATATGTCCTCAATATGCGGTTGCTTTTAATTGTTTTATGCTTTGAAAGTGTAATAGTATATCATGTGTGATATCCTATGATTAAATGTGTCACATGAAATGATTAAGGAGTATTATGTTGACCCCCTTCCTACCATCTGCTTTTTTTATTTTATTGCCACATGTTAATAAAAGCTATGTTTTACCTCGGATTGTGTACCAGTAGCTGGACCAAACTCTGTGTCATAATGAAATCATGGCTGTACTTATAGCGGACATCATACTAATTGAAGCAATAAATTACAGACACTTATAGTATTAAGGAATAGATGTTAATGATATTAACTAAGACTATAAATAAAGATAGGCATGGTGAAAATTATACAAATCTTTTTAATCACAGCCAGAAATCAATATCTATTGAATAATAGGTGAATGTAAATCCTTAATCCAACCCCATAGCACTCTTGAACCTAAGTCTTTCAATCCATCTGCTCTCTAATTGGGGAAGTTTTTTTCCATCATTATTCTTGGCAGTTGCCCAAAATTTTAAACAAGTGGGGTCATTTCAATAGACTAAAGCCACATGTTTAGCTAAAAGGGTTTCTAAATCATTCCTCATGCACCCAGATGTTCAGGTACTTGTCTCCTCAAATAGTGTGCTGTTTTCCCACACAGACTTTTGGACACATACATTAAGCAATATAAACCATATTTGAGGATCTACAAGTAAGAACAATGTATAATAGGTTAAACTGATCCACCATAAGGATTTGCAAATCCCTTGCAATTCTTTATCTTCAGACAGGCCTTGCAAAGCTAAGATATCACTTGTTAGCCAGGTGGCAGTGTACAGTATCTTTTGAAGGATTTAGGATGGTGACTATCACAATTAAGAGACTATTAATGAAAGTAGGCTTCTTATACATAGTTGTATTTTAGTCAAAATCTTGTCCTTTTTTATCAGATTACCAGATATTGAAATGTAATGCCCACCTTATCAATCACAAAGGTGAATGTAAATGTATATCTAAATGTCCTGGATGATGAATGCATAGAGGAGAATCAGTAGTGTATGCAAACATTTAGTTGCATGAAAAAATACCAAAATAAACATTTAAAAAACTCACCCTGATATTTTTTTAAATCTCTTGACTTTGCAAGCAGAAGTTTTTGTTAGTTAAAACCACTGAAAATCCCTGCTAAAATTAGCAATCACAGGCAGCTAATACATTTTAATACAATGTAACAATCAATGATGGCAGTTTATGTAGGGAGGAAATATGGGATGTGTAGTCCCCCTGTAGAAGGAAGTAGATGAGTCAGATACTGATCTGTAGATCTCTGCATTGAGCTGCTGCTGGCTTGAAGGTTAGTAAAGAGTTAAAATCCGTATTTGAAAGCAGTGTTTCTATTGATAGGTATCAGGTGCCTATGTGAGCAGCTCTGGGGTGAGAATTACTCAATGTAAGGTGTATTTCTGATATAAGCAGCATGTGTTAGATGAGAAAAATTTAAAACCAGGTAAACTTAGATATACCTTTAAGTTCAATTTCATTATCATTAAGTTCATTACTCAAAATCATTTGGAGTGTCATCCCAAACTAATAACATGTCATTGATAAATCTTTCTAATAGAAGAATTTTACAGGTATATTTGGAATCAGTTTCCACCCACCACCTCCCCAGACATTATCAGAAGCTCTGTAGAAACCCTCTCATGCACTGGACAGGAAGGATAACATATATGTTAGCCCTAATATACTAGCAGTATCTGTTCAATGGCCAAGAAGAAGATGGCATAGTTTGAGGTACAACACAGGCCCATAGCTGTGCCCCTGAGCTGGTGGTAGACATGATTGTTCAACCAGAAGTAATTTTTAGTTAGTAAAAATTCAAGCAAAGTTATGATGAACACATTGAACTTATTGAAATGCTGGCTCTATGCCTGCAACAAAATATTTTACCACTGCAAGACCTTTGTCAAGGAGAATGGTGCCATAGAGAGCCTCTGCATCAATACTGACCAACCAAGAGGAGGTCGGTATATGTACGTTTTTAAGTCGTCTTAATGTATCGACTGTATCCTGAATATATACGTAAGTTCTGTAAAAGCCCCATCAATAAAAATACTAATATTCAGGGTTATGTTGTCATTCCCAGATATGATACATATGATTACATTATATTTTCGTTAATGTTTAAAAAGTATAAATTCTGGGATTTTTAATGAATACATATTTATATTAAATCTCTGTAATTAAACCTCTATATCATTGACATTTTATGCAAACTAAGCCTTTTGAAATAAGTTGTCTTTTCAAAAATGATATCTAATGTTTCTCTCTTTCCAACAGTTTCCCAACTTGGTGTCTCATCTTTAATCAAGAACCAAAAGATGAAAATTACGCCTAATTGTTTGACAAACCATCAAATACAAAATCAAACCTATGTGTATTATACTTTCTTTAAAGATGGATGAAAAAGCTCAGACTTTTTTAAGGCCTTTCCTCCTTGTAGGATTACTTGGGGTCAAACACAATGTACTAAAGTGTTGATGCTATTTGGAGCAATTGATGCACAATCTTTGTACATTTTGGCACAAAAAATGCCAATGTCTGTTTTATTTTCTTAGGCAATTAAAGAAAATGTACTAATGTACTGCATTTGTAGAACCTGTGTTATGGAAACTGCATATTTTTTCAATGCATTAAATATATATCTGCTGCATTTAAAAAAGTCACATATATTACTCTTAAATAAGTGACAAGTCATACACAGGGGACAGTAGGAGGGTGTTTTTATCTATCATTTCCTGGCCCTAGTTGTGTTGAGCAACCAGAAATGCATGAAATGCAGAAGAAAATTACAAATATATATAGAAAATATTCACAAAGTCCTGGAATCACAATTTAATAGTGCATCTTAGTGCCATTTGCGTCAGTGGTATGACTGCCTACTGAATAGTCAATCATATTTTACAAAGTAACAAGGAAAAAGCAAGGAATTTGTATTTTTTTTCTTAGCTATCAGTGCGGTTATTGTTATGCAGCTATAAACCACAGTGAACAATTCTGAATTTATTTTATTTATTTTTTTCAATCAGTTTTATTAATCAGTAAAGATGTCTACATACAGATGATGTGGCAATATACAATAAAGTCACCAGTAAAATACAAAAACAAAATAAATTGAATCATTCAGTAACAAGGTTCACCTGCATAGGAGTCATGTAAAGATTGATAGTATATATTTCGCAATGGTTACCCCATCTAGATAAACATGTTCTACTAGATAAGCATCATTTTGTACGGCATCTTCACTAAAATTTTACAGGTAGTGTGAAGAAAGACAAGCCCCTAGATTCACTAAACTTCAATTAGACTGCAAAGTGGAAAGGCATTATTTAAGAAGCTTTTATGTAATATTACATTTATAATACATAATATAGTTATATTGTTTTTTCACATATATATTTTCTCTAAGTATGATCATTTGTAAATAGGCTATGTTGTGCATTGCATGTTAACCACTGCAGTTTAGGAAAAATGTATTGTTTGAGAGGTATGTAACAAACTAAAAACATTAGCAGCTTTGTAAGTTATAAACGTAAAACTTTTTTTTTTTTTATAGAAAATCTTAGTTTTTAAAGACTCTGTGTATAACAAGTTTCTATCTGGTCTGATTTCTGCACTTTGTGAAAGCTTGATAATTTAATGGTTGTGTTTATTTTATCTATCAATTTAAAGTGGGTAGGAGGAGGATAGGGGGATTTGTTAAATTGTTACATTTTCACCAAAGTATCAAGGATGCCTAAAGGGTCATGCAAAATTAGTAAAATTAATAGACTTAGCATCAGTCATTTGTCAGATTGTATCATATAGGGACTGTCATGCATGTCATAAAATAAAGAAAGTTGGTTCTATGGTGGTCCAGTGGTTAGGATGCTGTGCTTTCACTGCTTTGACCTGGGTTCAATTCCAGTCAGGGAATCAAGATGTCACACCATCCTGAAGCCAAGCAGTGTTGGTCCTAGTCAGTACTTTTTAATCATGCCCCAGGCAGTATGAGTTCCTTATTCCCCCATGAATGGTATATTGCCTCTGGCATGGAAGCCACCCAGAGGCGAATGATCTCCAAACAGGTATATAGTACTTGCAGTATGATAATGTCAGGTGGTCTAGAAAGTGTATTTGTGTACTATAGCAGCTCATGTTACACTACTGCCTGCTACTGATGTGTGTTTTACAGAGGGGTCCCAAAAGTTTTCAGATTTTGTGCTTTCTCCTGGGGCAGAGCTACCTGTTCTTAAACAGCAGTTTATAAGCCAACTTAAGTGGGGTTTTTTAAGTGCAAATGGGATGGGTACAGAGCAGGTTTTTCAGTATTTGTAATCTGAACTGTCTGCTTTTGACCAGAGAGGTGTCAAATACTAAAAGCTAAACTCACTGACCAATGAGCTTACAAATCCCCATACCTCATTACTGAACAGTATAAACTGGCAGATCATATATCTTCAGGCTCCAGTCCAGTAAATGGCGCTGAGGAGAGACAAGATGGGATACCATAGACAGAAGCAGTCTACTAAAAGGATTTGTATAAAATGATTTTATGCTTATGACTTACATAGCTGCTAACATTATTAGTTCATCAAACATTTCAGACATGTACATTTTTCCAAAACTCCAGATTTTTTTTATGTACATTATTTTATTATGTCGTAAAGTCATGAAAACTATTCTAAAAGGACATTGAATACTTACCTCAAGATAAAGGTGTGTTATATAAATGTGTTACATTTTAAAATGCAATATGTTTTTATTAGTATGTTTATTAAAGCATTAGAACTTATAATTTTCTGTAGGTTTTATTCCACAAATTATTGAGAAAAAAAATTACACTATAGTGTGTGAAAGTGAGATTAACTAAACTAGATATTGAAAGACTTTTGGGTTTTGGTCTATTTCCTAGATGTCAATAGACAACTAATAATCACTAAGATTTGTATAGGCTGTGAATAGGGTCTGCAAAGCTATGATGGATGTTTACTATTCACTTTTCTCTAGATCACAGCAATACTGCCTCAAAGAAGCAATCTCTTATAATCTTAGTGAATCTAAACAGATAGGTGTTTATCGAGACGAAAAGGGATATAAAATGTTTTTTGAGATGATATTCCCCAAAAATGTTCTGAGTAGTGTAATAAAAATAGTCCAGGTAAATCATTGCCAAATGTGCCATTTTTCCTATTCTTGGTGTGAATACCAGTGGTGTAGGCAAGCGCTTGACCTTATAAACAATTGCCAGTGTCTCATGCAATTATATGTAAATAGTATTTGAATGTTGCGCTACAACTGACAATACAAAACTATTATTATTAAAAATAATTATAACATTTTGCCAAAAACTCTATTTTATGCTCATTTAATCTCAATATTGTTATTATCATTTTTAGACAATTTGTCATGTTTACTACCTTTTTGCATAATACTCTATTTTTAATAAATTGTGAAATTTAAATTTTTGTTTTACTTTGAATCAGTGGATGAAAACAATAAAGCTTCAGAATTCCCCAGTACACTGCTGTTTAAAGGACCACTACAGTTCAATAAACAATGGCATGTGTCTGTCAATTATGTACCAAACTAACAATATTAGCAGCTGTGTACATTATGGACATAAAACATTTATTGGGGGGAAAATTGGAATACAGGAATCCATCACTATACAGTATTTCACAAAAGTGAGTACACCCCTCATTTTTGTAAATATTTTATTATATCTTTTCATGTGACAACACTGAAGAAATGACTCTCTGCTACAATGTAAAGTAGTAAGTGTACAGCCTGAATAACAGTGTAAATTTGCTGTTCCCTCAAAATAACTCAACACACAGCCATTAATGTCTAAACCGTTGGCAACAAAAGTGAGTAGACCCCTAAGTGGAAATGTCCAAATTGGGCCCAATATGTAAATATTTTGTGCGGCCACCATTTTTTTCCAGCACTGCTTTAACCCTCATGGGCATGGAGTTCACCAGAGCTTCACAGTTTGCCACTGGAGTCCTCTTCCACTCCTCTATAATGACATCACAGAGCCTTTGGCGCTCCTTGCGAGTCTCGCCATGCGCTATGCGCATGTGCAACTCTCTACTTTCAGCACTCACTGTGGGCCTAGGCATGTGCTATGCGCATGCGCGACCCACAACTTTGCGGGCCTCGGCATTGCATCCCGCAACTTTGCAAGCTTTACACACAAACTTGCAGTATGACAACTATATATATATATATATATATATTCTTTTTTTTTTTTTACTTGTGCGATGGTCCTTGGACTAGATGTTGCCCACCAACTGCTTTCTGAGCGTGTGTATATTCAGTCAGGCTTGATAAGGCTGTAATGTCCAAACCTACCCAGCAGATCTTTCAGGTTCTTTTGATCCCTTCACCAAGGCAGCAGATGTGTCTAAAATCCTCTTCCTTGGATGCAGCATTTAAAAATGTGAGCACACAAAAAGCTTGGGCCGGATGGCTTTTCCAATATTTATTATAAAACTTTCTCTGGTTATCTCATTCCTTGCTTAGTGATACTTTCCAATGTGATATTATGAGGGGAAAACATGCCTCCAGAATTAAATCACGCTTCCCCAAACCAGGTAGAGTCTCACTAAATGTTTAAAACTTTTGCCCAATATCATTACTTAATGGAGACATAAAACTTCTTGCAAAATTGATGGCAGGTAGGATATCAAAATTCCTCCCCAGAATGATACACAAAGATCAAGTGGGCTTTGTGCCATTTAGATAATCTGGGGACAATATCAGGAGAATTTTAAACATTTTTTACTTAGCAAAATCAACTAAAACTCCCCTCATTGGATCTTGAAAAAGCCTTTTGATTATATTGAGTGGCCATATCTACAGTATACAGTTGCAAGCAAAAGTATGTGAACCCTTTGGAATGATATGGATTTCTGCACAAATTGGTCATAAAATGTGATCTGATCTTCATCTAAGTCACAACAATAGTCAATCACACTCTGCTTAAACTAATAACACACAAAGAATTAAATGTTACCATGTTGTTATTGAACACACTATGTAAACATTCACAGTGCAGGTGGAAAAAGTATGTGAACCCTTGGATTTAATAACTGGTTGAACCTCCTTTGGCAGCAATAACTTCAACCAAACGTTTCCTGTAGTTGCAGATCAGACGTGCACAACGGTCAGGAGTAATTCTTGACCATTCCTCTTTACAGAACTGTTTCAGTTCAGCAATATTCTTGGGATGTCTGGTGTGAATCGCTTTCTTGAGGTCATGCCACAGCATCTCAATCGGTTTGAGGTCAGGAATCTGACTGGGCCACTTCAGAAGGCGTATTTTCTTCTGTTTAACCCATTCTGTTGTTGATTTACTTCTATGCTTTGGGTCGTTGTCCTGTTGTAACACCCATCTTCTGTTGAGCTTCAGCTGGTGGACAGATGGCCTTAAGTTCTCCTGCAAAATGTCTTCATAAACTTGGGAATTCATTTTTCCTTCGATGATAGCAATCCGTCCAGGCCCTGACGCAGCAAAGCAGCCCCAAACCATGATGCCCCCACCACCGTACTTCACAGTTGGGATGAGGTTTTGATTTTGGTGTGCTGTGCCTCTTTTTCTCCACACATAGTGTTGTGTGTTTCTTCCAAACAACTCAACTTTAGTTTCATCTGTCCACAGAATATTTTGCCAGTACTGCTGTGGAACATCCAGGTGCTCTTGTGCAAACTGCAAACGTGCAGCAATGTTTTGCTTGGATAGCAGTGGCTTCCTCTGTGGTATCCTCCCATGAAATCCATTCTTGTTTAGTGTTTTACATATCGTAGATTCGCTAACAGGGATGTTAGCATATGCCAGAGACTTTTGTAAGTCTTTAGCTGACACTCTAGGATTCTTCTTCACTTCATTGAGCAGTCTGTGCTGTGCTCTTGCAGTCATCTTTACAGGACGGCCACTCCTAGGGAGAGTAGCAGCAGTGCTGAACTTTCTCCATTTATAGACAATTTGTCTTACCGTGGACTGATGAACAGCAAGGCTTTTGGAGATACTTTTATAACCCTTTCCAGCTTTATGCAAGTCAACAATTCTTAATCGTAGGTCTTCTAAGAGCTCTTTTGTGTGAGGCATCATTTACATCAGATAATGCTTCTTGTTAAAAGCAAACCCAGAACTGGTGTGTGTTTTTTATAGGACAGGGCAGCTGTAACCAACACCTCCAATCTCATCTCATTGATTGGACTCCAGTTGGCTGACACCTCACTCCAATTAGCTTTTGGAGATGTCATTAGTCTAGGGGTTCACATACTTTTTCCACCTGCACTGTGAATGTTTACAAGGTGTGTTCAATAACAACATGGTAACATTTAATTCTTTGTGTGTTATTAGTTTAAGCAGAGTGTGATTGTTTATTGTTGTGACTTAGATGAAGATCAGATCACATTTTATGACCAATTTGTGCAGAAATCCATATCATTCCAAAGGGTTCACATACTTTTGCTTGCAACTGTATATTGTCTTGTTCAAAATAGGAATTAAAGGTAAATTCATAAATCTTATTAGATTATATTACCAAAATTACCAAGCGAGGCCACAAATCAAATACATATTCAAAGAGGGACAAGACAAGGGTGCCCCTTGTCGGTTTGGGGATGACATGTTATGCATACTGACCGATCCAGTGAACTCTATACCAGCTTTAATGAATATTCTTGATGTCTTTGGACAAGTCTCAGGCCTTAGAATTAATGCTGATAAAACAGAGTTTATTGGATCTGTATTACCTCAACAAATAATTGCAACACTCAATAGTAATTTCGATTTTACATAGCCCAATGCCCACCTAAAATATTTAGGTCTAAATATTACCCCGGAAGTATCAGACCTATACAAAGTCAATTAAATACCTCTAAGGAACTTATCTTAGATCTCAACAAATGGAATCAATTTCAGTTATCATGGACTGTGGTGGTGAAGGGGCTTGCGTACTTTGATAAAGCTGTGAGCTATACCATGTAGGGTCAGCCAAGATGGGTAGGTCATGGCAGAGAGGTCAGACAAATCGTGGTCCACTGGAGAAGGAACTGGCAACCCACTTCAGTATCTTTGCTAAGAAATGTATATGGACAGGCACAACCAGAGACATAACGATATGGCACCTGAAGAAGAGCCCCTCAGGTCAGAAGGTGCCTACAGCATTACTGAGGAAGAGCAGAGGGCAAGTACAAGTAACGCCAGATCTAATTAAGTGGTTGGGCCAAAGCCAAAAGGACACCCAGCTGCGGAGGTGTCTGAAGAGGAGAGGAAAGTCTGCTGCTGCAAAGACCAATTCAGAGTAGGAACCTAGAATGTTAGAACTATGAACTAAGGCAAACTAGATGTGGTCAAGAATGAAATGACAAGATTAAACATTGATATCCTGGGAATTGGTGAACTTAAATGGACTGGAATGGGACATTTCACATCAGACAACCACCAGATCTTCTACTGTGGTCAAGAATCCCCCAGAAGAAATGGAGTAGCCATCCTAGTCTATCAAAGAGTGGCAAAAGCAGTGCTCGGTTACAACCCAATAAATGACAGAATGATTTCAATTTGAATTCCAGACAAGCCATTTAATATCACAGTGATCCAAGTCTATGCTCCAACCACGGATGCTGAAGAGGCTGAAGTTGTCCAGTTCTACAAAGAAATTCAACACGTCAAAAATATAACACCAAGAAAAGATGTTTCTATCATCATTAGAGATTGGAATGTTAAAGTAGGGAACCAAAAGACACCTGGAATAACTGGAAAATTTGGCCTTGGAGTACAAAATAAAGCAGGAGAATTTTGTCAAGATAATTCTCTGGTCATAGCAAACATAGAAATAAGATTGATTATATACTTTGCAGCCAAAGATGGAGGAGCTCTATACAATCTGCAAAAACAAAACCTGGAGCTGACTGTGGCTCAGACCATGAGCTTCTTATTGGATAAGCTAGAAAAAATAAAGTTATTAAACTATCAACAAAGGTCCGCATAGTTCAAACTAATGTATTCCCAGTAGTAATATACAGATGTTAGCGCTGGACCATAAAGAAGTCTGAGCGCCACAGAATTGGCGTCTTTGAATTGTGGTGTTGGAGAAGACTGCTTAGAGTCCCTTGAACTGCAAGAAGATCCAATAAATCAATAAACAACAATATTATGAACTGGACGAATAAATTGCATAAAAATTAACATTTTACCTAGAATTCTATATTTATTTCGATCACTACCTTTAGTGATAAATTATAATGATTTGGAAACATTTTAGAAACAAATTCTAAGATACATTTGGAAAAATGGACGTCCACGGATAAATACATTTCCTATGTATAAGAGTAAAAGAGTAAGCGGAATGGCTTGTCCCAATCTGAAACTGTATTATAGGGCTGCCCAAAATCTCCTTTATTCCCCAAGCGTATTCGAAAGAACATCAGCCTCTTTAGGTCTTTACTGAAAATATACAATTAAAAACATTTCATTGGGATTCCATTTTATAAATTCCCTCAATGCAACCCGGAAAAGCTAACCATGATCCCATAACTAAATTATCATTAAACAACTGGGCATGGGCCAACTCCAGGCATCAATTAATACCTAAAATCTCACCCCTAACTCCAACTCTTACTGCACCTCAGATCCTTGAAAATATGGGGGTTGAATCTAAAACATAATGGCTCACCAAAAAGTTAGACAGATAGGACTCATGTCTTATAAATGCTCAGTTACTTACAGGGGAGCAATTTCAGGGCAAATACGACCTACCAATTAGAGAATATTTTAATTACAATAAAATCAGACATCTGGGGAGATGGGACCCGCCCCAATTTACATGGTTTTCTTGTATTTACAATAATGCCCCACTTACCAGGGGAATTCTGGGAATCTTATACTCAACACTAAACTTACCTCTGTATCATTTTAAACCTACATTTATGAAACAATGGGAACAAGATCTAGAAGTAACATGGGAACTCCAAAAATGGGAAAGGATATGCCTAAATTTAAACAAAGGCTCTTTATATTTTAGCTTACTCGAGACTGCAACTAAAGTATTACATATAATATATTTTATGCCTGATAGGATACATAAACTCAACCCTCAAACTTCTGATAAATGCTTTAGAAACTGTCAAGAGATAGGTACCTTTTGCCACATATGGTGGGAATGTTCACAAGCACAAAATATGTGGATCAAGATCACCAGATTAGCATCTTATATACTGAACACTTCAATTAAACCTACAATGGAACTGTGGGTATCCCTCTTCCCCAGATTAATACGAATCAACATAAATGGCTTCAACTTCTTATGTTATCAGCAAAAATTCACCTAGCTAAACAATGGAAGACACCAATGTTTAACGCCCAGGAAATTGAACATAAACTAAATTATATAATGATTAACGAAAGAATTTCACATCTACTGGCTAACACATATTCTATAGTTTTAGAAATTTTGGAAAGATGGCTAAATCCTCCTCATTCTATTTCCATACTCTAAAGAACTAACATAAATAGACCTCTCACTATTAATATTTTCCTTTGCTGGCAGTGCTCGGGCTTCGGTGCAGCTTCTCGACCTCAGGATATTTTCAGGTATCTTGTAAAGGTGCAAAGTTGTGACTAATGTTGACCTTGTATGAAAGGAGAAATGTATAACTTGCTCAAAGATTTTACTTACCTTTTCCTTCCTACCCACCCTTCCATTTTATGTGGTAATTAATGTTAATGTTATGTTATTTCGCCATAGCGGGGGGCTTGAAGATGAAAAATTAGGTAATCTAAAGAAAGTAATATTTGTTCAAATAGTTAAACTAGCTTATAATAATGCTTACACACATTTGCCTCTTCACCCCTCAAGCTGGGAAATCATTTAAGAGAATGGAAAATTATGTTGGAGTAGTCACAACATGACTTTATTAATCTTTTTTTTTTTTTTACTGGTAAGTATATTTGTTTATATATCATATTAACATTTTGACCTGAGTGTCAATCAATGCAAAATGGATATTTACAATAAATTTATTGAAGAAAAAATGTGAGCACGCAGGATCAACATACAGGATACTTGATCTGGACAAATGGTGCTGGAACTGCTTTTATTGTGGTGGAGACTTCATAACAGATACACTTTTTTATGTATAAACCATCAGAGCAAACTTTACTAACGGCTTCTCAACATGACAGTAACAGATTACATCATCACATTCTAAATCCATTAACTCTTCATGAAACAAACAAGAAACATACAGAATCTAACATCATAAGTCAAACACACATAGAGAAGCAACATAATATACAGTAATTAACATACATAAGATCATGAACATGACAGCTACTCCCCATTTTAGATGCAGCATCCCAGTGATCATCTCTATCAGATAAACTCTGGCATGCTGCAGCATTAAGTCCAAGTGTAAGCCCTTGTCTGGAGTGGGGCAATCAATAGTCAATTAATGTTCATAGTCCCTTGAAGGATGCAACTCCAGGAGAAGAACTCAGTCTCAGTATTCTTTCCTCCGCTAAAATAGGAGGGCGGACTCCGCCCCATTGGGGCAAATGTGGAAAACAATTCCCCTAGGCCTCCACCTGCCCGGGGTCTGATTATGAGTGTGCAAGGCAGATTTCTATCATTATTCTCCTGTACAAATCCCAGGGGGTACAATTCTGGGAGTGGATCCCCTTCCAGCACAACCCTTCTAAACCAAGTCAGTTCCAAAAGCTGTCCTGTTGTACCTAAAACAGTCCATGGGCCTATGGGACCAAAAGTGGGCAATACTTTCCTTGTGAGAAAAACAAATGATGACTCCAGTAGCTGTACCTGTTGGCTTGCATCAGAAATTTTGTAGCCTCCAACAATGGTTCAAAGTCCATTACAATCTTTCCCAAGTGCCGGTGAGCACAACTGCTCCAATCCAGGCTTTCTCCCTGACCTGGAGTCTGTAAATAGTCCTTTTTCACCTCTCTTAGCGGTGGTGCTCCAGCTAACTGGGAATAGCTGGTCCTTTGGCTGTTGATCTGGCAGGACCTCAGGGCTCATCCCTGTTCCTGCCGCTGCATCTGTGTCTAGCTCCCTGACAGTGGTTATCAGCTGGAGCCCTATTGCTGGTTCATAGTCCAGGTTTGGTTCTTCCAAGAACCCGTGAGCACGGTATATACATGGTATATATAACAACCCGTGAGCACGGTAGCTTCCCTGCAGGCCCTCCCCTTAACCTGCTTTCTGTAAATGATTCTCTGGGCCCCCTTAGAGAACTGCACTTCCCAACAAATCAGTGCTCTCTAAAGGCAAACAACAATCCAAACACTTGTATGGTTCTAGAGCCTCCTGGTGGCTGAATGCATCTTCTTCATCCTGGGTTCTGTCTGGCAGGATCTCAGGACGCATCCCTTCTCCTGCCCCCTGGTCTGTGGCTAGCTCTTTGTTTTTTTCCATCAGCTGGAGCCCCACTACTGGTTCACAGTTCATGTTTGTTTTTTTCAAGAACACAAGAGCATGGTCGCTCTCCTCTAGGCCCTCTATTTGGCCTAGCTTCTGAAAATAATTCTCTGTGCCGCCTTTCAGAGCCACACTTCCCAGCAAATCAGTTCTCTCTCAGGACAAACAAGAATACAAACAGCTGTATGCTTCTAGGGCCTCCTGGCTTCTTCTTTATTCTCACCAGGTTGGCAGGGCTCCTTCCACTCCGTGAGATAAGTATTTTCCTGAGCTGCCTTCTCCAGCAACTCCACATACTTGGCTTCCAGCTGCAACTCTCACTAGATCAAGCATTCAATCAGTGCAGCCTCCTTGCCCCCCTTTCTGAAGGCCCAATGCCACATGCTGAATCACACTGCAGTACCTCCTGGAGTCTTTCCATTAACTCCAACCTGCAGTAGGTAGGTTGTTGTAATGCAATAGCCGGTGCCATCCGGCCATCATACTGCTCTTCCACAAAGAGCTCTTTCCTCACCAGATCCTCTAGCCTTTCTGACAGCTCAGAAATCTTTTACTGTGGTGGAGACATCATAACAGATACACTTTAATATGTATCAACCATCCGAGCAAACTTTACTAACTAACTGCTTATCAACATGACAATTACAGATGACATAATCACATCCTAAACCAGTTACCATATTTATCGGCGTATAACACGCACTTTTTCTCCCTGAAAATAGGGGGCAAATGATGTGTGCGTGTTATATGCCGATATTCCCTCCCCCCCTCCTCATTCTAAACCCCCCTCCGCATTCTAACCCCCTTCCGCATTCTAACCCCCCCTCCACATTCTAACCCCCCCTCCGCATTCTAAACCCCCCCTCCTCAACCTAAATAAACCCCCCTAAATACCTCCCCCTCACTTACCTGCTTTTGCTCCGGCCTCTGCTCCGCTCCTTGACCCGGCGCACCCGGTATATGCTAATGACGTGGCGCGCATGTGCCTGTTCAAGGAGCGGAGCGGAGGCCGGAGCAGAAGCAGGTAAGTGAGGGGGGGGGGGGGGGGGTTCAGCCATTGCAAGAAACAGGCTTTCTATTTAGTACTGTAGCTTTTTTTGCAGGTTTCATGCTTTACAGGATGTTAGAATCACTAAAACCTTAAATCGCTATTCAATACCGCAGTCTCAAGCACGAAAATCGGCACCCTTAACTCGCAATTGCGCAAATCGGCAGTCATTTTGCGTTCGCGAATATAAGCCGCACACCTAACAAGCAAAGTACGCAAATCGGCAATGATTTTTTTTACGGTCGCGAATATAAGCCGCACCCGTAAGCCGCACTCGCAAGCTCAAAAATCGGAAAAAAGGTGCGGCTTATATTCAGACCAATACGGTAACATAAGATACAGTAATTCACATAAAAACATATATATATATATATATATATATATATATATATATATATATATATATTGTTGTTCTGTCCTTCAGTCATGTCTGACTCTCGGTGACCATATGGACAAAGTGTTTCTGGTTGTGCTTATCCATATACCTGTTTTTTGCTGGTCGAAAATCTTTCCATATATATATAAACATGCATAAACTTTAAGATATAAGGGAAAGGAGGAGCTGCAAGTGGGGCTTGTGGGTGCAAAAATCTGAATGGCCTAGGGCAACATAAACCCTAAATACACCCATTCCAACAAAAAATAGTTTAACGGCACTGTCCTAGGAGATACTTATACAGCCACATTAAATTCCAAGCCCGCATGTGCAATGTAAGACCCGCAAGGCTTGAAATCTGGCCGAGTTACAGAGCGATTAAATTAGACCATGGCGAGCGTTACGGGCCAAAGACGTAAGCTGTAAACCATTCTAACACCGTCGGATTTGCGGGCCGTGCACACGATCAGTTTGTCATAAAGGCAGTTATGGGTTTAGACGGAGCCAATGGTAAAAGAGATTGTCAGCATTACTTCACTGAAAAATGGGAGGTTAGATTTCAAAGTCTTACAGGCTTCAATTACGAGTTGCGATTGGACCCACATTCCAGAAATATTGCAATATTGATAAAGCCATAAATATGATATTCTATTACATGCGAGTTCCATTATATGTTTAACATATTGATTGCCGGGATCGATATAATACGGAAATGAAACATGAAATAAAATATTTGATATTGCAGATTTGCGATCTTCAGAATGTTGTGCTATTTATTTAAATACCTAACATCACTTTCCCTTCACATATGAGTACAGTAGTGTGTGCATATTTGCATTTACAGTGCTATGGATTGGACTTCTTCTTGGCTCCATTTGCAGGTTATGGGCTTGAACGCCAGTGAATTCGTTTGCAATATAATAGCATGATTGGAAATGTAACAGTTACGGGCTTAACAGATCAAAGGGTTTGCAGGCACGCAGTTCAAATTTCCGCATCCTGTATGGTTTTATTGCACCTAACCCGCAAGTCCGTAGCGGGTAGCTTTAAGAGGCCAATTAAATAGCAAAGTATTGTGGGCTACGTTACAGGCTACGAATTTCAACGTTGAGGGAATTTAATTGGGGTAATAGTGTATATTGTGGGAAGAGGCATACCAGGTACCAAAATAATCACTACTACACACATCATGAAATCAGCTGAGGCATTTGCATACAGAGCTTATGCAGGGAATGCAGGTGTTAGAGTTCATTTAGGAATACAGAGGATGGAACCTGGTAAACAGATATTTTAGTGGTGCTTTGTTTTGCAAAAACTATATATAAAACAACACACGTCTGACACTAACCTATTTATCAGAAAGCAAAAATGTAATTTGCATTCCTAGACAAACACTTTTGATGAAATCTTGTTAGAATAAATATAAAATACACAATTTTCAGTACCGATTTTTCACTATATACATATATATATATATCCCCTTTTGGATCGCTACCTTGTCGTGGTCAAAGGGGCTTGTGTACTTCGATGAAGCTATGAGCTATACCATGTAGGGTCAGCCAAGATGGACAGGTCATGGCAGAGAGGTCAGACAAATCACTGCCTACTGGAGAAGGAACTGGCAACCCACTCCAGTATCTTTGCTAAGAAATGTATATGGACAGACACAACCAGAGACATAACGATATGGCACTGGAAGATGAGCCCCTCCGCTCAGAATGTGCCTACCACATTACTGAGGAAGAGAAGAGGGCAAGTACAAGTAATACCAGATCTAATGAGGTGGTTGGGCCAAAGCCGAAAGGACACCCAGCTGAGGATGTGTCTGGAGGGGAAAGGAAAGTCTGATGCTGTAAAGATCAATTCAGAATAAGAACCTGGAATGTTAGAACTATGAACCAAGGCAAACTAGATGTGGTCACGAATGACAAGGTTAAACATTGATATCCTGGGAATTGGTGAACTTAAACAGACTGGAATGGGACATTTCACATCAGACAACCACCAGATCTTCTACTGTGGTCAAGAATCCAACAGAAGAAATGGAGTAGCCATCCTAGTCAATCAAAGAGTAGCCAAAGCAGTGCTCAGGTTAGAACCCAATAAATGATAGAATGATTTCAATTTGAATTCAAGGCAAGCCATTTTACATCACAGTGATCAAAGTCTATGCTCCAACCATGGATTCTGAAGAGGCTGAAGTTGTCCAGTTCTATGAAGACATTCAACACGTCATAGATATAACACCAAGAAAAGATGTTACTATCATCATAGGAGATTGGAATGCTAAAGTAGGGAACCAAAGGACACCAGGAATAACAGGCAAATTTGGCCTTGGAGTACAAAATGAAGCAGGTCAGCAATTAGTCAAGATAATTCTCTTGTCGTAGCAAACGCCCTCTTCCAACAGCCTCCGAGACGACTCTACACATGGACATCACCAGATGGACAACATAGAAATCATATTGACTATATACTTTGCAGCCAAAGATGGAGGAGCTCTATACAGTCAGCAAAAACAAGACCTGGAGCTGACTGTGGCTCAGACCATGAGCTTCTTAAGTTGAAAATTAAACTGAAGAAAAGAGGGAAAACAATCAGACCAAGTAGATACAAAATAAATAATAATACTTGGGATTATGCAGTGGAAGTAAAGAATAGATTTAACTGACTAGACATGGAAGATAGAATGCCTGAATAACTTTAGACTGAAGTTTGCAACATAATCCAGGAAACAGCAACAAAGAATATCCCTAAAAGAAAGAAAAGTAAGAAGTCAAACTGGCTGTCTGATGAGGCTTTGAAAGTAGCCCAGGAAAGAAGGAAAGTGAAAGGTAGTGTATTTGTATTGTATTGTAGTAAATAGTAGTATTTGTATTGTAGTAAATATTTGACCAACTGAATGCAGAATTCCAGAGGATAGCAAGAACAGACAAGCAGACATTCTACAATGAGCGATGTAAGGAGATTGAAGAATATAACGGAATGGGTTAATCGGAATGGGTAAATCAAGAGATCTCTTCAAGAAGATTGAGAACCTAAAAGGCACCTTTCATGCAAAAGTGGGTGTGATAAAAGACAAAAATGGTAGGGACTTAACATACGAAGATCAGATAAAGAAGAGGAGGCAGGAATACACTGAAGAGCTACATAGGAAGGATCTTAACAGCAGTTATTACCTCAAAAGTTGGAGCCAGACATCTTGGAGAGTGAAGTGAGATGGGCCCTAGGATGTCTTGCTGATAATAAGGCTGCAGGAGGTGATGGACTTCAAATTGAACTATTCAAAATTCTACAGGATGATACTGTGAAAGTGTTACTTGCCTTATGTCAACACATTTGGAAAACTCAACAATGGCCAATAGACTGGAAAGGGTCAGTCTACATCCCAATCCCAACAAAAAGGCAGTACCAAAGAGTGCTCCAATTATCGAACAATTGCACTCATTTCACATGCCAGCAAGATAATACTTAAGATTCCACAAGCTCGACTCCAACAATATATGAACCAGGCCCGCTGGCTCATTCCATTAATCACCAACCAATATGGACCTTCATAGAAAATACACAAATGTTTCCCTACTCTTGGGACACAATAATCTGGTCTCCACACTTACTCCCTCCAACCCACTAATTTAGGCAAACCTTCAGAGACGGTTGGTCCATTCTCTTTCGCCTCTCACTTCAATCTTTTCAGTTAAAAACTTGTATCTGACATGCTCTGACACTTCACAACACTGATGGATGGTTTCTAAGCTGGACATATTAAATTCCTGGTTCAGGAACAGCTCTCTAGTATCTGCAGCCCAGATGCAGAGTGAAAATAATATATCAGCAAAATAAACTTTTAACCACATTAAATTTAAACATTGGGTGACTACAAATAGTAGGGAATACGGTCCTCCTAGATCATCCTGGCTTTCAGTAGTCTGCCTAAAACTTCCCTTGTCCAGAGGATACAAGCCTTCCTATGTTCTCAAGTGGGAGGAGGACCTGGGTCATGTCTGGGAGCCTGAAAAGTGTACAGAGGCCTACTCTACTCTTTCCTGAGGCTCCATTACATGTAGGCTTTTAGAGACCTAATTAAAATCTTACACAGAGCTTACTTCACTCCATTAAGGATACATAAGATTACAAAGTCTGGAAATAAGCTTTACTTTAGAGGTTGCCAGATTGAAGGCAACTTTATACATTCCTGGTGGTATTGTTCAAGGACTGTGGCACAAGACTCTTCGCTTAGCTTCAGGACTACTCAACGTCATACTAAAACCCACTATGGGGGTATGTCTTTTATGTATCCATGATCTTAAATTAAGCTTTTCTCAAAACAAATTACTTTATTCTTTATGCTAGAGACTAAAAACATTATTGGCAGAAATTGGAAATCCCCTTCCCTGCAGCATAGGGATGTAATAAACAAAATTAATTAAAAACCGATCCATGAAAGGCTGACACATATGCTTAGCGATACTTCACTGCTGTTCCTTAAGCTCTAGGAACCCTGGCTAGCTTCTTCCGAAAGCATAACAATCACACAACTGTTACATAGACCTCTTTGATGTACTGACTTATGGGAAGCAGGAGACGGAGACAGTCTGGACCTGGGTGCTCTCAGACATTCTGGATTATGAGGTATAGCACGTCTGTAAAATATTTACATTTACCGTAGTACAACTCAGGGTAAAATCAGATGGGGGGGTCAAGCGACCGCTTTCCTCCTTTGATTTTGTAATACATCCTACCATGGTAATGAATCATAAATGTATCAACTTATTATGTTTTTATGTACATAGTTTATTTGTATAATATGAGCACTCATCCATTAGCTCAGCAGTATCAAAATGGCGGCTCTGGACTACCCCTTCGGGTTGTGATAGGGATCTAACCTTCTGTGAAGGCAACCATGTAAACTAACTATAAGTTTATAAATATCTAGATTTTCCCTAGCTACAGTATTTCTTTTATTAGTTACTTGTTTGATTTTTCTATTAAGCCTAATAAATTAAGAAAATTGAAGGATAATTAGAATATATAACTCTCTTAACTAATATTTCGTTATTATTTACATTTATATTAGGGACTGTAACAATGGTAATGTTATTTCGGCAAGATTGTGTAACTTTTGCTCTTCTACATTGACACTGTTGTTTGAAATGACTTATTGTTATTTGATTTGTGGTTATCCTAAATAATACAAAATATTGAAGTAATATATGATCCAGGAACTACCAGATGAGCAACCGGGTTCCGCAAAGGAAGACGCACAAGAAATCACATTGGTAATATCCGCTGGAGAAAGCAAGATAGTACCAAAAAAACATGTACTTCTGTCTGCTTCATAGACTATACTAAAGCCTTTGTCTGTGTGGATCCCAACTCAATGTGGCATGTCCTTAAAGAGATGGGAGTACCGGATTATCTCATCCTCCTCCTAAAGAATCTGAATGTCGACCAAGAAGCCACGGTCAGAAACGAACATGGGACAACAGAATGGTTCAAGGAGTGCCACAAGGTTGATTATTGTCACCTTATTTATTCAACTTATATGCAGAATACATCATGCGTAAGGCTGGACTGGACTTGATGAATCCAGAATCAATATTGCTGGAAGGAATATCAACAACCTCGGGTACGCCGATGATGGCTGGAAGTGCGGAGGAACTAAAGGACTTATTGATGAGGGTAAAAGATGAGAGTGCAAAAGTTGCTGCTCAATGTTAAAAAGACGAAGATCATGGCAAACGGCAATCTCACTTCCTGGTAAATAGATGGGGAAGAAGTGGAGGCAGTGACAGATTTTATTTTTCTTGGATCCAAGATCTCTGCAGATGGTGACTGTAGTCATTAAATTAAAAGACGATTGCTTCTGGGGAGGAAAGCTATGGTAAGCTTAGACAAGCTTGTAAAAAGTAAAGATATTAAACTATCAACAAAGGTACGCATAGTTCAACCTATGGTATTCCCAGTAGTAACATACAGATGTGAGAGCTGGACCATAAAGAAATCTGAGTGCCGTAGAATTGACGCCTTTGAATTGTGGTGTTGGAGAAGACTGCTTAGAAGTCCCTTGGACTGCAAGAAAATCCAATAAATCAATACTTTGGGAAATCAGAACAAACTGTTCACTAGAAGGTATGATCATGAGGCTGAAGCTCAAATATGTTGGCCATATTATGAGACGGCAGGATTCCTTAGAAAATACTCTGATGCTGGGAAAGATTGAAGGTACAAGAAGAAGAGGACAACAGAAGCGGAGATGGATGGATGAGGTCACTGAAGCAATGAACATGAACTTGATGGAGCTCAGAGGGGCGGTGGCTGAGAGATGCGCCTGGTGCGCTGTGGTTCATAGAGTCACGGAGAGTCGGATGCGACAGAACGACTAAACAACAAAAACATATATATATATATATATGTGTAGAAGGTGAAGTAAGTCATTTCTACATTTCCTCAGATATGTAATTTCAGAAAAGTGGCTGTATTTATATATCCTAGTGAGTAATTTAATTTTACTAACAATGTATTTCAGCTTTTTTGTGTAGTGTGAAAAGTTATCAGTCTCCACTGGGTTTGTGTCACTTTGATGAAGTATCACAATTACAGGGTGCTTTAATAATTTTCCAAATTCTACTATATTTGTCAGAGGTAGAAAACAATAGACCAAAACAAATCAAATAAAACAATAGGCCTAGCTCCCACTACCTTTACTGAAAGTTCCCTATCTGCTCTCATCCAGCTAAACCTGGATGGAGCAATAACAAAATGAAAACAGTCCAATATCTAGTTCACAATTACTGGTCTGTATCCTTTAAAAGTCCAAATTGTCACTCAAAACAAACATCAGCTCCAAGCTTCTGTATCTCTGTCTGTGTCTTTCTGTAGCTTCAGACAC
Organism: Discoglossus pictus; assembly: GCA_027410445.1. Classification (NCBI taxonomy): domain Eukaryota; kingdom Metazoa; phylum Chordata; class Amphibia; order Anura; family Alytidae; genus Discoglossus; species Discoglossus pictus. The sequence goes on along the minus strand of CM050164.1, from coordinate 223,149,381 downwards.
CAATATGGACACTTCTCTCTGGATATCTTTTTCCCCAGCCCCGCCCAGATGTACACACTTCTATGTCTTTTCTTCTAGCTTTTAGACAAAACACTTTCTTTCTGTTTCCCTCTTTCTAGCTCCAATAAACAGCACATACTTCTGTGAGTCTGCTTTAAGCAAATTGTGCATAGGTATTTAACAGCCCCTCACAGGCTATAGGCCCAAACACAACCTCTCACACTACTAGCTGCAGTGCAAAACGGCTCCACACTATTTTACTGCTTCAGTTTTAAGTCAGCTGTACTCAGCTGTAGCTAATCAAACTGCTGAAGTAAGTTAACTCTTTCCGTCCTCATGTGGAAAGGGAGCTTAGTAAAATCTGTGAGACATACAAATACCTTGTATCACCTTGTCACACATCTTTTTACCTCATGATAGGAAGAGTCGATTATGCTTATACATGATCCCTTTTTATCATGTATAATGCTGTGTCTGCATGTCTAAATAGAGTATGGTTTATGTTGTGGTGCAAGGGGTGCAATCAGGTAAACACTAGTTGTGGGTGATGTAATGTGCCTTGCCTCTGAAATGTTTGGTTCACAACTACATTCTGATATCAAGACTTGCCTCCTAGGCCTTTTTACTCTGAATCTTTTTGATTCTCAGAACAAATTATTACAATGTTTTAGGTTTTCCACATTACTAAACAATGGAGGTTGAGAACCCTGAGTTTACAGGCAATTAAAAGTAAATTAAACAATCTTTTAATCAATGAGAGGCTTACTCACCTTTTGGCAGACACCTTGCCTGTGTTACTGAAAGTTTGGAAACCTTGGTGTTGGTGTTGGTCCTTGGAGTGTGGAGGTGCAGCCACATTTTATTATCCAAACAGATGGTTGGGTTTACAGATGCTGAGGAGACTGGTACCCTCCCCCTTCCCCCTTTTTTATTATTATTTCTTAATGTTCTAATTTGCTGATCATAATGGAACAAACATCACATTTGTTTGCTTCTTTTAATAATTTCCATACAATGCAAAATCATAAACAGTCTATGAGTAGCATAGTGATGATTGGTCTCTGTATTAAAAGCTTTTATAGTTTATTTGTCCCTTAGGTATTAGGTACATCTATCAAACTATGTCCAATATTTAGAACTTGTTGCTGACACATCTTCTGTATCATCAATATTGGGACAATGCTATACCAAAGCTCTTTTAATTTGTGATTGTGTGGTGCGGAGGGGATGATAAAAAGAAAAAAAAAGTAAAAGGCAACAGAAATGTTAATGTTAGAATATAATAGATGGGGATTATTGTGTTTATCCTAAGATATATAATGAGCTATTTCATGTAGAACACAATATGCTATGTCTCCAATTGCCATACTCTCATTTGGTATTAATGTACATTTGTACAATGTTCTTTTCTGATGTAATGTGTGCCTTTTCCTAATAAAAATGTATTGAGAACAAAAATCAATTAAGTAAACACTGAAACTAAAAATGATTAAACCAAAAGATGCAATATGAGTTAATATCTTAAATAATGAGGTAAATCATTACAGATATTTCAGGAGAAATGAATGCAGACACAATAAAAGAAAATCTGAAAGAATATACACCTGAGAGATGTAACAAGGAAAGAAGATGAGTATAGCAGAGGACACAGTGGACCAGGGTGGGAGGAAGGGCACAAGAATCCAAATTTCATACAGTACTATATTGATAATTATACTGTTTGCAAGGTTTCTCTGCTTTCTTTACAATATGTAATGAAAGGTTAGTTTTGTATTCCTACTCTTTATTAATAACATGCTCATATTGACATACTTTGCATTTTTTCATGTTTGCTTAAATTCCCCTGGAAAAGAAAACCTGTATAGCTTTTAAAACTGAACATTGATATTAGCATTGTAGCTTCCAGCAGTTCTGCCTCTCTCCATACCCTATTAGGTATCCAGAAGGTGATCAGATCTAGATGATTCCAATTGTTTGTCCAAATGTTTCCTGACCAGGGTAGGTTTGCCTACAATAGCCACTGCAGGGACGAAGGCAAATAAAGAATGTTATCAGGACATCATATAAAGACTTCTATCAGGACAGCTTCATTGTTTAGTCTGAAAAATATATATTAAAGTTGATCTTTTATGAGAAAAGGGACACTGAACATATCTAGTTTTTCCATCCATCTTTAGGCTGTAGTTCCTCTCAAATTTTACAAACTGTGGTAGAGTGTGCAGCATATGCCCCTGCAATCTTCATCAATACTGCACAGCTTTGGTGGGAGAAGTTCCAGATTAAAGATGGAGGGGGAAAACAGCTATTTTTCTCAAAAAAGATCAACTTGTTTTAGAACAATAATTTGAAATATTGTATAATACATTTTACATAGAGACACTGAAGTTCGAAATTTGCAAACATAGGCCACATTCTATTGACCAATTTGTAAATGTATACACATTTAATATTGCCACATATTCTATTAGCTACTTATGAGTTACCTGCCGACAATCACTACAGGCCAGACAAAGACGCAAAACAGGCCTTAGAACTCCGTTGGTTTTAGCACAGCTCGAATATTACAAGCGATAACCAGTTAAAGTTGCACAAAATCAATATTCTATTAGACCTGTGGCGCGCTAGCTCGCAAATAAAGTCTGACCCGCAACTGGAAAATTGAATCACTTTTCTGTCAAAAATATTAAGACTACCAAATAGGACTTGCAAGGGCTTTTTCAAACAGTCATTAGAGCTGCAGCAGCAATTAAACACACAATAATGTACTTTAAAAGCAGGGAAAGAAATTAGAATTAACTGGACATAAGTCTCACACCCACAAATATGCAATTAAAAATATATTTTTTAAATATGTTATTTCTGAGTAATATCGATACTAACCAAGAAAATAGACACTCAAATATAAACCCAGTGAAACCTCCACATGGAACCAGTGACACAATGAAAGAATGAGATCCAGATCAGATAAACTAAAATATAAACTTTATTAACAAATGAAAATATAATTAAAAATAACAGATATAAAAACAAATAAAATAAGTCCCAGAATGATGGTCAGCAGTATATTAAAGTCAATAAATATAATAAAGAATATCAGAGCATATAATCCAAAGTAATACAGATCAACAACAACATAAATAAATGGTGAAAATCAAAAAATAAAATATTATAACAATCCACATACATAAAGATGTGCCTTATAGCAGATTATAAAGTGCTCAATTACAAAAAAAATTTGCAAATATGGTTAAAGTGCTGAACAAGTGCAAATTGTAATAGGATCAATGACCCAATAAATATGATGACATCAATTATACTGGGTTCCCTACAGTTTTAATTTGTTTGCTTTTTGAACCCGTTACTTGCTCCCTTGGAAAGTGAAAAACAGACTACATTAGTCCAAAACATAACAAACCCTGGTCTAAATGTGACGGCTCTTGGGGTCCATCAATTAGCCCCTATGAGAAATTGAAAAGGGTGCAACCCTACACTGATCTCTTATTTTAATCTTATCAAATTACACACTAGCATGAATGGATAAGAAACAATATACAGCTGTCAAGATAGTCATTTGATCATCAAAAATATTACCTAAAATGGCTAGCTGTACTTCCTAAATACATAATATCACATCTATATTCATGTATAATAGCTTATTATATAACTCAAGTAAATATATTAAGTTTCCAAAGTGCCTAACACTCAACAATTAATGCAAACAATATATAAAAAAGAAAATGTTATTGCACCCAAAAGTCGCCGATATTAAAAATGTGTGTACCATCCACACTAGCAGGTGACACCAACAAAATCTCCTACCAGCTGAAAAATACTGGTTTGTTAAACAATTTCAATAATATTGAGTAGAGAGCCTGGACAAAGTAAATGTGGTCAAGACCTCCACACCACAGGTAAGCATAGTAGAACCCTGTGACCTCAAAGGATGCCTCCTACCTGAAGGATATTACCTATATAGATACCCAATTTTTCTGGTTGAATGCCCATACAAATAGATAGGAGACAGAATTTGGTCCAGGTGCTCTAAATAAAGTTCACCAACAGGTGCCAGTAGGAACTGATAAACAACAGAAGTGTGGACAATACAAAAGTTAAAACATATATAAAAAAATAGTTAGAATAAGCACTTTGTAGACTATAATACCATATGTATTAGATATTTTTGGCCTCTAATTTCCAGACAGGCATATCCCATCATCATATATATACAAGTCCAAATCGTATATCACATATAGTTAACAGTGCTCTATGTAGGTAGGTCTAAATATATACAATTAAATCCATATACTCACTGCATTGAGAATGTTGTAATGAAAAAAGTGGGTCCAATATGTATAACTGAATACAAATCCAAAAAGATAGGTGGACTTTAAATTCTGTGTGTCAATAGCAGGTCCTATAGAATAAACCTTATATACAGTAAACATACCACATTAGCCCAACATATTGGAATCATATCACATGTACATATTAGCTAACTCACATATCCCATAGCAGAGCATACATATAAGGACACACAAGATCCTACTGTATTGCCCGACGGCCATTTCACTGTTCTCCCAGCTTCAGTGTTATGTGTAAAATATACTTTTACTAACTTTTGAACCCCTGGTCTGATTCATTTTTTAATATGTTGTTCCCCTGGGTGAGAGCTATTGAACGGTGCTGGACTTAAAGGTGTACCCCCTGTTTTTGGGGTACATCCAGAATGTGGTTAAAATTGTGTCTGTTTTAATTGTGTTACCTGTTATCTGAGGGGAGGAGACGTGGGGGTTGAACCATGTATATAATTGGCTGTTGTGATAATTATGTGGGTGTAGCCCTTCAGAGGGCACCATTGCATAAAAGGAGATCCCCTGTCATTAAAGTTCACATGACACAAAATGTTAAAGCTTGAAGGTTCTTATCTTGAGGTGCCTGGCCACCGGGGTGTCCAGTTCATGCTGAATGGAATAAACATGTTCAAGTATACAGCGTCAAAATTGATGGATGGTTTTCCCAACATACAGTTTGTTGCACTGACATTGAAATTTACTGATATAGTAAACTTTTCCTGTTTCAGGATGGATGAATTGTTTCATGGGTGCAATGTACTTGCATGCCTTAGAGTGTCCACAATTAAATGTGCCCACTGTGGGTTTCAACTAAGAATTTGATGTTTTCAGTGGCTGAAAATAACTGTGAACAAGACGATCCCCTATACTTTTTCCTCTCTGATATGTAATAGAGGGTAGGGGGAACAGGGCAGCTTTTAAATCTGTATCTAGTGACAATAGATGCCAGTGTTGTTTTAAAATTTTTGCAACTTGCTGCCAATCAGTTCCAAACGTCATAATGCACCATATAATATCACCCTTCCGTGGCTTATGCCCAGAATTCAATAGTTTTGTTCTTTTAGTTGCATTAGCGTGTTTATTAGGCAATTTCAATGCCTGGTCAGGGTAACCCTTGGCTTTGAAGCATGTTCTTAACAAATCAGCTTGTATTTCAAATTCATGTTCACTGCTACAATTGCGTCTTGCACGAAGGTATTGGCCTACTGGTATACCCTTTTTAAGCGCTATAGGGTGATGACATGACCAATTTGGAAAGGAATTTGATGCCATAGGTTTGCGATATAAGGTTGTATGTATTTTTTCATCAAGATCCTTATATATATGCAAATCTAAGAATTGTAGCTCATCTTTGCTGATGGTATAGCTGAATTTTAGGCCTAAATTGTTCTTATTTAGGACTGACATGAAGCTTTCAAAATCATTTATGGTACCAATCCAAAAGATTAGGATGGCATCTATAGAACGTCACAGATTAGAATGTTATCAGTGAATCTAGTCATTGATTCAGACAACACTGATAAGTCAGGGCACAAGGGGTGCCCATGGCCATCCCTTTAATCTGGTGGTACCAACGATTGTCAAAGAGGATTTCATTCATTGATAATGTAAATTGTAGCAATCTATTTAAAGAGGCCATGTCCATGTCCATGCTTTCATACTTAAAAAATAGTCTGTAGCTTGTAAGACTAAGTTGTGAGGTATTGAGCTATAAAGCTGTTCCACATCTATACTCATTAATAGCATATATGTGGGGACTATTAAGTCTTAAAGGCATCTCAAGGTGTCTGCTGTACCCATGAGATAAGATGTTATTTGCACACAGAACTTAAAGTCCCCCTATCTAAGAGTGTTTTTTAATTGGTATTCAATTATACATATTGGCTCCATTTTTTTCACTACAATATTCTCAATGCAGTGAGTATGAGGATTTAATTGCATATATCGCCAAGAGTGGTATCTTTCTGCCCTTGATGAAGCTGGGAGAACAGTGAAACGGCCGTAGGGCAATATAGAAGAATCTTGTTTGTCCTGCTATGGGATATGTGAGTTCTAAACCTTGGTTTAGCTAATATGTACATGTGATATGATTCCCATATGTTGGGCTAATGTGGTATGTTTACTGTATATAAGGTTCATTCTATAGGACCTGTTATTACACACAGAACTTATAGTCCACCTATCTTTTTGGATTTGTATTCAATTATACATATTGGCTCCATTTTTTTTTTACTACAATATTCTCAATGCAGTGAGTATAAGGATTTAATTGCATATTTTTAGACCTACCTACATAGAGCACTGTTAACTATATGTGATATACGATTTGGCACTGTACAGTGCCTTGCAAAAATATTCACTCCCCTCCCCCTTAGCATTTTTCGTGTTTTGTTGCCTCACTACCTGGAATTAACATGGATTGTTTGAGGATTTGCGTCATTTAATTTACAGAACATGCCCACAACTTTGAAGATGTGTTTTTTTTTTTTTTTTTATTGTGAAGCAAACAACAAATAGGACAAAATAACAGAAGGTTATTGTCAAAAGTCAATGTGCATAACTATTCACCCCCCTAAAATCAATACTTTGTAAAGACAACTTTTGCGGCAATCACAGCTCAAAGTAGCTTTGTATAAGTCTCTATGAGCTTGCCTCATCTTACCACTGGGAATTTTACCCATTTCTCCTTGCAAAACTGCTCCAGCTCCTTCAAGTTGGATGGTTTGCACTTGTGAACAGCAATATTTAAGTCTGACCACAGATGTTCTATTGGATTGAGGTCTGGGCTTTGACTAGGCCATTCCAACACATTTACACTTTTCCCCTTTAACCACTCAAGTGTTGCTTTAGCAGTGTGTTTGGGGTCATTGTCCTGCTGGAAGGTGAAGCTCCGACCTAGCCTGAAATCACGCACAGAGTGGTACAGGTTTTGGTCAAGAATATCCCTGTATTTAGCACCATCCATTTTTCCATTAACTCTGACCAGTTTCCCAGTCCCGGCTGCTGAAAAACATTCGCACAGCATGATGCTGCCACCATCATGTTTCACTGTGGGGATGGTGTTTTTTGGGTGATGTGATGTGTTGGGTTTGTGCCAGACATAGTGTTTTCTTTGATGGCCCGAAAAGTTCAATTTTAGTCTCATCAGACCAGAGCACCTTCCTCCATACATTTTGGGAGTCTCCCACATGCCATTTTGCAAACTCAAAACATGCCATTATGTTTTTTGCTGAAAGTAATGGCTGTCTTCTGGCCACTCTCATTGAGCCCAACTGTATGGAGCGTACAGCTTTTTGTCATACTATGTACAGATACTCCAGTCTCTGCTATGGAACTCTGCAGCTCCTCCAGGGTTACCTTAGGTCTCTGTGCTGCCTTTTTGATTAATGCCATCCTTGCCCGGTCCGTGAGTTTTGGTGGGGCGGCCGTCTCTTGGCAGGTTTGTTGTTGTGCCATGTTCTTTTCATTTGGTTATGATATGTTTGATTGTGCTTCTGGGGATCATCAAAGATTTGGATATGTTTTTATAACCTAACCCTGACTTCTCAACAACATTGTCCCTTACTTGTTTGGAGAGTTCCTTGGTCTTCATGGCAGTGTTTAGTTAGTGATGCCTCTTGCTTAGGTGTTGCAGCCTCTGGGGCCTTTATAAAAAGGTGTGTATATGTAATGACAGATCATGTGACACTTACATTGCACACAGGTGGACACCATTTCACTAATTATGTGACTTCTGAAAGTAATTGGTTGCACCAGAGCTTTTTATGGGCTTCATAACAAAGGGGGTGAATACATATGCACATGCCAATTTTCTGTTTTCTATTTCTAAAAAATAGTTTTATGTATATATTTTTCTCATTTCACTTCACCAACTTAGACTATTGTGTTCTGATCCATGACATAGAATTCAGATTAACAAAACATTGAACTTAATGCTGTAATGTAACAAAATAGATTTTTAGGAACCTTCAGTAGTCAATGGCGTGAAATATCTGGAATTCTGAACAAATACTCACATGTATTAAAATCTGATGGATATCTAAATACAGTTGTGGATGATCGAACTAACTCTGGATGGCGTAGATCTTAAAATCTTAGGGATATGCTTGTGAAAAGCCATTTTTCTAAAATAACTAGATTATTTAAATCTTTACCAAGCGGTACATTGCCATGTGGATGATGTAGTACCTATAAAAATATGACTACACATAGTGCTTTACAGGAGGGAAAGAAATTCAAAGGCTTTTTCAATTGTAGCACAAAAAATGTTGTGCTGCCCCTGTAATCTGTATTATATTGGGATGACCACTAGAGAGATCCGTAAGAGACTAGGGGAGCATCTCTCAAATATCAGAAATGTTTTATCTGATGATGCTAAGGGTAAAAAGTTAACATCAGTAGCCAGTTATTTTTTGCAGAAACATTCTGGTCAATTAAACATTTCAATTGTAGCACAAAAAAGTTGATATACTGTTTATGCTGCCACTGTAATCTGTATTATATTGGTATGGCCACTAGAGAGATCTGTAAGAGCCAAGCGAGCATCTCTCAAATATCAAAAATGGTTTATCTGATGATGCTAAGGGTAAAAAGTTAACATCAGTAGCCAGACATTTTTTACAGAAATATTCTGGGCAGTTAAATGTTAAATGCTGCATTTTGCAAAAGATAAATCTAGGCATAATGAGGGGAGATTTATAATTGGAATTGCCTGGAATTCATGGTTTGAATGAACAGAATAATTCTATGGTATATCTTTAATATGTGTATAATGTTCAATACATTAAGTTGCTTGTTTATTATTTGCAATTATTAGTATATATTTAATTTATGTATAATGATCATTAAATTGAGTTGTTGGTTTATTATCAAATTTCTTTATAATAATTGAAGATTGGTTGGGCGTCAAATCATGGATTATGGTTAATAAGTTATCTTTCTGGAATTGATTTTTGTCTGACTGGGTTATGTTAATATATGATGTAATAGCGGCCTGGCTTCAAGAATTATGGATTACAGAATTATCAGCTCTAATATATACCTAGTTGCCACATATAGGTGCATTCTGTTATACAACCACATGATGGCGATAGCCTTGACTAAGTATAGTCTAATTCAGAGAATTAGCAGAAGACCATATATGGTATTCTTGAACGCATGGGTGTGTGTAACTTTGAGAACCAGATATCTCTAGTTTCCCATGTGGCCGAAAGGAATCCTTTGTGTGGACAGCTGACCAGTGAGGGGACTTTGTGATGGACATGTGACCTAACTGACCAGTAAGAAGTAAAGGACATGAGTATGGGGGTGGGATTAATATATATATGTATTTAAGTAGGGTTCCAAGTTGTTTTCTCCCTCTTGCAATCTTCAACTCTCTGGGACTCTTCCTCTCTTCACTACACTGTGAAGGCCTGGTAAAGTATCATACTCTCATACACACACATGGACATAATTGGTAGTTTTAGAATGCCTCTCTGCTAATTAAAAAGATGTCGTTTCCATAGTATTATAATGTATTATTAATGTATTTGTATTAATTATTGTGTTCTAATAAATACACATTTTGTAACCATAAATCTGTAACGCCTCGTGAATATATATTTATTAATTTGTTATCCGTGGAAGGCAAGAATCTCATAGGATGAGATTAGGATAATTATTATAATCATAATTAGTATGATTATGAATAATAATATTGTAATTGATTAATTTAACCGTTTTTATAACATATGATAATTATAAAATCAATTATAAAATCAAATATAATAATGTATATGTTTATATATATAGAGAGAGAGATATAATAAGCATCACCTAATATTATATTTGGATATCAGATATAGATATATCTAGTGTCATCAATATTTTCTGTTTATGCATTATTCAAAAATAATATTATAATAATAATAATAATAATTCAGATGACCATTTTTTGACATTTATTATATGTATGACTAGTAATTAATTTTGTTTTTCTTTGTATTCCTCTGTTCTTTAGCTGATCCTCTCTATTTCTAATTGAAATGGAGCTATTTGACTCAAAAAAATATAAAAACGGATATTAAGGAGCTAAAGCATTGGACCAGCAATTCCAGCTTTGAACTCCGATTTTCCAATGATAAAACGTAGACGGATATCAAGGAGTTAAAGTTTGGCTTAATTGAACTTACCCTATTTAAACGGTAACTTCTGTCTTTGCAATTATGACCTCGGAGGAAGCCATGAGCGAAACGCATGCGTCAGGCCTGTGAATGTCCCCGAGTGATGATGTCAGTGCGGGAATGCAGTAACTAGATACGATTTTGGCGTCCATGCGACCCTGACTACGAATTTATACAGGAAAGTAATGCATTGAGATTTATACTGTATGTTACAATAAGCTAATATACATGAATATTGATGTGATATTATGTATTTAGGAGATACAGCTAGCCATTTTTGGTAATTTTTTTGATGATATCATATGACTATCTTGACAGCTGTATATTTATACTATTTACTACCTTACTTATGTATATTGTTTCTTATTCATTCATGCTAATGTGTAATTTGATGACATTAAAATAGGAGATCAGTGTAGGGATGAACCCTTTTTTATTTTTCATAGGGGGTAATTGGTGGACCCCAAGTGTTGTCACATTTAGACCAGGGTTTGTTATGTTTTGGACTAGTGAAGTTTGTTTATTATTTTCCAAGGAAGCAAGTGACAGGTTCCAAAAGCAAACCAATTAAAATTGTATGGAACCCAGTAAAATTGATGTAATCATATTTATTGGGTCATTGATCCTATTACAATTTGCACTTGTTTAGCACTTTAACCATATTTGCCCATTTTTTTTGTAATTAAGCACTTTATAATCCTCTATATGGCTCATCTTTATGTATGTGGATTGGTATAATATTTTATTTTTTGATTTTCACCATTTATTTATGTTGTTGTTGATCTTTATCACTTTGGGTTATATGCTATGATCTTCTTTATTATATGCATTGACTTTAATATACTGCTGACCATCATTCTGGGACTTATTTCACTTGTTTGCTATTTTTAATTCTATTTTAATTTGTTAATAAAGTTTATATTTTAGTTTATCTGATCTGGAGCTCATTCTTTTATTGTGTCACTGTTTCCCTGTGTAGATTTTACTGGGTTTGAGTGTCTATTTCCTGGGTTATTCTAGAATATATCTATTTGTTGTCATCATGATTAATATTGGTGAGATTATACAGTGTACCAGCCTTTACTAGAATCAATGCAATTTAATTTTATTTGAGTAATATTGATCTCAGGACTCAAGGGGTTCATACATATCATAAAACCCACAGGGAATAAAACAGATGATCTAATGCATTTTATAGAGTGCTAGATCGCTAACCCAGTCGGCAAATATTTCTTATTGGCACTAATTAATTTGTAGGCGCCAATTGCAGATTACGTGTAATTTCCATGTTTTACTGATGTCATGATGACGGTCTAATTTACTACTGGCTGAGTCTAAGACCACGCCACCTGAAATCAGACTTAAAAGGGCAGGGTTTACGAATTCAGCCTTGAGGTGGGAATTTGCGAGCTGGAGTCAACAGAATACATCTAAACATTTATTAATAAAAAGACACCTGCAGCCAAAAGTAGGCGTTCAAGGAATTTGCAAGCAGCTAATACACATTATGAAGAAAGTTTTAAATATTGAAAGATACAGTCAGTGTGCCCTGTATAGAAAATATAAAATATTGCTACGTACAATATCAAATAATTGTCCAAATTATACTATAAAAAGGTTTAATGCAGTATTGAATAACCATAAAAAACTGTGTGAATACACAATGTGCTTACATATAAACAACTTTACCTTTCAAACACATTATTTTATGTACTTTTCACAAATTTCCTCTTGGGTACATCAAAGTACAGCTACATTACAGAGGGCATTAATGTGTTTCCCACAAAATCAATCTACCTTACATAATACTAAATGCATATACATGACTGAATACATGAGAATTATCCACTGATAGGTCTTCCATTCAGTGTGCAGTGTGTTTAAAGAGCTCAAACTTGGAAATGATTATTATATTGTAGGATGTGTCTTCAAAACAAACAATTACTTTCTTCTTAGGAAGAATATAGTCATTTTTTTTAGGACTAAGCTACATAAAGCTTGTGTAAGAATTGCAAGATCTGATTAAGAGATCTCAAGAGTCTCCCGCTATGGATTCCTCCAGAAGATGTGGCTGTGATGTGTGATGACTGTTGTGACGTCATACATGAAGGCACATGATTCTGTTGCACGAACATGGTAACATTACAATCGAGGTTGGAAAAAAAAAACGTTAAGTATATGAAGTTTAAACTTTTTAGACTTCCTCTGATTCTTAATACATGTATTAATTGTTAATAAATGTAAATGTCACCAGGGTGCTTTAACTCATTCTATGCCACTCTACTGGTTTCACTATAACTCAGTAGTGCATATTTGGGGATATGTTTGAGGTGGAATTGAAGTAAGCACGCAGAAGCACTTTTAAGTGAATTTACACAGTTTTTGTGGTTATTCAAATATGTAAACGCATTTGATATTGTACAAAGCACTATTTTGTACATTATACAGTATATAGGTTACACTGTATAGCTCTTTGTTTTATTTTAGTAGCCTGGATGTTCACCCTTTTTTTATACTGTAGAAGCCGTGTATTAGCTTAAGATCCAGTGTAGTCCCTTTTGTATTTTCGAATAATGCAAAGGTATAAAAATCAAACTTAGAATTAATGTTGTAACAAATTACAGACATATCTAAGTTTTCCATTATAAATGCATCTGATATAGGGGAATAAGAAGTGTATGAAAACATTGTTTGCATGAAAAAATACCAAAACAAACATTATTAAACTCACCCTGATTTTTGCTAAATCTCTTGCAGTTAATTTTGTGAGAGTTAACCTTATATCATACTAAACACCCCTTCTAAAATTAGCAAATAAATCATCAGTAAAGTCAGTTTGTGCAAGATGGCATCATGGGATGTGTAGTTTTCCTTTTACCCAGCAACAAGAAGCAAGATGGAGTTAGACATTGCTATGCGGTCTCTGCATTGTACTGCTGCTAGCTTAAAGGTTAGTATAGGGTAAAATCCATACCCAAATGCAGGTACATATAGGTAGATATACCTTAAGGGCCTCCCTCTGCTTAAATCTAGGTTGCGTGAGGGAAACGCACTGAATGTATTACAGAGCTCTATGGGGAATAAAACTCAGATGTTCTAGTAACTTAACCTGCTGCAGCTAAAAAGGGAGTAGGTGATCCATCTCATACAGGGATTAAGAAAAAGTTTACCACTTACACACCAAATTGTTCACGCAAACAAAAAATGTCAAAAAATATGTCAACATCTGCTCTTTTAAATCCATGACAGTAAGTGTTCTTTTAACCGTTATAAAATCCGGACCACTACAGTGGCACTTTAATTCTGGCACTACATATATTTCACATGTATAAAAAACTTGAACACATTTACAACTAATAACTGCTTTTATTAAAGGTTATTTTTTTTTGACAAAATTCATACATTTAGAAACAAGAAAACAAAACAAACTGGTTTGAAACCAAAAAAAGTGCAAAAGCCTGCATTACAATGGCTGCAATATTATATGTATGTAGTTATTGAAATAAGAAAGAGATTTGCTTCATTAAAAGTTCAATACATTATTCTTCGGAATGTGCATTACAGGAGATGCAGAAAGAGTCTTCATTTGGTACCAATTTACTGCCATAAGTCTTCAGTCCGACCAAATTTAAAAACAAGACCCCTGTGGGGGAAAAAAAGCAGAAAAAGCTTAATGTGTTGATTAGAATATGTGTTATGTTCCATCCACTTTCATCTATTTACTCACCACTGAACACAAGTTACAATGGATGAATTTAGCCTTTTGTTTACTGTACCTTGTATATATGTTGGGGACCCCCTTACTTAATTAATTTCAGCACTCCCAGACTCATCACAAGTAATAAACACTATTATCCAGACAATAAAAGTCATCAGTTTGGTTGACTTAACTTGTATCAAGGTTGTAAAAACAGAGATTTGACTGCAGAGAAGAACCAAAAGGCCCATTTGTGCTGCCCATTCTACCTTCTAATAAAACATTTGGCTTAATTAAGTCTCAGGATAGCCTAATGCTTAATCCCCTTAATGCTATTTAATTCTTTAACTGTAATTGAATGCATCTACTTCTACTGGAGGACTGTTCCACTTATCTACTACTTTCTATGTACAGTAGTAGATCTTCAAATCATGATCTGTTGCTCCTATTTTTCTGGAAGATCCTTCCAGAAGCTCCAGAGCTTTATCAAAGAATTTGACATGGTTGAAGATCTCTATCATATCTCCCTTCTGGTTTCTACTCAAAGTCTTTCCTAATAGGCTTTGCCTTTCAAACCATGTATTTTAAATCATGCACCGTGGCCCACTTTCATACATCACCCCACACCCTTTTGTCCTAGATTTGCCCTCTTCAGTCCCCTCATTTATTTGTTTAGAATTTTCTCAAGTCATCATCTTAGAACTTCAGATGTAAATTTACTGAAACAAATAAATTGGGACTCAATTATACTGTGAGACATATGAAACTTTATATTTCTGCCCCCAGTCACATATTCAGTGTTCTCTCCAGAAATCTCCACCAGTCGGGCAACATGAAGGAAGAGCCCGGCGGTCACATAGCTCCACAATATGTGTTTGTGTGCTATCTGCCCCCTCAACCTGGGCGGTGCTTCATACAAGACAGGTGGAGCACCCCCTAAATCGAGCTGAGGAGAACACTACATATGAATACTAAAATACAGGAAGATTTATTAAAATAATATTGTGTGCATCCTATGGCTTTGTAAGTCAACTCTTGAGCTAAATAACATTGCACGTGAAAAACAACAATAGATGTTCTCACAAACATGTCCCTTTGACATAACATTTAAAGGACCACTGTTTGTCAAAAAAAAAATACAACCTAAAATGTGGTATTTTTTTATATGCATCTATGCTGCTGTGGAATCAGTCAATGTCGGATTAAAATGAATACACAAGACGTTTGTGATTGCAGAATGCAAATATGTCAGTAAGGACTACTAGTAATCTCAGCAGGATGAAAGGGGATCTTGTTAGTTTACATGGACACAGCCACCTCAGGAAGTAACAGGCAGCAGCAGGAAAGAAAAAAATGGAAGCCTGCAGCGAAGAATAATTACATATAAAAGTTGCAAAATGTAAAGGTTATGTTTAGTTTTTTGCTTTTAAATTATTGTTTACCCAATGTCATGTTTAGTTAAAGAACTAACCTAAAGGGGATTACAGTTAGCTTTACTGGTTGGTGGAAAAATAAACCTGCAACAAGAATAGACTTTTCTTAATACAAAAGAAATTAGAATATCATAAAAGTCTTGATCGTTAAGTGGGAGAAGTGAGCATTAAGCAACCCTGGTATTTTCAGCAATCAAACTTTGTGAATCTTTAATATGGTACTGAATGAACGCCAAGTATCAATTAAATGACCACTGAGGCCAAAACTTTCTATATTGTTTTCCTTGTAAGTTTGCGAGTTTTCAGTCTTGTATGGTGTTTTTTGAAATAATAAGATTCTAAACTCAAAAACAAGGCTCCCTACTTTCTGCAATGTGTTTAACATTGTATTTTTATTTTTTTATTTTTTATATTTAACCTCTGTACAGTACTATGGAATGTTGAGGCTTTATAAAAAGCTGTAATAATAATAATAATAATAATAATAATAATAACAACAACAACAAAATGTGATGATGGGCACAATGTTTTGATAAAGTTAAAAAAAAAACAAAAAAAAACAGTCTTTACATTTCACTTTTATATGCAACTATTCTTTACTTACAGCCATCCATAATCTTTACGGAGCCTGTGTCTGGCAGGTTGTGTCCTTATAAAGGTGTGTGACCTTATAAATGAATGAGCCTTCAATTACAGCTAATGAATGCACTGGCAGCTGTTGATGTCACATTCTCATTCTGCTTATAAAAATTGTCCTGTGTATTCAAAGTCTCCTCTTATCCCAAGAAGCAGATCACTGGTAACTAAAATGGCAGCAACACAATTCCACACAAAATTGTATAAATAAGATATTTAAATATTGATTTACATTCTAAATAAATGTTGCCTGTTTTTGAGTGCATTTCTTCTAAAGAGGACATTATAAATTCATGACCACTGTGGTGAAAATAAACATCTGCTTACCCAAAGAAAATAAAAGCATTCTGGAAAAAGACAGCGATTCCAGGATATACCGTTGAAATACCTGTAAAAAAAGACAATAGTTTTAAGTTTTGTGTATGACATAATTTCAATATCTACAAAATTGCATATGTGGGATATATAGTAATGCAACTGAGCAAAATACTACAAGATCACAACATTAAATACAAATAAATAAAATGCATGCAGTTGATTTTTTTATTTTATTCTATCTTTCATTTAGAGGATAGAAAAACATTGACAATAAAATTCCCTTGTATTCCATAAGGGATGCTAAAGTTTGTCGCTTCTTGACAGACTAGATAATAGATTGGCCTCTTGGGATTTTTATTTAAATAAACAGATAAGGAAGAATCTGCTGCTCTGATGAAGCAGATATTTGTTTGTACTTCAGTTATCAGATGGATGGGTATCAATAGTTAAATAATGCAGTAGAAACAATTTCCTACCTTTTGCTACATAACCTCCAAAGAGAATCCACATAGATGCGATCAGAGAACCAAATGATAACATGAAGCCAATAAACAACCAAATACGGGCACCTGGAAGATAAGACACACAAGTTCAAGGATTCTTCCACGCAAATAAAATTATCTTACAGATCTGACTGCAAAAAGTTATTAGTGGTCATTTCATTGAAAGTAAATGGAGTAGGATATAAAAATGCAAATAATGGCTGCTCAATGTACTTTTGGAAAACGTCACATGTTTGTGAAGTGTGTAATAAACTAACATTAGTAGCTGTACAAGCCATGATCATAATTTTTTTTTTAGAAACAATCTTACATTTTACTTTTTTCTACTAGTTATCCTACTGAGTCATATGCTACTGTTTAGTTCCATTGTCAGGTAGAAATTCAAAGTGACAGTCTTTCAATGGAGCAGACAGTTCTGTCACATTCTCTATCAGTATCCAGATACGGAAGAAGGCAAAATGTCTACCATGGATGGTCACCCAAGATGGACAGGTCATAGCAGAGAGGTCAGACAAAGTGTGGTCCATTGGAGAAGGAACTGGCACCCCACTCCAGTATCTTTGCCATGAAAACCTTATGGATTGGCACAACCAGACCAGACACAATATGTGCCTGGCGTTCTGTGGCCCATAAAGTCACAGAGAGTTGTAAAAGATTGAACAAAAAATAATATGACACTTCAGTAGTCTTTTGAAGGACAACTCTTAAGGTTGTTTTATATGAAAGAGTGAACATGTCAAGTCTGCCAATGACTGCTCCATGTAATAGAAAAAAATGTTTAATTTCTGTCACTAACACTCAGAGCTGCGAAGTCAAAAATCAAGGGCCAAACTACAGCTGCATTTCTAAACTGTAGAAGTTAAATTTGTGTTTTTTTTTCCTGTGGCACTTCACATAAACTAGAGATACAGATTTCCTGTAGTAATAAAAAGCAAGTGCAATAACTTTAGCACAAGTATCTTTCTAGGAGTACTTTCATTATACAGGACCTTATATTTAGGTGAGGCTTCACCTTTAAAATGGCCTACACAAGGAAAACACCCAATGGAGTTTATAAAGAATATGATCTATTAGTAAAATGACGTGAAGAGTACCCAGCGTAGCAGCTTTTTGCCTTCATTATAATAGCAACAAAATCACTTTGGCCTTCAAGATCTCGTGGGCATCTCGCCTAACCTCCAGAATTTCTTACTTTCCTCTATCATACCATCTGTCACAGATTTAAGCATTCTTTAAAATCCCACCTTTTTAAAGAAGGTTATCACCTTTAGCTCTCACACTTACAATCCATATAACTTACAGATATGTACTGTATTGGCTCAGTCTTCACCGTGACACAGATTCCTTTTGAGTCACTACATTTTAGCCAAACAGTTATGATGTGTTGCATACTCACTGTATTGTCCCTGTGTACTTAATGCTACATAAAATGTTGATTTACAAATAAAAGTTATTATTATTAATCAACAACAACAACAACAACATAAGCATTTAAAAATACATTTTAAGAATGATTATTAGGCGTTATAATAAACCTCCTGTCCACACAGTTGCATAACTCCACGGTACCCACTAGCATACAGTGCTTAGGAGGAAAAACCTGAACGAATAAATGCATAATAATTTAAATAGCTATTTAGAAAACGCAAGGACTTAAAACAGGTACATATATATATTAAAACATAAAAGGACCACTTTAGTTTTTTTTAAAGATATCTCTAAATAATAGTCTGGTATTGCTTCATAACAAAAACAATCCTTTATTAAATTTTACGGTCCTTTTAAACAATTATTCCACTAGGCTATATAAGCTCCACTTCTTGCCACCACAATGAAGTAGTGCAGATAGAGTGGATCCCCTTAATTGTTGGCTGTGCAGGTGTCTGGGTCTGGACATGTGTAATAATGTATGTGTGCAGTTAGCTGCTCCGAAAACTATGCATCAAAGGTTTACAGATAATCAGATGCAATCATCTCTCATTAAGCTAAAACATCAATGTCTTTTTGACTGCACAAAATGGCAAACTTCCAAATTATTTTACTGTAGCAAAATGCAATATTTTGAACAATTCAGTTGATAAAGTACTTGTGATGACCTATTGTTTTAAATGATATCCTATTTGCAGCCTTCGCTGTGTCACTTAAATTACTGCTTGATGAAGCGCAAGACCTGTATAGTTTCCTGCTATGTATATGAACTACTGATATTCATGAGATTATTTTGATATTTTTGTGATCGTACTACACTCTTATAATCAAGAGTCAAGATCAGATATTTCCCAGTCTAAGCACATCTGCCTCATGCAACAAAATATATGAGGATTCAGTTAGTCAGCTTGTATTAATACCATTCATTTGGATTTAATGAATAAATATGTTCGACAACTAAAGTAGATTTTACTGTGGGGAAAAAAACATAAACTGAATTTAAATTTTACAATAATTATACAAAATGTATTGATACGCATATTCAGTTACCTGTCTGGCCCAAGCACCCTTCACTGTAGCTGTCTCCACGCACCTGCCCATTTGAAACTGCATTTATCCTGAAAAATATAGAACATACTATTGAAATAGCTAGAATTAATACCAAGAACACTAGTATATATTGTTTTGTTTGAAATGGAAAATAAAAAAGAAAGCAGTTACTGAACGGACTTTGTTTAAAATAATAAATGCATACATTAATAAAAAAAAAAAAAATTTTTTAATGAGAACCCATGAGCTGAAGTTTCTGGCTGCTGACAGTTTTTAAATTCCTAAAAAGCTGGTGAAGTTGGTAAAAATGTGAATAGACACCATGAGCCTGACTCAGTTTGAAGCCCGCATCTCGCGGTATACCGGCCGTATGTCTGCGGGCTTGAACTCTGCTGCAGTTAGAGAGCGATTCAATTGAACAAGCCTGCAAGTTAAGTGCCAAAAGCCGAAACCATAAACCCTGCAATCGTATGTCTCATTTTAGGCCGTGAACATGATCAATTAAGCAAGGCCGTAACTATCCATTTAGACACAGCCAATAGAAAATCATTACGTCAGTAAAGCATGGAGGTTACGTGTCAATCAATTAGCGTTTAGAGGTCCGATATGCAAAAGGACTTGCAAAACTTCAAAATAATAAAAATGAATGCCAATACTGTTTTAGTCCATATGGGTTGCCTGATATGTATTAACTCATTGATTACCGAGATCGATATAACCCCGAAATTAAACTTTTTTTTTTTATTGCCGATTTGCGAGCTTGAGACTGTTGTGCAATTAATTCTAATCTCTATCATCGCTTTTCCCTGTTGGATGGAGAGGGAGGGGGCATGGTCCCTGGCTTTTGGGGGTGGGTTGGTGATGCTACAGAGGAAACTACCACCAGGATTGGTTACCCTCCTGGAAATTGTAAGATTGAGCAAGCAAGAAGAACCAGTGGACACCCACTTTTTATTTATCAGTGATATTATGCCTTTTAATTTATGCTAGAATTTTATCAGGTTCTGGTTAACCTTCCTACTTGGTTTTCCCCACTTCACCAAATTGTACTACTTTACCCACCCTATACCCCCCACATCCCCACCTCTCCTTCCCCATCCCCACCCCTAACTTTAAATATAAAAAGCCTAGAGCAATAGGTGGACTTTAATATATACAGTACAATTAGCCAACTCATGATATGTCTGATATATATGACATACAAATTAGAATTATGTTCCTTCATTATATATGAACTGAACTATGTATCAAAGGGGTCATTTTCAACAGCTGATATTTGTTTTCAAGGGCCATTACTGACTTCAACAAATAGTCAGTGCAAGTGGATAAATAATCACTAATGCTAGTGCTCCTCCTACCATATCCTCAAAATATATAGATCTTAACAGAGGACCTATCAATAGAAGAGTAAAAAAGGTGGAGTAAAGAAGGTACTTGTGGAGTGATAGAATAAATAATTCTTCTAAATAATGCTATATTACATGGACGAAGGGGTGGATTTATACAGTACTTACATTAGGAAGGCCACTGTGGCTATGACTCCACATGCATGGTAGGAGTGATTCAGGTCTTCATAAGAATATTTTACTGCAGCATCAATTATGATCCACCAGCCTGTAAAAAACTGAGAAAACACAAGATTCAAAGTTTATAAAAGTCAAACCCTTCTATCTATCTATCAGCCTATCCATCTCTCTCCACATTAGAACAGATATTGAACACTCACTAGAACACCAGCTGCGACCGAAGCCACTGTGTTCCTCTTCTCACCCCAATCAATGCACTCCGAGCATCGCATGCTGTCAAAGAACCCTGACATTGTGGTGATATCTAAAAATCAAAATGGTAGAAGTGTAAGGATCACAGAAACCAGTCAATAACATAGTACTGGCTACTTAGTCAATGTTATACCAATATAATGTAGAAAAAAGTTCTGCATTTTAATATGGCTAAAGGACCATTGTGCAATAAAAATAATATGTATGTTTGAAAACTTTTAATCGGAGTAAATGTATAATGAAGCAGAAAAATATAGTTATACATCTGGTTTAAATGAGAAAAAAATACATTTGCAGGACCCTAGAGAGATCCATGATACATTGGTTGAAGTTGTGTGTGTGTGAGAGGTGTTTACATGCCTGTGTGAGGACAAAGGGGTGTTGTGTCTATTTCAAACAATGGCTCTGGACTTCTGCCTCCCCCCCAGCTCTCAGAATGTGATGTATCAAACAGAAAATTAATTTTTATGCTCATTGTCTTCAAAATTTCTGAATTTACTTAAAGATGTTTATGTCCCTGCTGATATTTTAGTTTGGAATATACTTGACAAAGTGTCTTTTTTCCTGAATTGCAGATACTGAAGACTGAAAATGTATCTAATCCTGCATATTAGCCATCAAAACTTGAATAGGTTTATTTTTTTTCACATAATGTAATAATATCATAGATTATTATTTAAAGAAAACTAATAGGCAGCAATATACAATCTAGTTTATAACCATGCAATATATAGTGACAGCCTTCCATTGAATGCTTGCTGGTGGTAATCGATTCACATGATATAACAGACCCACCACATGACTGAATAGGGCTTTGAGTGACCAAAACTTAAGACACAGACAATAAAAGCATTCAGAAATGACATTGTAGGTTGTCCAATAATCCTATTTGCTATATGCAAGTTAAAGAAAGAAAAGTGAGGATTTGGGTTTCCCTGGGTGTTTTCCACCCCAAATATACAGTGTACAAAATGGCGGGATAAATATGAACTAAATAAATTTTATTAAATACATGACAGCAGCGTCTTTAAAAGCAAGGGGTATTAAAAACACTAATGAGGGGAATAAAAAGAGGGCAGATGTAGGGAATAGCAAATAACCCTGTAGCACTAGTATTGTGCAATGTGGGACTCTAAAGTGAGTGGGTATTGCTATTCATACCTAGCGGGCAAGCCAAGATATTTGCAAAAAGTTCCCAGGGCATAAAAGCCCTATAATATTATAAGTAATGTATATACAAAGCACCCTTATGCTGAAATGAATATCCTCCAAATATCTAGAGGATGACTTAAATAAAGCAATATTCTTGCAAAAATAAAGGGTATAGGTAAAAAGATGCCTTACTGATAAACCTATTGTACTTTAATAAAGGTACTAAGAAGTTGTACCTATATAGGCAGAGTTTGAAAAAAGCTCAACCTGGAGCACAAATAAAGTTATCAAGAACAGCTATATATTACACAGCATAGGATTCAAGCTGTGTCTGTGTGCACTTATAAGTAACTAGCTGCCATATGGTACAAAAAGTACCTAAAGATGTGTGTGCAAAATGATGGCTGTTCCCCAACTTAAAAGTTGTACAGGAGGTAATATCAGGTACTTGCAGACATATTATGCCACTAGTGGGATATAAGGGGCTTTAAGCTAGGCCATAACTGTAGCAGATTCGCGCTTCCTGGAAAGCTCGGCCGCTAGGTTTGCAACGCGCATGCGCACGTCTAACGTGATGACGTACGCAGCGTGGTTGCTAGGAGCCTGACGCGTTTCGACGTATCACGTCTTTGTCAAAGGAAAATTGTATAACGCTGTCTCTGAGAGCTTTATATAGGGAGCTGTCGCCAAGGCAACATAAAAGTAGTACATGTATTGCCCGTAACGGGCCAAAAAAATAATGCAAATGGCATAGAAATTCCGTTGGTATATACAAAAGGCCACTGAGATGGATGTGCAAACGCTAATGAAAACCAATGCAGTAGTTATGGTATCAATGCATAGGTCATATAGACAAGCTAGGAAGGCTAATAATAAGAAGTGTAGTGTGAAAGCTATTGCATTTAAATTATGTGAGTTAACAAAAGATAAAAACTAAAAATGGTACCAAGGGTGGAAGGCCGTTATATAAATGAAAAGTAAGCTCCATAATATAGTAAAGAGTGGGAGACCAAGAGACAAAATCTATATAAGGGGACTGAAGTCTCAAAGTGTTAAGTGGTATAAGATGTGTAAATAAGGCTGGAAGGCTAGTGCTAAAGGAATGAACATATACTCTAAGGTATGTGTTAACTAATGTGATAAGTGCCTATAACAGATTACTCATGTATAAATAAAAAGTAAAAAGGGTGCTAATGCACTGAAGGTCCAACTAATGGGATGAACAAAAAGTGGGGAACAGAAAGAGGAGCACAAATACTCACTGGGGTGAATAAACATAATTGTTAAGCAGACTGAGACTCTGTGAGGGTTGAAGTGTACAAAGTGTCTATGAGACAGCAAGGTCTACCAAAAGATGGACAGAAAAAAATATATATAAAAAGAGAGAAAAAAAAAAAAAAAAAGTACTAGATGAAGGGCGTAAAAGTAAACCCCTCATTAAGTCCATAAGGTGCTTGGGCCTTCAATTGGTATATCCAGCGTGCCTCACATTGTAGTAATTTTCTCTCCAGGTCACCCTGTCTTGGGCCTATATGGACATGGTCTATTGCACAAAAAGATAAAACTTCACTTCTATTGTTGTGACAATACTTGACATGGCGGGCAATTGGTGTATCCAATGCATTCTTGATACTGTAGATATGCTCACCAATCCTGCGGCGCAGCTGGCGCCTCGTTTTTCCTACATAGATCTTCCTGCAAATACAGGTGGCCACATAGATAACCGCCGTAGAACAACAGTTCATAAATTCTTTTATCTTATATTTTTCCCCAGTAATAGGATGCTCATATATTTTCAAAATATAAGATAAAAGAATTTATGAACTGTTGTTCTACGGCGGTTATCTATGTGGCCACCTGTATTTGCAGGAAGATCTATGTAGGAAAAACGAGGCGCCAGCTGCGCCGCAGGATTGGTGAGCATATCTACAGTATCAAGAATGCATTGGATACACCAATTGCCCGCCATGTCAAGTATTGTCACAACAATAGAAGTGAAGTTTTATCTTTTTGTGCAATAGACCATGTCCATATAGGCCCAAGACAGGGTGACCTGGAGAGAAAATTACTACAATGTGAGGCACGCTGGATATACCAATTGAAGGCCCAAGCACCTTATGGACTTAATGAGGGGTTTACTTTTACGCCCTTCATCTAGTACTTTGTTTGTTTTTTTTTGTTTTTTGTTTTTTCTCTCTTTTTATATATATTTTTTTCTGTCCATCTTTTGGTAGACCTTGCTGTCTCATAGACACTTTGTACACTTCAACCCTCACAGAGTCTCAGTCTGCTTTACAATTATGTTTATTCACCCCAGTGAGTATTTGTGCTCCTCTTTCTGTTCCCCACTTTTTGTTCATCCCATTAGTTGGACCTTCAGTGCATTAGCACCCTTTTTACTTTTTATTTATACATGAGTAATCTGTTATAGGCACTTATCACATTAGTTAACACATACCTTAGAGTATATGTTCATTCCTTTAGCACTAGCCTTCCAGCCTTATTTACACATCTTATACCACTTAACACTTTGAGACTTCAGTCCCCTTATATAGATTTTGTCTCTTGGTCTCCCACTCTTTACTATATTATGGAGCTTACTTTTCATTTATATAACGGCCTTCCACCCTTGGTACCATTTTTAGTTTTTATCTTTTGTTAACTCACATAATTTAAATGCAATAGCTTTCACACTACACTTCTTATTATTAGCCTTCCTAGCTTGTCTATATGACCTATGCATTGATACCATAACTACTGCATTGGTTTTCATTAGCGTTTGCACATCCATCTCAGTGGCCTTTTGTATATACCAACGGAATTTCTATGCCATTTGCATTATTTTTTTGGCCCGTTACGGGCAATACATGTACTACTTTTATGTTGCCTTGGCGACAGCTCCCTATATAAAGCTCTCAGAGACAGCGTTATACAATTTTCCTTTGACAAAGACGTGATACATCGAAACGCGTCAGGCTCCTAGCAACCACGCTGCGTACGTCATCACGTTAGACGTGCGCATGCGCGTTGCAAACCTAGCAGGCCGAGCTTTCCAGGAAGCGCGAATCTGCTACAGTTATGGCCTAGCTTAAAGCCCCTTATATCCCACTAGTGGCATAATATGTCTGCAAGTACCTGATATTACCTCCTGTACAACTTTTAAGTTGGGGAACAGCCTTCATTTTGCACACACATCTTTAGGTACTTTTTGTACCATATGGCAGCTAGTTACTTATAAGTGCACACAGACACAGCTTGAATCCTATGCTGTGTAATATATAGCTGTTCTTGATAACTTTATTTGTGCTCCAGGTTGAGCTTTTTTCAAACTCTGCCTATATAGGTACAACTTCTTAGTACCTTTATTAAAGTACAATAGGTTTATCAGTAAGGCATCTTTTTACCTATACCCTTTATTTTTGCAAGAATATTGCTTTATTTAAGTCATCCTCTAGATATTTGGAGGATATTCATTTCAGCATAAGGGTGCTTTGTATATACATTACTTATAATATTATAGGGCTTTTATGCCCTGGGAACTTTTTGCAAATATCTTGGCTTGCCCGCTAGGTGTGAATAGCAATACCCACTCACTTTAGAGTCCCACATTGCACAATACTAGTGCTACAGGGTTATTTGCTATTCCCTACATCTGCCCTCTTTTTATTCCCCTCATTAGTGTTTTTAATACCCCTTGCTTTTAAAGACGCCGCTGTCATGTATTTAATAAAATTTATTTAGTTCATATTTATCCCGCCATTTTGTACACTTTATGCAAGTTAAGGAATAAAATCTTCAATGGATGCAACAGGCTGTCACCGATCTGCCTGTCACTGTGACACTATCATAATACTGACTTGTCTTTTAAATGTGCATGTACACACACTTTAGGTGCTGGATTACAATCACACGCATTTAAATGCAATGCAATACATTTCTGGAAATTTGCAAATAGAATCTAACAACCAACTGTGGCATTTGTACCAAAAATAAAAATAATGATGATAATAATAATAATAATGATAATAATAATAATAATAATGATGATGATAATGAAAACAATAATAATAATAATAATTTTTAAGACTAAGCAGGAAAAAGTTATCATCAATACATTGTAACAAATTAAAGTAACTGTTATAGATGTGTATGATGTTGTGCATTGTTAAGGAAGCAATAATACATTAGTAAAGTGACAATCATAACACATAGTTTGATCAATAACCCAGAATTATATGAATATAAGATCTGTTCAACGCAATATATGTACTGTAGTATACAGATTATTCACAAAAGATATATATATAATGCATTATACAATGTATCCCTATATATATATATATATATATATATATATATATATATATATACACACATATAAAACTATAACAGGAAAGGACTATATATATATATAGTCCTTTCCTGTTATAGTTATATATGTATATGTGTGTATGTATGTGTGTATATATATATATATATATATATATATATATATATATATATATATATATATATATAATAGCTGCTCACTATGGCTGACTTTATATATATTGTATTAGATTATATACATACACAGCTGATCACTAGAGCTCTCGTTCTCTATTGCATTACACAGTTTATAAGTAACATTATTATTATAAATACAGCAGTATACAGTTTAGCATTGCATAACAATACAAAAGCACAAACCTTGTGATGATGGCCGGGTATAATAAACACTTCTCACAGCCCTAATGACGCAGCCTCAATATGATCACTTCCAGCATTGAGATTAGGGGATGTCTCATCGCATACAAAGAAAAGATGAAGCAGCTAGGCGACCATCTTGGTAAAGGAAGAAAACAGGAAGCGCCTTAGTCTAGTGTAGTAGGGGCGGCCATTTTCGTAAAGGGAAACCAAAACAAAAGGATGTGTTTTTGTGTAACTGGTAGACTCGCCCTCCATATTGGTAAGGGACAAAAACAGTGTGAGATTAGACAAGAGATGTTCTAAGGGTAACTTTGATAGCAATGGCAGACAGATAAAATGAACCTGAAACACTGACTACTTTCCATCTATTCAACAGGAATAACCCAACTGGGGCAGGCAGTACTGTGATGGATTTATTCAGGTTTTTTTAAATTATAATTTAAAAGCTGCTGTGGTTCAAAAATGTCTATGTTGCATTTAGAATTGTATTACCTATTATAATAGTTAAACTGCGATTTGTTGTCACGCTTGCGAGCCTCGCAAAGCGAGGCGAGCCGTTGATGCATTGAAGCCTTCCAAGCTTGCAGGACTTAGGCAATGAGCGCCAAAGGCGCTCATTGCCCTGCTCATCTCGTGAAGCGAGCAGTTGAAGCATTGAAGCACGCGGGACTTAGGCTGAAATGAGCACTTAATCAGCCTTAGGCTGCAATTAGAGCCAAAGGTGCTCATTGCAGCCAGCCGCGCCGTCACATATGCAAGCTTGGGAAGCAAAATGCGACCTCGGAAAAATACGAATTTAACGGCCAACCCGCGGAAAATCGAAAAACAATCAAAATAATAAAAAATAAATAAAAACGCATTCACGCAGCACAAAATCGGCTAAGCGAGAAAAAAAAATGGTGGACGAAAAACGTAAAAAATTCTGAAACTGGATGAAAACGAGGCTGAGCAAAGCCAGGCCAATACACGACGGCAAAGACAGTAACACTTACACGAACAACGCCAGGCAAGCGGGACTTAGAAAATACACAACTGCAAATACATTAACACTTACACCAAGAAAATACGACCTCGGAAAAATACAAATTTAACGGCCGAACCGCTGAAATCGAAAACCATGAAAAAAAAGAAAAATAATTAAAAAAAATTTAAATCACACACAGCACAGGGGAGAGCCACGAAACATGGGAGTGAGGTTGCAAGCGATTTTGAGCCTTATTTGATTTGTTTCGTCACACGAAAATCAGCTAAACGAGAGAAAAAAATGGCGGCTGAAAAACTTAAAAAAATTCTGAAACTGGATGAAAAAAAAAGCTGACCAAAATCAGGCACGCGGGACTTACAAAATACACCGTAACACTTACACCAACAACGGCAAGCATGCTCTACTTAGAAAATACACAACGGTAAAGACACTAACACTTACACCAACAAAACCAGGTACGCGGGACTTTGCAAATAAAACAAACGCCAGTTAGCGCGCGCTACACAAACATTCAGCAGACACACAGAAGAGAAACACACAGGGAAGGGACAGGGGGAGATGCTGGAAAGAGACACATTCCCAAGCACAAAACTTGTAGGTTAATGAACCCTGCAATGAGCGGCCTGTACAGTAGGTGGGAGAAAAGGATCGCAATGAGCGCCAAAAGCGCTGATCGTGGGGCTCGTGATGAGCGCTGAAGGTGCTCAGAGAAGCAAAAGCTTCACATTGTGTGGCAAACAGCATTGTCTGGCTTACAATTTTATTGCAAAAAATACGATTTCAACGGCCAAACCACAAAACAAAAAGTTCCAAATATCCTTCAAATTATCTTACACACTCACACACAGCACAGGGGGAGAGCCAGGGAGCCTGTGAGTGAGGATGCAAGTTAATTTGGCATTTTTACACGACTGAAAATCGCCTAAACCGAAAAAAATAGCGGCCGAGAAAACGTAACAGGACAAAAACGAGGCTGAAGGCTGTAAAAAGGAGCCTGAAGCCAGTAACACTTAACGCAAGCCAGTAACATTTAACCCAAGGCAGTAACACTTAACCAAAGTCAGTAACAATCATTCTGAGGCCCCTAAACTACACAGGGGGAAAGGCTCGTTATGAGCACCAAAGGTGCTCAGAGTGGACATAGCCTCGCATTGTGTGGCAAACAGCCTTGCCATGACTCCAAATTTTATTGCCGTCATTTTGTTACGGGCAAGTCACTAGTCACTAATATAGTTGTCATACTGCGAGTTTGTATGGAATGCTCTCAAAGTTGCAGGTTTGCGCATGCACATAGCGCATGTCAAGGCCCGCAATGTGCGCAGAAGGGAGGGGGGGGAGAGACACAGGGGAGGGAGAGGGGGGAAAGAGACATGGGGGAGAAAGATCAAATTTTATTTCTGATAGGAGGCCCACAATGGGCACTCTAGGCGGCCATTTTTTTTCCCAATCCTGTAACTCGGAAGCCGTTCAGAGATTCTCCCCCTCTACCTTGCAAGCCTCGAGATGAGCACCAAAGCTCCCCCCCCCCCCCTCAAACTTGCGGGCCTTCGGTGCTCATTGCAAGCCTCTCCCCCTTCTACTTTATGGGCCTTGCAAGCCTCGTCAAACCCGTAACTTTTGGGCCATGCGATGAGCGCCTTCAGTAGTGAGTTAAGCGGAAGAGTAAACAATGACTCATGGAGACCCTGGCAGCTATTATAATACATGTAAATGAGTGGGAACAAACTCACTATATGTTGCAGTTCAGACATCCATAAGGTTTATTGAATCTGTTTCCTGTTTCATGGATTAACACTGCAACTGATAGAGAAGAATCAGCAGTGTATAAAAACATGTTTTTGCATGAAAAAATCCCCAAATAACCATTAATAAACTTACCGTCTGCAAATTTCTTCCGTTTTCTAAGACTTGCTTTTGAGAAGGCATGCCTCTTAAGAACTTAAGTTAAATTAGCATAAAATTCATCATTTGTTTTAGCCAATCACAGGCAGCTATTACATTGTTTCAATGCCTGGGAAGTCAGACTACACATCCCATTTTGCTTTGCAGAAAATACTTTTTTTTCCCCTGCACTAGGAAGTAAGGTGGTGCTCAGTCATTGCTATGTGGATTTGTGCACTGTGCTGCTGTTGGCTTAAAGGTTAGTATAGGGTTAAAATTTACCCAAATGCAGTGTTTCTATTGGTAGGTACTAGGTGCATATGAAAGCAGCTCTGGGGATGTGGAAACTGTTTTTTGTTTAAATAAAATACATTTCTATGTGTATAGAATGACTTCATGCAATGCGTTTTTCTGATATAAGGCAGCATGTCTTAGATTAGAAAATGGCACAAGCAGGGAAACTTCCATATACTGTACCTTTAATATATCAGGACAGAGGGTAAAACAACCCCACACTGTCTATATTTGAGGTACATATTCTACAAGATATAATTTCTCATACAAAATATGTAATGTTTAAAAAGTTAACTTTTACATTCTAGACATTTTTTCACTACAGTGGCTGGTATAAAATAAGGTGCTTTAGAACAGTGGTTCTCAACACTCTCTCAGGACCCACCAGGCCATGATTTAGGTAAAACGCTGTGTGAATACACAGGTGAAGCAATGTTAGGCTCCACCACCTGCTGAATACTAGTTGCCTCACCTTTGTTCATATATAGGCCCTCATTCAATTGTGATTTGGGCAATTGAATAAGGCTCTAAATAAGCACATAGCATATTTTTTTTAAGAAGTTTTTAGTTAGTGAAAACCTTGCTTTCACTAACTAAAAACTTATTTAAAAAAATCTGTTATAAGCTTATTTAGAGCCCTATTCAATTGGCCAAATTGCAATTCAATGAGGGCCATAGTGTTTTGCCTAAGATCATGGCCTATCTGGTGCGTCTTGAGGAGAAGTTTGGGAACCACTGTATTATAACAACTTTCAAAGAAAGTTGTTTTTTTCTGATACATGTTGTTGTAAAAGCTACCATTTTGGTTTCAGTAGATCAACATCTTGAGATGGAAGGAGAATTTCAGTATACTGGAAGATTTTGGTTGCATACTGGGATTTTGGCATCTGAAGCTGTTCAGTGGCTGCACGGGAAGTTTGTTAGTTTACACCTACCTCAGAAAGTAATATACTTCAGAAAGCAAAATGGATCCCTGTTCTAAAAACATTTTGCCCATTTTTATGTTTAATTTTTCAAAAGTCTATAGAGAAAAATTAGACCACAGTGGTCATTTAAAGGATTAATGTAGTGGTCTATACCACTCTACTGTTCCACGTTTAAAAACTAATCACTCAGTTTTAGTCCGTAGAAAATACTCTGATGCTGGGAAAGATTGAAGGCACAAGAAGAAGGGGTCACTGAAGCAATGAACATGAACTTGATGGAGCTCAGAGAGGCAGTGACTGAGATATGCACCTGGAGTGCTGTGGTCCATAGAGTCACAGATAGTCAAATGCGACTAAATAACAACAGGAAGTAAATTACGGGCTTGCTTAAATAATGTCAAATCATATGATCAAACCCACTGAAATCATACTTAAAAAGGCAGGGTTTACAAATATAGGCTTTAAGGAGTTAAATTGCAAGCTTGGGTCAATAAAATACATCTAAACATTTAGAGAAAAAACACTTGGAGAAAAAAAATCCAGGTTAGAGGCATTTGCGAGGTTTGTGTCCGGTATACACAGTGTGTACATAAATGAACACGTGCATGTATATTACTAAAATTCAGATAGAATGCTCAAGTTACTATCATAATGTGCCTGCATTGAAGCATGAGTCACTCTTTTGCCATGTAAAATGTTGTGGGGTATGGTGGTCATACAATAGCGTTTCAATGGTGTTTAGTAAACGATTAGCAATAAAATATGAAATGTTGTTGTGTATGGTAGTCATACAGTAGAGTTTAGTGGTATTTAGTAAGTGAGTAGAAATACAATGTGAAATGTTGTGGGGTATGGAGGTCATACAGTAGAGTTTAGTGGTATTTAGTAAGTGAGTAGAAATACAATGTGAAATGTTGTGGGGTATGGAGGTCATACAGTAGAGTTTAGTGGTATTTAGTAAGTGAGTAGAAATACAATGTGAAATGTTGTGGGGTATGGAGGTCATACAGTAGAGTTTAGTGGTATTTAGTAAGTGAGTAGAAATACAATGTGAAATGTTGTGGGGTATGGAGGTCATACAGTAGAGCTTAGTGGTATTTAGTAAGTGAGTAGAAATACAATGTGAAATGTTGTGGGGTATGGAGGTCATACAGTAGAGTTTTGTGGTATTTAGGAAGTGACTAGCGAGTTGCCCGTCAAAAAATGACGGCAATAGAATTTTTAGTCAGGGAATGCTATTTGGCACACAAAGTAAGGGTTTTGGTTGTGTGAGTACCTTCGGTGCTGATTGCGAGCCTCGCGGTGAGCGCCTTTGGCGCTGATGGCGTGGCTGTCAATGAGCGCCTTTGGTGCACATTACGAGCCTCTGGGTTGGTGTTTTTTTGGTTCTCAGAGCCGGTTTGTCGCTGATTGCAAGGTCCATGCTGATGGGCTTTTGGCGCTCATTGCGAGTCTCTCCCCTGGTGTAGTTTTGCTCCTGTGAGCACACTTGGTGCTCCTTGTGAGGTGTGCAGTGAACGCCTTTCGCGTTTATTGCGATTGTGTGTTGTGGTGGTTTTTACATTTGTCTGTCTATGTATTTTTGTATGATAATTAATTAATTAATGAAATCATAAATTAATATACTTTACCTATTTGTAATGAATATATGTAGCAACCAATATGCTGAAGAGCTAACAATCTGTTTTGATGTTCCTGCAGCATACAATGTAGATTTTCATTCTTGGTGACCTGAGGTGTAAGTGTCAGCAGAGTGTAAAGTGTGTAGTGTAAATAGGCTGCGTGTGCGAGGGGAAACCATTTGTTTAGCTCCGCATTTTATAATGTGAATGTTAGTATGTGCAAGTTAGTGTTGTAAAATGGCGGCAATTGTGTATGTGTTAGGCGGGTTTGGATCATTTTGCATTCTTCGTAATAGTGTATTTTATAGCTGGTACGGTCCTGTGTAAAAGTCGTATGTGTGTGGCGGAGTTTTGCGTGTTTAGGGGTCGTGTAGCCTTTTTTTTTTTCCGGTGGCCATTTTTTTTTTGCTTAGGGGATTTTCAAGTGGCTAAACTCTGGACTTAAATTGATGTGTACCATCCCTTCCAGACATCCCCCCCCCCCCCCCCCCTTGCTGTGTGTGATGTTTTTTTTTTTGCATTTTGTGTGTTTTTTGTGTTTGTTGCTGTGTGCGGTTCGGCTGTTAAGTTTGTATTTTTTGCTGCTTGTATTTATTTTAATGTAAGTCGTGGTTTCGTGTTGTAAGTGTTACAGGCCGTAGTCGTACGGGGTTGCAAGGATGAGCGCTGTAGGAACTCATCTACACCAGCTCAAGGAGTGCCTTTGGCGCTCCTTGTCTGCCCGCAATCGCGGCCCTCGCTTTGCAAGCCCGCAGTTTCCCCATTGCGTTACCAACAGATTTTGGCAAGCCCGGCTGCCGACAACCATATATGAGATTATCAATAAAATAAGAATTTTATGGAAAAACAATGCCGTTTTGAAAACTGATAACACTCTGCAATTACCACTTCAAAGAAAATAATATATGAAGGAAAGTTTAGTTCAATTTACTGCACAGGTCTCTCACCATCCTGTATACCTAATAGAGAGTGAAGAAAGAAAAAAAAAGCAATATTTCTTGTTCTCCACTGCTAACCATACACAAGAAGAAGATCTTTCTATTCCTTCCCTACTTTTACTTCAGACACTTTGAATTAGGGTGGTAGCCTAATGCGGTGAAAGATTATAAATATGGTCAAGATATAAGTGTTGTGTTAGTCACTATATAGCCTAAATAAGTTTGTACTTGGGCTCCATGTTTAAAAACACTTAAAACCAAACTAATGATCCCTCGGATAGAAGTAAATAATTGTCATTGTCCTAGAACATTGCAGACTGTAACAGACCTCTCTAAGAAATACATTTCCCTGGGCTGCCCTTGTAGGAATTTTACAGTACTAGGACATTTGGTTCCTGTACCGTCCTTCAGTCGTGTCAGACTCTTCTGTGTGCGTTTCTCGTGCTTATCTATAATGGTATCTAACTAAAGACTGTGTCTTTGAGAAAGAAGTGAAACTATTGTGGTTATTTCTTGTGTTTCCTATTCATCCTATGAGTGGTAGAAGTACTTTTGAACTCCTGTATGTTTTTATTTTGGCATTGTTTTTCAGAAGTGTAAGATTCCAATTTTATTGTTGGTTGAATAAATATTTTAAAAATAAGTAGTAGAACACGCAAGTGAGAGCAAGGCCATAAAGAAGTCTGAGCGCCCTAGAATTGACGCCTTTGAATTGTGGTGATTGAGAAAACTACTTAAGAGTCCCTCCGACTGCAAGAAGATCCAATAAATCCGTACTACAGGAAATAGACAAACTTGTTCCCTGGAAGCTATGATCATTTTATGTTGTGCTTCCTCTTTACATTAAGCTCCAATTTTAACATAAGTTGTATTGAGCAGGTAACAACTATAATTACCTCCTATTGAGAGGTTTTTTGGAGAGCAATGCTTGCATTTCCGAAGTACACCTCCTGCTTGTCAGTCTCACAGGCAGGGGTACTGTGTCAATTTTAGTCAGATACAATTATCTAACAAAGCCTTGCGACCTCTCAGAGATCCCTCCTCCCCACTCCCTTCTCTGTTGAAAGGTAAAAAACGAAAACAAAAAACAGACATGTTGCAGCTCTCAGGAAATAATGCAACGGTGACAAAATGGATTCCTCTACTTAAAAAGAGTACAAAATTCTGAGTTTTTAAATAAAATAAAAAAATTATGACCATGGCTTGCACAACTATAGCAATCCTTTAATACATTGACGTACCTAGCTAGGAATGATTTATATTTTACTTGAGGATACATCTGAAATTAGAAGTCAGGTGAGTTAGCTTTGAGGCTCTCAGGGAGTTTAGTGAATACAGTGAAGCTCCCTTCTCCAGGTTATTTTGGGCCTGGATACCATCATGGAGAACAAAAATATTCGTAATGATGTCTCTTCTGGTCTTTCATATAACCACAGCTTATCTGGATCATGAGGTGTCTTCCTTACATTTAATAAGAAAGCAACACCTATAGCAGTGCTCCAAAAAAAAAAAAAACATGCAGAGGTTATACTTATGTATTTAATAAAGTTTCTCTGCGTTTTCAAAGTTTAGTATTCAGAAAAAATTCCTTCAATGTATCCTTGGCACAGAACATATGATATATGTGAGTATTTTTGGACTACTGCAGAGGGGTGCTTGTATGTATGTATGTATGTATTTTTTTTATTATAAATAAATAATAAAATGTGACAGTCACCTTTGTTAAAAACAATTACATTTTTATTTCAGTGTTTTTCTTGTTTTTCAGTACAAATTTTCTTAAGAAGGATAGAATTATAAAGTAAAAATGATACAAAATACTGGAATTGAATCACACGCATTTATTTACCAAATGGTCTTAGAAATAAGGGTTTTAAGAATATGGAAAGGTAAGAAGGTTTCTCAGACGACATTAAGAAGCTGCAGTGCTGTAGTTATTGACAGCAGGAGGACACCAAAAAGTCCAATGTAGCCGTAAGCTCCCTTCATTCTCTTCTCTGGATCTGCAAACAAAGGGGTTTGTATTGTTAAACGGGCATTTGTAGGGAGTGCCTATATAGACTAGCTTTTTATGTGTGTAAACGATTATTTAACAGTAATGTGATATAGTACTCAGATGTGGCTCAAAGTGACAAGTGTGCATAAGATTCTGAATATTGTAAAGTGTAAAATTACAGATAGCAATTATTTATACATTTTTCCTATAGTAAATTAATATTGAACTGTGGAATATTCAGCTTTCTGATCCACCAGCAAACCAAGATTATAATGGTCTGTTAATTATAGATCATTACCTTAATTACTGATTAACCCCTGAGGCATTTTGTTCATTATTTTGAATGTATTGCATAGTTTTTTGTGTGCAGGCAATTGCACTTAACATAATGAACCCAATACCTTTGGAGCTTATCAGTAATTAATGCCAATATTATCTCATAAAAAAAAATAAAAAAAAAAATCAGAATCTGAGTTTATCAATGGATCAGAAATGCTGACTGATTTTAAAGATGAGAATGGTTAATGTCTGTTTATTGTAAGAAATGCATTTTTTTTTTATATAACATGAATTGATAATCA
The DNA here is from genome assembly GCA_027410445.1 of Discoglossus pictus. NCBI lineage: Eukaryota > Metazoa > Chordata > Amphibia > Anura > Alytidae > Discoglossus > Discoglossus pictus. The sequence continues at coordinate 223,112,958 of CM050164.1, read as the reverse complement.
TGACTGTTACTTGTTATAACCTACGTCACATTAAAACACTTAATATCAAGCATTTGTGTTTCTGCATCTTTCTTGGTACTGTTCTGAGCTTAAAAAGCAGATTCTATAATGCCCTCCACCTTCAAGGAATCTAAAAACATCTAAAAATAGAGGAGCCACTGTACTAAAAATAAAAATAAAGTAAATATTTAATCATAAAGCATTAAAAGACGTGATCATCCAAGAAGACAAATTATGGTTTACATTGAGACCTTAGATGGAGGTTAAAGTGTCAAAATGAACTGCCTTAAAATTTTCTTTAAGCAATTTAAAAAAATATATATATAAAAACTTAAAATAAGATGATTAATAACAATAGAAAAGGTTAATGACAGGGGTTTATCCAAGCATCTCAAGCAATAGTGATGAAGTGTGAAGTGCTGTGATGTCAATTTTAAGAAAACTATAAAAACATATTCTAACTGTAAAGGATAACTGGAGGATTTGGACCCAGATTCCTTGAGTGCGTTATACAGTTTATTTAATAGTGTTCTCTTACCTCCGGTGTAATAACCCCAGGCATATGAAAAGCGGCTGGTCACCCATATTGCACCAAGGACTGCAGCAGATAGCTAAATAAACAGGAAATGTTTGTATTAAAAATGGATGAATAAGACAAAAGAAGAATAGCCTGACACTTAAATTATAGTTTAGAGAATTACTTATTCTCTTATTTATAATGAAGATATCACATGTGCAGTCAGCTTTATCTAACAGTCATTATCTGGGTTAGGGGTGAAAGTAGTTTACAGGTCATTGTGGTTTACACCATAGAGTTAGGTGCAATAAAGCAATTCAATTATATCCTTGTGTAATAATGAAATTTTGAAAGGTTACAATTACTTCGTACACAGCACTTCCTACTCTTTCTTACACCGAAACTGACTAGACATTATATTGGCCATTTGTTTCTAGAGTGGATCATTCCCAAGATCTTTACTATTTTGCTGTATTTTTATGCAAATTAGAGGCTCCTAAATACTAATTAGCTGCTTTGATGTGCCAATTAGAATCACAAGTTCAATTTGAACTACTGATAGGAAGCAGAGATGATTGGGTTAAATGATTAATAGCTAATCAAGCTCCATCTGCAGTTCTTAATGGGTGACATTTACATTAATATTTATGTACTCTTAAGCAGGTTACATCAGTAAACAGAGATATTGTAGCAATAAAAAAAAAGGTACACTATAACATTTAACCTTTATATGTGTTCTATGTATGAGCAGCTTGTGTTTTGTGGTAAACAAAAAAAAAAAGTGTAGAGGGGCTCATCTGAGAACGAAAAATACCTCAGTGGGTTTTTTCTATAGGTCTGGTTACCTACTCAGAGAGCGGCCTCTTTTAGCTCACTTGTGCCCTACATATGGAGAAATATCCTGTAGTATATTAGTCTGGTCCCACTCTCTAGAGTGGTCCAGCCCCGAAATACCAGGCAATTCTACCCTGAACAGAAGAAACAGCAAACCCCAGATGAGTTTAAACCTCTATGGGCCTTGTCAGTGAGGTGCAGCTGCACTACCTAAGGCACAGTGAGCAAGGGGTCCATGTCTGGTTCCTCCTATCACCCATGAGGCGAGGAAAATGTAAACAAAGAGAGTACAGGTGCTCATCTGAGAATGAAAAATACCCAGTGGATTTTTTTCTATACGTCTGGTTACCTACTCAGAGAGCAGCCTCTTTTAGTGGGTTATCATGTCCATAGAACTAACCTATTATGGTTAGTTCGTTCTCTGATTGAGCACCTCTAACTTTGTTTTACTAAAGTGCTAACTAAAGCATGTGTTTGTGTCTCAGTTGTGTCCGACTCTCCGTGACCTCAGAGTGCAACACACTATGCTGATCCACTTAGGCCCTCATTCAATTGCAGTTTGGCCAATTGAATAGGGCTCTAAATAAGCACATAACATATTTTTTAAAGAAGTTTTTAGTTAGTGAAAACCTTGCTTTTGGATAGATGCTTACTAACTAAAAACTTATTTAAAAAAATATATGTTATGTGCTTATTTAGAGCCCTATTCAATTGGCTAAATTGCAATTGAATGAGGGCTTTAGTGTTTATGGAAGATACTGGAGTGGATTGCCAATTCAGTCTCCAGTGGACCACAGCATACAGCTCCCGGTATTCCTAGGTGTTCTCCCATCCAAGCACTGACTAGGCCCAAGCCCGCTTGGCTTCAGGTTGGTGTGACCTCTTGGTTCCCCGACTAAAACTGAACCCAGGTCGCAGTTGTGGAAGCGCTAAATCCTAACCACTGGACCACCCCGGAACCCTAGGGTTTGATAAGAACACATTAAACTTTTATTGTGCATTTGAAAAATGAATTACTTTTTTTTTTTTTTTTTTTTAAATCATACGCTTCTGATCTCTTTTCCCTCTAAATGATGCAACATCTCTGAAATGGAAGCCGTCCACTGGTTAATAAAGATTTTTTACTTATCATGCCTTACTTAACTATTATTTAGGGACACACCTTGTAAGTAGTGACTCTTTAAGGTTAATCCTGTTTGGATATAGTGGTTTAACATGGATAAAGATACTGATTAACCCACGTTATCAAGAAGAGATAACTTTGAAACCTGACTGATAATAAAAAAAATTGTAAGATAGTACAAAATACAAGATAATCTTGTCATTTTTTTTTTACTTACTGGAAATGCCAGGCCTGCAATCAGCTGGAAGATCAGCCAAGCGGGGTACACTTCCAGGGTATTCTGATGAGCTCTCTGGATACAATTAAACACTTGTTCCTTGTCTGAGTACATCTGGGGATACTGCAATCAAAGAGAAAAAAAGATGGAGTTACTATACATCAAAAACACACTTCTAAAAAGAGTTTAGTTATTGGATTCTGTGTATTTATATATTTTATACACATACAGTACATTTTTTTATCAGGATGTTTCAAACTATTTGAGAAATTAAACCCTATTTCAGCTCCAGAATTAGTGACAGATCCCCACAACTCCAAAATGGATCCCATAGAACTCCGGATGCCCATTCCCTGTACACAGAATTGTCTTCCCATGGTCAAAGACAGACTCCAGGACATCAAGATCCCTACCTGGAACATTATAACCTCTTTCCAAAACTGTTACCAAGTTATTACAAAGGTTTCCAAGGAGTGTAAAAGGTTTGAGTTATTTGTCTCATGGGGCCCCTACTCATTCAAAACTGAACCCCATGGAACAAAGTATATGGATTGCTATGGTTGAGAATTAAAACAAGACAGTTACCATATTACATGCAGTGTCCATGGGCCTCATTCAATTGCAATTTGGCCAATTGAATAGGGCTCTATATAAGCCCAGAGCATATTTACAGAAGTTTTTAGTTAGTGAACTTCTATCCAAAAGCAAGGTCTTCACTAACTAAAAACTTCTATAAAAAAAAATATGCTCTGTGCTTATATAGAGCCCTATTCAGTTGGCCAAATCGCAATTGAATGAGGCCCCATGCATTTGCCCTTATGTTAAAATAATTATGAAATTCAATAAAAGGAAAGCCCTAACTGATACAATGATACCTTTATTGAAAGCTATTTTTTCCCCCCAAGAACATTATAAAGGCCCGCCCATACTGTAAGTTAAAAAATATGATCTAATGAATAATGTATTAATAACATGCTTGGAAGGATCACCTGCTAAACTGGTTTCCCTCCCTTCATTGTAATGGGAGAAATAGTAGTAATTGCTTGTTTTGCACAGTCATCCTGTACACGCATTTTTTTTGGACTAGCTAGTATATATGGGATTTCAGACAGATAAGTGCAGTAACTAAACCAACTTTTACATAGAATGCATTTCTTCATTGTTAAAAATTATATATTTAGCCGAAAAGAATAATCCTTTCATATGATATAAAAGGGGCATGAAAATCATTTTTTTCTTTATTACAGCTTTCTTTTAAGATTAAGGTTTTATTACAGGATAAAGAACTTTGGATTAATAGATTGGAGACTTAACCCAGGCAACGAACAGTAAAATTATTATTATAAGTAGTATGTATAATGGATTTATTTCTTGAAAGTTTCAAGCAAATGCAAACATTTTATAATATATTTCCAATGCAGCATAAAACTTGTATAAAATGTGCAAAACATGCTAACAAAAGAAAATATGTTTGACTTATCCAATTTATTTATTTGTATTACATAGACCGTATAAAAGATATTCAGCCTTATTAAATTGCGATTCGGCCAATTGAATAGGGCTCTATATAAGCACACAGCATATTTTTTTTACAGAAGTTTTTAGTTAGTGAACTTCTATTCAAAAGCAAGGTCTTCACGAACTAAAAACTTCTGTAAAAAAAATATGCTCTGTGCTTATATAGAGCCCTATTCAATTGGCTGAATTACAATTTAATAAGGCTGATTATTAGTGTAAAGCACTTAAGGAATTCTTATTCCTGGAGATTATGTTTATGGTTTTACACAGAAGTTAATTCTTCCTCCAGAGCGTGGCATCTTTTACCTAGATTATGGGTAAAATATTAATCTTTATGGTATTAATGTTACACATGTAGATTCCAAATGACTGTGCTACATATTATGTGGAGATAACACAACAGCATTACATGAATGGGTATGGGAGCTGCAATAATCCTGTAATACAGCTCATGGTATACAAAGCTTGCATAACAGCTTCTCTACATATTCATACTGTAAAATCTGGAACAAGTATACTACAACCATGACTGCATGATTATATAAGCAGACACACTAACTCTGCAGAGTATTGCACCATCTAGAATATAGGTCTGCAGACCATTACTTTCTGCAATGCATGCTATGCAGAATACAAAGCATATTTGGTGCACAATGCTAATCTACAGCTCTTGCACCCATATATCTACAGCCCATACTATCTTGCATGATGCCCAGCACCCAGATCACTTACCTTGACCCCATATCTCTTCCTTGCTCTGCCCACATTGACACCAAGGTACATCAGCATAATGTAACTGTACACAAAGCTCAGGATGACATAGCCAAAGTTCTGAGGCAGGATGTCATGTATTGTGGCAGTCATGTTTGCAGGAGAGGCTCTGTAGCTGTGCACAAGTCCTTCCTAGATCTGTGCAATGAGTTGGCTGCTCTCTCATATCAATGCTCTGATCACGTGACTGGGAGGGGCAGCTGAGAACTCTGGTCCCAGCACTATGTATTTTCCATTCCTGGTTTGTAACCACCAGGGATGCTGCATACTGTATACCAGAGTGAGGTGAAAGGGCTTCTGTGACTCAGCACTTCTGTGTGTTTTTATTTAAAAGTATTTTATATCATTGTGTTTTTACTCAAACCTCTATTATATATTTATACATATTATATATTGTTGGATCTATCATGTTATGTGCATGCATGGCACGTGAAGCCTCCTGGTGCCGGATGGGCTTGCGTCCCGATGTACTCCCTAAGCCCCTAACCCTCTAACCCTAACCCCCTACACCAGTTACCGGCCCTAACCCTAAACCTAACTCCCCAACCCTAAGCCCCTAACCCTCTTAGCCTAACCCCAACCCCATAAAAGTAGCTTCCTAACCAAAAGCCCCCCTACACCACTTACTGGCCCTAACCCCCTAACCCTAACCCCCTAAACCTCTAACTCTAACCCAAAAAACCCTAATCACTTACCAGCCACTTACAGACAGCTACATCGGGACGTCCACGGTGCAATTCCCAGCGCTGAAGCGTGCTTGCATATAACAGGATAGGTCCATATTGTTACTTATATTTTTAAGAAATTAGAAAATAAAAGCAATTCAGAATAGAGGGCCCTTTCCTGTCCACTCATATGTGTTTATATGTATAAATTCATTGGTGTTTAGTCGTTCAGTTGTGTCCGACTCTCTGTGACCCTATGGCCCGCAGCATGCAAGGCACATTTTGTGTCTGGTTGCGCTAATCCATAAGGTTTTTGTGGTTGCCAGTTCCTTCTCCAGTGGACCATAATTTGTGTGACCTCTCTGCTATGACCTGCCCATCTTGGGTGACCCTATATGGTTTAGCTCACAGCTTCATTAAAGTACACAAGTTCTGTCACCACAAGAAGGTAGAGATCCAGAAGGGGATACATTCATACCATTTATATATTTGTATTTATTTATTCACAGAGCATAGAAACGTATTAAGAAATGTAACTGGCATTTGGGGACTTGCCCTCTTCCAGATTATGAGATCTATAGACTAATATATGCTCTCTGCATTTCTTGAAGTTTAAACCGGTTTTACGTAATATTTTTCATGCAAAACATAACTTATGCAATGTCGAAAACATGCTATTTTAAATACTTGCAAAAAAAAGCAGGAATGCAGTTCTGGAATGTTATTCTCAGGAGGGCCAACTGGACCTGTTAAAATGTTATGGGTCCCATGATGGAAATGGTTAATTCTGCATAATTCTTCCCCTTTCTAAAGGTTCATGGTCACATGGAAGTTGGGATTGTTACACCCATGATGGCATAGAATGGGTAATTATTTTCAATGTTATATTATAGTACTACAGTGGATATAAAAAGTCTACACACCCCTGTTAAAATGTCAGGTTTCTGTGCTGCAAAAAAAATTAGACAAAGATAAATCATTTCAGAACTTTTTCCACCTTTAATGTGACCTATAAACTGTACAACTCAATTGAAAAACAAACTGAAATCTTTCAGGTAGAGGGAAGAAAAAATATAAAAATGAAATAATATGGTTGCTTAAGTATGCACACCCTTAAACTAATACTTTGTTGAAGCACCTTCTGACTTTATTACAGCACTCAGTCTTTTTGGGTATGAGTCTATCAGCATAGCACATTTTGACTTGGCAAGATTTGCCCACTCTTCTTTGCAAAAATACTTCAAATCTGTAAGATTGCAAGGGCATCTCCTGTGCACAGCCCTCTTCAGATCACCCCACAGATTTTCAATCGGATTCAGGTCTGGGCTCTGGCTGGGCCATTCCAAAACTTTAATCTTCTTCTGGTGAAGCCATTCCTTTGTGGATTTGGATGTACCGTATATACTCGAGTATAAGCCGACCCGAGTATAAGCCGAGGCACCTATTTTACCACAAAATACTGGGTAAAATGAGTGACTCGAGTATAAGGCGAGGGTGGGAAATGTGCTGCCCCCTGTGTCCGTCTTGTGCCCTCTGTGTCCCCCCTCTCTCTCCCGTGTCTCTTCTACCCTCTCCCTTCCCTGTGTCTCTTCCCCCCTCTCCCTTCCCTGTGTCTCTTTCCCCCTCCCTTATCAGCCTCCTTAACCCCCCTCTTCATTCTCAACCTCCCTCCTCAACCCCACTCCTCATCCTCAACCTCCCTCCTCATCCTCAACCTCCCTCCTAAACCCCCTCATCCTCAACCCCCTCCTCAACCCCCCCATCCTCAACCTCAACCCCCCTCCTCATCCTCAAACCCTAGATTCTAATGACGTGACGTTACATGCGCGCCGGGTCATTAGCATATACCGGGTACCGGCACCCGGTATAGGCTAATGACGTGACGTCACATGCGGGCCGGGTCATTAGCATATACTGGGTGCCGGCACCCGGTATATGCTAATGACGTGACGTCACATGCGCGCTGGGTCATTAGCATATACCAGGTGCCGGCACCTGGTATATGCTAATGACGTGACGTCACATGCGCGCCACGTCATTAGCACATACCAGGTGCCGGCACCCGGTATATGCTAATGACGTGGCGCGCGCCATGTGACGTCAAATGCGCGCCGGGTCAAGAAGGAGCGGAGGCCGGAGCAGAAGCAGGTAAGTGAGAGTAAAGGGAGAGGGGGAGGTATTTAGGGGGGTTTAGAATGAGGAGGGGGGGTTGAGGATGAGGAGGGGGGAGGGAAAGAGACACGGGGGGGTTAGAGAGTCAAAGGGGGGTAGAGAGACACGGAGGGGATAGAGAGACACGGGGGGCATAGAGAGACACGGGGGGCATAGAGAGACACTGGGGGGGTTAGAAACACAGGGGGGGGGGGAGTGACTCGAGTATAAGCTGAGGGGGCCCTTTTTAGCCTTAAAAAAAGGGCTGAAAAACTCGGCTTATACTCGAGTATATACGGTATGCTTTGGGTCGTTTTCATGCTGAAAGATGAAGTTCCTCTTCATGTTCAGCTCTCTAGCAGAAGCCTGAAGGTTTTGTGCCAATATTGACTGGTATTTTGGAACTGTTCATAATTCCCTCTATCTTTCTTCCAGCTGAAGAAAAACAGCCCCAAAGCATGATGCTGCCACCACCATGCTTCACTGTGGGTATGGTGTTCTTTTGGTGATGTGCAGTGTTGTTTTTGCGCCAAACATATCTTTTGGAATCATGGCCAAAAAGTTCAACCTTGGTTTCATCAGACCATAACACCTTTTCCCACATGCTTTTGGGAGACTTTAGATGTGTTTTTGCAAAATGTAGCCTTGCTTGGATGTTTTTCTTCGTAAGAAAAGGCTTTCGTCTTGCCACTCTACCCCATAGCCCAGAAATATGAAGAATACAGGCGATTGTTGTCACATGTACCACACAGCCAGTACTTGCCAGATATTCCTGCAGCTCCTTTAATGTTGCTGTAGGCCTCTTGGTAGCCTCCAAAACCAGTTTTCTTCTCGTCTTTTCATCAATTTTGGAGGGAGCTCCAGTTCTTGGTAATGTCACTGTTGCGCCATATTTTCTCCACTTGATGATGACTGTCTTCACTGTGTTCCATGGTATATCTAATGCCTTGGAAATTCTTTTGTACCCTTCTCCTGACTGATACCTTTTAACAATGAGATCCCTCTGATGCTTTGGAAGCTCTCTGTGGACCATGGCTTTTGCTGTGGGATGCGACTAAGAAAATTTCAGGAAAGACCAACTAAAGCAGCTGAACTTTATTTGGGGTTAATCAGAGGCACTTTCAATGATGGCAGGTGTATGCTGACTCCTATTTAACATAATTTGGAATGTGATTGCTTAATTCTGAACACAGCTACATCCTCAGTTATAAGAGGGTGTGCAGACTTATGCAACCACATTATTATTTATTTTTCTTCCCTCCACCTAAAAGATTTCAGTTTGTTTTTCAATTTTGTTGTACAGTTTATAGGTCACATTAAAAGTGGAAAAAGTTCTGAAATTATTTATCTTTGTCTAATTTTTTTACAGCACAGAAACCTAACATTTTAACAGGGTTGTGTAGACTTTTTATATCCACTGTATTTAATATATTATTCATGAGTATATTTCTTGGTGTAAGAGTTGCACATGGTCATGTTTGTCAGATTTTCCCTGGGGGTTTTAATAAAACATGTGATGTGGATTCTATGGGGAAGGGAGCGTTAGGTCTCGATATTGGGAAGCTGGGCACAGAAAGATGGGGAATATTTGCACATAGACTTGAGTAGGGTTGAGTGTGGAAGGTCACATAGGCAATCAGATATGGTGTCTCCCCTATTGTTCTGACTGGAAAACCCCCTCGAAGGCCTGGAACAAAGAAGGAATTAGACTACTCAATTAGTTTGGCTCCAGGTCTACAGGGGGTGATCAGGGAGGATAACATAATTTGATAGACAGGTCTCCCATTTGACCCATGGTATGGACTTTGGGGATTGGCTAGAGTAATGTTTACTGAATATTGGGTGACCTTATGTATAAATTTGTTGTACTGTGACCAATAAGTCAGTTTCCAGTTTGGATTTACATAATCTATGTGTGAGTGCCATTCTGGGTGAAAGATAATCCTTGCATGGGATTATTGTTGCTGGTCCTGCATGGGGAAATAATTACAGCCTGTAACTTGTACAGCTTCTGCCTGCCTGTGGCATTGTTGGTGCTCCTGGTGGTAATTTTCCTAGTACTGGTCCATATCCTGCTAGCAGTGATATAATGGACCTCACGATTGTACAGGGTAGGATTGATCTAGGATGTTTTCAAGCCCAATCAATCAGTAGATCCTGACATGGAACATAGATGTAGGATTCATTGGTAGCTGGACTGGAGCAAAGAGATTACAAATCTCTTTCCCGCCCCTCAGAAATCCAGCTGACATGCTTGTATACTTTCAAAAGGGGAAATGCACTTTATTGGAAGACACAGGGACTTATATACATGGGAGGACAAAAATGTCCTGGTAATTAAATTAGTGTGGTGTAGAGTAACAAAAGGTAACATAACTAAGATAGGAAGGCTAGCTAACCTAATCACTCAGCATAAGTTCTTAACAAAAAAAAAACTATATCTCAATGTAGTGAGAAGTTACTGCTGATTTCTACATAGATTTACAGTCTCACACATAGATGTACAGATCTGGATCTATTCTTTTATAGTTACGGCACAGGTCCGCTACTGCAGTGTGGCGACCAACCGCTAGATGGCACTGCCGATATTTTGCAGCGCTGCTGATATGTTAAGCTTAGAATAGTAGCCTAACCCTTAAACTAACCCTCACCCTAACCCTAACCCTAACAGTTTACCTAAGCCTTGACTCTATGATATGGCATTTGAATACCGGCAGCGTCATCTAGTGGTTGGTCACCGCACTGCATCGGCGGCCTGGTGCCGTAACCATAACAGGATAGGATGCAGATCTGATAAGAATATTGGAACTATTTTTTATAATTAATCTTTTCTTGAATGAGACAATGTTAGGCTGTACAATCACATGAAAAATATTTGTAAAGAATATTGTGACTAATCACCTACACCAGAATAACATCATGTAAGTGGGATCTCTCATTGAGATTTTGTTGTCGGGAATTGTACCAGGGATAATTGGGCCCTAGGCAGCAGCCACAAGACTATTATTGACTATGGTAAGTCAACTGCTGAACATGCCTAGCATGTTTGGTATAAGCTCCTTCTGAAGGAGCACTTGATTTTGCATTTAAAATAAATGATATTAATTTAAGAAAGTTACCAATAAAGCATAACAGAAACAAATAAAAAGAATGTGTTTAATCCACCCTTTATCTTACAAGTGAATTGAGATGAAGCGTAATTGAGAAGTTGTCATGATGACCCTGTTGCCATTATAAATAATTAAATATAAAAATGTATTAATGATCAATGTATAATTAAAATAACAAGCTCTTCTTGCCAGGACATTACAGTGGTCCTTTAATGTTAGGCAAAAGGAGTATGGCAATGATTAATTTAAAAGTTAGGCCATCTTATTATCCATTTTACATTGATTTATTTTTTAGATCAGTATAATGATATAATGAAGAAGCACAGTGGTCACACAACGTCCTGTTTTGAAGAACTACACTAGAATATTAAAAATGCAGTTGTGGTGCCATGGAATTTGCACTCAATAATAAAGAATAATTGCATATAAATGCTGAAAAATATATAAAAAAACTGTTAGTTTAACATATTGTCGATGATCACATTTAATTATTTAAACAACCATATAGAAAAAAACTGACCACAGTGATTATTTAAGTATACCATTTCAGATGTAGAATATATTACAAACAAAAAGGAATACTAGAACATAGTTTTGATACCAGATTATTGATTTGAGCCCAATAGGTATTAATGTGTAATCTGTATAAACTTATTTGAACTATAGATTTAGAAATAAACTTTAAACATAAAAACATATGCTATATGATACATACCGCTTCTTTGGACTCAATTCAATAAACATTTATTAGATTATAGGAGGTGTGAGCATGTAGTACATACACCACCTTGAAACAGCACCGGAAATTTAAGTGATTGTTTTTTTAAATGTATTTAAATTGATACATACATTTCAGTTCAATTCAGTTAATCCTCCAGCTGCCATTCCTCATTTTCTGCTTGCTCTTTGTGTAGGTTCTGAAAGGGCCCAAAATCACAAGCATCCTGCATATCCCCATTCAGTAAACTCAAATGATGTGACAAAAAAATATGATATTTCCAGACAAACTAACATCAAAGTGAAAAAAGGTGAAATGTATTATTTCGTTAAAGAGAATATTATAAGCATTCAAAGGGAACTTGTAATTCATGGTCGCTTGAGGAACTCTGAGCTTTTTATAGAGCTTTTTACAACTTGTCCACTAGAGCAATACCTATGAAATTATTTTCCATTACAGTAATCTAATGCAAAGTATTGTTGCATGGACTGAAATAAAATGCCTGCAAAACCTTGATAAAATATGAAACAACAACAGAAATAGAGGTGCTCAATCAGAGAATGAACTAACCTTAATTGGTTAGTTCTATGGACATCATAAGCCACTCTGAGAGCAAGCTCTTTTGGCTCATTTGTGCCCTTCACAGGGAGAAATATCCTGTAATTTATCAGTCTGGTCTCACCCAATAGAGTGATCCAGCCCCGAAATACCAGGCAATTCTACCCTGAACAGGATAAAATACCATACATTTATCTTATACTGGTGTCATGATTCTCCCATTTTCTCAACACTAACCACGTGATCTGTTAAAGGCATATTCAAGTGAGATGGGTTATGAATGCATCTTGTAGAGGAGCATTATAACCCACCTAGAAAAAATGTTTGCATGAAAAAAAGCAAACTATTTGTTGCTAAAAAAAAAAATTGTGCCGGGGGTGATGTAGACACCCCCAGAAATGGCTGCTGCGCTATAGGGTACGGTGGTGCAAAACCATACCCAAGCTAACTGCGCATGCACAAGCTAATTGGCTTTTCAGCCAATCAGCAAACAGCGGTGACATCAGCCGTGGCATCACTGCTGCTTCCTATTATCTCCGATCACAGCTCAGAGGTTTCGAAAGCCATCACTGGAGAGAGGAGGAGGAGGGAGAATGGGGGGCGGCGAGGGACTGCACGCCCGTGTGTGTCTGTGTGTGTGTCTGTGTGAGTGTGTATGTCTGTGTGTGTGTCTGTATAAGTGAGTGAGTGTGTGTGATTGTGTCTGTGAGTCTGTATGTCTGTGTAAGTTTGTATGTCTGAGTGTGAGTAATTCACTGGGGCTGGGGGAGGTGATGGGGCAATTCACTGGGGCTGGGGGAGGTGATGGGGCAATTCACTGGGGCTGGGGGAGGTCACGGGCAATTCACTGGAGCTGGGGCAGGTGAAGGGGCAATTCACTGGGGCTGGGGGGGTTACAGGGGCAATTCACTGGGGCTGCAGGCGGTCATGGGGCAATTCACTGGGATGGAGGGCAAGATATTAATAAAAATGTTTTATGAGATGTGCTGCATACACATAGGCTGCTTTTTGCCTACAGAGTGCAGAAATGTATTAATCCAGCTCACTTAGATATACCATTTTTTTTCATGAAAAAGTAAAACTTGTTTAAACTAACAGGAAATACGGAGAGCATACTTTAGTTTGAAGATCTCATTGGCTGACAGACAGCAAGCCACAAACAGTTAAACTTCTGATTAGGTTTTTGTGCTCTCAGAACTTTATTTGAAAAAAGAAAACACACTGTTTCACATTAGTAAATGCCCTCTTTTCGATGCAACAAACAAATACAATTATTTCCATGTGTCTTTAAGTTAGCAAGCTTTTACAAGTGTTAATAGCCATTGAGTGCAATGATCCTCACAACTGAAGGAAAGCCTCACAATGTAAAAGAAAATAGTTTGACAACTGTGTCCAATTCAGAGCATGAATAAAGGTCCACTGTACTCTGAAAATTAATAAATAATGTTAAAATAAAAGTACATGCATATCTATAGTATATATAATCTAATATTTAAATATTGTAATGCTAGTATTTATACTTTAAAGCTCTAACCTTTATATATTTCTGCCTGATATGCTGTGCTGTTAAGCACCACCCCTGTGCATGATTAGCGGTGAAGCAGCTGTAACAGACCTCCTGCTGTGTGTTTAGGGTCTGACCGGTGTAGATCTGAAGTCTGATTACAGATCCTCCCCACTTTTGCGTTATCTTTCCCTTCCAACAGATCTCTGTCAATGGGGGGTCGCACATATAGCTGGATAGAAGCAAGAAAACTGTAATCCTCTCCACATTTTTGAGGAATTTGTAAGGGGAGATTACACAGAGAGGCAGAAGATATGGGAACAAAATTACAGCACTTAAAATACTACAATTACATGTGAATGTTGACAAGTGCCACAAGTGCCTTTAAAATAGGTTTAAGGCAAAGAGAATGTGCAGTATTTGAAATTAGTAGAGAACTGTTTCACCTCTATGTCACACTCAATTTTAGTCAGCCACAAATTATGGGGCCAAAGAGACAGGTCTAAAGGGCATTAAAAACAGTCTGATTAGATAAGAGGCCAAAAACATGACACAGGTTCCTCCAACAGCAATAGCTCCTTGACAAGGGAAACCACTTTACTACCACATGTCTCAAGATAATGGAGATCATTGTATTGGTGTAACTTTGTACCTGAAAAAATAGCATTGACTTTTAGACAAAGCCATCTCCCCCCATTTAGCTTATAGTAAGTGGATATCAGCTGCAACTGAGTCTGGTCTTTGAATGTAAACTTTAAATACTGATTTGTTTTAAATTTTCGAATATGAATTTTATTAATTTCTTCTACACACAAGATATTGAATCTATAATTTATTAAATACAATTTTAATTGAATTACCCATTTGGTGTTGGCTATAATAACAGGTAGCATGCTGTTGGTGCAAGATTATTTTAAACTGTTCTGTGCATTACAGTAATTAATTTTTAAAGGCATATTTAAGTTTCATGGACAATGAGTGCATCTGATACAGAAGAATTAGTAGTGTATGATAAAAAAAATTGCAAATTTCAAAATAAACATTAATATACTTGCCCCTAAATTTGCTAAATCTCTTCTTGTTGTATATCTCTGGAGTTTGCAAGCAGTAGATTTTCAAAATTAACACCCCTGGAAATCCCTGTGTTGAGGTATAATGAAACGGTAAACATTTTACTTGACCTTTTTGTGACCACAAGGCTGTATAAGGGCAGTTTTTTTATTGTGTCAGCAGGCCCTTGTAAGTTTCTTATCTAATGTATGCCCATGGGAACCTCTCCCTACATAGCACAACAATTATGTACACATGGCAAAACCTGTATGGCCTGTAAATATTGACCATGTAAAGTCAGCATGTACCTCTGATAAAAATGAAAATGATAAGCGGGCAAAGCCCTAAATATTCTCCTGTAAAACACTTCATAAAGAGAGACACTTTGATATCACTACCTTGTGTGTGTGTCATTCTGTCTCCCATATATTTTGACCAGGAGGAGAGAGGTACCTGAGGAAGGTGGATAAAGGTCTTAATTTGGGGTAGCCCTGATCCTAGCAGTGGCAGACATCCATCTGCTACACTTACAATGCTCTGTAGATCTCTGCATTGTGCTGCTGCTGGCTTGAAGGTTAGTCAAATCTGTACCAAATGCAGTGTTGCTATTTGTAGGTACACTGTGCCTTTGTAAGCAGTACTTGGGGTGTGGAAAATATGTTTTATTTTATAAATAAAATAAATCTGTATGTGTATACAATGACTCAATGTAATGTGTGTGTTTTATTTTATATAAGCAGCCTGTGTTAGACTAGAAAAAGGTAAAAACAGGGAAACTTACATATACCTTAAGACAGAGAGCACATAGAGCGCAGAGAGAGACAGAGGGCACAGAGAGAGAGAGCAGACAGAGAGAGAGGCAGCGCACAGAGAGCGGCATACAGAGAAAAGAGAGAGAGAGAGAGGACGCACAAAGACAGACAGCACAGAAAGAGACAGCACAGAGAGAGACAGAACAGACAATTGAACATAACATATTATACCGTCATTTATGACAGGCAAGTTACTAGTAATAAATAATAAAGTGTCTGACTTATTCTGGCTTATTTAACACACCATTTGAAGCATAAATCCTCTTGCAGGCAATACTTACTAGTTATTGCTTACTAACTAGATATGAGAAGGGGGATTCTGGGGACCATACATAAGAGGAGCATGCTGTGCAGTTAGTGAGCTGATTATTCTACTTTCAGGATATGAGAGAAAAGGAGAGCTTGGCGATAGGCAAGTAGTGAGAGACAAAGTGAGTATAATGAACTGATATATCCTGCATCTGAGAAAAGCTAAATAAAGACCTTATCAAATTACCCTCGAAAGTGAATAATCATGAGAGGAAAAATAAAGGCCTCTGCTACTCACTATGAGCCTGCATACGCTCCGTAATTACCACATAATTTCCGGGGGGAAACTGGCTCCCTTCCCCCACACCTTGCGCCTGGCACTCCCATGGAACTTAATGTCCTACCATGCGGGTTCCTATGTATTTAATTCTTTGTTAGGAGGTTGTGTTAAAGACGATTGTGGATCCCCATTGGGGATAGGATACTTGGGGTCCATAATGGCTCATATGGTAGAAGCTATGAGGTTAGGTTTAGGTACAATGGGCTCATAGATGGTTCCAGGTATTGAGGAGTAATCCCAGCTAACAGAGGGTAGTGAGTCATAGGCGGAGGGGTCATAAACCCCTTGCATTCGTTCTTTTAATTATTTATATACTAGCGACTTGTCTGTCAAAAATGACGGGGCAATAAAATTGTAAGGCAGGTAATGCTGTTTGCCACAGACAGTAAGTGTTTTGGTCGTTTGAGATCCTTCCACGCTCATTGCGAGCCTCTCTGTGTATTTTTTGTTATCAGAGGCGCTTTTGCTCTCATTGTAAGGTCTACGCTGATCTCCTTTTTGCTCTTATTGCAAGTCTCTCCCCTGTTGTAGTTTGTGTTTTATGAGCATCGTTCGCGCGCTGCTTGTGAGGCCGCGGTGTAGGGCTTTATCGTTTATTGCGATACTGTGGTGTTTTTTTTTTCTGTATATGTATTTTTTCATGATAATTAATTAATTAATTAATGAAATGCTAAATTAATATACTCTACCTATTTGTAATTAATATATGCAGCAAGCAATGTGCTGAAAAGCTAACAAACTGTTTTGATACTCCTGCAGCATACAATGTAGATTTACAGTGTTGTTGAGCTGAGGTGTAAGTGTGAGCAACGTGTGCAGTGTGTAGTGTAAATAGGCTGCGTGCGCGAGGGGAAACTGTTTGTGTAGCTGTGTACTTCTGCATTCTCTAAGTTAGTGTTGTAAAATGGCTGCGATTGTGTATGTGGTACGCGGGTGTGGATGATTTTGCGTCCTTGCTAATAGTGTATGTTGTACCTCGTACAGGTTTTTGTAAAAGCCGTATGTGCTTGGCGTTGTTTTGCGGCTTTAGGGGTCGTGTAGCCTCGTTTTTGTTTTTTTCGGCGGCCATTTTTTCTCTCGCTTAGGGGATTTTCCAGTGTGTAAACTCTGTAAATTGGACTTAAATTGAGGTGTAACCTCACTACCAGACGTCCTGGGTGCCCCCCCCCCTTGCTGCGAGTAAGGTTTTTATTTTATTTTTGTGTGTATTTTGTGTTTTTTTAATGTTTCCCACTGTGTGCGATTCGGCCGTTAAGGTCGTTGTTTTGCGAGTTCGTAATTTTTTTTTCTATGTCCCGCCTCTCGTATTTTTTTGTGTAAGTCCGTATTTAGTCATTGCATGTTATAGTTTTTTTTTCAAAGTCCCGCTTCTGTGGCTGTTTGTAACCGCTTGTGAGGGCCCGTAGAGCCTCCACCTCCGTAAATGCGGCCCCTCGCTTTGGCTCATTGCAGCCGACGTTGGAGCCTCCACCTTCCACAAATGCGGCCCCTCGCTTTGCGAGGCTCCGCTTTTGCGGCCTGAATTTCGTCCCTCGCAGCAGTTCTTGCAAGCTCACTTGAGCTTGCAAAGCATGACGACGTCTCATAGTTTGACAACTATTATATGTGATGGCAAGGAAGGGGTTTATATATATAGATAGAGAAATGGGAGGATGTTAGGACTAGCATAGTATGTTACGTTAGTGGGTACCATTCCATAGTGTTGCAATGTAGACTTCTGATATTTAGACTTGTGAGTCTCCTACAGATAAAGTTTAGACAGACTGCAAGCACACGTTAGAGTTATATATCTGTGGGCAAACGCCCCTGGTAAAAGTCAGAACATTTTCCAAGATTTGTTTTTTTTCTGAGAGCCATAGAATAGCTCCACAAATGAAAACTACCCTTGCTATGAGTCAGCCTTCTGAGAGTCGCTACAAGAGCGAAAGAATAGACTCCCTATCCATATTAGATTGAAACGTTTAAATGGACTTGTACAACATATTGTTTTCTTTGTTGCTTATGAAAGTGGGTACTAGTAAATGCATTAGTGTATTTTCCTTGTTCAAGTTATGCAATAAAGTGATTCAAATGCTTGACTTCTCCGGGAGCAGTAATACAGAAGTGAGTCATTCTGGTCTGTCAATGAGATTTAATCCCACGTACCCTGAGTAGATCTACATTTCGCTTTAGTTTCAGTGACATTTAAACACTTTTATGGGGAAGATAAATTCCCCCAGATTATATTATTAGAAGTATATATATACAGTGCCTTGCAAAAAAAAAAAAAAAAATATATATATATATATATATATATATACTACCGCCGTGTCCATAAACAAATGACGGCATTAACATTTGAAGCCATGGTTATGCTGTTTGCCACCGAATGTGAGGTTATGGCCCCTCTGAGCAGCTTCGGCACTCAATGCGAGCCCCGCGCTGGGCGCCTTCAGCGATCATTGTGAGCCACAACTTGCTAACCTTTGGTGCTCATTGCGAGCCCCAAGATGAGAGCCTTTGGGGGTCATTGTGTGGCTTGCAATGAGCGCCTTTGGCGCTCATTGCAAGCCTCTCTCCCTGTGTTACTACCTTGGGTTAAGTATCACTGGCTTTGATTACAAGTGACTGCCTTTGAGTAAGTGTTACTGGCTTGAGTTAAATGTCACTGTATTAAGTGTTACTGTTTAGCGTTAAGTCTTAGGGCTGGTATTTCCTCGTTTTCAGTTTGTTTAATTTTTTTCTCACTTCGGCGATTTTCGTTCGAAAAAAAAAAGCCAAAATATGCCTCAAATTAACCTGCAACATCACTCACAGGCTCACTGGCACTCCCTCTGAGCTGTGAGGGAGTGTGTAGGTAAATTTAAAGGCAAATTTGTTTGTTTTTGCAGTTTGGCGGTTCGGCCGTTAAATGCGTATTTTTGCGGGCCGTAAATTGGCGCTCATTGCCTAAGTCCCACGATTTGCAGAAATGAGCGCCTATGTCGCTCATCTCCACCAGCGACGCTCATTGCCTGGTTGCAACCGCGACCCTTTGCTACGCGAGGCCCGTGGTTACAGCCTGCAACTCATTGCCTAAGTCCTGCGGGTCGCAGGGATGAGCACCTGCAATGCTCATCTCCACCAGCAAAATCAGCGGCTTCGGCACTCATTGTCTAAGTCCCACAGGTCGCAGGGATGAGCGTCTGCGGCGCTTATCTCCACCAGTGCAATGACGGCCTTCGACGCTCATTGCCTAAGTCCCGCGTGAAGCAGGGATGAGTTTATGCGCCGCTCATCTTCTCCAGCGCAATGAGCGCCTTCGGCACTCATTGCCTAAGTGCTGCGGGTCGTAGGGATAAGCTCCTACGTTGCTCATCTGCTCCAGCGCAATGAGCACCTTCAATGCATTGCCGCATTTTTAATATGGCGTAACCAACAACTTTTGGCATATAGAAGTATATTTTGTATTCACAGGCATACGGATGGATACATACTTCTATATGCATCTCTAAGTCTTTTTGAAGGTAAGCCGCGTGAATGGGAGATTACTCCTCCTTTAAGATTCCATATATGTGCTGATACATGAGTTATTAAGATTGCTCAGTACATACGAGGTGTTATTGCCTACTATTGACATAAGTGCCCTCCTCTGTTTTATTTGTATATAGAGTGATTTTTTTCCTTGTTTTCTCTTTATTTTAGTTATACTCTCATGCATAAGTCCTATGGTTTCTATTCCAGACATATGAGAACTTTGCATAGGGTTTGAACATAGAGTATACTATACACATTGGTGTGAGCTGCTGCATTAGTACTTTTTTGAAGTAACCTTACAATGGACTTCGTTATCATCCCTTTCCTACAGACTATTAAACAATTTTTTTGTTTTTGTCATGATTTTAGAGGGTGTTAAGCACTAAAGTTTTTAAATTCCAATATGAATGTATCAAGACTAGACAATGAAGTGCACAATATGACACACATTTAATATGTTACTGATACCAATAACAGGGTTCTCAGGCGCCATTTTACAGCTAGTTTCTAGCAAATTCTAAACGTCACAAACCTCCAGAGCTCAACCCACTGACAGCTCTAAGAACCAATGAAAAACGGTCACACCGAGAGGATCAGCCAACCAAATTCGGCCCGCCCCCTTTGTCAGACGCTTAGTTAGTTACACGTTCGAGAAATTTCCAGACATCTCCAGGTCGTCGTGCAGATTGCATGCAAGAGGGTTCTGTGCAAGTGAGTTGTGAAAATGACTCGCACATTGGACGTACAACACTCTGAGTCTGGCAGTCAGTCATTTGACACAATGTGAGTATTTATAGGTATTTATAATAACACAAATATCTGGGTGTGATGTATATACTAGAGGTCCAGGTTTCGTGGTTCCATATGGTCCCAGGGCGTGTAAACTGCTGCTTTACTTACTCATTATTATAGAGTACAAAGCAAGTTACAAATCTCCACTTACATATGTAACACACTGTGATGATGTAATGTTTTTAAGTCTTACAATGCTGATTTAGTATTATATAACGCCTTTCATTTATACTAGATACTGTATTTCATACAAACCCACCCTTCTTTCAAGGGAATGTTCTTTTAATATGTATCCTTTTTTAAAGTTCTTGATTCTTTTATCAGGATCTTCTAAGGGGGTGAAAGGCATATCCAAGTTTCATGGATTCTGAATGCATCTAATAGAGAATTGGCAGTGTGTGGATTTTTTTTTTTCTTCTTTTTTTTTAAGCATGAAAAAATACCAAAATAAACCTTATTATACTTGCCAGCAGCTTATTTTCAGCATTGCCACACCTACAAACATCAGTGTGATTGACTTGATGTAATGTGTAATGACTTGATGTAAAGTGTCTTTCTGCTATAAACTGCATGTATTAGATAAAGGTAAAAACAGGGAAACTACCATAATATACCTTTTGTAAAATGTCAGGTTTCTCCACAGGTTATTTTTAGAGTTAAATGGATGCTGTCACCCCCAAACAAAGCCCCCCCCCCCCCTTTTTTATTTTATTTAAAAAGTCTTAACATTTAGCAGCACATGAGTTTCCCCGCTGCCTGATTTGTTACTATTTGCATAATTTGTGGATAAAATGAGGAAGCTGCAGTTTCTCCAGAGCATGACGACTTCATGATGAAGCATCAGATCTACATGTTAAGCCTATAAACACACTAAGTGTTAACTTGAGAGACAGGGACACAGTGATTTGAGAGAAAATATCTAGGAGCTATAACAACCCCAATTGGAAACTATCTACAAAGCAGGTCTTTCCTCTTCCATCCCCCCAGCAGTGGTGACATGCTGAATGTTAGATTTACGGTAGTGGCAAATGATAAGCTTTACATAGTGCATACCACTATTTTACTATGTTAAAGCTTACCATCTGCCACTACGTGAACCCTAAGAACATGTTGATCAAAGCGTATTGGTGAGCAACCTACTACTATCTAATGCAAACCTCTGCTGGTGGGGACAAAACCGGGAAGGTTCAAAAGTTCCAACCTAGAAGTGCCACATACAAAAAATAATTACTTAAATGGGTTTTCAATGAAGCATTGTTTGATATTGGGGTTGCTTTGAGAGTTTACTAGAATGCACAGTAAATAAATACTATTTGTGGTTGAAGGGTGTTTATACCCAAGATAAGTTAATACAAATTTCATTAGATGTTACAAAGCTGATGAAGAAGGCTCAGCTTGTTTATGTAGGATGATAGCATGTGTCCTTCAGTTGACTTCACATATGATATTTTTCTATTAAGACTAGCAACACTTTGTTTGTGTTGGTATTTTGTTCATACACTACTAATTATCTGTCAGATGCATGTATAATCCAAGTATTTTGGATATGCCTTTACGTTCATATTACTTGGTAATGCTCCTTTCTAAGATGTTCTTTCGTATTATGAATTTATATATTTTATTTATTATAGTCATTTGTGTTTGTGTGTATAGTCAGTTAATTGATTTATATATTTTTCTTTTAGGGTTGCTTCTTCCTCAATTGGAGAGAGGGTATGCAAGGAAATACCGTCATGTGGTAAGTTGCTTTAGGTTAGCCCCTCACCAACAGTTGCCCTTACAGCTTCTTTTGAATTTTGTGTTTTCTTGGCGTCAGTGCTTTTTGTTTTGGTAAATAACAAAGTATTTTTCAGAAATATCTGTCCCTGGCCAAATTACCAATATTTATATAGTGTGCACACCTTAGAGAAATAATACACCAACACAGAGTTCTGGTATACAGCTTTCTCTCATAGTTTTATTACGTCAGCCATCCTTTATATAGTTTTTAGTAATCGGATAAAAGTTACAATTAAGCAAAACATCAGGTTTATTCGGTAATTCATTGGTTCTGAGGTGTCCGCTTTTATGAGACCTTGATCAGACATTGGGTTAAAAGCATTGAGGAGTCTCTAGGTGTTATCCCACAGGGGGATGAGTCTTCCTCTTATTGGTCAGAAGTTTAGGACAAAGGGAAGATGGCGTTCTCCTCCTCGTGCTCAGGGTGTGATAAGACTCGTCATCCTTAACAGACAAATTGTGCTGCCTACATCTTGTATGAAGGGGAGTGACAAATCCTCCATTTTAGAGTCTCCCAATGATTCAGCATTTATTAGTAAAACTTAGTTATACGATAATACTGCAAAGATAAGATATATAAGTAGGTGCACGAATACAGTTATGCATTTTGTACTGATCCTAATCCATAACACTTTCAGTAGGGCTGAAAAGAATCTGCAAAGCCTACTTGGCAACGCCTTATTTAGAAAAAAAAACTAAAAGGCAGTGGCTTTTCTAAATCTTTATTCAGTTTATAAAAACGTATCTTTGAAAAGAGGATACTATGTTTCTGCCTTTCAAACCTTTTTTTTAATTTTTTATAGCCATGCAAATTAAGAACAATATGGAAAGAAATGGCACAATGCCGTGTGAAACCAGAAGAACTTGTGAAATGACAAACTTTATGGATGACTTGAGCTTAAATTCTCCAAAAGGTAGACCATCTCGGTCCAGGTCAAAAACTGCTTATAGCAAACGAAAGTCTTCAAGATCATCTTCTAGTAGCTCATCTTCTGAATCCAGCTCCTCACGTTCTCCAAGTTCAAGCTGGAGCAGATCACGGTCCCGTGATAGGAAATATAGATCCAGGCGTTCTAGACTGAGTTCCCGGTCGTATTCCAGGAGCCATTCCAGATCTTATTCTAGAGGCCGCTCCAGATCCTACAGCCCAAGGCAGAGAAGATACTCTCCCGCCTACAGAAGATACTACAAATCCCCTCCACGGTACAGGTCGTCACGTAGTCGATCACGTTCTTATCTGGGATCGAGTCATAGAAGCCGTTACTCTAGGAGCAGGTCAAGGTCTCGTGGAAGAAGATTCTATGGCTTTGTAAGACGACCATATTCACCTACATTTAGGAGCTATAGAAGCAGATCCAGGACGAGGTCTCGCAGCAGAACCCCACTACGATTAAGTGAAAAGGGTATGTGTGCCACCCCCCCCCCATTCCTTTTTTATCTCATTGCAGAAATACTTCTATTAAAAGAAGAAAAAAAAATGTTTGTTTCCCTCTCTAGAAAAACTGGAGCTGCTAGAAATTGCAAAGATGAATGCATCAAAAATTCTTGGGAAAGAGATTGAATTGCCAGAAAGTTTGAGGAAAGACTTGAAGAAAAATGAGGTATGTGTGGATGAACAATGCAAATTAATAGCCTACCTGCTAAACAGATCTATTAAGAATTAAAAAATAATTCAAGAAGAAAAACGCAATATTTTGTTTGTTTGAATCGTCATCTGTCAAATACGTAACAAAATTTTCTCCATGAAAACTTACTGAGCTTTAATAACAGATTTTACATTCATAACTAAAATTATTGTGAAAATCCTTTACTACTCAAGTAGTATTGCTGCATCTGCAGGTTTGTTATGCAATTTGTGCTAATTATGTCTTTCAACCACAAGTATATAGTTTTTAAATGCTTTATTTCTGTTTTCATAGAAGTGAATATGAACTCCAGCCTTTGAGGATGAAAATCAGGTGGTAATGTTGTGGATGTATATAGCTGGTTTTCATATAGAAATTATGCTTTCATCAATTCAATCTTACTTGTCAAAGTACATTTGAAGTCTTTGGACAAGTTTCAGAACAGTGTACATGTGTAATCATGAAATGGTTCCTAAAACCTATTACTAAATGGTACAACTTACTCACAGTAATAAAACAAAGATCTTTTAGGAAGAGCATTTACAGAGTATTGGCTCTATATCATCTTGAATATACTTTTTTCCCAACATTTCATTGTCATTATTTGTGACTTGGTATAGTGGACATTTAATACCAGTCCAGTGACTTTCCTGTCACTTTCTAAATTGCTATAGTTCTTACTTGGTGACTTGATTATATATAGTCATAAGTGAAGGTGGCAATTACATCAAACAATAAGAACCTAAATACACCAGCACTAACAGATAACTTAATTTTAAAAAGTGTGCATGTTTGTTGGGATTTTTTTTTCTTTTTCGGGTGGGGAGGAGGGTCAGAGGCAATGAATTCCACCTAGTGCAAGACTTGCTCCCCAGTATGCACTTCACTGTAAAAGCGCTAGTTGATCGAATTGCTAATCAAATGTGGCTTTCACAAAGATTTTTAAAGGGGGTGGGACTGCGAATTTCACCCCCCCCCCCCCCCAATAATAATAATAAAAAAACAAAACTTAATGCCTGCACGGTATAGATTTTATAGACCTGGTTCCTTCTGAATGCACAGCTTCTAACCTATACCATGGAGAGGTAAAGCCTGATCAGAAACTGGAAGAAAAAAAAAAAACGCAGGGTATGGTATGGGTAGCAATTTATGTATTCCTTCACAAAGAAAAGACAAATGTCATACTAAGATGCATTTATACTCGGGCTTAAAGATAATTGAATTCAAATGATTACTTCGAGTGTATAGTAATGGTTATGTAGAGCAAACACAACTTAACTTCCTATATTTATCTAGAGCAAACAGGTCTGTGAACACTTATACATACTGTAACCAGGCCCTACTGTAGAATATGGTAGCGTTGCTGTTACATTTGGACTTATGCATACTCAGGGGAGAGACCTTCAGTAAATAGTAACACCCATTCCTTCCATTTACTAGCATGCTTAGAATCCCTTTAACATGCATAGTATATTCTTCAAGGCTACCTGAACAAGAGAACAGCTTTGTTTAAATATTTCACCTCTGACAGTCCATTAGTGAAGGCTTTCTTAGAAAAGGGACTCCTTCCTTTTTTTTTTTTTATGTGCTTTACAAAGGATATTTCATACTTTTAATTGAACTTATGCAGACCCAACAAAATGTAGTTTTATTGCAAAGGTCCAGGTAATCTTCATGATTTATTAACTATGTTCCAGATAAGAATGTGTCGACGAAGAGGCCTACATCACTTTCAGATAAGTTAACTGCTGAAATGATACTGATTGTTTTATATTACTAGTTACTAACTAGATTTTTAGAGGTGGTTAGGAGAAAACAAAAACCGTAAGTGATCATTTTGTGTATAGTTCTATATCAAACATACTGTGTTTTTTTATTTTTTTATTCACTTTTCTCAGCAGCATAATGACACCATCAAATGACTATAAATTATAATAACTTGTTTGAATACTAGATTGGTCAAAAGAGATTTAAAAAAATGTCTTTCTGTGCTTTATAAGCATTGCATTATATACATGTAGAACTGACGTGCAATACATACGTTTTAGTGTATGTCTATTCCTATAGACTTCTGTTGCTGCATTTGTGTTTGCATGTTAATCTGCATCTTAACATTCACAATCTAATTTATTTGTTCCTTTTTTTTCCTTTTTCTAGAAATATCACTCATCTGCTGAAAATAAGGATGGTAGAAGTGACAAAACAAGCCATAGAAGGCACTCTCCTAGCTCTAGTGTAAGTATACTTGTGTATGAAGCACTTTAATTTCTAGCTATGTATTTTTTTTTTTTTTTTTTAAATGTTTCATCCTTGCCCATGTTTGCTACATACATGATTATCCACCTTCTAGTAAGTGATATAATCAGTGTGTGTTGGGGGTTGGAACAGGCAAGAGGCTAGATGCTTTGTTGGATATCTGAATAAGGATGAAATTGACACAATCACACTCACCTACCCAAAAGCAGGAAGTTGCATCTATCACTGACACCACAGTTCTCCAGAAATATAAATGCACCACACACTTCCACCAGTATATGATGCCTCTGCAGAGAGGCATGAACACTTGTGTGTGTGTGTGGCTTTTTTATTTTTTTTTATTTAGTAATGGCACTGACCAATTATCAGCAATGTATGAATCCTCTGACTAAAATACCTGTTGCCTATCGTTTAAAATTACACTAAATTTGTAACCCTTAACTGCCTTTCTAAGTGGCTGTAGTGAAGCTTATGTTTTACATATAAAAAAGTAACCCTTTGGCATATGCTATACATACTAGGTTTATGCACACTTGCTTTTCTGTTTTGTAGTGATGTATATATTTTATTTTGTGTCTCTACAGGGCACCGAAGAAAAATCGAAGAATCTCACAGAAAGTACTATTAGGCAGAAAAGTCCATACATGCTGTGGCGGCCTTTGAACAGCGAAGATAAATCGTTTTCTAATAGCTTATCTCCAAAAAACACACATTCTAGCAGAACACGTTGAATTTTATTCAGTGGACTTCATGAAAAATGCTTTCTAAAAGCTCTCATTTTGAATAAAGTACAGCATTTGTATATTAAAATACCATATGCAGCTCAGGCTCTTATGTTATGAGGGTGTTCTGGGCATTCAGTAGCTATAGAAAAGTACTAAAACTTTATTTTTCAATGGTTTGTATAATATTTTAAATATTGAACATTAGGTTTTATTTTTCAGATGTGGCCTAATACCTGATGGACACCCAAGTGCAGGTGGGAGACTTCAATGTTAATTTGTATATATTTATGCATGTGTGTTAATATAGAGATGTCAGATTCATCTCCATCTTCCAAGTTCTTAAGCTTGTGTCTGGAAAGTCAATAAAAACTGGACACATTGAGTAAACTTGCAGTTTACTAGTTTCATGACAGATTTTTATTTTGAGAACTTTCATATATCTAATTATTTTTTTCTTCATAATAACAAAATTTTGATTTTCATTCTTTAATTTGCTGTGCAACAGCACGATTACTTTATGGTCCTTTGCAATTATGGTATTAGTTTTTGTGGCTTAATTCACTTTGTAACTATACTTGTAAAATTTTCAATAAAGTGTTGAATAGAAGTGTATTGTTGTAGTCTCTTTGTTAATCGGTTGTATCGAATATATAAAATCTACCAGGCGAACATCAATATTTATCTAAACTTAAATTTTACTTTTGCAACTTGGGTCTGAATTTGCTCAGGGCATTCATTCAGGA
Organism: Discoglossus pictus; assembly: GCA_027410445.1. Lineage (NCBI taxonomy): Eukaryota > Metazoa > Chordata > Amphibia > Anura > Alytidae > Discoglossus > Discoglossus pictus. The sequence continues at coordinate 223,085,406 of CM050164.1, read as the reverse complement.
GTCTTTGAAGTTGACAGCTTGTATTAGAAGGACTACGTTTTGTCAAGAAGGGGATTTGGGGTAATTGTTTTCATTAAAAACTTAATATACCCTATGTACATTTTTTTTGTTTGGTTTCCTGCCCCTATTAAACAAACAAAACCAAAAAAAAAAACCTTAGACCGCTTAGCTGCAGTCTTCATCTACCAAGATCCTGGTTCAGTGGGGGGGTGTTCTGTTTTTTACTTCCTTCAACTGGCCGCTTATAGCAAAGCATTCTTTTGTAGAAGGTTCAGTTTGAAAATTAAGACCACCTCAGGTCAAGTAAAGACATTTAGGCCAAGATATAAAGGGACGACTACATTTTGAGGTGTTGATATGCCACTATCGTTTAGCATTGAAATCTTTAAACTTATCAAATGGCATATGTGAATGCATTTGTATGTGGTATAGAGCCTAGTGTAATGGGCATAAAGTATATGGAGGATCTTGTAGTGATCTTCAGGGTTTCATGTATATAAAATTGATGAGTTTTTTTTTTTTTTTTTTGTGTTAAGTTACCAAATTACTACTATTTTATTAAAAATAGCATAAATGTTTTCAAGAATATCACTACTGGTTTATCAAGCACTTTTAGCAGCTGTGTAGACTTAAAGCTTTTTTGGAAAAATCAAATTTACTATTTATTTGAAGACCGTTTTTATGAATAGAGGAACATATTCTGTATTTGTTGTATCCCTTCCTCAGAGCTGAATGATGAGGGTGTGTGCTTTTGGCATTGAATGGAAAGAGGATAGTAAATGAGGGAACAGAAGAGAGCCTTTACGATAATTAGATGAGGTTGACATTAACACCACACCGCTTCCCTCTTACTGGACCAGAAGCAAATTCCTTGCTTCAGGAAATGCAACAAAGTCTCTCTCCAGAAATGTAAATGCCACAAACACAGCTTCCACCTATGTATTATGGATTCCAGCATGGCACAGCAAAGGCATCAACATTTTATTTTTCTCAATATTTTTGAGAGCATAGAGTTCAGCATATCAGTACAAAATCGCATGGGGTCAACATACATTTATCCAAGATCATTTGCATTGAAGATCTTCTACTCTCTAGCTCCCCCCTTTTTTTGTTTTTTTTGTTCATTCAGTGCTTGAAGTAACACCTTTCGCAAGGTATTTATCAATTAATCTACCAGTCCTTCCCAGGAGGAAAGTTCTGGCTGGTTGTTTAAATATATAATTTCTGGAGTAAAGGCTCCTTACTCCTATCAGATAGTAGTGTCTGCTATTGGCTTTCAACTAAGAAAAATGCTGAACTGACATACAATTGAAAAATTAAACACAAAAAAGTAACCTTAATTTTAACAAGTTTCCAACAGATTTCTCCTGGATGTGTTTCCCTAGTACGTGAGTCAATCTTTACCTCAGGCAGCAAATCAGTTCTCCCTCCCCCAACCGTCACCTCTACTAGAGTACACGTGAGAGAATATCAATGATGGCTCTTGGTATACTATCCAGGAACTCCAGAATTGTGTAAATGTGTCCATCAAATCTTTGTGTGTGATTCGCTCAAATACCAGGATGCGGTATAAAGTCTGAACTACTTAGCAAAAATCGAAAGACTTGGCCTTCCATATCTTGGTAATTTTATTTTAAATCGCTAGCAATATGATCTGTGTTAACTTGCCTGGAAGATAATTTTCCTATAGAGATGCCCACTAAACCAGTCTCTAGACTCTGCTCTATGCTAACCTGGAAAAGATCTGAAACTAGATGGAAGTCTTTCGTCCAGATACTCTGTACCATTGAGCAAGTCCACCACGCATGTATAAATATACCTCTCATGCCATAGCTTCTAAAGCAACTGTGGCTTGCCACTTGGAAAGGCAGTCAGGGGTAGTGTAAGCCCTGTGTAGTTTTTTTAGAGATGTCTCCAGAAAGCTGTAGTTAAGAGACCCTTTTGAAAAGAGTATCCTAGGACCATTTCAATTTAGAAGTATTCCAGTTACAGGCCAAGTCAGTTTCCCAGTGCCCAACGTACTTATCTTTTTGGTTCTTAAAAAGTTCATTAAAAAATGTATACAGCATTCCCAGGATACCTTTTTAGTTAGGCCTTACCACATTTTTAAAAGCCAAGCTCCCAGGGTTCCCAAATTCATTTTATCGGATATGCCAGATGTCTTAACCTACAAAAATGATAATATTCTTCCATTGTGATGTTGTGGGTAATCACGTAAGTGATAATATTACCATTCTTAAACCACTTGCCTATTCTATTTAAGTTCTTTGTAGTCAACCAGTTCTTGGAGAAATTTGAAACTTCCACAGGAAAGTTTGGGTGTGGAGTCAGGGGGGTTAAGGGAGAAGAAGATCAGACCAAGTTCGAACGAGACTGTGCCCATTTGCAACAGGAAAGCATATGTGTAATTATATGATTTAAAGGTCTTTTCGGAAATGAAGTAGAATTATTTAACCATATTAATTGATCCCAAGTGTAATGGTGCATGGCATGATTCTCTATAAAGACCCAGGCTGGCTGATGTGAAGACGAGTGTGCTATTGGGATAAAGGCCAGCTGGACGGCGTTGTAGTAAATAAGCAAATTAGGTCAGGAAAGACCAGCTCGCTTGTCTCCTCATGATCGGTCTCGCTATATGTGGTTTGTGAGCCTAGATAAATGGAAATATCAATTTTTGTAGGTTCAACAGATATTTTTTTTTGTATATAGAGATTGGCAAGGTATGAAATAGAGTATTCTGGGGAGAAGGTTATTTTGATGGCGTTAATCCTACCTGATCAAGACCATTTAAATTTGGGCCATGCTTGGAGATTTGTGATCTTAAACAAGTGTAATTAGCCTTGTACAGGTCTCCCGGGTTTTGAGTGGGATTTATCCCCAAGTGTACCTAATGTGGGACTTGGGCCATGTAAACTTAAATTACATTGAGGTCGCACTCACGATTGGTCCGTGCTCGCGCCAAAGGACACAGGAGGCAGAGAAGGAGATGAACCGCCAAAGCTTTAGTTTTGTCCGAATTGAGTCTAAGACCCGATAGTTTGCAGAAGGATTCTAATAGAGACAAGAGAGCCGGGATAGATTCCTTTGGCTCCATGAGGTTGCAGAGCAAATCATCCACAAATACGTTGTATTTAAATTGGTGAAGATCCACTTCGATCCCTTTAATTTGCGTTGTTGCCCTCATTCTCTGGGCCAATGGCAAACAATTTCCAGATGTTGGTTATTTTGCTGAATTTCCATATGTTGGTTATTTTGACCTGGTAATTTTAAGTACGCCTTGGGGCAAGTGTAATAAGTTTTAATCAAATCTTCAAAAGTCCCTTTGATGCCAAGTTTTTCTAAAACTACGTACAGGTTTTGCCATTCTACTGTGTCAAACGCCTTTTCAATGTCCAAGGCTACAAAACACAAGGGAGAGTTCCTTCTATTAGTGATATGGATCAAATCAAGGACTTTCTGAATGTTGTCTCCTACCTATCTTGTTGGGATGAAGCCTACTTGGTTCTTGTGTATAAGATATGTTAAGAAGTAGAAGGCTCTATTAACCATTATCTTTGCTATGAATCTTAGGTAATTGTTTAAAAATGTAATGGGGGTGGGGGAGTATTTTTTTACTTCTAGGGGATCTCTATTTTACTTTGGAAAGCAAAATATATTTGTCTGGTTAATTTCTGGAGGGACCCTCTGAGAATTTGATTGTATTGCCTTACCAAGTGGGTGGGTGGGGGGCTATGAGGGACATGTACATCTTATAATTAAGCGTTGAAAACCCATCAGGTCCAAGTGATTTGCCTAACTTAGCCTTCTCTACAACGTCCTGTACTTCTTCCAAAGTTATCACATTTAATCTAGAGAGATCACCTTTTATTATAGGAAGATCACAAGAGCTGAGGAAATTCTGAATCTCCGTCTCATTAGCTAATTTGTGAGATGAATACATTTTGCGGAAAAAGTCCACGAATTTGGTGTACTCTTGATTGGGCCAATTTGTTTTGTAATTTTCTGGCAAACATGGAATCCAGATTATTCGCCTTTGTGTAGAACCGATGTCCCGTCCACCTAAGGGCTTTTTCCATTCTATCAGAAAGGATAAGGTCTTGCTCCATCCTTACTTTATCTATTTGTTGATGGAGTTCCCTGGCGGGGTTTTGTTAATCATCTACATCTAACCCAGAAGAAGAGAGAAAAAAAAAAAAGAAGAAAGTGTAAACATGGAGGTGTTACTGGAGAAGAGGGTGAGGTCTAAGTTCTTCTTAATTTTGCTTCAAACATTAGTGGAAACATGTTTTGTCCCCCATCTCATATTTCAAGTGGTCTTTTTCTTTTCATTTCAATTGTCTTTTAAGAGGGAGAACCTGTACCATACTTCACATTTAATTAAATATTTTTTTATTAAGTTTAATAATTATCTTGTTCCAAGATGGAGTGTTTTGTTGTTTCCAACATTTCACCATCATCCATTTAGCTATTATAAGAATCTGTAACATTAAAGCTTGAGATGGGCAAAGCGTGACAACGATTTGTAGTTTGACAACTATTATATGTAATATGTTTTGGAAGCAATTCGTCCAAAATAGAAAAGTCAGAGGGCACTCCCACCATAAGTGCAGGAAGGAGCCTACATGGCCGCAATTCCTCCAGTTGTCTTTTATATCTGGATGCTAACCGAATACAAATTCCTCTTATATAGGCTTTGTGAGCCATCCACACCCATTCAGGTTTGGAGTCCTTATTCTCTTTAAATGTATAATTCACATTCTTTAGCTAATTGCTCACAGATTTGGAGATTCCTTAAAAGCTGTTAATGACTTAGTCACAAATTATTAAAGATAATTCATGAGTGAGACGTAGGATCTCACAGAAACTTGCGTCGGTCACGTTTACTGACGACATTGACAAGCGACTAGAGATGTGCATGGCAATAGATGGCGTCTAGCACGCCAGAAAACTAAGAGGCAATTACAATAATTCTTATCAGTTTATTAAGACCCATTATGTACATAAATCCTATTAGAGGGCAAAAACACTATAATAATATTTCAATTAAATAAGACAGCATAAAGTAAAGTAATGGATGTATTATAACATCCATGAGGTAAATCGCATAGGTAAAGTGGATCTTTATTATAACATCCACGAGGTAATCCAATAGGGGTAGTGGATATAAAACAATATTTCACTAACTAGAGTTTTTTTTTGTCTACCATAAGCATAAGTCACTTTAAACGAATCCCTTCACAAATAGAGTTCTAATAGAGAACCCTTTCATAAGTCACTTAATATCTGAAGCCATTCAAGATTTTCTTCACTGATAGTGCACTATAAAGCACTTTTGTTTTAATTATGTGTTGCGTTTTTTCCCCCCACAAATTAATTTGTTTAAAGGTATATTAAAGTGAGGTGGGTTATGAATGCATTCTGTAGAATGCAACATAACCCACCTAGCATGATTCTCAGAATATTGCCCTCCGTCCCTCCCCCTCACCCACCCACCCCAACTCAGATTAAATTTATAGAGCCATGGAAATCACCTGACTTCCTACTTGCAGATATATCATCTCAACACTAGGGGTCAGCCAACATACTAGTCTTTCAACTCAGATCCCTCCCCTCTTCCTCTAAAATAAAACTCATTCTATCTTTCACCTGATTCCTGACCCTTGCTATTCCTATTTGTTACTCTTCCCCAGTTCTCTGCCCTTTAATTCCCTTTAGATTGTAAGTAGCGAGTTTCCAGTCTTGTAGGGTGCTTTGGGATAAAGCACTTTCTGCTAAGATTCTAAGCTCAAAACAGGGCCCTTCAAGTTTGAATTTGTTAAACGTGTATTTCCCCTGTTCTTATCCCCTGTACAGTGCTACGGAATATGTTGGCGCGATACAAATAAAAGATAATAATAATAATAATAATAATAATAATATGGTGGGCAAAAGAGCGATAGAAGCCCTCCACTGTACAGTAGTACAGTAAATAAAAAGTACATCTGTGTTCACATTTGAATGTCTAAAGCAAGTTTAAAAAACCTGGAAAGCTGAGCTGGGATGTGCAAATGTGCCCAAACAAACCAAAATATACCACAGGCTATATCCATTTACTCATCCTAACAGGGTACTACCAACACCACATTTATATCATCTCTGAGGAAGCAGTCAGAAAAACGCGTTTGATGAAGTGTATTTACACATTAATATCATCTCCAACACCTCAAAGAAAGTGGAGACATAATTTTTGTACACCAACCTATCAAAGCTTTTATAGGTTTTAAATCTTTTAGAGTTTGTTTCTACTTTTTTATTTTTTTATCTGTTCTATCCGTTGTATATGGCACACATCTAAGAAGGATTATTGTGTACATTTTACCTGCGGCATTCTATGAATAAAACCTGTTTATCAACCCTGGTTTTCATCTCATTGATTTGGGGTGTGCTTGAAGGATCCATGGGTAAAGCGAAACCTTGACATCAATAGGTGGTCACCTCCACAGTATTTTTCTACCTCATTGCCACCGGGATTTTTGCACTGAGAGAACAGATCCAACTGGACAACTAGCCAATTGATAGATACATAGCATCTATATACGTATCTGTCCGCCATCAAGACATTGTATATATAAAACATTTCTACATAAGAGAGACCAACTTTGAGAGCTTCAGACCAAATATTAACCCATAACATTGGAACTACTGAAGGTATTGTGCACTTTTTCCACACCACCTTTGTAATTTCCAGTTAGGTATGTTTTTGGACTCTTATCCTAAGTGGAAAGATAAGCTCGTGTAGGCAGGTCTGACCAGTTGCGTGGATGAATTTCTATGTGTTCTGTAGAAACGATCAAATTGACCTTAGAAAGGTGTCGATTCTCGAATAAGTATTATGTGTCTAAAAATAATAATTATATTCCCTGTCCCACTAATGGAATTCTCTCCATAAGTCCGTAATTTGATGGGTTTTGAAACTGTATGTGGATCTGTTTAATTTTTTTTTTTTTGAAAATCTTTTTTTGGAGTAATCTTTAGAGCGGTCCAATTTTGGGTTTAACGCCAAATTATGATCCCCTCCTATTATGACTAACCCTAGATATTGATTCCCTAAGGATTTCAAGAGATTTAGTAGGTAGTTTGGCAGATCTGTGGTAGGGGAATAGATAGGAGATAAGCATGACATTGTAGTTTAGAATTTTGCCAGTTAGCAACACACACAGTTGCCCTTAGAGTCTATTTTTTTGTTTTCCACGATTAGAGGAAAATCCCTATGAAGTAGGATGGCCGTTCCTGACCTTTTGGTTTTTTGAGTAGAGGCATAAATATGAGGGAAATTTTCATGTATATATTTTGTGACTTTGCCATGCACATAATGGGTTTCCTGTAAAAAAAAAAAAAAAAAAAAAGGGCCGCTTGTCTATGGGGCGAATATGTAAGAAATGCTTTTCTCCTTTTAAATGGGTAATTAAATCCCTTTACATTGTGGGATATAAATGTGAATTTAGTGTTGTCCATCAATTTTGTGTATAAGGGGGGATGTACAATTAGCTTACTTACTCTACGAGAGAATCGACTCGGAAGCCAGGAGAGCAGGAGCACGCAATCCACCGAACCTGAAGAGGCAAGCTGACTGGAGAGAGATTACAGGAAGAGAATCCAAAGCAAAAAAACTAACAATAAACTTGTGACTAAACATAGTGAACTCCCGTGCAAATGTACAAAACTCCTCACAGAACAAGTAAATGCCCTGATGGGCCTAGGAAAGGGGAGAGATAAATTCATCCCTTCACCTATCCTAAAATGAGTGGGGGGTAGAGATGTCAATAGGCCGGTTTAGGGCAATCAATCTCCACCTAGCCCCAGACCCTTTAGATTATGTTCTTGAATCTTAATTTCCCTAAAAAGTGCTATTACGCTTCTCATGGACCTAGGTATAACATGGTAAGTACTCAAATGAACATAACAAACTCTGACAATTACCTTCTAAACCTTCTGAGATTAACTATAATGAGATCAGATCCTTAAGTTCCCGTATAATGCACTTGGTAAGCAGCTCCAAAACATCCAGGATCAAATATACTTTGTAATTTTAATTTCTAAAATCTAGCTGCCTTTTTTTCCTTAATTATGTTCTCGGTTTGACTCTTGGTCCTTTTTAAGATTTTACAGGTTTCTTTAGATTGATTTTAGATTTATGTTGGGCAAAGAATGCTCACCTGCTCAGTTTTTTAAATTTCACTAGCAAATAGTAGTCCTTTTTTGCTTATTCCACTGAAGGAGGGGCAGTGTATTGGTTGTTTTTGAACTTTGTTGTGCTCTCAGAGAGGACATAAGTATTTTAGATCACTTATCAATTTATGTATTAGTCCTACTAAAGTACTAAAGCACAGTAGAGCTGGAGAAGGGAGGAAACCTAAAACTAAAATATTAGTGGCCTGATTGAGATGTATAAGTGTACTAATTTTTATTTCCAAATGAGAAAAAAAAAACTTCAAAATATTTAACTGATCTGGGGCCATTACTTTGTCAAACAGTGCGTAGTAATATAGCTGCATGACTGATACTTGTCTCCTAATGAAATTCTATAGACATATGGATGTACTGTGGCCTTCTTGTTATCTTCAATGAAGGTTAAACAGGATTTATATTTTTTTGTGTAAAACAACTTTTGTAAAATTTAAAGCATGCTCTTTTAAAAGAATGACAAAAGTATTTCATGCTCCTTCTTATAAAGTGAAGTGGGATCTTTCAACTAGATTTTGTATATATTAAATACTTTGAGTGATAACATTGATTTTGTTAAGTAAATCTTTGTGGTAGGAATACATTTTTGAACAATGTGTATTCCAGTACATCTTATTGGTGACAATAAAGGGAGCATTTATACATATTAGCAAATAAATTAAAATATTCTGCCTGGGGACAAGCAGGCTGGTTTTCAGTGCCAGACCACCTTACATGGGGTCCATTCCTTTCCTGCAATGATCTTCAGTCAGATTGCACCATAGGCTTTAACACCTCCGGCCTCACCACTGTGCTCTCCATATACACTTAAGGCGTCTCTACTGAGATTATAAATGCTCATCTTCCCTGCAACAAACTATCTCTTGATCCTAGTTCATTGGTGAAAAGACAGTCTGTATTTCCAGTATGGATTCAATGCAAAATCACTGTTTTGATATAGAACAGGTCAAAACATAAAAATCCTCAAGCCAATTGCACCCTACTTTTGATGCTTGTCCAGACTCTTACCAGTGCAAAGCTAAGCTCCTCTGCCTTCTAATGGTACAATGCTAGGAGAAGAGTTCACTCCTGCAGACTCTTGAAACTAAAAAGCAACTAATGTAACACTTCAAAGTTTACACTTGAACTGGTTTTGCTTTAATTGGTCTTTAACTGCCAGTTAAATTATCTTTCCCATGTATATTGACCTTTTGTCTTCACGTTATGCAATGGTGACCATTATCCATCCCAGTGGTTCTCAAAGGCTGGTCAAAGGATTGGTGCTATCTGTCATCTTATGAGGCAGTCTTAAGGAATAAATATGCATGAGGATACCATACCATTTAGTATAAATCCCTACCATTAGTCGCAATTTGATTGAGAAAAGTGTTTACTGTTAAAATGCCTATAATTCAATTTGTTACAAAATTACATTTAGTGTTTTGCTTGCAATTCCCCATTCTGGATCTCAAAGGAGGTCCACAAGAGCGTTGGGAGGTAACAAGCCTGTCCCAAGATAAAAAATATTGAGCTCCTCTAATCTATACAATCTGTGCAGTGGTTACAATTATCTATTTATTACGACCTCAGTCAGCTGTTGCCGTTCTACAAACACGCTACATCTATGGAATTTGTACATTTTTCCCCACTCCTGTTACTCAAAGCTTAGAAATCATTCTTTGACCTTATTTCCATCTTAATGATGTATATTTTGTCCAAGGGGAAATCACTTTCTGCCTTGAGTTTTTACAATGCATGTGAATGTTTTAGTCTTCTTGGCCGTATGCTGAACCTTTATTTTGTTGTTCTAGCATGTTGATCTGCTTCCTATCTATCATGTAGTTTCTCCAGGTGACTGATTCACAATCTAGTGGCTTAACAGATATTTGACTGTACAGTCAGGTCCATAAATATTGGGACATCGACATAATTCTAATCTTTTTGGCTCTATACACCACCACAATGGATTTGAAATGAAACAAACAAGATGTGCTTTAACTGCAGACTTTCAGCTTTAATTTGAGGGTATTTACATTCAAATCAGGTGAACGTTGTAGGAATTACAACAGTTTGTATATGTGCCTCCTCCTTTTTAAGGGACCAAAAGTAATGGGACAGATTAACAGTCATAAAACAAACTTTCACTTTTTAATACTTGGTTGCAAATGAAGTCTGGAACGCATAAACATCACTAGACGCTGGGTTTCATCCCTGGTGATGCTCTGCCAGACCTCTATTGCAACTGTCTTCAGTTCCTGCTTGTTCTTGGGGCATTTTCCCTTCAGTTTTGTCTTCAGCAAGTGAAATGCATGCTCAATCGGATTCAGATCAGGTGATTGACTTAACCATTGCATAACATTCCACTTCTTTCCCTTAAAAAACTATTTGGTTGCTTTTGCAGTATGCTTCGGGTCATTGTCCATCTGCACTGTGAAGCTCCGTCCAATGAGTTCTGAAGCATTTGGCTGAATATGAGCAGATAATATTGCCGGAAACACTTCAGAATTCATCCTGCTGCTTTTGTCAGCAGTCACATCATCAATAAATACAAGAGAACCAGTTCCATTGGCAGCCATACATGCCCACACCATGACACTACCACCACCATGCTTCACTGATGAGGTAATATGCTTTGGATCATGAGCAGTTCCTTTCCGTCTCCATATTCTTTTCTTCCCATCACTCTGGTACAAGTTGATCTTAGGCTCATCTGTCCATAGGATGTTGTTCCAGAACTGTGAAGGCTTTTTTAGGTGTTGTTTGGAAAACTCTAATCTGGCCTTCCTGTTTTTGAGGTTTACCAATGGTTTACATCTTGTGGTGAACCCTCTGTATTTACTCTGGTGAAGTCTTCTCTTGATTGTTGACTTTGACACACATACACCTACCTCCTGGGGAGTGTTCTTGATCTGGCCAACTGTTGTGAAGGGTGTTTTCTTCACCAGGGAAATAATTATTCGGTCATCCACCACAGTTGTTTTCCGTGGTCTTCCGGGTCTTTTGGTGTTGCTGAGTTCACCGGTGCGTTCTTTCTTTTTAAGTATGTTCCAAACAGTTGATTTGGCCACACCTAATGTTTTTGCTATCTCTCTGATGGGTTTGTTTTGTTTTTCCAGCCTAATGATGGCTTGCTTCACTGATAGTGACAGCTCTTTGGATCTCATATTGAAAGTTAACAGCAACAAATGCAAATAGCACACTTGAAATGAACACTGGAGCTTGTATCTGCTCTTTGTAAATGGGATAATGAGGGAATAACACACACCTGGCCATGGAACAGCTGAGCAGCCAATTGTCCCATTACTTTTGGTCCCTTAAAAAGTGTGAGGCACATATACAAACTGTTGTAATTCCTACACCGTTCACCTGATTTGGATGTAAATACCCTCAAATTAAAGCTGAAAGTCTGCAGTTAAAGCACATCCTGTTAGTTTCATTTCAAATCCATTGTGGTGGTGTATAGAGCCAAAAAGTTTAGAATTGTGTCGATGTCCCAATATTTATGGACCTGACTGTATATCTGCTCTACTGTTGTTCTAACCCCATGTAGCCCTGAAGAAATAGGAGTTAGAACAAAACTTGGTTACGTGGCCTGCTTTGTTCAGGACTACTAATCATCCATCTGAATAATTACCTCTACTCTCTACTAAAACATCTACCTTTTCAGTTATGTCTCTACCTTTTACCTCTACTCTTCACCCCCTCCAACTTTTGTCTTTATCCACCCCTCTGTGCTCTTCTGACACTTCTCTAACTACTTGATGACTCTTAACTTTCTTCCTATTGCTGACATGCCACTCAGCTAGTATAAAGTCATCTCAATAAACTCCAAGGACCTAAACATCCTGCAGAAGGGAACTTCATAAAGGATTTCCATAGATTGATAGTTAATGCGTTTTTTTTCAGGATATCCACGTTTATAGGTGATATCTATGTTTACAAACATACACCAACAGCATATCTACTTTAACTTACAACAATTCCAAATTAAACGGAAAGTCTGTTCTAATAAGCATACAATTTTAAACATTTAAATAAAAATATTTCATAGCCAAAGACTTAGAGGGTGGATAGAGAAGTGTGGTTACTAAGTCTACACCTCATTGGTTGTTTTCTACCTGCTGAACATATGTACTTCTAAACCATAACCAAATATCTTTCCTAACATAAAGACTTTCATCTCAACTTAGACCTGAAATGTGATCCCTCTTGTTTAGCCATCATACAAGATCATGCACCAGTCTTCTGAAAGCAAACACTTTGCCACATTCTCGTCTCTCACTTCACAACCTGTAATTTAGAACTACTTTTTTTTGTATCCCTGCATGATTTCTTAACTAAAATAAAATTATCAACCATATGTTGTGGTTGGATCATGCCCCAGTTTAACTTTCCTAACCACCCTAAACCTGGAGAATGAACGATTTTCTTATCTCACAAGAGCTAACTGGCTAATTGCAAATTTTATGGTTAAAATCATATTTCCAGAAATCAATTTGGGGGGTTATGATTTTCCTGGCCTTTGTCATAAAAAAAAAGGAATACAACAAATAATTTGTTTCTGAGACCAAGGCAGTAATTTCTTAGCATGTGTGCACTCTCCGGCCTGGAACCCAAAATCTAGACAGTTTTCTTAAAGAATTTACCTTACAGGAATAAATGCAACAATACATTCATCATGGCAATCAAAAACTAGTTCGCCACACTGTATATAACAATTGTTTTGCACTTGGGACCTTAAAATATATACTGCCTAATAGATTGACAAATCGCTTACCTAACTTGGTGACCCTGAACCAAGTGAGCTTTATAACCGGGTGCTAGACGGGAAAATGTTGTAATCTTCAGTAAATGCAGTAGCCACACTCCATTTTGTTGCATTTAGATGGTGAGAGTTTTGAGTGCTAGCTGTTACCCTCAAATTGGTGTATTGACTTTCTTATATAATATCCCTAGAGCTCTTACAACCCGTCCCATTCACAACCTATTCCCAGAGAAACCATATGAGTGTCCCTGCCTCTCCGTCTCTAAAGAGGTATGGAAGTTTTGGGGGTTTTACTAGGTATGTAATATAACTACAGTGGATATAAAAAGTCTACACACCCCTGTTAAAATGTCAGGTTTCTGTGCTGTAAAAAAATGAGACAAAGATAAATAATTTCAGAACTTTTTCCACCTTTAATGTGACCTATAAACTGTACAACTCAATTGAAAAACAAACTGAAATCTTTTAGGTGGAGGTAAGAAAAATAAAAAATAAAAAAAATGTGGGTGCATAAGTCTGCACACCCTCTTATAACTGGGGACGTAACTGTGTTCAGAATTAAGCAATCACATTCCAAATCGTGTTAAATAGGAGTCAGCATAGACCTGCCATCATTTAGAGTGCCTCTGACTAACCCCTAGCTCTAGTTGGTCTTTCCTGAAATTTTCTTAGTCGCATCCCACAGCAAAAGCCATGGTCCACAGAGAGCTTCCAAAGCATCAGAGGGATCTCGTTGTTAAAAGGTATCAGTCAGGAGAAGGGTACCAAAGAATTTCCAAGGCATTAGATATACCATGGAACACAGTGAAGACAGTTATCATAAAGTGGAGAAAATATGGCACAACAGTGACATTACCAAGAACTGGAGCTCCCTCCAAAATTGATGAAAAGACGAGAAGAAAACTGGTCTGGGAGGCTACCAAGAGGCCTACAGCAACATTAAATGAGCTGCAGGAATATCTGGCAAGTACTGGCTGTGTGGTACTTGTGACAACAATCTCTCGTATTCTTCCTATGTCTGGGCCATGGGGTAAAGTATCAAGACGAAAGCCTTTTCTTATGAAGAAAAACATCCAAGCCAGGCTACATTTTGCAAAAACACATCTGAAGTCTCCCAAAAGCATCTGGGAAAAGGTGTTATGGTCTGATGAAACCAAGGTTGAACTTTTTGGCCATTATTCAAAAAGATAGGTTTGGCGCAAAAACAACACTGCACATCACCAAAAGAACAGCATACCCACAGTGAAGCATGGTGGTGGCAGCATCATGCTTTGGGGCTGTTTTTATTCAGCTGGAACTGGGGCCTTAGTTAAGATAGAGGGAAATATTGGCACAAAACCTTCAGGCTTCTGCTAGAAAGCTGAACATGAAGAGGAACTTCATCTTTCAGCATGACAACAACCCAAAGCATAAATCCAAATCAACAAAGGAATGGCTTCACCAGATGAAGATTAAAGTTTTGGAATGGCCCAGCCAGAGCCCAGACCTGAATCCGATTGAAAATATATGGAGTGATCTGATGAGGGCTGTGCACAGGAGATGCCCTTGCAATCTGACAGATTTTGAGTGTTTTTGCAAAGAAGAGTGGTCAAATCTTGCCAAGTCAAAATGTGCCATGCTGATAGACTCATACCCAAAAAGACTGAGTGCTGTAATAAAATCAAAAGCTGCTTCAACAAAGTATTAGTTTAAGGGTGTGCATACTTATGCAACCATATTATTTTATTTTTATATTTTTCTTCCCTCTACCTAAAAGATTTCAGTTTGTTTTTCAATTGAGTTGTACAGTTTATAGGTCACATTAAAGGTGGAAAAAGTTCTGAAATTATTTGTCTCATTTTGTTACAGCACAGAAACCTGACATTTTAACAGGGGTGTGTAGACGTTTTATATCCACTGTATATATCTATTTACTCTAATGCACTTTATTTCAATAAGAAGTCCTTTTAAGTCATGTTTATAATGCTAGAAAACAAATAAATAGTCTGCAGACACGGACTATGTAGGGTTGGATGTGTAGTGTCCTAGCCTATCAGGGACCATGTCTCAGCAGAATGTTGCAGAGAAATGGACTCTCAGTGGTTTGTAGGAGTGCTTTCATATGCTACAGAAGGCAGACCCGTATGTGGGCTATTTGTTAGATTTTAGGCAGTAAAAGCTTATAAGCACTTCTTTATGAAATAAAGTCTTCTTGGCAGCATAGAACATGAGAGAGAGAAACCGCTCCTCCTTTGGTAGGACAGAAAACTAACACAACTAAAAAAACACTCTACTTCACTGTTTTTCCTGTCCCAGCTCCATAAAGGTTGGTTCCTAGAATGAAGAGAACATTTTAAGAAGAAATACCTCCTGAGGGGATGGGGAGTCTAGAGATTGTTCTGCTCCTGTCTTGCACTTTCAAACCCTCTGCACATGAGGTGTGCCGATTCTGATGAAGAAGGTTAAAGTGATGTATAAGCAACAAGCATCCTTGAAATGATCAAGGAGAACTCTAGCTGTTGCTCCAGGTGGCACAACCTGATAAGGAGCTCTGTATAAAATGCTCCGTTAATAACAATGATGTTGCACTAGCATAATATCATTGTGTTGGGAAAAGTAAAAGCGATCAGTACCATAAGGGCAGATCACTGTCGTGATCTGCTTTCAGTCGCTATAGTGACAATCATTATTAACCACTAAGAGGTCAGTGATTTTGTCCCTGAGAGATTCCCCTAAGAGTTAGCAGTTTTGTATATTTGGAGCAGAGTTCCCAACTGGCTCATAATCAGATGGCAGCAAGCTAGTTAGTCTCTGCCTCATATCATGTAATTCACCTGCATAATTCTCTCCTGGAGGGGTTGTGCAGGAGCAGTGGCTATAGCAACTAGCATGTGTCACTATCACTGCTCTGCTATTATAGTATAGTTGCCAGAGAGCACATGGTTTGTACTACTCTTCAGTGAGTTTGGAAAAAATCATCCTCTCGTCTATTGCCCAAGTGAGCAGTTAAACAAGAGTGTGTATTCCTCAACTTTGTGAATCTTCCCATTGTTTACACAGTTTATGAGGATGAAAGTTTTATATATCATATAGCCTGCCATTGTAGGAGGTTTAGGAGCAAGATTAATGAGGACTGCATTGGAGTATAATTGTCTCTATGGTGTGTTTGTGCTATAGATTCGAAAGGTTTACGGGATACACAAGAAGTACACATATGGGCTGTCTTTAATAACAATCCTTTAAATCTTATTTTTAGTTCATTATTAATTAACATTAAAAATCATGTGCAAATTGAAGCAAAGCATTAGCCACAAAATATAATAACAAAATTAATAAATTAGGAACGGTGGGTAACTGGGAGCATTCTCACTTTGGAGAAGCAGAGGGTTATGGAACTTTAACTAAAGCTCTCTTATCCTACAGAGCATGTTCCAGGTTGCCTCATTGTTATCTCAGTTGGAAATAATTGTTTTCTTTTCAGCACTGCTCAGAAGAATGGGAGAGGTAGAGCAGCCAACATTAATGAGTTATACTGTGTTTTTAAATTTTATTTGTTTTAACTAAAGTTGTAATTTGAAACTGTTTGCACTAGCCAAAGTAGATTTAACATGAAAAGCGCTGGCCCTTTAAGGGTTTCACATTACTGTAAAGATGTTATGTAATGTTTGCCCTTGGGAGTATAAGTAGCACCAGTGTCAGCAGTGCTAGAGAAGTGGGGGTGATGGATGGGCTACCAACGGATGAGGTATATGGAATGCCGGTACCCCACTGCTTTTACCCTTGCCCGAGCAGCCAAGGAAGCACCATAGATGGAGGACCAGGTCACCCACATGGAAACTGGAGTAAATCTATAACCTGCTGGGGGAAAGGGCTCAGTTGGGCTAGTGTAATAGAGCTAAAGGCAGAGCTGTTACGAGCTAGGGCTTTGGCAGGAGCTAGACAAAGTGTTAATTGACAGGTAAAGGGACCTGAGGGTGAGGAATGTGTCTGGAAGAAGGGCTGTTGTATAGGATCACTCCAGGCCATGTGGGGAAGGATCCCAAGAGAGTAAGGAAGCAGTTTGTAGTCCCTCAGAAATGTAGGGTCTGCCTGTTAGAATTGGTTCACAAGGTACTCTTGGCTGTCTGTCTGGCGTTTAAGAAGACCGGCCATCGCCTTACCAAAAGGTTTTACTGGCCTGGAGTTAACAGCGATGTTACTAGCTACTATAATTTTTGTAATGCCTGTCAGCGGTATGGACGCCCAGGGAGGGGAGCATGTTTTCGTCTGCAGCCTCTACCAGTTATGGATAGCCTGTTTCATAGGGTTGCCATTGACATTATGGGTCTCTTAGTTAAGCCGAGTAGGGCTGGGAAACGGTTCATTTTAACCATAGTGGACTATGCTATTCCCTATCTACCACAGGAGCAGAGGCCTTAATGGTTGTATTCTTCTAAATGGGTTCCCATAGAAATATTATCAGATAGGGGCACCCAGTTTATGGCCAATTTAACCGAACAGTTGTAGAAAGTCTGTGGCAGTAAGCAATGCTTCCCCATATCATCCTCAAACCAATGTGTTCTGTGAATGGTTCAATGGCACCCTAAAGTGTATGCTTTGTACCTTTGTAGAGCAGGAAAGATATTGGGAACATCTGCCTCCCTATTCCTTTTGGGAGGTACCACAGTAGTCCACAAGGTTCTCCCCCTTTTGAACACCTGTATGGCAGACAGCTGAGAGGTCCCTTGAATTTGGTCAGGGAGGCTTGGGAAGGGGAATATGGGCAGCACCAGGTACTGGTGGCCTCATGTGCTGGCCTTAAGGGAGAGAATGACTTCTTTAACTGCGTTAATGAAACATCATGTCCAGAGTTTTAACAAGCACCAAAAGATCCACCTCCCCTCACCCTCCTCCGACATTCATTCGTCTGAGATATAAGTGCTGATCTGTCTCTGTTGTCAAAGTGTAGGTGGGTGGGTAGATTTCTCTTGCTCAGTTTTACAACCCCAGAGGAGCAATAAACTAACTTCTATTCCATTATCAGCAATAGGCATACCATAGGATTTACAGGATTAAACAAACACACAGATTAGATACCTCAATACCCCTTTGAACTATACATTAGCAAGTAGAAGTTTTTCTTCTTGTTGTGCAACCAACATATCCCCCTTTGTGCAATCTCTCACAGAACAAACATTCCAGGGGGCAATAAACCTTGTCCTGTTGGCAATCTCTTGGTTCATTTGGGGACCATAGGACCATATACACATTCAAATACCTGCAGAGTTATCTCTTTGTTGTCATACTAACAAACATGACAGGAAGTGTATCTCTGTTAGTTACAGGTAAAATGACACTTCTACAGGGCACATAACACCATGTAGCAACCCCAACATTAATTATTGTAGCTCACACTACACAAAAAAAACTAAATTTCACAGCCCCCACAACAAGTCTCATGTCCATTTTAATAGCCTTTGAAGGTGTGCAACTGAAAGGGCACAAACCACTCCATGTCCTCCTTCCAGTGGAGACTCAATGACTTCCAATCCAGAGAAACTCCAGCAAACTCCTCTGGAGATTGCTGAGAAACTCGGGGGTCGGACTCATGCAGATCAGCCGATGCCATAATTGAAAGGCCATCAGCTGATTGGTAACCAGAGTCCGTCCCGTAAGGGAAAACATTTTTCCCAGGTCTCTCTCTATTGTCCCAGACAAGTGAGGACAGTATCCTTTAACTTATTAATTTGTCAGGGACTGAAAAGTCCACAGCAGACAATTAGACTCCCATTGTGAGGAATTGACTCTGCTGGGTTTTGAACCCTGGTCCCCAGGCTGCTATACCTCTTCCCTACCACTGCGCCAGCCTGCCTGTTGTGAATTCCATTGAGACCTTATAAGCTTGACTCTGCTAGCAATTGTATCAGTACCTAAGTCTCTTCAGCTGTGTCTGGTCCTTGGCCTATATAAGGCACTTCCTGTCTATTGATCCTTGCCAGATTATTGTGTGGTTCCTGATCACTTCAATAAACCTTGTTCCTGTTTTCACCTACAAGTTTGCGGAACTGGATTATTGCTGACCTTGGCTACTGGTCTCCACAACTTTGTGATTTCTATATCATTACACCCATCTGCCTCCTACGAGATGTTGTGGAAGGGGGAAAGCAAGAAGTCAACCTGTAGAGAACCCTGTGCATTTGGAGCAGCTGAACTAAGCAGAGGAGGCTGCTGTTTATACCTCTTGGCATTCTCTTGCCAGCTCAAGTTCAACTGGGTTCCGGGCCATGAGGAGTATGTCATCAGCACTCTACATACAGCATTTTCATATAAGTAACTATTGTCCACCTCGTGAAACGCCTTCTCTTGATCCAGGTAAAGGATGAAGAGTGACAGGCCTGTCCTGTAGTCTAAATCCAAGAGATCCTGAAGACAATGCCAGACAATGCCACCAGATGACGAGATGTCTCACTCCTCTTTTTGCTTTTGAGGAAAGTGCTCCAATGTAGAACACCTCCCATTTTTTAGCCACCTCAATGTTTTTTTTATGAGTCGTCTTCCTGGGGACTTCCCTCCTGGAAGAGCAGCTGGTAATTGCTGCTTCCCTTGCTGAGGGGTTGTTATCCTTCGGCTTATCCTATTCCCCCACACTAATTGGAGTGTTTTTTGTTTGGGGTAGGATGTTCTGCTAGGGAAACATCTGTGGGAGGGCCAGAGACTTCTTAGGTGAGACTGCAGACACAGATGACTGTTGTGGTTAAGAATATGGCTTGGATGCCGCAGTTGTCGCTTGAGAAGCTCTTTGTTGTGTAGGACTCAGCGGGGTTGTGTGCTGTACTGTGTAACATGCAGTGCTGCACCTCAGGCAGAGGGCTGCAGCTCGGGCGGAGTGTTTTTTAAACGCCTTAGGGCTGCTCATGAGTGTATGCCCCAGCTTTAGCCTAGGAAGCATTATTTCCTCTGTGCAATAATGTATTCTGTACAGCACTCCCTCACATGGAACCCCCCAAGAAACTCTATGCCCTTAGGCAGGCACACCTGCACCTGCCTTTTAAAAGTGAGCATATGTCTTAGTGCTCTCACTCTGCACCCTAGGGGTTTTCTGTGTTTTTATTTTTGATGTTTATAAAATAAGAGAGAAAGATAAGAGTGAAAAATAAAAAGTTAGTGAGTAGAAAATTGTTGATGTTCTGGTAGTGAAAAGAGAATCTAGCTGTTTTCACGTTATTCCTCAAAAGCATACCAAGAGGTTGGGGACTGGAGGCACCTGAGGAGATCTACAGGGCTTGTGTCCAATACAAACAGCCAGAGTGGAGGGTGGGGGGATGGGGGTGTTGAAATTACATGTGGTACTCCAAAGATCAGCGAAGGAAGGTGTATACAGTATGTCGGAGGTGAGGGTATTCTTAACACTATGGAAGTTTGGCTGACTCTGCAAAGGAAGATTAAGGATTCCTTACTGCTGAGTTATATAGAAGGGGATCTGTAAGCAGCTCATTCCTTAACATCCTGTCTTTCTCCAGTCCTTGAGGCTTTCCTAGTAACACTGAGAGGTCTTGCGTAAAAAAATAAAATAATTCAGGTCATATTCCATGTTGCACAAGTGGCAAGACTGGATTCAAATGTGCAGCACTACAGAGAGGGATTTGCATACAGGTATCTCTGGAGGCATTTAAGGCAGAAGACTCTACACTGCTAGAGACCCGGCAAGCACCTCTGGAAATTGCTAATAAACAATGATCTTGTGATGATCTGAGGGTAGGAACTATTACTGCCCAGACCACCTGCTATAGACTACAGGTTAACTACCCACAAGGACCGTTTGTATTCTTGGAAATCTCGGCACCAGCACCCTGATATCTGGCTTCTGTATCATTCAGAGTCTCTCCATCAGTAACCTTCCTGACCAGGACAAGTTACTTGCAGGCTGGAGATAGGCTCAGTATCACGGTCACCAGGAGCAAATAAGAGAACACACCATTTCTATATGTCTCAGCATTGAACCATTTTATTTATGGAAAGTCAACAATATTTATAGGGGTTAGCTACAGAGTGGTGTGCATACAACACAACAATGACGGAGTGGCATACGTACACAGGAGATTAACTCCACAATTAATCTGGCATCCTGTCTGGCACATGTGAACAATAGGCCAACTTCCAAATACACATAATGCTGTCTCCATATCTAGTGGTCCAGACCTCAAATATAGTACATTACCTTTTTCTGGCAAACAATGGGACAAAACAGATTCGAATACACTGCAGGTGTTTATGCACATAGTGCAGTGGCTTGTGCCAAGCAGTCTGTTCTTTATGGTGGCTCAATGGGATAAGATCCAGGAACTGGAAAAGGGGTCTGCGACAGAACAGACAGACCAGCAAGTGCCGTAGCTGCGAGGCCACCATCTGATTATTCACAAGAGTCTGCCCCTAAGGGAAAGCATTTTTGAAAGACCCTCCCATCGTCTCAGACTCCAAAATATTTCATGATATCTGCCTCCCACAATTGTTCTGGAATGTGGGAGTCAGGAAGTTTATCTGTTGAAAAACTTTAGAATCCCTGTGCACTTGGTCCAATTGATCTGCGCAGAAGAGGCAACTGAAAAAATCTATTGGCACTCTTTTGCTAGCTCAAGATCAAATGGGCCTGGGCCAAGAGAAGCATGAAATCATTATAAGTTGAGAGGGCAATCCACAAAATAGGTCCCTTCACACCCGTCCTGTGAGCCTTCACCTAAATAAGCAAAGGAAAGGCTTTGAGGCCAGTGCATATAGTTGTACAGACAAGGGGCATCCCGGTTTAGCAGGGTACTGCATATGAAAGGACCGAAGGAGATCAGGAGCGTGAATATTGTCCACTGGTTCCCACAAACTCTCCTCCTCACCATAGCCTTTCCAGCCGGCCAGATACTGAAGCTTGTTGCGGAAGATCCTGGAGTCCAGAATTTTCTCCACCTCGTATTTATCCTCACCATCCCCGAGGACTGGAGGTGGGGCAGGCAGGGCTCGGCCAGGGAAAGTGTTAACATGGAAGGGTTTCAGAAGTGCAACGTGAAACACTGGATGTATTCTCATGGAATCTGGAAGTTGCAAACGAAAAGTGACAGCATTGATCTGAGCGATGATCTCAAAAGGTCCCATGAACCTCTGACCCAATTTATGAGAAGGAACCTTAAGCTTAAGATTCCTTGTTGACAGCCAAACCTTGTCACCAACATGATAAACTGGGGCCTCCGTTCTATGCCTATCAGCAGCTCTCTTGTAACATTCCTGAGCCTTCGAAAGAGTCTCCTTCAACAGGTCTTGGGAATCTCGTAAGGTGGTTAGCCGATCAGTGACTGCAGGAATGGAAGTAGTAATTGGGAGACTCACTAGAAAGGTTGGATGGTAACCATAGTTGGCAAAAAATGGGCTCAAAGAAGTGGAGCAGTGTTGGGCATTGTTATAGGAAAACTCCGCCATGGGTAGAAAATCCAGCCAGTCATCCTGCAGGTAACTAATATAGCACCGCAAATATTGCTCCAAAGTCTGGTTGGTTCGCTCAGTCTGTCCATTACTTTGTGGATGAAAAGCTGACGACAGATTTACATTAATACCTAGATTAGAACAAAAACCAAAAACGAGATGTAAACTGCACTCCCCTGTCAGAAACTACTTCATCAGGCACTCCATGCAAGCAAAATATTTCCCGAATAACCAGGTCAGCCGTCTGTTTAGCTGAAGGGAGACCACGAGCTGGTATGAAATGACCCATCTTAGTTAACCTGTCCACAACAACAAGAATGGTAGTGTGTTCCTTAGAGGGAGGTAGTTCCACAATAAAGTCCATGGATATAGATCCCCAGGGACGATGAGGAATCAGAAGAGGCTGAAGCAAGCCAACAGGGGATGAGCAAGGAGTCTTATGTCTGGCACATACATCACAAGAGGACACATACTTCTTAACATCCTCATAATACTTGGGCCACCAAAATGATCAGGCGAGTAGCTCTTGTGTCTTTCGGATTCCTGGATGACCTGCTGGATTTGAGTCATGGTAGAGACGTAAAAGGTCCAGTCGCACTGACTCCGGAGCAAACAGACGTTGTTGAAAAATCCAAAGCCCATTAAGCATTGTCATATGGAGATCACAAGGAGGATCACGAAGAACTGGGTCTTCAGAGTAGCCCTTTTTAATGCGAGACATCAGATCAGAAGGAAATGTGACTCCTATAAATATATCCTCCGGCAAGATGGTGGTCTTGGTTATGGTAGTATGTTGGGGGTCAGCTATTCTAGACAAGGCCTTACCATTCTTGGAGCCAGGACGGTATGTAACCATAAAATAAACCTCAAGAAGAATAGGGACCAGAGTGCTTGTCTGTCTGACAGTCTCTTAGCTGATCGAATACATTCCAGATTTTTGTGATCTGTGAGGACAGTAATTGGATGGGTGGCTCCCTCCAAGACATGTCTCCATTCGGTGAAGGCAGCTTTTATAGCCAATAGTTCTTTATTCCCTATGTCATAGTTTCTTTCTGCTGGCACCATCTGGCGGGAATAGAAGGCACACGGATGTAACAGCATCTTAGGTCCAGTCCTTTGAGACAGTATAGCACCAACAGCTGAATCAGAAGCATCAACTTCCACAATAAATGGTAATTCCGGCTGGAGATGTACCAGGACGGGGCAGATGTAAACAGAGTCTTTAATCGGGAAAATGCGGTATCAGCCTTATAGGACCACTGAAAAGGAGTTCCTTTACGTGTAAGTTCAGTGATTGGTGTAATAACGGCAGAGAAATTCTTAATGAAACGCCTGTAATAATTGGCAAACCCCACAAATCTCTGAATATCTTTTTCATTCTTGGGGATGGGCCAGTCCAACACAGCTTTAATTTTACTTGCGTCCATACTTAAACCTTTGGGAGTTATTACATACCCCAGGAATTGAATTTCTGTTTGTTCAAACTCACATTTTTCCAGTTTAATGTATAGGTGGTGGGTACGAAGGCGCTCCAGAACTATACGGACCTGTTTTCTGTGGTTTTCAAGATTATCAGAAAATATTAGGATATCATCCAAATATGCCACAACAAACTGATCCAGGAGATTTTGTAGTACATCATTGATAAGATGCTGGAAAGTTGCAGGGGCATTACACAGCCCAAATGGCATTACTAGATATTCGTAATGCCCGTACCTGGTTCTGAAAGCTGTTTTCCATTCATCATTTGGTCTTATGCGAAAAAGATTATATGCCCCCCGAAGATCAAGCTTCGTAAATATTTTAGCTGAGTGAAGTCTCTCCAAAAGTTCAGGAATGAGAGGCAAGGGGTAGCGTTTTTTAACAGTGATGTTATTAATGTCCCTGTAATCAACGCATGGCCGTAGGCTGCCATCTTTCTTTTCTACAAAGAATATAGGAGCTCCTGCTGGAGAAGTAGATGGTCGAATAAAGCCTCTGGCAGGCAAGATTTTCTTGTATGTATCCACAAAGAGCTTTCAATTCAGGCTCAGAAAGGGAATATATATACGGCGAAATGGGATAGCAGCCCCAGGCAACAGCTCTATTGGGCAATCATAAGGCCTGTGGGGTGGAAGCTGATCAGCATTCTTCTTATCACAGACATCTGCAAAATCCCGATATTGTAGAGGAAGCTTAGTCAAGTTTGTAGCAACCATTTCATTAATTGTTGTGGCAACAGGTGTTACGTTAGAGGGTTGACAATTCATTAAGCAGTGTTCTGAAGGAAAGGACAAAGTTCTGATCTTCCAATCAATCTGTGGGTTATGCAGAGCAAGCCAAGGTACCCCCAAAATCACTGGAAACTGTGTCGAGGAAATTAGGTGGAAAGATATAGCCTCATGGTGATTCACTTCCAGAGTCAACTTTAAGGGCACAGTCTCATGTGTAACCGGGCCTGACGTAAGTGGAGAACCGTCTACTGTCTCCATTAACACAGGTGAAGAATTAGGGATAGACTGAATTCTATTTCCTGATGCAAATTTAATGTCCATAAAGTTTCCGCCTGTTCCAAAATCTATCATAGCTGTAGTTGAAATTTTACGATCACCACATTGCAACGTGATAGGCACCACAAAATTAGGATGTTGAGTCAACATACCCTCTTCACCATGAGCCAGAGAAAACAAGGGTTGTGTGACAGAATCCAGTTGATCTGAAATCTGGGGCTTGGTGTCGAATCTGTGCACCCTCAGCAGCCATAGCTATTGTTCTTTTGGATTTGCTAGGGCAATTGATGGCATAGTGCCCTGCACTACCACAATACAGGCATAAATTGTGAGTGCATCGCCACTGTTTTTCTTCATTGGATAATGGCCCTCTTATTAGATTTACCTGCATAGCCTCTGGCTCAGAGTCTGTAGGTGTTTGTGGTTATATGTGCAGTCAGCTTTATGCATGCAGTCATCAGGGAGAGAGAGGTATGGTCAATAAAGTTTTAATACAAAGTAAAAAATAATATAAAAAGCTTACATTAGGTTTAGTAATGTCCACAAATGGAAGATGACTTGCTTCAGTCCTCTGTGTCTGTATCTCCACAGGTCAGCAGCAGCAGCCCTCCACGTACTGTGATTCTGTTTCCTGCTTTGGTAGTCACAGGTGGAACTGTTTAATCACTCAACCGGTTTCACACTTGTGCTTCATCTGGAGTGGGTGGTTGTATTGTTCTGTTCTTCTATTTAAGTAATTCTCTTAATTGACTTGATAATGCTCAGCATTTACAATTAACTTCTCAATTACCGGTAGTTCATAAATAATAAAAAATACATTTTTACACCATAGTATACTTAAAACAAATATACCACTTTTATAAAATTACAAGGTACAGTTAAAACATAAAATGTGTTAAAATAGTTTTCTAACACTCATGATGTAGTTTATTTAACAACATAATTATTTGTGTGTTAATATATTCTTGCTGATTGGAACTGATAAATGGTATCTTTTTCCCATTTTTACTGCCAACTAATATTACTTCATGGTATTGCAGATTGATAGTGACTTGGTAGCTGATTTTATTAGATGAAACAATTTAAGTCAAAATCTACATTTAAACCTTTGGGGGCCATGGTGTTTAAATAATATATTAACTCTCCTTCTTTTTGAGATAATGTTTTTACTGTGTTTCCCCCTCTCCAATTCTGTTTAATCTCTAAAACACCCATACATTTAATTTCTCCTGGGTTTTGTTTGTGTACTTCTTTAAAGTGTTTTGAAACTGAATGATTTGGAAAACCTTTTTTGATATTTCTGATATGTTCCTCAATTCTTTTGTGAAGAGGTCTAGAGGTGCGGCCTATGTATTGTTTCTTACAGCTACATTCTAGTATGTAGACTACATTTCTAGATTTACATGATATTTTATTTGACACCTTAACTTGATTTGTATTTGATGTACTTTCCACTATACTGTCTTTAGGAAATGTATTTTTACAGGTTTTGCATGCATTACATAGCCCACATCTGAAAAATCTCCCTTTCTCTTTTTTATTTGTAGTCTGTTCTGTATTTATCATGCTTTTAACTAGCCTGTTTTTTAGATTTTCCGATCTCCTGAATATCATTTTTGGGCTTTTAGGCAAAATGTCTTTTAAAGAGCTATCCTTCTTTATCTGTTTATGATTTTTGTTATAATCCATGATGATAGACATTTCATATTCTCTATTTTCTTCCTTGTTTTTGCTTTTATATTCTAGCATAGTATTCCTATCAATTTTCTTTATCTCTTCTAAGGCATTATCTATTTCTTGTTCTGGGTAATTTTTTTCTACAAATTTCTTCTTAATGTTTTCTGCTTGTTTGAGAAATATTTTGTTATCACTGCAGTTTCTTTTACTTCTTCTGAACTCCCCTTTTGGTATATTCCTTAGCCATTGCTCATGGTGTTGACTGCTTTTTAAGATGAAATTAGAACAGTCTGTGGGTTTAAAATATGTTTTTGTTTTAATGTTGCCATCCTCTATATAGATG
The DNA here is from genome assembly GCA_027410445.1 of Discoglossus pictus. Lineage (NCBI taxonomy): Eukaryota > Metazoa > Chordata > Amphibia > Anura > Alytidae > Discoglossus > Discoglossus pictus. The sequence goes on along the minus strand of CM050164.1, from coordinate 223,058,507 downwards.
TTTAAATCTAGAAAGTTTACCTCTTTTTGACTTATTTGTTCTACAAATTGTAAGTTATTTTGATTATTATTAATGTCCTTAATAAATTCCTTTAGATCTTGTTCACTACATTTCCAAATGAAAAGGATATCATCCACATATCTTTTCCATGTGATAATGTTATTTTTCAGAGGTACCATTTCTAGGAAGGTCTCTTCCCACCAACCCATGAATAGATTTGCATAGCTTGGTGCAAATTTAGTTCCCATCGCTGTCCCTCTGTCTTGCAGGAAAAATTCATTTTCAAACCAAAAATAATTGTTATGAAGGATAAAATGTATTCCTTCTAGAATTAAGTTTATTTGTTCCCTTTTTAACTTTTTTTCTTGATTTAAGAAATATTTTGTAGCATTTAAAGCTTGCTCATGATCTATGATAGTGTATAATGAGGTAACATCTATTGTAACTAACCACCAATCTTTTTTCCATTTTAGTTGTTCTACAAAGTTAATTATAGCGGTGGTGTCTTTTACATATGACGGCAGTTTTTTTACCTCAGACTGGAGGAAGTAATCAATATATTCTGACAAGTTTGTAGTGATGGAATCAATACCTGAAATTATTGGTCTTCCAGGGGGGTTAGTTAGATTTTTGTAAATTTTTGGTAATATATAAAAAAAAATCATATTCTTTTTGATTAATAATTTTTTCTTTTATACCTTTATTAAGGAATTGTTTACATGATATGTTAAATTTTTTAGTTGGATCACATTTTAGTTTGTGGTATGTTTCTTTATCTGCTAGTTGTCTCTGGCATTCTTCAATGTATTTGTCTTTATCTAGTATAACTATTCCTCCCCCTTTATCTGCTGGTTTGATAATTATATTATTATCCTTTTCCATGTTTTTTAGTGCCTGTTCCTCTAGTTTTGATAAGTTGTTTTTGCTTTTATTTATCTCTATTTTTTCTATATCCTCTATTACTAGATTTTCAAAGATTTCCATATAATAGCTTTTAGTTTGATTTGGATTAAATGTTTATTTTCTTTTGAAATCTGTATGTATAATTCCTGCCAAGTTGCTTTTGTTGTTCTCTATATTTTTATTAGCAAAGAATCTTTTTAGATTTAATTTTCTCAGAAATTTTTTGAGGTCAACAAAGGTTTTAAATTTATTTATATTAGATGTTGGGGCAAATTTTAATCCTTTATTAAGTAGTTTTACTTCGGCCTTGTTTAGTACTTTTTTACTTAGATTAAAGATTCCCTGTGTTGATATATTTAGTTGGTTCTTTTTTATCTTTTTCCCTCCCCTTGTTCCTCTATATCTTTTTTTCTTTTTAATTTCTGTGGATAAATGTTTTTCTTTGTTTTGTTTTTTATACCTGTATCTAAAAAATATTGATCAATTGTATTAATATGTTGGTTAATAGAGTCTTGAGCATTTGAAGTGGTTTGATTAACTTCTTGTTCTATTATTATAGTGTCTTTTCCCCCTATATCTTTAAGTATGTCAAATTTATTACTACGTGCTAAGGGGGTAGCAGGCTGTAATTCATGGTGAATTTCTGCTGATACTGTCATGATTTTAGGACTATGTTTTTTACTAATTTCCTTTACTTGATTGTACTTTCTAACATCCTTTAATTCTATTTTTTGTTATATATATATTTGTGCTCGGGTCCCTCTCTCGCCCCGTCTCTTCCGTGGGTGGGGCCCTCAGCTGCTTAATGCATGGTCAGTCCCTCTCTAGCCCCACCTCTTCCTTAGGCGGGGCTCTCTGCAGCTTTATAAGCGCTTCCTGTTTGCACCTCAGCTCATTTGGCCCTGTGTACAGCAGGGTACTGCTGCTCCTTTCTGCTGCTCCGTTCGTTTTTTGGCCTTTTCAGATATCTCACTTGAGTTGTTTTCAACTCTGCTCATTCTGACTCTACATTCTGCAGTTTGCTTCTCAGTTCTGTCATCTACCTATGCCTGTCCTTATACCTGTTCATTGTTTATTTGCTCCTCCCAACCATTTCAGCTGTCTCATTTCATTATCTGTGCATATCTCCTCGTAACTTCTTTGCCTTTCTGCTTCTATATTTCCTGCCTTCAGAATCTGTGCATATCTCCTCGTAGCTGCTTTGCCTTGCAGCTTCTATATTTCCTGCCTTCAGCTTCTCTGCATATCTCCTTGTAACCACTTTACTTGCCCAAAAGGGCACTCTCATTGCTGTAGAGTGATGGTTCCTCTCGAGGTACGTTATCCTGACTTCCTTACGCTTTCATACTTCAGATCTAGGCCTAAACCTACTTGTCTATGCCCTTGTCCACGTCCAAGGTAGCACTTTGGCTTTCCTATGCCTCATTCACATGGTTTCTGGCCCAGATCTAGTAAACTTCTACCCTCCTTATGCTCTCCTATCGGCCTTCTTCGGGCATCACTTCTGTCACCTAAATACTATGCAGAGCCTCCTGTTGTGCAGTTTCTGGCTCCTTTTCTTGCCCGAGAGGGCACTCTCATTGCTGGAGAGCGATGGTTTCTCTTGAGGAAAGTTATCCCGACTTCCTTACGCTTTCCTACTATATATCTGAGCCTGAACCAACTTGTCTATGTCCTTGTCCACGTCCAAGGTAGCACTTCGGCTTCCCTAGGCCATATTCATGTGGTTTCTGGCCCAGATCTACTAAATGTCTACACTCTCTACTCTGCCCTCTCTGGGCACCACTTCTGATACCTCCATAAATCCTATACTCGCCTTCGCTAGGCACCGCCTCAATCACGCTTTCATAGTCCCATTCCCTAGGCTAAACCACATTTGCAAGGCACACTAGCCTTCACTAGGCTCCACCTCACTCGCGCTTTCATAGTCGCACTTGCCTTCGCTAGGCATCATCATACTCGCAAGCCCCACATCAGCCTTCACTAGGCACCACCGCACCACTCCTCCTCCTACAGTCCTTGCTTTCGAGCAGGGATTCATCTGGCCCTCTGAGCAGGCTAGATGTCCGGTAGCACCCGACACTTCTCGGCCACCCCTCGCCACGTTTTTCCACTTGTCCGATAGGGCATTCCATAGCCAGAGGGCCATGGTTCTTATAGCTACCCCGATCGTTCGACCATTGGGAGAGGGCTCCTCCCACAAATACCAGATAACATTCTTTACCTAGCCACATATAGATGTATATTGCATATCAAATATTAATACATTGGATATAAAAGGAAAATGTATATAATAGGATTATTATATTAGATTATAATACCCATATAACATTTTACTTAATTCAAACAAGAGTTCTGACACTACTTTTTAAGCAGTGAGTAGAAGAGATACTAATCAAGGTCTAGTCATTAGTCTTTGCAAGTAGACAGCCTCCACTCGAGACTGAGCACCTCCCCCCAAAATGGCTCTAACTCATTTTCACACTACTACTGTCTACTTACACCCTTGGTATATTACCCATGTCCCACAACCTGGCAAAACCACTCTTCTGACTCTTCCAGTCGATCCTTAACTCCTTAAAACCATTTTCTATTAAGGTATTGTTACTCTTATAGCTTCATTGTCACAGTCACACAGTTGTGGTCTGTGGACACAGCCAGTCTGATGACAGAATAACGGGCTTGCAACTTACTGGTTAGACATATAAAACATGTCAAATCAAAAGTGGGACACCAGACCCGCAAGCTCCCTGACATAGGTGAAAATGTCTGATACCCATGAGTTCTGTTTTTGCCAGACATCCTTTAGGTGGAAGTGGGTGATGAACTCCCACAAGACTGATACAGATCTATCCCATTTTGGTCGAGAGCTTAAGGGTCCAATTGAAATAACTCCAGAGGACCAAACTCTCATCTGTGTCAACTGTCTTCAGGCCTGTTGACAATCTGACTAAGAACTTAACTCTCTAGAAGAAACATACATATTAAATTAAATATGCACTCCTGCTCTCGGGCCAAGATGTGAAGTAGATGTCCTAAGATAAAGACTTTCAGAAGCAGCAGCACTGTTCGAAAAGACAACAGGAGCACCACTCCACACATCAATGTGAAGTGGCTGAAGAAGCCCATGCCTCTCTAGTCCAGTTGTCAGGAGGACTCTGTTTCTAGAGTGCTTTGAGATTCCTGTAGGAACCTCACATAGTGCCCTCCTTGTTGTAGATAGAAGAGTACCTGCAACCTGTGAAAATGTTTTTAATAAGTGTGCTGATGTTCAAAAGCCATTATTGTGTGTTAGGATTTTGACGTCCCTCTCACCCTGCTGCGTATTCTGATAGAACATACAACTGTTAAGCAGCTTCTGGAACCTCATGATGTAGAGATGATGCACAGTCTCAGAGTTCTTATCACTATTGCTGGCATTTAGATAATGCTGGAGAGAACAGATAATAAATGGCATATTTTTTCACTTTTCTAAGGCCAGCTATATTTTCTTTTTCTTTTGCTCATGCGAGTACTCTAAAAGAAACTCACATTTTACCACATCCACAATTCCCACCGGGACTCCTAGATAAGAGCTTCACTTGGGGGAAAGTAAACAAACTCACCAAAATATATTCTTGGATTTCAGATGAGGGATTATTAACCCATGAAACAAATTTAACCTCCCACTTCAAGAACACTTTAGCTTTTGTCAGCAGCATTTTGTATCTAATTTAATACGTACCATATTTTTCCGTGTATAAGACGCCCCTATGTATAAGACGACCTCTATTCACATCGCGACTGTGTAATAAGTGATGTGGTCACAGGGATATTGAGCTTGAATGGAAATCAGTGAAAGCCATGACAGAAAGTGCCCTTAACTATATGTGTAACACAATAAAAACTTATAAAATACACATTTTTATGCACACTTGCAGTGTAATGCACTCTAATTGGACCCAATGCATTTCCAAATGAGTGTCTTTTCTCCTGCCTTAAATCTGGTGGCCAGACAAAGCATTACAGTACCAGACCAGGGTATCTAAATGCAACATTCCGTGTATAAGACGGTCCCACTATTTTAGACTTAAAAAAATTATACACGGAAAGATACTGTACCTTGGAACACCCCCAAGATATTTAATTTTCACACATATGCAAGAAAAGTCCCCTGACAAGTATCCTTAGGAAAAATTTACAATTCCTTTAATAATCCTCCAGGGGGCTATACATATAAATATATGATTTCCTGAGAACCAGACCTGGGACCCAGAAACCTAGATGGAGTTCTAGACTTCTTTAACAATCATTTTAATAAATTACAGCATATTAGAAACTTCTCTCAAGGTGTTTCATAGGTTTTATCCAAGCGATGCCTGGAAAGAGGACATTTTATTCACACATTATTATTATAGTTCATTTATAACGTGCCAACATATTCCGTAGCACTGTACATAATGATGGTATTGCCCAAAGGTATCCAAACTCTGGGGATCAGTGCTACAACTAATCCGTCAGACCCTAGATCTGGATCTTACCCCAGAAATATCAATATGTCTTTATAATAGTCCCGGGTCTTACCAATGCCTGCAACAAATTATTCCAACTCTTCATGGTGGCTACAAAAAGCCACATAGCTAAGCAATGGAAATCTAATTCACTAAATATAATTGCAGTAAAAAATTCTCATCAATGACTGATTCACACACATATTAGAAGACTCCACAAAATCCTTCTATAAGATCTGGAAACCATGGCTTGCCACAACGCACTCTCCTAATCAACTATAATAATTGTGGTATGTGTGTAACACTCCATGAGACTGCACACACATAGATACAATGAATGGGGGGAGACACTGGAGGTGGGGGGGGGGAAGACACTGGGAGGAGAGGAAGGTGGGAGAGACACTGTAAAGAGGGGGGGGGGGAGACACTGAGGAGTGGAGAAGAAGGGGGAAGAGACACTGGGGAGGGAAGAGGAAGGGGGAGAGACACTGAGGAGGGGAGAGGAAGGGGAAGAGACACGGGAGAGGAGAAGAATGTGGTAGAGACAAATGGGGGGGGGGGGAAGGGGGAGAGGCACTATGGAGAGGAAGGGGGAGAGACACTGTGGAGGGGAAGTAAGGGGAAGAGACACAGAGGCGAGGAGAGGATGTGGGAAGAGACACTGGGAAGGGGAGAAGAATGGGGGTGAGAGACACTGGGGGGAGGAAGAGGAGGATAGACACTGAGAAGAGGAAGGGGGAGGAGAGACACTGAGGAGGGGAGAAGAAGGGGAAGAGACACTGGGGGAGAGGAAGGGGGGAGAGACACTGAGAAGGGGAATTGAAGAGGGGATAGTCACTGGGGAGAGAAAGGGGGCACTGGGAAGGGGGAGGGTAGAGGAATGGAGGAAAGAGACACTGGGGAGGGAAGGGGGAAAGACACTGGAAAGGGGGGAGAGTCACTTAAGGGCAGAGGAAGGGGGGAGAAACACGGGGGAAGAGGGGAGAGACACTGGGGAGAGGAAGGGGGAAGATACACTGGGGGAGGGAGAGTCACGGCGTGAGAGACTGAGGAGGAGAGATGAATGGGGGAGAGACACAAGGGGAGGAAGAGGGGGAGTGGAAGGGGGGAGAGACTGTGGAGGGGAGAGGAAGGGGGAGAGACACGGAGGCGAGGAGAGGATGTGGGAAGAGACACTGGGGAGGGGAGAAGAATGGGGGCAAGAGACACTGGGGGGAGGAAGAGGGGGAGAGACACTTGGGAGAGGAAGGGAGAGGAGAGACATTAGGGAGGGGAGAGGAAGGGGGAGAGACACTGGGGAGGGGACAGACACTGGGGGAGAGGAAGTGGGGTGAGACACTGAGGAGGGTAAATGAAGGGGGGAGAGACACTAGGGAGGGGAGAAGAAGAAGGGAGAGAAACTGAGGAGGGGGAAAGACACTGGGGAGGGGAGAGGAAGGTGGGGAAGAGGGACACTGGGGGAGGGGAGAGGAAGGAGGGAGAGACACGGGAGGGGAGAGGAATGGGGGGAAGAGACACTGGGAGGGAAGGGGAGAAAGAGACACGGGAGAGTGGGGGGGGGGGAAGAAAGACCTGCGAGGGAAAGAAGGGATGAGACACGGGTGAGCGTGGGTGGGAGAGAGAGACACAGGGAAGAGACGGGAGAGAGGGCGGGTGGAAGAGAGAACAAGGTGGGAGAGGGTGTGCAGAGGGAGAGAGAGGGCGCATAGAGAGACAAAGCAGATCATATACCGTCATCTGTGATGGGAAATTTACTAGTATTTTATTAAAGTATAACTACTGGATGGAATCAGGAGCCTGTGGTAACAGCCCCTGAAATACATGGTCAAGTCACATTATTAAGACCAACAGCTTATATCCTGCATAACCGCCGTGTGCAGAATGGACAGCAGCTACACAAAGTTGTAGTGAGTCAATAAGATGCTGGAAGGTTGGCATGGGTTTCTGGAGCCATGCAGACTGCAGTGCATCCAACAGCTGCTGAATAGTGGAGGATCCATACAGTGATCAAGGTAGGCCATAGGTGCTTGATGAGTTTCCATTCCCAGAATTTTAGGGCCACGGAGGTAATTTGAAGTCTTTGTTGTGCTTCTCCAATTACTCCCGGACAATTCTAGCTGTATAACATGTTTCATTGTGCTGTTGGAAGATCCCATCCTCTTCAATGAAGACAGTTAACATATTTGGGTGTGCTCGATCTACAAGGATGCATTGATAAACCAATCAGCTGCGAGTGCCTTCCAGAGGTATGAGTGGACCCAGACAATTACAAGAAAACATTTCCCTGACCATAACGCTGCCGCCACCAGCTTGTGTTCTTCCAACAATGGTTGCAGAGGGTTTGATCCTGAAGGTTTCGCACCGGACACACCCAAGTCCATCCAGTCAATGTAGTAGAGAACGGAGAACGTGAATTATCAGGGTAGGCAACCCTTTGCCAATCAGAGGAGGTCCAATTACAGTACAGTCTTGCAAACTGAAGCATTCCTGATGATGAACCCTCATCAGCATGGATACAGTGATCAGCCGTTTGCTTCAGAGACCCATATGGCACAGGGATGGCTGTACTGTCACACATCTGGTAGCTCCCTAGTTAATTTGGATGGTGAGTTGCTCGACTGTAACGTGTCGGTTGGCCATCACACACCTTCACAACCGACGTTCACCTTTGACATCAATGGCACGATGTGCTCCTCAGTTTTAAAGCTGTTTATTCACAATGGTGCCGTCTGTCCAGTCACAGTACACTTTAAACTCAGCAGCATACAAACAGTTCACAAACTGACCTGTTTCAGAAATACTGCCAAACTTGGCCTGAAAGCCAACGTTCATCCCCTTTTCAAAGTTGGATTAATCACAAGTTTTACCCATGACAGCGATGGTTGATATATTTGCAGAATGACAACATTTCAGTTTATATACCCACCAAGCCAGCTCACACTTTCCATATTTCATTAGCTATGCGCTGCTGACATAAAAAGTAATAATGCGACTCGACCCAGTATAAGGAGATGCATACCATAAAGCCTACAAACTGAGAAAATAAATTATAATGGGGAAGATAATGTATTTTCTTTTGTTATTAATATGTTTGTTATTGATGTTACTCTTTTCTTTTAATCAAGATATTTTATTTTGTTCTACTTAATCTTATTTTTATATATTTTTTATTCTTTTAAATTTACACTGGTTAAAGTGAATTTGTAAACTATTACTTGAAATAATTTAAGAAAAGCAAGTAGAAGAGGTATTTATATATCATTATAAAGACAGCAATGCCTTAACCTTAATAATATTTTATCACAAATCCATTTTCTCTTCCAAGTAATTTAAAATATTTATTCTCTTCTAATACAATTTAAAAGTGAAAAAAAAGGCTTTGTCCATTTATTGGTGGTGATAGCCCACTTGGGGTCTGATCCCCTGAGTGGATCATCCTCAGACAACTCTTGGCTGAGGACCATTAACTCATCCTCCATGAGGCAAGTTATCTTGGCTTTATTCTAAGTGACTCCCTTTGGTTAAGATATATAGGCCTTCCTTGCTACCCTGCATGTCTTTGGTATTCTGATGTCTTTGAGCTCCTGTGCACTTACAGCTTCTGGGATGCATTTAGTGGTAACTGACTGTATAGCAATGGCTGATATGGTTTGAAGTCTTTGTATGTCTCTGCATTCTCCACTGTACTTGAGCAACTTGGATGAAACCAATGTCTGTGTTGGTAGAAGGATTAGGGGGCTGTCAACTGCAGACTTCCCATGGTAATTATTTGAAAGCCTGCTTTATGGCCACTTCCCTGTACCCACCTCCCTTGGTACTGTACCTCAATGACAGCATCATCTATAGAGACTTCAATGGGGATCAAGCCTTTATTTTCCACCTTCAGTACTGATCAAGTCCCTCACAAAGCCTCATTGTTGTTAGTGGAACTGAGTTGAGAGACTGGTTGGTGTCTTTTATGCTCAGCACCTTAGGGCAGGGGTGGGCAAGGAGGACCACATACATGCCAGGATTTGAAGATATCCTTTCAGAGCACAGGTAAGTCAATCAGGATGACTAAAGGAGTGATTGACTCGCCTGTGTGAAGCAGGGATATCATCACATCCAGACCTGTATGTTGCCCTCCGGGACCGAACGTGCCCACCCCTGCCTTAGGGACACTAACCACTCATTCAACAAAGTTAGAGGCAAAACCCATTCAGTTAAGTCATAGGCAAAACTTTATGAATATCATCAACCTGACTCATTGGAGATACCACATTTCACCTACTCTTTCTCCAGACCCATGCCCACATTAGGGTCTGGAGGGATGTGTATGATCTGGCAATGGCTGCCTAAGTCTGTCTGCCTAAGAGAGAGGTACTCCAATGTAGAGCACATCTCAGTCACCTGCCTGTTGCTATTACTCATACTCTTCCTTTGGATGTCACTCTTGGTAGAGGAGCTACCTATTTTTTCCCTCTGCTTGCCCTTCTGCCCTACACTAGCTTCTCCCCTACACAGCTGCATTATTGTGACGGCCAGTGATGTTCTTCCCAGTGTCAGCAGTCTTGCCTGAGACTGCGGAGCACATTAGATAGTACTATCCTTGTGCTCAACCCTTTTTTTTTATTGAATTTGTGTTCCTTTTCTCCTTTTTTTTATTACTTTCTAATGAATGCCCTCTTCTTTTACATTTCTTTATCACAGTCTTTCATTCTGTCTTTTTCTTTCACTTTGTTTTCCTCTGTTTGCTTTTAAACTTCCTCCCCAAACACAAATAAACTTGAAATTAAACTTCTGCCCCTACCAAATAAACCAAAAGTGAGTGAGGATGTTATGGTTAGTGTAGTGTGTTCACATAGCGGGTACCATTCTGCACTGCTGCTATGGGGGCTACTGAGTTTCAGATTCAGAATCCCCTGCGAGCAGACTGCATGCACACATTAGAACTAAAGATCAATGCCAAAAACCCCTTTTGTGGGTTAGTCAGTTAGTTTGAATGGGTTTTATTTTCCAGGAGCCATAGAATAGCTCCGGTACTTAGGTTTTAAAAGCTCCAGAAGTTCAGAGAATGGCATTTAGTGGAAATTACTGGTCTAATGGAATGGAGGCCTATGACGATTAAGAATTAGTTTATTTTGTGGCACTGCGTCAAAGGCTTTACTAAAATCTAAATAAGCCACCACTTCTCAACTCTGGTCTATAAATTTAAGTACATAATAAAAAAAGTCAACAAGATTAGTTTGACATGATGTCCCAGACCTAAATCCATATTGCCTATGATCTTGCAAGTGAATATGGATAATTGTACTTGCTGCAGTTATAAAATACTAAGGTATTGTGTACAAACTGCATCCGTCCATTTTTGGAGGGGATGTCATTGATGGAATGTCTATCTGAGAGCCACTGTCAATATATCCCAATTACTTTTTATTTAGAACAATATTTGCAGATGAAGAAGATGCCTTCATGCATCAGAATTGTGCCTAAAATCAAAAAGTAAATGAAAATTAATCATGAAAAAGGCTTAAAAAAGTTAGGGACTGCAGCATCTCTTCTCAATGGCATTCCTCAGTCACCATCAATTGGTGAAATATTAAACATAACCCTACACAGAGAAAAGGATCATGGACCATGTGGTGGGAGGTAGCCTTCTGCTTACAATAGACCACCATCACATAGGCCATAATCCGATACTCTATAGCCAGGCTAGATCATGTTAACATTTGTACCAATAGATTATCACTGAGGAGTGCTGTTGAAAAGATCCATATATATGTATATATATGCCTCCAGGAGGCATCGGAACTGGCGGTGGCGGAGACATTGATGGAGGGGAGGAGTGGCCAGGCTGCGGGCGTGTGAGAAAGACCTCTGTGGTGGAGAAGGCAGGGCTGAGAACCAGAAAGTGCTGGGTGGCATCAATGTTCAGTTGGATGAGCGTGCTCTAGTTATCCGACGAATGGTGCAGCCTGGCCAGCTAGGACTCCCCCATGAGGTAGAACCTCCTCGTCTCCCTATAGAGACTCTGCAGGCTGCTGTCAATGGAGGCCTGGTTGGAGGAGATACTGGCCTGAATCCCCTGATTACTTTTTCACAAGCTGCCGCATTAAGGACCAGCATCTTCACCACAGCAGCCTCCGATGGTGGGCCCTGGGACTGAGGTTCGTTCTGTGTGGGCATGTCTTGGTGAGGAGGTGGCGGTGGTGGCAGCCCAGTGGGGAGGGGCTGGAGTCTGGCTGGGGTCCGGATGGAGCCTGGCTTCCATGTGGTGGTGGGCCTGGTGGTGGTGGGAGCAAGGCTGTGGCGCTGCAGGGAGGAGGAGGTGGGGGAAAGGCATGTTGGTCCGTCCAGTAGGAGAGCCCGGGTGGTGAACAGAGCTGTTGGAGGAGGGGGACAGTGAGGTCCAATGCCACCAGTGTGACCGAAGGTCCAGCAGGTGACCAGATGAATTGGTCCTCCTCCCCATATCCCAGGTCTTTGGGTCCTTTCCCTGCCTCCTCCTCTGAGCCGGGTCCTCTTGTGCTGGAGCACGATGCAGCATATCCTGCTCCAATGGAGCTGAATCCCCCGCCTCTGGTTCACCAATGGACCCAGACCTCCTGCCAGCAGTAAAAGAGAGAAGAAAGGTATATGTCTTAATTAAGTTTAATGATAAAAAATGTTTTCTGTTTTTCCATCACTATCTGCCATCTTGTTGTTTTAAAGCTGGAACTTTCACTTAACTTGTACTATGTGTAGCTATCAAATATTTTGATTATGAGCAGGATTTTTATTGGCTCACAACATTATCTTGATTCAGGCAGGGGCTGCATCTGCATACAGTACACTGCAGTGGGCACACCCATACATGGACTCTATTGGTGGATTACTCGAGTTGTGCCCACTAATGACAGTGATTTGTCAGCTTCATAGATATTGTGACAAATGAATGAGCCATCTATCCCTTTTTAAATCCAGAGAGCTGACATGTCAGTTTCATTGTTAATCATCATTTACATGTGTTGTGTGTTTTCTTTGTGTGTGTGATGTACATGTGGTGGCATGTTGGTGTATCTGATATTCACCTGACATGGAGGCTGGATCCTCTTGGGCCACCAGGCCAAGAGCTCCAGCGACTGAGACGTGGCATAGCATCTCCTTGAGCACCTTCTCCTACTCGTTGTATTTGACAGTCACTTGGGAGCCATCACTTGGTGCTGTCTCTGCGCTCTCTTTCTTGGCCATCATCCTCCTCACCTTCGACTGGACGTCATCAAAGTGATGCTTCACAGAACTTCACATCCCTTTCCTGCAAAGCCCACTGCTATAAATGTGGCTGCTACCTCCTTCTGTGCCCCGGCCTAACCCGGCCACAAGGATAGTGGGGCGGTCACGTATTGCACGGAAGAGTACCACCATCTCCTTGTGCTTGTATTTAGGGGCCCTATGTCTGCCCCCAGCCTCTTGACCTCCCAACTGTGGACGGGGATCCTGTGCTCCCTCCTCTGACCCTAAAGCCTGTCCCTCCTCCACACTACCCCCCCCCCGCCAGGATTAGGCCCCTCCCCCTCTGACCCTGAGCAGGGCGTCCCTATTACAATAGGCGACTCTGTCCACCCCTCTACCTCTTCTCAACTCCTCTCTCCTCCACTCTCCTTCACTCCTCTACTCCCCACTCCCCAGGGCCACCTCACTCTCCTCTCATCCTCTTCTCCTGCCCTCCTCTCTCCACCCTCCATAATAATCCCAAAAGTAAAATATGGATAACTGAAAATAAGTGTATATTGTGATGGAAAAAAAAATGTTCTATGTGTATTTATTATATGTTAGGATATAGGGTCGGGGGTAGGTGTGTGTGGGTGTAGTGTCCTATCTATATGTGTATCTATGGGCCATATTAAATTCCAAGCCCGTAGCAGCAGTGGTACACCCGCAAAGCCTGCAGGCTTGAAATTCGATGGAATTACAGGGCTATTAAATTATCCAAACCCGCAGCAGAAGTGTCCGACGTCCAAACCCGTAAACCATTCTTGCACACGTTGCATGTGCGGCCGTGAACATGATCAATTAGTTACTGGTTTAGACAGAGCCAATAGTAAAAGAGATCATCATCATTACGTCACCGAAAAATGGAGGTTACATTTCAATCCCTTACAAGTTTGAATTACGAGTTACGATCAGACCCGCATTCCAGAAATAATGCAATATTAATAAATCAGTAAATATGATATTTTAGTCCATGAAAGTTCCATTATATGTATTAACACATTGATTGCCGGGGTCAATATAACACAGAAAATAAACATAAAATAAAGTATTTTATATTGCAGACTTGCGAGATTGAGAATGTTGTGCTATTAATTTTAATACCTAACATCACTTTCCCTTTCATTATATGTACAGTAGTGTGTTTTTATTCGCATTTACAGTGCGACGTATAAGACTTTCACCCCCTTGCAGGTCCTCTCTAGTACCTGTAGGTTTTTGACTCCATTTGCATGTTACGTGTTTGAACGCTAGTGGATTCGTAGAAATTGAATAGCAATTTCCGAACGCAACATTTACAGGCTTGACAGATTAAAGGTTTTGCGGCAACCAAGTTCTGATTTCGACAGCCCGTAGGGTTATTCCGCCTGTAACCTGCAGATTATTTGCGGGTAGCTGTAAGAGGCCATTTTAACAGCCGTTAGTCTAGCTGGCTTCTTTACGGGCTAAGGGCCTCATTCTATTATCGGCCGTAAAACGGCCGCAAGGCTGCGATTCCTTGCGGGGGTTCCGTTACCTCGCAATTCCAATTAACGGCCCCGCAAGGATCTCCTCTTACGGCCGGCCGTATATCTTGCAACCGGCCGTAAGCTCAGAAATCTTTAAAGTCAAAAATAAATTCAAGACGGCACTGTAAAGCTCTGTAAATGCTAGGGATCATATTGGGGGACATGAGGATTAATAGCAACCCCCTCTCAAGCTTGCACATCAGCCCAAATCCAAGTTTACATTAACTGTTTATTTTCCGGCCGCAGCGTGGGCGTGTCTGAGGTGCTCCAAGCCCTCGGGACTTTTTACATGGATATTTGACATATATAAAAAAAATATTTTTTTACGGATTTGAGTGTAGGGGAATGTTGTGCTATTTTTGCTAACACCTACAATCACTTTATAGTCTCCTCAGAGTGCAGGATGCCTTTATAATTGCTTTAAAATGTGCTTAATTGGTGCTAGCGGGACCTTTTTCCTGCAATTAAGCTGCGGCTCGGTTTTAGCCTTGCAGAGAGGGTTCCCGGAGCAATTGAATAGCAACCGGGGCTTTCTTGCGGCCGAAACTCTTGCGGCCGTTTTAGATCAAAGGCTTTCCTCCGGCATGTGCGGCCGCAAGGAATAGCAAGGCGCCTGCCGCAAGCCTGCCGGAATCCCCGGCCGTAGGGGAATAGAATAGCCGAATAGCTTGCGGCCGGTCCTTGCGGCCCCGCATCTCCTACGGCCGTTAATAGAATGAGGCCCTAAGAGTTTTAACGTTGGGGGAATTTAATAGGGCTGTATGTGTGTTATGTGTATGTATATTATGTGTTATATGTTAATATGTGTTTGGATGGATTAAATGTAAAATAAGTCTATAGGAAATATAAATCAATAAAATCGCAATAACCTGCTCTCCAAATTCTCCTACTCCCACTCTCCAAGACCAAAACCACAAGCTCCAGAACCTGCGTGCTAATTTGTGAAAATCTACAACACAGAGCAGGGGCGGATGTTAGCCCGTTTTCTATTGGCTCCAAGGGCTGTGGGTCACACTGTAATTGTGGGAATGGCTTGTAACTGCGACCGCCATGTATTCCAGCCCACAAACGGCTGTGGAAAGAATTTACGGGTTTAGCTGCAGCATACAATGTGTGTTTTCAGTGATGTGGAGCTGATGTGTAAGTGTGAGCAATGTGTGCAGTGTGTAGTGTAAATAGTGTGCGTGCGCGAGGAAAATCCGTTAGGGTAGCTGTGCACTTCCGGATTGTGTAAGTTAGTGTTCTAAAATGGCGCCTATGGGGTATGCGGCTGTGGCTGATTTTGCGTCCTTGTTCTTGGATCGCGTACGTCTTTTTCGTGAAGCCTCGTTTTTGTTTTTTTGGGGGGCCATTTTTTGTTTGTCATAAGTCCGTAAATGTTGCGAGTTCCGCAGTTGCTTGCAAGGAGCGCCTTTGCGTTAGTAACGACCCGCTTGCTCACAACTATATATGTGATATGGAATACAAACCCAAGGTGTACACACTCCCAGGGTTTTAGTATCAATTGTTGATAAGAATGTACTTTTATTCTCTTCTTTTTTTGCAATTATTAAACATTCACAATTGATTGGACCTTCTCTTTGCAATATATAGTTTACAATATATACTTACCAATTTTACTTTTTCTAGAGTTCTGAAACCATATGTTCAAAATGAGAAAGTGCTGTCAATGTGCCAGTTTACAAGGTGTAGCAATCTAACCCATAATAAATAGTTATTTGATTGTCTTGGTTGTGCCAGCATGGTATGACACATATGCATGTATAGGTGACCATTACATATGTTTTTGGAGTACTGATAGCTTGGACAAAATGTTTTGTGGTTAACTCTTTTACCAACACACCCACCTTAGGAGAGCAACTTTATGATCTCCATCACATCTATATTTTTACCGTAATTTATATCATATTTGGGATTTTTGATTTCAACTAAAATATGACAGCCATTGTGTACACCACGTAGTGAGGCAATGCGTTTTTTAAGTGCAATAGGAACACTGATTAAATTAAAAACATGATTTGGACAAAATGGGTAGAAAAGGAAAAATGGGGTTTTCATTATCTATACCAACCATAAACTGTATTGCAAATAAAGGGCCTAATGTAATAACTGCCATGTTAGATTTTCATTTTTAGAACACAATAGCTACATTCAGGCAATCATGAATAATAATAATAATTACTGAGTTCAAGCAGAAACTAGAGGATACAGTCTTACAGATTTGAACTTTAACGCCCCATATTTACTATTGTTTCATTAAAGGAGAATGTCCAGGTTTTTACAAATGCAAATTGGTCATCTAAATATTATTTAATATTGATGATTATAATCTTATACAGACAGCTTGTATTTGTGCAAATATCTGTAGAATTTATGTTTCTATTCCTAACTTTCTCTTCCAGGAGAAATTAAACTGATATTTGAATATAATTATTTGGTACATACAGTAAATACAAGTCTAATAATTTGACAGTAGAGGGCACTATATATCCACTTATTTTAGTACTCAACCATAATGGCCCCTGAAGATGCTTCACCTCTCTATCAAAACTAGCAAGGCCTGGTCTAAGTAGCTTTTACTACTTATTGGCCTAAAAAAAATAACTTGTTCAGTAACAAATTGTTTTCAAATGACCCATTTGCTTTTATGAAACAGAATTCCTTTTGACTTACTAGGTTGTTTATCAAGAAAGGAACATCTTATATTTATAAATTAAAAGTGCATTTGTTTCTAAATAGATATAAAATACACCATGAGAAAACTTGAAGGCCAGCAAATCATTTATATACAATGCTCTTCTTGTTTATATAAAACACTATTTAAACTGTTGTATCATTTATGTGCCCCTCCTGGATCGCTACCTTGTCAAGGTGAAGGGGCTTGTGTACTTCAGTGAAGCTGTGAGCTAAACCATTTAGGATCACCCAAGATGGACAGGTAATAGCAGAGTGGTCAGACAAATCACGGTCCATTGGAGAAGGAACTGGCAACCCACTCCGATATATTTGCCAAGAAAATTGATAAGCACAACCCAGAAACACAGAAAGATATGCCTGGCATGCTGCATCCATATAATCACTGAGAGTTGGAGAAGACTGAAGGACTGAACAACAACAATCATTTATGTGAGTTTTTCTTTTCTTTAGCAGTTTACATTTATCTAATATATCCATTCATTTTGCATATATAGGGCCTCATTCTATTAGCGGCCGCAGCCGTTGCGGGGCCGCAAGGACCGGCCGCAAGCTATTCTGCCATTCTATTCCCTTACTGCCGGGGACTCCGGCAGGCTTGCGGCCAGTGCCTTGCTATCTCTTGCGGCCGCTCGCGCCAGAGGAAAGCCTTTGATCTAAAACGGCCGCAAGAGTTTCGGCCGTAAGAAATTCCTATTTGCAATTCAATTACTCCGGGAACCCTCTCTGCAAGGCTAAAACCGAGCCGCAGCTTACTTGTAGGAAAGAGGTCCCGCTAGCACCAATTAAGCACATAAAATAGCTCAAATAAAGCCATCCTGCACTTTGAGAAGACTATAAAGGGATTTTAGGTGTTAGAAAAAATAGCACATAATTATCCTGTACTCAAATCCGTAAAATATTTTATTTTTAATATACGTAAAATATCCATGTAAAAAGTCCAGAGTGCTTGGAGCACCTCAGACACGCCCACGCCGCAGCCGGCAAATAAACAGTTAATTTGAACTCGAGTTTGGGCTGATGTGCAAGCTTGAGAGTGGGTTACTTTTAATCCTCATGTCCCCCAATATGATCCCTAGCATTTACAGAGCTGTACAGTGCAGGCTTGAATTTATTTTTGAGTTTTTATATTTCTGAGATTACGGCCGGTTCCAAGATATGCGGCCGGCCGTAAGAGGAGATCCTTGCGGGGCCGTATAATAGAATCGCGAGTTAACAGAACCCCCGCAAGGAATCGCAGCCTTACGGCCGGTTTACGGCCGGTAATAGAATGAGGCCCACAGAATGTAAGTCAGTAATTATTTGTCACTTGGGACTGGTAGTGATCAGTATGAGGTGTCTAATCATGGGTTAAAGAGTCACTGTAGTCTAAAGCTTTGTGTCATGCATTTAAAATAGCTCTTTTATAGATTACAAAAGGCAAATAACATTAATTGAATAAACGTAACACTAAAACAAAAGACACGCAGATCAAAATGTGCTTGGCACTTACAGGCAGGGACAGGCTGACCATTGGCACTTACAAGCACAGGATGCACATTGGCACTGACAGGCACAGGATTGGCACTTACAGGAACAGACAGGCTGCACATTGGCACAGGATGCATATTGGCACGTACTGGGACAGGATGCACATTGGCTCTTAAAGATACATGCTGCAGATTGGCACTTACAGGCACATGCTGCACATTTGCACTTGCAGACACAGCCTGCAGATATTGGCACTTACAGACACAGGGTGCACTTTGGCTCTTAAAGATACAGGCTACACATTGACTCTAAAAGACGCAGGCTGCACATTGGTCCTCAAAGGCACAGGCTGCAGATTTGCACTTGAAGGCACAGGATGCATATTGTTTCTTAAAGACACAGGCTGCAGTTTGGCACTTACAGGGAGCGGTTGGGCATAGGCTCTTAAAGTCACAGGCTGCAGATTCATACTTATAGACAGAGACAGGCTGCACTTGGGCTCTTAAAGACACAGGCTGCAGATTGGGGGTGGGTGGCAAGTGGGTCCGCAGGAGACAAAGTGAGGGCTGATTGGATGGCGAGGGGGGCTGTGGGAGGCCGATTAGGGACAAGGGGGCTGCGGGAGGCCAATTGCAGGCCGTAGGAGGGCGTGTGGGGGGAGGCGGGCCTGCAAAAAAATGAGGGCCCTGTTTTGAGTTTTGAGTCTTGTGAAAAGTGCTTTTTTTCCAACGCACCCTAGAAGATTGGGAACTCGCTACTTACAATCTAAAGGGAATGGAAGAGGCAGGAATGGAATAGCAAGGTTTAGGAAGAAAGTGAGAGTTTAACTAGGCAGGAAGTTGAATATATATATTATTATAATATATATATGTCCCCCAAATGCCCAAAACTAAAACAATTAATATTCATATATTTTTTCTGTTTCTATAAATAATTATATTTATTATTCCCCAAATGTATCATTTCCAAAATTCTAATTTTTCAGCCCATTCTCGAGTGGAGAAATTCAGCAAGTTCGGCTTAAATTAGCATGCAACCTCACTCCCAGATGTCCTGGATGAACAACTGTGCTGTGTATGATTTTTTTAATTGTTATTTTGTTTGTGTTTTGCGTGTTTTTCGATTTCCACGGTTCCGCCGTTAACGATTTTTCAGAGCGTTCCTCAACTGCTTGCAGCCTAGATTGTAAGTTTGTGAGTTTTCAATCTTGTGTCAGTGCCTTGGAAACAAGCTCTATGTACATTTGATTTTATGCTCAAAAACAGGGCCCTCCATTCTTTACAAGGTGTTTAATTTGTTTTCTGCTATGTACTCAACCCCTGTACAGCGCTACGGAATATGTTGGCGCAATATAAATAAAGATAATAATAAATAATAATAATAATGCCGTGTTTCCTAACTGCTTGGAGGCTAAGTCCCGCATTTTTCAATGCCTCAACTGCTCATCGCCTAAGTCCTCCGAGCTTGGAAGGCATTTATGCATTAACGACTCACCTCGCTTTGCGAGGCTCACAAGCGTGATGACGAATCGCAGTTTGACAATTATAATATGTGATATATTTTCAAAAAATGTCTTGAATATTAGGGGAAGTTGCATGCCCAAAGTGTATGTCTTTTTTCCCATATGATACATATACAAAAAAATGATACATTTTCCCAAAAATGTCTGTCTTGCCAAAATATCTTCAAGGAAGCAGAGTGAAATTATCCAGGAAGTCACAAAGGATCTAAAACAACATGCAGAGAAAGAAAATTGTACCAACAGATGGTGGTTGTTTGATAGTGTGGGGATGTTTTATGCTCAGAACTTGTTCTCCTTGCCATAACTGAAGCCATAATTTCTGCTCTGTATCAGAAAAATATTTTCAATATATTTTTTTTATTGTCGCAAACATGTTGTACAAGAGTCATCATTTTATTTTTAATAAACTTTACAATTCGCAATTAAAGATCTGTTATTTTTAAACAATAAGTTTTCATAGTCTTTCTTGCAACACTTTCTTGCTGCGTTGCAACACTCTTTCCATATTTTCCTTTTTCATTTCAAATATCAATTAGGGCATAACTTAACAAACTTTAGCAGTTTATAGCATTAGGTATACAAAAAAAACACATAGGGGAAAGAACTAAAAATACAAAAATGGGAGGGAGAATTCCCTTGAGTGAGTCATGGTTGACCGTGCAAATTAAAATTGTCAGGTTCAGAGTTTATTCTGGTATTGAAATTAATATACTGTGTTACTTATAAATTGCTTACCTGTCCAGCCCCTGGAGCCAACATCAGGGAGTCCAAATCCAGCCAATTTTAATAACAATTTGTTATTTTGTAGAATTGTGGGTTTTAGATTTTTTATTTGATTGTGATTGTTTGCGAAGATTTCTAGAAATATGGGGTATATGTTTAAAGCTATGTGGGTCAGTCTGTCATTGATCATTATAACAATTAATTTATTTATAATTTCTTGGAGGTTAAGTGTTGGAGTCCTCCATTTTTTGGCTATATGGCGTTTTGTGGAGAGCATTAGGTATTGAAGACATTTGTTTTGGTTTTTCGATATTAAAGGAGTTTGGTTACCTAGTAGGCATATGCTTATTGATGGGTGGATAGTTTTCTTTAGAATTGATGATGCTAGTTCTAGGGTTTTGGTCCAGATATTTTGGGCCACTGTGCATTCCCACCACGTATGAAGGAAGGTGCCCGTGGACTAAGTCTGTAACATCCAGGAGATATTTGAGGCTTAAGTATATGTAACTTGTCTGGAGTGAGATAAGCTCCGTGCAGTACTTTTATTGTTGTTTCCAGTAGGCTATAGTTTACTGAGCCTTTGATTAGGTTTGTACAAGTTTTTTTCCCATTTGTGGGAGTCCCATTGCGTGCCTATGTCTGTCTTCCATTTTTCCATAAATGTGGGCTTATAATTTTCAGGAGGGGGGGGGGGCATTCATAATTGAGTAGAGAGATCCCAAGACTCCTCTGGTCAATGTATCAGAAAATTCTTAATGATAATGTACAGTCATCCATCCATAAACTGAATCTGAAGCATAGTTGAATCATGCAGCAAGACAGTGAATCAAAACACAAAAGCAAGTACACAACAGAATGAATGAAAATACATAAAAATAAGGTTTTGAGTGAGTTAGTTAAAGACCAGATCTTAACCCAACAGAAATGCTGTGGCAGGACTTGAAACAAGCAGTTTATGCTAAAAAACAGACCAGTGTTTCTAAATTAAAGCAGTTATGTGAAAGACATTTATTGAATTATAGGAAAAGTTTGGTTTCAGGCATTGCAACTAAAGGTGGAACAATCAGTTTTTTTTTGTCAAATACATTTTTAATATGAGAAAAGTAGGTTACAACGCATTTGATCATGTCTTCATAATGAAATGATACAAAACATTGTAGTATGACACTTTACAGCTTATAATAAACACATTTACTGCAACTCTTTCTCACTCTTTTTGTTTTTGTTAAAGAAGTACACTTAACTTCTCCTAGTATTTCTAATGTAATACTGAGCAATATTCAAACAATGTGTTTTTGATAATTATACCCCATTGTTCATCATCTAGGCTAATATTTAGCTCAGCCTCCCAGGAGGCCCTATAGGACAAATTATTAGGCGTGGTCTGTTCATTTAGGTAGTTATAAAGAATAGTGAGTTTTTTTTTACCTTTTGAGTTGTGTAAGCAATGCTCAAAGGGAGTTTTGCTAGCTAATTTTTTTTTTTGCAGCTTGTCCCACTTGTGTGTTAATCATTATCAGGTTAAGCCATTCTTTGTGTGGCAATCGGTGATTTATGCCAAAGTCCGATGGAGACCAGTTTTGAAATTCTAACAGTACATCTGCAACAATTGTTATCTGACTTCTAATACACCAAGCGAATTGGGTATTTTTATTGATAGATAAGTCTGCATGGGGTAGCCACAATGGCGTTAGCCATGAGCCATTTTGTAGTAGAGGAATTCTCTTGTTGATTTGCTTCCATAGTACAATGCAGTGACTCAGACACATCGGAAGTGATTTTAAATTAATACTCTAATGGATGCTTAGCCATAGTATTTGGTTCCGGAGAATATTTTGGTCCCATAAAACTTGACATTCTATCTCCACCCAAACTAGGGAGGCTCTCTTAATATACCATTTAGCCATTTGGGCTAATCTCGCTGCCTTATAGTAACGTAGAAGGTCAGGAGTTGCTAAACCTCCTTTCTGTTTTGATGCTGTCATGGTCAACCTATTTATTCTAGGTTTCTTATTGCCCCAGATGAATTTAAATATTGCTTTTTGTAATGTGGCTATGTCTTTAAGATTTATCGATGATGGCATAGTCCTAAAAAGGTATGGCAGTTTAGGGAGTGTGTTCATTTTAATGGCGTGTATTTTACCAAACCACAAGATATTTAATGAAGACCAGGTGCGAAAATCTGAATATATTTCTTTAAAGATAATGGGGTATTTGGCATCATATATCTGTTTAGTAAATTTAGGGATATAAATACCTAGGTACTTTATATGATGCGAGGACCATTTAAAGGGATAGTTTAAGGTCAGCACATTTTCCAGTTGCTTGGGCAATGAGACATTAAGAGTTTCACTTTTATTTGCGTTAATTTTAAACCCTGATATATGGCTCAAATTGCTCAATGTTTTATATAGGCTAGGTAAGCTAATTAGTGAGTTAGTAACTGTGAGGAGAACATAATCCGCAAATAGGCTTAGCTTATATTCTTTATCGTCTAACTTGATTCCACTAACATCTGGAGCTTCCCTTAATGCTATCGCTAATGGTTCTAAACATAGAGCAAAAAGTAAAGGTGATAAAGGACATCCCTGTCTTGTTCCCTGATCTATCTTAAATAATTGAGACTTGAAACCCTGATAGGAAATATAGGCCCTAGGGGCAGAATATAATGTCATAATGCTTCCTACAAAGTTTTCACTAAGGCCACATTTAAGCAATGCTTCTTTCATATAAGTCCAATCAATCCTATCAAACGCTTTCTTTGCATCTAAAGATAGTAGCATTAGTGGTATTTTTTTGTCTGAAGCGATATCCATGAGGTTAAAGATTCACTGAGTATTATCAGGCGCTTCCCTACCCGGGATAAAGCCGAGAATCTACTTTACTTTTCTCAAATTGGGGTATCGTAATGGATGACAAAAAAGTGTCTATTTGGGATTTATGGCTTTGTGACCCAGAATGGACAGGCATTGAGTACAGCTCTGTATAAAATTGTTGAAATGTCTTAGTAATCTGGTCTGGTTGCTATACCATGCCATTTTCTTTAGTAAGTAATTTAGGAATACAAGAGTTTGCTCTCTGTTGTTTAAGTCTTCTAGCTAACATTGTATCTGATTTGTTGGAGAATCAGAAAAATTTAGATTGTGTACGCTGCAATATAGCCACCATTTTCGCAGAATCTCTTTCAATTCTTGTCTACATTGAAGAAAATGTGAGGTGAATTCTGAATAGCGACCAGTCTATGAAGGTCTGACATTTTTTTATTCAAATTGTTTATCTGAGATTGATCTATCTTTTTTGCTATTGAGCCAAGTTGTATGTAAACCCCTCACAATACTGCCTTATGGGCTGCCCAGACTCCCATCCCATCTACTTTGCCACCACTATTCAGTGCAAATTAGTCCACCAAAGCCTTATTAATCTTATCTTTTGTCAGAGGGTCATTAAGAAGTGCCGGGTTTAATGTCCAAGATGGGGAGCAACCTTTTGGGAGTAAATCACACAGTGACACACTTACAAGGTCGTGGTCAGACCACGAGATAGGATTAATTGTTGCAGCAATCAAATTAGAAGCCATTTGTTGTTGTAGCAATATATAGTCGATGAGTGATTGGCATTTATGTCTGGCTGAGTAAAAGGTAAAGTCCTTCCCTGTCGGATACATCCCACTCCATGTGACAAATAAACAATTTTGGCTCAGGATTGATTTAAAAACCTTAGTTGCGGTGGGGATATGTGATGGGGTAGAGGGTCCAGATCTATCTCTGAGGGGATATAGAACTATATTCATATCTCCTCCCACAACCCAAATAGAATGCTGCCAATTGGAAATTAGATTTGAGATTCTGCGAAAGAAAGTGGACTGGTCTGAATTTGGTGCATAGACATTAAGAAGTGATACTGAACTATCATTAATAATTCCATGAACTGCAATATATCTGCCTTCAACGTCTTTTTGAGTGTTAGTGTGTTGAAAATGAAGTCTTTTATGAAACAAAATCGAGACACCTTTTGTTTTATCTGTAGCAGATGCATGATATGATTGTGAGTATGTTTCCCCCCAGTACTTGGGTATTGTTTTTTTAAAGTGAGTTTCCTGTATCAGGACAATATCTGCTCCCAGTCTATGGTATTCCTGAAGGGCTATCCCCCTTTTAACAGGCTCCTTTAAGCCTTGTGCATTATGTGAAATTATTTTAATGTCCATGACTCACCTGGTGCTGAGATAGAGAAAAGATACTTAGGATATCAACGAAGCAGTCAGGCTTTTTACTACACTGAAGCAAGATGACCTCCTGGCTGGGACACAAGGAGCAAGAGACTGAGATCTGTTAACTTAGGCCCGAATCCTTCTTTTTTTTTTTTTCTTCTTTCCCCTTTTTTCATCCAAGGAAAATTTCAGCCGTTTCTTTTTCCTCTGTTTTTCTTTTTTCCCTTTCTTTTCTTTTTTTTGGCTCTTCATGTCCCTTTTGCCCGATTCATTATGTAATTCCAAGGGTTCAATCAATGTGTTTGAATGTGGCATGAATATATGGTAATTGTGGTGATGATTTAATTTTCTTATTTCTTATGCACAATCTGATTGTAAATTCAAAGAATCATGTTTTATGATGTTATTATGGATTGAATTTATTTACTTTTCTGTTTTTTGTATAAACAATAAAAAAATTAAAAAAAATAATAATTAGGGGCCGAATCCCTGAAAAAAATATGGATATGGAAAAAAAGACAAAAAGAAGTCAGAGCAGGATAAACCAGACTTTTTATGCAACAGCTATGTGATCTAAAGTGAGATTCGTAGTTAGCTAGCTTACTGGTACCTCAAAGGAGATAGGCAATTTTGTTAAAGTAACTACGTAAGTGAGTATAGATATATTTCTATAGTACACTATGGAAGAGAAAGAAAAGGAAGAAAAAGAGAAAAAAATTAAAAGTAGAAATATCAGTAACTTAAATTACTTAGAGGAGAGCAATAGCTGTCCTCTTAACTGTAATCGGTGAGCAAACTAGTATCCAGAACAATGAATACTGAGAAGGTCTGCCTAAAAATTAAACTATATTTACACCCTTTAGGGGCACTTTTAAATTATTTGGTACCATTATAAGTGACATTGCAAGATAAAACGTATGTGTAAACAAGCATACAACTGTGAAAAAAGGAGATAAATGAAAGATATCACTTCCAATATGCTTAAATAAAGGCCATAGTATTGATATGTCCATTAGACAAATAATGAGAGGCATATTTAGGTTGTTGTAGAAGCTTGGCTTCTCGGACATCGCCTCTGTTACGGGTGTACAATTTACCCTCATTGGAGATGTTCAGCCAGAAAGGAAAGCCCCAGGTGTATTTCCAACCTCTGGCTAGTACAAGTTCCAGAATGGGTTTTAGCGTCTTCCTCTTAAATAGGGTTGTTGCAGACAAATCTGAGTAGATACTTGGTTGGCAGCCTTCTACTTCAGGGATACCGGTTCTAGACACTCTCATAAATTTGTCTTTGGTGGAGAAATAATGGAACCCGCGCTATAATTCTTGGTCAATCTGAGTTGGATGACCGACCTCCTCTGTGGACTCTGTGTCCACTCTATATTCCTCTTCGCATAATTCTAGCAAATATTGCGGGAGATCTCTCACAGACTCAGGGAGGTTCCTTATGTGGACATTTTGTCTATGGGATCTGTTCTCTAAATCTTCTTGGACAGACTGTTGAAAAGATTGTTCCTCCTTCATTAAGACCATCTCCTCCTCAAGTTGCGTATGTGCACGAAGAAGATCATTGTAACTGTCCTCCAATAGCGTTGTTTTAGAGTCTACTGCCTTTATCTCTGTAGACAATTCTGTTGCCACCTTTTGAATTTCCGACTTGATCGTCGTTCTAAAGGAGGATATCAGTTCCTTCAGGTCTTGAATGTCCGCCTTTGTACTTGGCGTGGATGCCTCCATATTTGATGAAGTGGTATTCCTAGTTGGCGTAGAGGCATTTTGAGGTGCTTGTAAAGATTTTCTTGGTGTGCAATAAGTTTGTTTGTCTTTGGTGTTGAGTCTTGTTGATACACCTGCATTTTCCTACGACCAAAACGTCTTTAGGGTTCTTAGTTTACTTCTTATAGATGTGATTTTGCTTAAGAAAGTGCCCTCACATAGGGAGGGGGTAGTGGTTTTTACATAGAAATGAGTGCAGCGAGTCCTCTTAAAAATAACACCAACCACCAATGGTGACAGTTCCTGGAAAACTTATTTATATGGTTGTATAATATTCCTTTGGATAATCAAGTTGTCCTGAGTTGTGTCTTTATTTCAGTTTCTGTAGTCAGAGATAATCAACCAAAAGATCAGTATTGCTTGAAAGATGTAAAAATAGGTATTGAGAAGTGGAACAACTGGTATAACAATATGGACAGAGAGTATTAAGCTCAATATTCACAGCCCCACAGGTTGGGTAACATGCACTTTTGTCACTTTTGGGTCTTGATAGCATGTATTTCCACTCTCAGCCAATAGATGGTGCTGTACGGCTTGATAATGCAGTTCAATAGCAATAGATGGTGCTGTTGAGTCTAGGAGCAGCACTCTCAGCCAATAGATGGCGCTGTAGGGCTTGGTGATGCAGTTCAATAGCAATAGATGACACTGTTGAGTCTAGGAACTGTTGTTTTTACATGCAATGGCAAAGTGGAGTACCAAGCCAATGGATGATGCTAGTGAGCTTTGTAAGTATAGGTAGTTTCTGTGTAGCAGGCAATAATCAGAAAAGTATTTACAGTTTATTGATTGACTGATTTATCAGGATAACAAAAGTTGTGGTTTTGCAAGGAAAGTCAATCATGCTTTAATTAGGAGAAGCTGTTATTGTGGATACTGTTTGGGGTGTTGGTTTTGTAAAGATTATTCCAGTAAAGGTCTCTATTAACTGAGACTTGCAGGAAGCTTTCTCAAATACCCATGCATTAGGGCAGTATAGGAGTAACCCTCCCCTCAACCACCAGTACCTGTATATAGGGTTTTTGCTTCAATGACACTTGGAGTAGGTCTCCTACTGCTGAATCTTTCAAACAGAAAAACAAGTTGTAACAATGTCCTGCAACAGGGTTTAAAGATGTCTGTCTCTTGCCCCAAAAACTGTGGTTGGGGTCTAATTCAGATTGTTCCTTCATGTATATGCATCCAGTGCCTTTTAGTCCAATAGATCAGTGGCGGCTGGTGACTTTTCAAGTTGGAGGGGCGACAGGGCGAAACATAGCAACTCCCCCTTTTTCAAACCACACCCATTTTTATAACTCCTCCCCCTGACGTCATAATGACCTTCATAAGCCCCGCCCAATGACCTTATGCTTGTAAAGCCCATTGAAATACATAATCTGCAATGCAGAAATGTCAAGAAGTAAAGTAACAATGTGTTAAATTAATTGGTATACAATATAGATTGAAAAAACTCATGTGACAAGACTACAGCAATATCATAATTGCACCTATACGTATTAACAGAAAAATTAAAGGAGTGACACCTACCATTAGTCGGCTCTTCTTCTCAGGGTATTCACGTTCATTAAGTTGACCAATGAGTAGAAACAAATCTGCAGCCACATAGGGTTTGCACCTGGGGTTGAAAGAAAACAAGCAAATCAATCATACCATTCAAGAACAAAACCATACTTAAAAAACATTAAACGACCAAGTGGAACCATATAAGCCCCAAACATACCTTAGAAGACCAAGTGTGACCATATAGGCCTCAAACATACCTTAGAAGAACAAGTGTGACCATAGGCCCCAAACATACCTTAGAAGACCAAGTGGGACCATATAGGCCTCAAACATACCTTAGAAGAACAAGTGTGACCATAGGCCTCAAACATACCTTAGAAGACCAAGTGGGACCATATAGGCCTCAAACATACCTTAGAAGACCAAGTGTGACCATATAGGCCTCAAACATACCTTAGAAGACCAAGTGTGACCATATAGGCCTCAAACATACCTTAGAAGACCAAGTGTGACCATAGGCCCCAAACATACCTTAGAAGACCAAGTGTGACCATATAGGCCTCAAAACATACCTTAGAAGACCAATCAGCACTGCATAGGCCCAAACCAGTGGATCTTGGGATTCAAGAAAACAACAACATTTAACTTCTGTTTAGACAACACAATAATCAATGTCAAACAAACACGTTGAATTAGCATATGGATAACCATATGAGCAGTAACGCCACGCCAAGGCTTCAACAATTGTTACTGACCATTCACACACCTTTCATAGCTCCTTCAATATGCACACCCACACACCATTCATACTTTACTTACCACTAGTTATTTTTGGTAGTGAGGTGGTGCCATTTCTGAGAACTTTACGTACCCTTGAAGGTGCCTCCAATTCCTTCAAACCAATGCATTTAACCGCTACAGGGCCATGGTGCTTTTTAATTACTTTTTTGATCATCTTCAATGTGGAGAAGCATCTTTCTGGTTCTTTAGTAGTCTTCGTTGTTGTAAGCAGGATTCCTTATAGCTTCACTCACTCTGTTAAATTATGTAGATTAAATTGATGCTAAAGTTGCTGCAGAGCAACAGCACTTGTACAGACATGGAATTCTTGCTTCCTGTACACAAGTGACAGCTACCCTTGGAAGTGCCTCCAATTCCTTCAAACCACGCCAAGGCTTCAACAATTGTTACTGACCATGCACACACCTTTCATAGCTCCTTCCATATGCACACCCACACACCGTTCATACTTTACTTACCACTAGTTATGTTTGGTAGTGTGAGGTGGTGCTGCTTAACGCAGTTTATCTTTGCACACCTTGGGGGTATGCATTCTTCTTTGCTTCAATCACTTGTATTTTAATTTTGCACGGCAATCTTTCAAAGAAGAAAACTTCTCAATGGTTTTTTCATTGAAGTCTGGGATCTCGGAAATCAGTTGCTTTTCCATTGAGAGCATCGCCAATGCATTCAACCGCTCCAGGGACATGGTGCTTCTTAAAAAGGTTTTTATCCTCTTCAATGTTGAGAAACATCTTTCTGATTCTGCAGTAGTCATTGGTGTTGTAATCAGGATTCTTAATAATTTTACTGTCTCTGTGAAATCATTCTGCAGATTAAATTGATGGAAAAGTTTGTGCAGAGCAACAGCACTTGTACAAGTATGAAACTCTGTCTTCCCATACAGAAGTGACAGCTCAGTGCGTAATTGTTCCTTCTTCAGTATTGGATATGCTTGCACGGTGTCTTCCAGAGCTTGGGTTGGAAAGCAAGTGTCATGGGTTTTATACAAGTCACTTTGAACAAGTTTGGCACTGACTAGGTGATTTGAAAATGAAAAACGTTCTTTTGCATGAACCACCACTATGTCACATACCTCTCTTGAAAGTTGTCTCAAGGTTGAGATCTCTGCACTCCGTCTGTTGACTGTTAGATCGCTCGGCAAACTTGCTTCTATCTCTTCCACAGAATTACGGATTTTCTGGATGCTGGCGACAAAGTCTTCTGTGACTTTTTTGATATAAACAGTATCCGTGTCTCGCTTCTGAAGCTGACTATAGAGGATGTCTACATGTGGCATTATTAAATGAAATAATTTAAGGAAGTAAAGGAACTCCCTGTCTTCCAGCATTCCAATGAAACCTGCGGCTTCCCGTATAGATGTTGGATCAAAGTTTAGACATGCTTCAATTGTCTGGAAACACTCAAGTAGCGCATCTCTGTTCTCGTAGATCACGTTCACGGTCCTAACGTTGAAGTTCCATCGTGTCGGTGCACCTCTTGGAAGTCTTCTACCAACTACCTCATCCAGAACTCCAGTCCTTTTTGGAGAGCGTGAAAAAAAAGATGGTATGCCGCCTATGTTTGAAAAAAAAACTCTAACTCTTCCAATCCTTGAAACTGCTTTCTCCATTATTAGGTTAAGTTGGCGAGCATAGCAATGGACGTAGTGTGCGTTCGGGTACACGTCTTTTATTTTTCTTTGAACTCCTCCTTGATCTCCACGCATCACACTGGCACCATCGTAGCTTTGAGCTATGAGTTTCTTCTTGTCTTCTGGCTCTGGGAGAACAGTATTCAGTGTTTCCAGCACAACAGCAGCAATGGAGTCTGCATCCGTTGATTTCATTTCCGTGAAGCCATCAAATCTTTCCACCACTTGATGCTTCTTGTCAATGTAGCGATAGACTACAACGCACTGTGTCCTAGCGGAAATATCGGTTGTTTCATCCGCTTGGATTGCCACAAACTGGGCTTCCTTAAGCTCTTGGTGAATCACTTCCTTTATAACTTCATGCATGCAGTCCAGTAGCTCATTCTGCACGGTTTTGGAAGTGCCCTTAAACACAGTTGCAGTCTTCAAATGCTGTTCCATTGTTCCAGTATCGATACTGCCAACCAAATCCACCAGGCCTCTAAACACTCCTGGATTTAGCGATGTTTCAATCTCGTCGTGTCCTCTTAATGCCAGTTCAAAAGCGCCACAAAAGCGAACACAATCAATTATCTTCGAAAGGATGTACCGGTTCTTAGCCACTTCTTCGTTGTGTTTTTGAATGCTGACTTGGTATCCTTGGTCCAGTTGAACAGCAATGTTCGCCTGTCCAAGCATCTCAAACTTGATCCTGTTATCCAAGTGAGCTTTAGAACTTTTGTGTTTTGCCAATTTGTCAGCTAGATGTTTGACGTCAGTCACTCCAGTTTTGGTCCAAGCATCGTCACCACCAAATAGGATGCATGGGAAACAATATAAGGACTTCCTAGAAACGCTTCCAGAAAGCCAGTCGTTCTTCTTGTACCATTCAGTATTGAAATTACGGACATATTGCTTCCCTCTATCTCTTGCGATTTGCTGCAGATTTATCTCTGGTTGGTCAGCTCCTAACCGTTTTACTTCCACCTTCTCCTCATAGGTTAGGGTGCCGAAAGGCTTCACAAGTAGAGAGTCAATAGTATTCATTTCTGATATTGATACCAATAGAAGAAAGAGATCACGGTATATTAATTTATATTATGTCACAAAATTACTTAAAAATAACAGTGTGTTGATTTCATTGGTATACATTACAGATTGCAAACCCTCATGTGACAAGACTACATCACCATCAAATTTGCACCTATACACATGGACAGAAAATTAAAGGCAATGATACTCACCAACAGTTGACGCTCCTTCTCGGGGTATTCACGTCCAGTAAGTCAACCAACGAGTCCAAACAAATCTGCTTTCACAGATAGTTTGCACCTGGGGGGTGATAGAAAACAACAAAAAAAACATTAGAAATCTCAAGACCCAAACCGTAACTTTTAAAACCTTAAAAGTCCAAGTGTGACCATATACTCACCAACAGTTGACGCTCCTTCTCGGGGTATTCACGTCCAGTAAGTCAACCAACGAGTCCAAAGAAATCTGATTCCACAGATAGTTTGCACCTGGGAAGTTATAGAAAACAAAAAAAAAATATTAGAACGTTTAAGACCCAAACTGTAACGTTTAAAACCTTAAAAGAGCAAGTGTGACCATATAGGCCCCAACCGCACCTTAAAAACCCTAAATAACAAATTGGGACCATATAGGCCCCAACCGCACCTTAAAAACCCTAAATAACAAATTGGGACCATATAGGCCCCAACCGCACCTTAAAAACCCTAAATAACAAATTGGGACCATATAGGCCCCAACCGCACCTTAAAAACCTTAAATAACAAATTGGGACCATATAGGCCCCAACCGCACCTTAAAAACCTTAAATAACAAATTGGGACCATATAGGCCCCAACCGCACCTTAAAAACCCTAAATAACAAATTGGGACCATATAGGCCCCAACCGCACCTTAAAAACCCTAAATAACAAATTGGGACCATATAGGCCCCAACCGTACCTTAAAAACCCTAAATAACAAATTGGGACCATATAGGCCCCAACCGCACCTTAAAAACCCTAAATAACAAATTGGGACCATATAGGCCCCAACCGCACCTTAAAAACCTTAAATAACAAATTGGGACCATATAGGCCCCAACCGCACCTTAAAAACCCTAAATAACAAATTGGGACCATATAGGCCCCAACCGCACCTTAAAAACCCTAAATAACAAATTGGGACCATATAGGCCCCAACCGCACCTTAAAAACCCTAAATAACAAATTGGGACCATATAGGCCCCAACCGTACCTTAAAAACCTTAAATAACATATAGGCCCAAAAAAAAAAAATATATATATATATAAATATATATATATATATATATATATATATATATATATATATATATATATATATATATATATATATATATAAAAATTGATATCAATATATCACAATAAATAAATATATATATATATATATATATCAAATTGTTATATATATATATATATATATATATATATATATATATTTATTTATTGTGATATTTTGATATTAATTTATATATATATATATATATATATATATATATATATATATAAAAAATTACACATAAATATACATAAACATATACATACAACAATATATATTAATTGATATTTATTATTTGATTAATTGATGTTCTTTATTTCATGATATATTATATTGTTCATGCATTTCTATTACACTTTATTTGTTATACATATTACAGTGCTATTTTTTGGCTATACATGTTACAGGATATTATCCTGTAACATGTATATCACATAAAATAGCCCTGTAATATGTATAATACATACAGGGTCAAACAAGTTCACACTAACCTTTTTTACCCTTACAGGCTTCCATACCTGCTTGCTGATTTGCTAATTTTTTAAAGACTCTCATTGGTTGAAATCGATGTCAATCAAAAATTTCAGCCAATCAGAGTCCTTCAAAAATTTGTATATATAGCAGACCGTGGGAAAAAAACAATTAATCGCGGGAGGGGCTCCTTGTAGGAGGAGCTCTTTTTAGTGTGTTGTTTTTTTTTTTTTAGAGCGTCGGTTTTTTTTTTGGAGGCCTCTTTCAATGGGCCAGAATGGATGGATGGACAATGGCTTCAATCAAGATTGGATTATTTTTGATCATTGGCTTCAATCAACATGGATTATTTTATTTTTGATCATTGGCTTCAATCAACATGGATTATTTAATTTTTGATCATTGGCTTCAATCAACATGGATTATTTATTTTTCATCATGACTATATCCAGAGAGGACAGAAGGCCAACGCTGGAGGGGTCAATTTTACAGGTAAGTATGTGCTGTTGTTTATTTTATTTTTTATTAATGTTTGTTTAAAGCTGTTTATTTTTGTATACAATGTGTTGTGTTACTAACTGTACTAACAATGTGTGTATGTGCTGTTTATTTTATTTTTTATTAATGTTTGTTTAAAGCTGTTTATTTTTGTATACGATGTGTTGTGTTACTAACAATGTGTTTGCTTACTGTGTGTAAATTAATTGTAATAATGTTGTTACTGTATTTTTTTTTTCCCTTCCCTTATTTTTATTTTATCTTTAGAAGTGACATGCACATATACATGCCTGTTACTTCTAAAAATGGAATAAAAATAGGGGGGGGGGGGGGGGGTTAGGTAGTTGGTTAATGGTTCATCCAGGGTGGGGTCGGTCACGGTCAGGCGCCCATCGGTCGCCCATAGGCCACGACCAGGGGTGGCACAGGCCTCATGGGGGTGAACATCCACCCCCATGTGGCCTGGTCAACCCCGCTCACTGCCCGAATACCCGGGGTAGCATAGGCCGCATCGGGGTGGTGCCGGGGGCCCGGTGGTGATCGGGCCTCGGGCAGGGTGGCATACATGGAGGTCATCAGGGGTGGCACAGGCCTCATCAAGGGGGTGATCCGATCACCCCCATGTGGGCCTGTGCCACCCCGCTCACCACCCGACTACCCCGATCCCGTGATCGGTGTAATCCGGTGGTGGCATGATGGCATAGCTAGGCTAGCATAGGGCAGGCCTGATCGGGGGTGGCACAGGCCACATGGGGGTGATGGCTGGGGGTGGCACTGGCACCAGGCATTGTAGGTCTAGGGTCGTCGGTGGTAGTTGGTGGGTGGCTGGGTAGGTGTCACTGGCAGGCCAGGCAGGCATAGTGGGGGACTGGGGGTAACTGGTCACCCCTAACTTTTATTAGGGGCTACTAGGGGTTTTGGTTTGGCCAGGGGCAGGGGCAGGTGCCAGGCAGAGGCAGGTGTAGACTTACTGTGTTAGGCAGGCAGAGCAGATGAGTAGATTCAGCCAGGGAGGTCTCTCAGTCTCAGCGTGACCAGGGTCAGGAAACAGAAAGGGGGAAGGGACAGGGAACTGGTGGTTTTATTGACTGTATCAGTCAATCAAAATCAAACTCGAGGCTCTATTTGCTGGCGGGCGCTCAGGGCTAACGGTCTGGGTGGGTTTAGATTGTTCTCTTAGTAACTGTACAACCTTCCATCATTGATTGGTCAATGATGGAAGACTGTCATTTATTAATTGATACATTTATGACCGCCCATGCATATCGTCACTGTGATGGTGGGCGGCATGCATTAACGGTCAGTGGGCCAGGCCAGGACTCATTGAAGAGAAGAGAAGAGTCTAAAGGTTAGTGTACACAGTGTAACTATTGTAATTTGATCACACAGGGTGCAGGCAGGGGGCGATAGATAGATACACAGCATTAGTTAATGTAGCGCAAGGGTTATTTTAAAGTGACAGTGTCCCTTTTCTAACTTTAATTCATTTTAATAGTATTTAGACTTGAAATGATGATGTACACCTTATATTTATTTGTTTTTGGGTTATACTAATACATTGTTGTGTTTTTTTTATTGCAGGGTGAAGAAAATATTTGGGGGGGGCGTTTGCCCTGACGCCCCAATGGACGGGCCGCCCCTGCAATAGATTATTTAGATCTGCTGTTAAAGTGAAGTCCAAAAGTTGCTGCACAGTTCCAGAGCTGCAACCTGGTCTTGTAGATCAAATATGATCCAAATTGCTTGGTATTTTCATGTTTTTTAAAGCCATATTGCAGGGAGCTGTGTTGTTTTGCTTCCTCTCTGTTTGCTGCCAGCCACACCCTTCTCTTGGTACAATCAGTTGTGAAGTGTAAGGGGACAAATATTTTTATATAGGGGTTTTGGGTGTTGGATAACTTTGGCCTCCATTGCATGGCTCCCATAAGAATTGAACCAAGTGAAGTATACTCATAAATCACTACTGAGCTATTACATCACACATGTAAATCTAACCTCTGAAATATGCCACCTACACTTTTGAAATGTTCCTAATATCCTAAGCCCCAAGTACTTGTCAAATAGCTATTTTGGAAATCGCTATCACATGCCTCCTGTAACCAAATACCTAGAATTTAAAAAAAACAAACCCTATTGGTACGTAAAGGCAGAAAAATGCCCCCATGAAGCATGGATCCCTAAAATATGTTGGTATGAAGAAGTTAATCTGACACAATTAAGGGACCCCCGGGATCCCCTCTCAATATTTGTTCCCTTTTGTGAGCTCAGGTATCCCCTGGGATTTCCTAGATACCTGTTACCCTCTATGGGCAAGGGAATCCATGGGATTCCCTTCAAAGCACTCTCCCCTTTGAAACTGGGTATCCCTCAACTAAAGTATAACCATGGGAATTTTTATGGACCGCCATGGTACATAATATTAACTCTTTACCATGGTATACTAAAATTAACCCCTATACCACAGGACCCACATGGAACCTAATATTAACCCCTTTGCCATTGGGGTATGACCATGGGGATCCTTATGGACCTCCATGGCACCAAAAATTAACCCCTATACCATGGGGATCCTCAGAGACCCCCATGACAACTTTTTGCTACCACCACAGGTGTCAATATTGGACCTCTAGGAACCCTAATACCTCCATGGTAGTTCATAAGGACCCCCATAAAATATGAATAATCACTCTTCTGCCCTGGATAAGTGGGCACTTCCATGTTGATTGAAGAATCAGTCATCTTTCCTCATCTTTGCCACATCTTTGGGTCCTAAAAAAATCTTACTTGACACAGTCCAAAGTAAGAAAAAAATCTTAACTTTTATTTATTTTAAACTGCATGCTATTTTTAATACTCTAAACCCAACAAACAGACATATGAGCTTTACTTGTAAATGCACTACAGTGCTCCTTTAAGATTGTGTGTTCACTGTGGCAAGGTTTTCCATTTTATTACTAGACTGTAAGTTCTCTTGCTTCCCTGGTGGTCAAGTGGTTAGGGCTTGGTGCTTCCACTGCTGTCGACCTGGGTTCAATTCCAAGTCAGGTAAGCAAGACGTCACACCACCCTGAAGATGAGCAGGGTTGGGCCTGGTCAGTACTGGAATGGGAGATCACCTAGCAATACCAGGAGCTGTATGCTGTGGCCCACTGGGGAACAACTGGCAACCCACTCTAGTATATCTACCAAGAATACCATGGACATAAAGATGTTCTGGTGTATTACGGTCCATGAGGTCATGGAGAGTCGGAAACGACTGAATGACGCAAAACAAAAGTTCTCTTAGAATGTCTCCCATTATACCACTAGACTGTAAAATCTCTGGATTATAATCTCTCACTATAATAAGAACAACCAAATGAAAAAAAGCAACAATGGGCCTTGTCTTAAGTGGATTTCAGATACAAGTATGCCCTATCATCAGATTTTTAATATATCAGTTTCCAGGTAAGAGATCCAAGTCTAGAAAATTCTATGAAGTTGTAAAATAAATTATAAAAGGGTCAAAAAAGAATCGTTCTCTGCTTGAAAAATATGTCATATATTTTTCTGTATATGCATTAAGGTAGGTGCCTCCATTTTCAGTCATTGCTCTGTTTTGCCAGCTGCCATTTGAATTATTGAAACTTTTTGAGTAGATGCATCCATTTTGTCTCACTTCCTGAGAGCTGAATCATAAGAGATTGTATGTTATCTATCAGTGGTGGGAGAGGTAGAAGAGGAGGGAACTAGGAGAAATCAGAGAGTTCTGTTAGATAACTGAATCAGACTGAATCCACAACCTTTACATGTTTAATTGTAATATGCAATTATTTTTTATTGTAGGCTTCCATTTTGTTTACTAGGCTACGTTTTGAAGCTTCTATCTCAACAGGATGTATGATTTTACTCTTGTAACTCTATATTGTATTTATGTGGTTGAGTGTAAGGAAAATAGTATCTAACATTTTTCAGTGATTCATCCATCAGACATAGCTACCCAAAAGGTCCTGTCAAATCTTGGCGATATTAACATTTAATAATTGATAACAAAAGGTGTCTTGGCACTTGATTACATGGTTCCTTGCACCTATGAGAAATGTTTAAGTACTATTACATGGCTACTTCAAGAGTTAATGAACACCCTCTGTTTTCTTGTAAGGCTCTGCGAGTGCTAACAGCGAGACAAATCCATACATGTAAACTCAGCTTCCTGCAAGAGCAAACACCTTATAAGAACATTACAAATAATCTTAAGAAAGAGCTAGAAGTGTCTTAGTAGGAAACAAAATAGCCTAAAAATGCATTTTTCAGGATACTAATAACAAAATGAAAGCCTACACATCCTAAAGCACAAAACAATCCTTTCTAATGCTTAACTCAGCCCTATTCAAAAATACTATCAACTAAATTAAACACAGTCAGTCAACTAATGCTACCTGATTAACACAGAGAGCCAATACAGTTCTAGTCCATATGGGTGGTCTGATATGTATTAACTCATTGATTCCCAATATTAATATCACTTCTAAATGAAACATAAAAAAAATATGATTTATTATTGATGATTTGCGAGCTTGAGACTGTTGTGCAATTAATTCTAATGTCTGTCATCGCTTTCCCCGTCATTTACAGTGCAGTATTGATTTTATTTGCATTTATAGTGCTACAGACAGGGCTTAAACCACCTTGTGAGTCCTCCCTAGCACTCGTAGGATTTTCTCCTTTTTTTGCCATTTACGGGAGTGAAAACATTTGCGGGCCTGGGTAAATTTGGGATTTTAGCGATCGTAACTCTTGCAGACGTGAAAGGTAGACGTGAAAGACTACGCGAGCCCGCAAGCGTTAGCAACAACTTGTATGCTCACAACTATATATGTGACTAGCGACTTGCCCGTCAAAAAATGACGGCAATGTGATGTATATGTTTGTCAAGTTGTTTAGTTATTAACATATATTTTTGACACTTGTAAGTATTTTAATATGAACGTGTATTTTTGTAAAATGTTGATGTAATGGTTTTTTAAAATGTAATTTGTATCTGAAGAATTGTTAACTTTAATATACATTGAATGAATAGTAAAGCAAAAAGTAAAAAGCCTTCTTGAAACGTTGCGAATTTTAACATGAAGTTTAAAATATATGTAAGCAATAACCTTCAAAGTATATATTTTGAAACTTGAACTTTATTTTTTATGTAAGTTTAGAAGTTGAGAAAACATTGATATAATTTTGAACATTATAAACAGGAACATAGTGAATACATTTTGTAACCTAATTTTTTATTAAAAGTATTAAAATTTGAATGTAAAAACAATTGACCTTTAAATTAATCAGTATTAACATGAAATTTCTATCACAATAATTGTTAACTTGAATATACATTGAATGTAGAGGAAGGCATACAGTAAAACTCTCCTTAAAACGTACGTAATTAAAGTAATTCATTACTGAGCACATAAACTGGCGATAAACATTAATGTAGTTAGTAATCTTAATATAACAGACAATATTTACATTGTGACTTAAAAGGTGCTTGACCTCTTAACATCCACTTTGTAATCTGTTGAATGAAATAACTTGAAAATATATATTTTAAACTTCTAACATTAGAAACATTAACATAGTGACTTAACATTTTAACATAATTTTTACTAAAAATGCAAGGCAAGTATTTTGTGAGGCGAATCATTCATAAACAGTACTTTCATTAATTATGACTGAATTAAACAACCAATTGTTATGTATTTTGGAATGCTTTTAAAAAATGTTGGCATCTTTAATTTGTATCCTGCAAAGTTATAGTACTTCATAGTAGACAATGTTTTTAGTAAAAATACGTCCATCTTCTAATAAATCACCTTGACTTTCATTGTTTTCAATGTAAACTTTAATAGCCTGTGGATTTTTGCACCGTGACAACGCAACGTACAATTGACCATGTGCAAAAACTGGTTCTTCCAAGTAAATACCCACAGATTTGAAAGTTTGACCTTGTGATTTATTAATGGTCATGGCAAATGCCATAATAATGGGAAATTGTCTTCTTTGAAGTATAAAAGGGAGACTACTTTCACTTGGTGCTAAATATATTCTTGGTATGAAAACTCTCTCTCCTTTATGGGTCCCAGTTAAAATTTCAGCATCTATAAAATGGTCCTTTAATTGTTGAACAATTAATCTTGTGCCATTGCATAGGCCTTTTTTTGGGTTCATATTTCGCAGTAACATGATAATTGCACCTTTCTTTAGCTGCAAAATATGTGGTGGCATTCCAGAAGGAGTTAAAGAGTTAATGAATTCAGTTGAAAAGTTTGCCTGACTTTCATTGTCATCAGCAAGTACAGAATCAGCACTGTGATAATTTCTTTGTGGTGCATTAATTTTTTTAAAGATTTCATTATTGAGTATTAATGCATCTTTATTTTTACACGTCAGTATAACTTGGTTGGCAAGCTCAGAATATTCTTCGTTATTTATGCTCCCTTCAAATATAGCCGATATAATATCTTGTTGACAAATCATATGAGGTGGTATCTCTACAGTGTCGTCAGGTAAATGTAGTATTTTTTCTGTTCTTCCTTCTCCAATTTTAATAAGCCAATCATTGAAATCAGTTTGGCCTTCTGATCTCATATTTTGTTGCAGTTGAAGATGGGTAAAATGTTTCCATACTGTACTTGACTTTATACATGTTTCAATAATGTCTGTTCGATTTCCATGTACAACGACAGGTAATGTTTGTCTAAAATCGCCACCCAACAAAATTACCTTTCCACCAAATGGAAAAATATTATCCATGACTTCACGAAGCAAACGGTCAATACATTGGAGGGCATAGCATGACATCATTGTGGCCTCATCTATTATAATTAATTTACATTTCTTCAATTTCTTTGCTTGTAATGATGTCATGCGAATATCTGACACTGAATTTTCCAAAATAGGCACTGGCAGTTTGAATCCACTATGAACAGTTCTTCCACCTTCTAATAAAAGTGCAGCAATTCCAGTAGTGGCAAACGCCATTGCTATTTGTCCTTGTGCTCGTACTGAACTCATTAATAAATTGTACAAATATGTTTTCCCTGATCCGCCAGGTCCATCAAGATAGAAATAACGCTCTGTCACCATGTCATCATCTATAGCATTTTTAATGGCATGAAATGCTTGCAATTGTAGTGTATTTAAAGTTGCAAGTCTTTCTTCTGTTCTTTCTGCTTGTAGTTGAATGTCATAGTCTTCAAAGTTAATGTCATCTATTAGACCTGGATCAGGCAAATTAAAACTTGCACAACTTAATCCATGAGTTAAAAAGACTTCTTGAATTTCCATTAAGGCTTTTAAGTGTGCAATGGGTTCATTGTATCGTCGCATAAAGTCTTCAGCCATATTACTTTTAAAAGTCTCCCACAAAGCTAATGCATTTGGAGCATTTGAGAAGATACAAATAAAAGCAAATTGTTCTCTCATCTGTCGTGGCATTTGACATTGTGCTGCTTCTTCTAAACATCTTTCCCACTCTGTATCATCAGCGAGTAAGTTTCTATTTCTTGCAGCTAAATGGAAGGATTCATATACAATGTCATTAACAGTTCTTAATTGTTCAAAACTTTGTGCTCCTGGAACATTTAAAAGTAATATCCGTAAGCAAAATCGTTCAACATCTCTTGGACTGACTGTGTAAATTCGTGGAATTATTTTATTGCCTCTGGTTTTTCTTGCTCTCCATAATCCATTCACAAAAACATAGTGATATGGAATTTCAATATATAAGTATTGTGTTGCTTGAGCATCAGTGGAATTTAATGCAAACCATGCAGTTAGTGTAGTGTGACGATCTTCACTTTGGGCCAATGCATTAATTTCATTTCCAGAATGGAAATAGACTAAATGTCGTTGTGGCAAATGTACTGCTAAGCTATATACTGCATGTGATCTATCATGCATTTCAAATTTTAAAAGCCGCCACATAGCTTCTGGCGCACTGACATAGCGAGCATCTACATGAGATGCAAGTTCATCATGTACTAACTCACTACTTTCAGGGTTGTCTGCACTTTTGACGACTACAGTAGCTGCATCGTAACCTTTGTAAATATATTTGTAGACATATTTAATGGATTTGATGGAAGTGCAGGCTTCTACGTTGATGTGGGCGTTGTACTTCATGAGTA
The DNA here is from genome assembly GCA_027410445.1 of Discoglossus pictus. Lineage (NCBI taxonomy): Eukaryota > Metazoa > Chordata > Amphibia > Anura > Alytidae > Discoglossus > Discoglossus pictus. Next base: position 223,016,615 of record CM050164.1, on the reverse strand, counting down.
AATGTGGATTGTAGGGTACTACATATCTATTGTCCACTTTTTTTCCACGAATAATGGCACTATCTCCTTCTCTTCTTTTATAAAGTGGATATCCATCACAATTTGCATATGTTTTGTCTCTATAATCTTTTGGAAAATCTTTTGAACATTGATTATTTTCCATACATGGTGATTGTGGATTAAGGTCTCCACAGGGTCCATGAATCATGCGATGAGTAACAATCTCATATAGTCTACCATATAGTTCTGGATCCGGTAGTTCAGTAACTATGACTGCATCCACTTTGTCCGAAGTATCTAATTTATCTTTCTCTTGAAGTATTATGAGAAGATGTGCATGTGGAAGGCCTCTTTTTTGAAATTCAATGGTATATACATAAGCAAGACATTTGCCAAATAACTGATTTATAGTGAAGTCCCGTATTAATTCATTTAATTTTATCTTAAAAACTCTGGCTACTAAATCTGGTCGATCTGAAGCACTTTGTCCAAGAAGTAGATTTTGATTAATTTCTGGCCATTGTGGATTACATGTAAATGTCACAAATAAATCTGGTTTTCCAAATTTTGTCACAATAGCCATAGCATCATTGTATCTTTCTCTCATATTTCGAGGAGATCCTTGAAAGGAAGATGGTAAAATGATGGCTTTGCCAGCTGTCATGTCTCTGCTTGTAGCCACGTCAGCAACATAGTCCATGAGTCCACAATATTGTTCTACACGTAGTTTATCTTGTTGATATTTTATAAAGTTTAAATTATTTGCCTCAACTTGCAAATATGAATCAATAATCCATTGTTGTGTTAGTTTCCCACCACATAAAATTGGATTAAATTCATCTCTAATGGCAATTTGAGCAACTTTAAATTCAAGCATAGAAACATTATTTCGGATTCTGGCTTTAGCATTTGGGTAACTGGGAAGGGTTAATTTTGGTTGCCAACCTGCTTCTCCGTGTGGGAAAAAGATGGGATATGTCATTGGATCTAAATTTGGACTTAAGATATTAATATTAATAAATGGTTGGTCCTCATTTCTGGGATATACTCTAATGTCTCTTTGAAATGGTGGTTCTCCTTCATCATTGTGAAAGACCATTGCAACCTCATTTGATGTTGGCAAGTTATAACGACGTTTATCAGTATGTCTGTCTCTTTTAAGCACCATATTAACCTTTGGCATGGGTAATTGATGTCTTTGTGCATGAAGTAGTTGTTCATTTTCTACTTCTGCCAATTTTTTGTAAGCTTTACTGTAGGGATTGTTGTCCATAATGTTATTTAGCTCTATAAAAACCCTGGGTAAGCATTTTTTATTTTCTTCCATCTGCATACGTTGGTCAACAGCTTCCATTGTATCTAGGACATATAGTTGAGCAAATTTTCTTTGCTCTCCTTCCTCTGGATGTAAATGTGAAGTCCGATGATAAATTTGTCCTTGGACTTTAAAACAGTAAGGACCATGTCCTGGTACATTAGCAGCCAATGTTGCCCCCATAGATGCAAATGATATGGCACTATTGTAGGATCTTATGTTTGTTTTAAAATTGTTGTAATTTGGAAAAGTAGGTTCAGTCATAATATTTAGTAAATAGGTTGGAAATTGTTTCCTTTGTGGAAGTTTGAACTTTCCTTTTTGACAACAACTAATAAATTGTCCATCTCGGGGTCTCTCCTGTTTAAAATAATAAGCCTCACAAAATTGACATTGAGTAGTCATGTCCCCACAACTATGAACCTCTACTGCTAAAGACTTCAGTAAAGGACAATTTGCAAAGCATATTGGATGTTGACTTTGATATTCATCAGATGAAAAGTCCTGAAATGTTTCAACAACAGGTTCTAAATGTTTAGTTTTTTTTCGTAGATTTTCTTGGTATATGTTGGACTTGTTCGGTTGAAATGTCCTGTAAGTTTTTAGTAAGAGTTTGTAAATGCTTTGTTTTTGTAGTTGTTTTTTTTGGTCTATCTTGACTGGTATGTTGTAAAATGTCATCTGATGTTTTAGGAACAGTTTGTAAATGCTTTATTATTTTTTTATTTTTTTTGGTTGTATCTTTCATTTTTGCAGCTGATATTCTTTTATTTGCAAGTCTTTTGCGTTCTTTTTCTCTTTCGAATTTCTTTCTCCTCCGGTGTCTGCTGGGCGGCCCATCTCTCTTGTCTTTCTCTAGTTTGACGTCTTTTCTTCTCTTCTTTGGTCTCGTTATCAGCCATATTAATCTGTAAAGGAAAAAAAATAAATGTAATTGTGTATATTTAAATTTGTAATTCCTGTTAAAGATTATTGTGCACAATTGGTGAAATAAAAGGCAAATCATGAATGTATCATTTATATTTAGTTAAATTTATAATTCCTGTCTTCACTGGCTAAGAATTTGGCCAATGGAATACTGCTGTAAATAAGCATGTAACATATTTATTTAAAATAATGGTTTTATGTATTAAAAACTTTGTTTGTGGATAGATATTTACCACTGCAAAACTTCTTTGCTGAAAAAAAAAAGATGTGGTTATTGAGCAATGTATTGCATAGTAGCAATTTAAATAAAATAAGGGAGATAGTAAATTAATTATTTTATTTTTCTGTTGACACGGATGCAACTGAAAGCATTTTCTTTAGTTTTATACTTTAGTACTTATTATAGTTTACCTTGGTTGAAGTGTGATTTAAATCCGAATGTTTGTTGGTCCTCGTTTCAAAATTGTTGTCCAATGGTGTGGTCCTCTGTTGGAAGTCCTCGTCCGATGGTGTGGTCCTGTGGCGATATCCCTCGTCCGATGTTGTGGTCCGTTGGTAAAAGTCCTCGTCCGATGGTCTGGTCCTGTGTTGAAATTCCTCGTCTGCTGGTCTGGTCCGAGTCCTCGTCCGATGGTCCGGTCCTGTGGAAAAAGTCCTCGTCCGATTGTCTTCACGCAGTATCTGTTGTAATCTAAAATAGAAAATGTTGTTTGAGTGAAATGTGTTTTAAATAAATGAAAAATGTATTAATTTGACTGTATTGTATGAGTTATGGTTATTTTTTTCTATCTTTGTTTTTTTTTACTTTCTATACAATCCGACAACTTTTGTTATTCTTATTGAAGGTTCTTAGTAAGGCTTGTGGGTTGTAATATATTAAATAAGATGTGTTTATGTTATTTTTTGTACAATCCTGTTTTGTGCACACCACTTGTGGTATAGTTATTTAACCTTTATTGGGATGGTTATAGTTAGTGAAACATGAAATAATATAATTAAGGTAGTTTGCTATGTGTTTGTGTTAGTTTTTGACAATCCTGTTTGGTGCGCATCACTTGTGCAAAACTTATTTCTTCTTGATTGTACAGGTTATAGGTTGTTAAACATTAAAGAAGAATGTTAATATAGTTTGCTATGAGTTTGTGTGATTTTTTATACAATGCTATTAGGTGCACAACACTTTTGTTATTCTTATTTTTGTGTGTCATTCAATTGGGATTTGGCTAATTGAATCGTGCTCTAAATAAGCACATAGCATATTTTTTTAAATAAGTTTTTAGTCATTGAAAAACTGTATTTTTGATATTTTTTTAGTAACTAAAACCTTATTTTAAAGAAATTGTTATGTTGTTATTTAGAGCCCTATTCAATTGGGCAAATTGCAATTGAATGAGGTCCTTTGTGTGTACCATATGTTGCATAGTTTGGCCCTCATTCAATTGCATGTTTTACAATGTAATAGTACTCTAAGGCCGTAATTAAATTGCAATGTAGAAATTTGAATAGGGTTGTAAATAAGCACATGACATATATTTGTGAAAATAGAATAAGGGCCTAAAAGTTCTTATTTATAGCCATATTTAATTGTCCAAAATAGCAATTGAATGAGGGCCTTTGGTTACTGCATTTGTTATATTGTGAGCTCCTCATTCAATTGTGTTTTGTCCAATGGAATAGAGCTCAATATCACCACAGAGCATATTTTTTTAGGGAATTTTGTATTTAGTGAACTTGTATCCAAAAGCAACGTGTTCACAAAAGAAAAATTTCCTTTAAAAAATATGCTCTGGGCTTATATAGAGCCCTATTGAAATGGGCAAATCACATTTGAGTGAGGCCCTTGGCCATTAAAGACATATAGGTCCTCATTGAATTGCAATTTTGCCAATTGAAGAGGGCTCTATATAATCACATAACATATTTATTGAGCAAAGTTTTTAGTTATTGAAAACCTTGATTGTGGTTAGAAATTCAGTAACTAAAAAGTTCTGTTTCAAAAATATGTTATGTGCTTATATAGAGCCCTATTCAATTGAGGAAGTCGCAATTGAATAAGGCTCATGGTTATTTCTTGTTTATACTTAATACTTTACCTTGATTGAAGTTTTGAATGACAGACGGTCCCCTCCTGCCAATCTTAATCCGCTGGTCTTCTTGTAGTGTCTGTTTGAAAAAGAAAGTGAAATAGTTATTTGTATATTTATAATTTTTCATCTAGCAAAGCATGTAATGTCTTGTTGTATGTTACCTCTTCTTCTTTGTTGGTGTTCTTTAAAAGGGATTGTGCTTCACAGTGCACGGTGCAAATTGTTGAGAGACGCTGTTGATGCAGAGTCTGTTTGAATATTAAAAGAAATAGAAAGATTCAGCTTTATAGGATCTATTGAATTGCAGAAAAGGAATGTATTTTAAATATATTTGTGTAATTTTTTTCAATTAACCTTATTTTTTGTTGGGGGCTACACACATATGTCACATACATGAAGCACATTCCATAGTTTAATGTAATTATTTTGTGTACGTGTGACATATCAGTATACATGAGTCAAATTTAAATGGTTAAATTAACCTTATATTTTTTTTTTCCAACACACATAAATGTCTGTGTGTGAGATGTAACTATAGATGATACACATATATGTGCATGTGACATATCAGTATACATGACATATAATGTCATTTAAATGTAGTTGTTTACTGATTTTGTTGTAAGCTAATTTTGTTGCATTGGCAATACACATAAATGTGGTGTCACATGTCACTATACATTATACAGATATATGTCCGTGTCACATGTCACTATGAAGAGGCAATACACAGAAATGTGCGTGTCACATGTCACTATACATTATACACATATATGTCCGTGTCAGATGTCACTATGAAGGGGCAATACACAGAAATGTGCGTGTGAGATGTCACTATACATTATACAGATATATGTCCGTGTCACATGTCACTATGAAGAGGCAATACACAGAAATGTGCGTGTCACATGTCACTATACATTATACACATATATGTCCGTGTCAGATGTCACTATGAAGGGGCAATACACAGAAATGTGCGTGTCAGATGTCACTATACATTATAGACATATATGTGCGTGTCACATGTCACTATACATTATACAGATATATGTCCGTGTCACATGTCACTATGAAGGGACAATACACATAAATGTGCGTGTCAGATGTCACTATACATTATAGACATATATGTGCGTGTCACATGTCACTATACATTATAGACATATATGTGCGTGTCAGATGTCACTATACATAAAGCTCTGTTTAATATTAAATTATGTTTTTTTGTTGTTTTGTTAAATGAACCGTATTTTTTTTGTGAGCCTATACACATAAATGTGCCATACATGATGACTACATAAATCCTATTTTTTATTTTTATTTGTTTGACCTGTCCTGATAATAAAATGTAATATATTATAGCTTACCTCTCAGTTGTAATTTGCACAATGCAAAGTAGTAAATTAGTAAAGAATTGTCTTCTCAAGTAAAAGCAGCAGTTATCTCAGAAGTCACTCCGTTGATCACCTGAGGAGAAATGTATTTTTTTGTTTGAAATAGGCAGTATTTATAAACTTGTAGAAAGTTCTGGAAAGTGAGACCGTTAGAACGCAATACGCATGCGCTATTTGCGTTCCAGCTTACAATTTGCGTTCCATCCGCCATTTTCTGCGTATTACTGTTCAAAATGGTGTTTAATCTGATTGTGATACGTTCCGCATAGTATGTGTTTCATTATTGCGAGTAAGTGTAGTATAGTTACGTCTGAAGCCTCGTTTTCGTTTTGTTCGTCGGCCATTTTTTCTCTCGCTTAGCGATGGTATTAGTGTGTAAAGTGTTTATTTTGATTTAAATGTAGGTGTAATTTGTTTTTTTGAGGTGCTGGCTGGTTCCTCTTGCTGTAGGTAAGCTTTTTATGTGTTTGTTGTGTGTCTTTGTTAAGTTTTAAATGTTTGTATGTCGGCGTGTTGCGTCCGATGTTTGCGAAGTCGTAATGTGTGGTAACGTGTCTCGTATGGTGTTTGCGTGTGTAGCCTCGTTTTCGTTTTATTCGTCGGCCATTTTTTGTGTCGCTTAACAAACTATTTAGTGTCTAAACTCTTTTATTTTGAGTGCAATTAAGTTGTAAGTTGCATTTTTGAGGTCCTGGGTGCTTCCTGTTTGTGTAGGTAAGGTTTTTATGTATGTGCTGTGTGTATGTATTGTGTTTGTAATTTTGTAATGTTCGCGAGTTGCGTCCGAGTGTTGCGAGGCCGTAATGTGTGTGAACGTGTGTCGTATGTTGTTTGCGAGTGTCGTAATGTGTGTGAACGTGTGTCGTATGTTGTTTGCGAGTGTCGTAATGTGTTGCGACGTAAACTTTTTTTTGCAAGGGTCGCAGTTGCTGCAACTGAAGACCTCGCTTTGCGAGGTCCTCAGGTGCTGGCATGGAGCGCCTGCGGCGCTCCAAGCCAGCAACTGAGGCCCTCGCTTTGCGAGGGTCCTCAGTTGCTGGCAAGGAGCGCCTGCGGCGCTCCATGCCAGCAACTGAAAACCTGGCACAGTGCCCTCGCTTCGCGAGGGCCGCGGGCTCGCTACGCGAGCCGCGGCCCTCGCTACGCGAGGCACGCGACTCGCTGCGCGAGCCCCGGCCCTCGCTTCGCGAGGCACGCGTCTCGCTGCGCGAGCCCCGGCCCTCGCTTCGCGAGGGCCGCAGGCTCGCTACGCGAGCCCGCAGCGTTAGCAACAACTCGTACGCTCACAACTATATATGTGATAGGTGAATTGGTGGGGGACGGTGTCACAGGCTCATATTAGATTGCGGCTATTCGGGGGGATTATGGGGTGGATGTAGTAACCTCTTAATTGTTGAATATAATAAATCAAGCCTTCAATCCTACAAATAGGGGTGTCAAGTTGATAATAGAGTCAGATTTGATGCTTGTATGCTTCTCAGAGGCATTTCTGTGAGAGTACACATAGGATTTTTTTCACAATCTGAGTACTTACAAACACTGGTAAGTTCATATATCTCTCTCGTTTGGGACAATGTGATGGGCAATGTGATCAATGGGAAAGCTACACATTTGTTGCAATTTTTAGCTATTTAACACCATTCAGCAGTCATTTTTCCAACTTTTATTAAAGTGGTGTAATGTGCTTGGTACTGATTTAAAACTCAACTTTACTTGTAAAATTCCCTGTGGGAGTCATGGAATGGAGCCCCATATTTAGTCATTTTGTTTTATTATTTTCAAAATAAATTATTCTAATATTTATATATGTACATCAGTTTAGAGCTGATTTTCATTGTATGCCTTAACACATATTAAACATATTCATTACTCATTTTGCCCCTTTACTCTCAAAGATCCTATGCCACTGCAGTGGTGTTTTATAGTGAAAAAGAGAATAGGAACTGTTGGGGGGATAACCTTTCCTTTTGTTACCAAGGTAGAATTATTTTAGAAAGCAAAATAAATAAACAAATAAAAGAACCCAGAGTATACATTTGTTATATATATTTTCCTTTCTCGGCGCATTCAGTTTGTTACTCTCTCAGGAGGGTGTGACCTTGTAAACTAATGAACTTTCCATTACATCGATTGAGTGCACTACAATTTGTAGATTTCACATTCCTATTGTGCAGACTGCTGTTTCCTGTGAAGTCTTACAAAAAGTCAGACAAAAACAAAATGGTATATATCACAGCAGCAGAATTGTATATTAAAAGTAAAAATATAGGCTGTATTATTTTTAAAAGATTGCATTTTAAATGTTTGACTATAGTGGTCCTTTAAAGTAATTTTTACAGTTGTAAGACTGTTTTACCAACACACATGTTGTGCATTGCTGTACGTACAGCCATGTAAGTGTGCACGCTCCTTATGTAGCTTTACACACTTACACTCATTATATTAGTGATGTTTATTTTAGAAGGGTTTCCCATTAGGTCACTGGATTATACGCTACTGGATTACTAAATGTAAGCTCCCCCCACACCACAAAATTGAACATATCTTTAGGAGGGGCCTCCATGTTACAAATAGGCTATAAAGGGTTTTCCATAACTACAAGATCTCAAGGCCATAGGAGCAGATTTCCTGCTAAATAATGCAACTCCAGTTAAACTTCTGGCATTTGCTAGGTTCGTCCATTGTCAACTAGTATGTTTGTTGGATTGGCATTGATTCACCCACAATATAAGACGGCATGTTAAATTCCTTATGGCTCGGTCTCTTATCCTACCATTCCACTTTAAGTAACTTCAAGCATGGTCTACAACATTAGATTGCAAGTTCCTTTAGGATTGTAAACTCTGTGGGGCTGGATTGAAAACTTTTGAAAACTTTTTGGGGCAGAGTTTTCCTTTCTAATGCTAGTTTGTAAACTCCTGAGGAAGGAGTCTCCAATTATAATACTAGATTACAAGCGTCTTGGGTTAGAAACTTTAATTAAACCACAACAATGTAAGCTGCTTGGAACAGGTTATACCATTATACCACTACATTAAGGTTCTTGGAGCAGGGTTCCACATTACACACATAGATCAGATGCTCTTTGGGACAAGATCTCCCATTATATCAATAGAGTAATGAGCTCATTGGGGCATGAACCTACCTTATAAAATTGCCTATTTTAAGGACATCATAGTATTAAACCGTTTTAATACTAATATTTTAAGGACACATCATAGTAATGATAATATATATAGGCTGTAAGGATCTTGGGGCTTTATCTCCCTGACTGTTACCTTACTACACGTGTATTACTGATTCTATTCTCCTTCATGTTTTGTACACTCTTGGCTCTATATAAATAAAATTAGACATACAAACATACATACATGCATTAGGAATGGATTTAACACTGTGCCTAGTATTTCCTTAATTCATTTAGGGACTGAATGTACACTGGATTTGATTCCCTGTAGCCAGAAATGGAGTAAAACTCCTTTTTATTACATAACTGTGCTGTTGTCTGCCCGGATCAGACAAATCAAAGCTAATTGAATCCTGTATATCAGCTTACCATGAAGTAGCTTCTGATGTTGTATTGCCAATTCCCAAGCTGAAGAGAGAATAAGCAGGACTGCAGGATTCAATTGGGAACATCAATAACGAGCAACACATTTGACTGCACTTTGTCTCCAATATGTCCCCTATGAATAATTCCATACATACTGGGAGCTCTACTCTATTAAAGGCAGTCATGCTTTAAAAAAGAACCATTGATGTGCCATATCTGTAAAACTGTGGAGGGACTCTAAAACAGCTGACCTGTAGAAGGTTATGTTGTTAGCCAAAAACTAATGTATGTATTTGTATTCGTATTACACAATCAACATGCACAGCGCTTTACAGAGATATGGTACAAAACAATAACACAACATAAACACAACCAACAACAATCTACAAATATATGAGTAAAGACCCATAAAAGCCAAATCATGGTAAAAGGGAAAGTATATGTCAATAGGGGGATGCTACTAAATGTCTAGAAGTGCATTCGGTAATGCAGCAATCTTTAAGCTAAGCCTTGAGATTGGAGGTTTCTTTGATGTTGTGTGGCTGTATGTTACGGAGATGTGAAGCTACTAGTGAGAAAAGTTTTAGCTGAGGGAGCTCTAGAATTAAATGGACCAGTAAAGACGAGATGAGAAGAGAGATACAAAGAGGAGGTGAGGAGTGAATAGCCTTTAAGCAGAATAGCTATTATTTACATTATTGAAAGCCAGCTGAATCCCTTTAGCATGGGAGAAGGAAGAAATTTAGAAGAGAATATTACAATATGAACAGCTGCATTAAGTATTGATTGCACATGTGATAGATGAGAAGCAGGAACAGGGCAGAGGTAGTGGTTACAGTTGTGTAGTAGACCAGGAGCGTGATCAGCAGTCTCAAAGGCAAAAGATAGGTCAAGCAGTATAAGAATATTGTCCCCGTGCATGTCATAGGTTACCTTTGTCAAAGCTCTTTGTATGGAGTCAGAAGAGCAGAACCAGACTGTAGTAGAGTAAACCAAGTAAACCAAGTAAATCTAAGAAGACTAAGGCCCCTATTCAATTGCATATTCCAAGCTACAGCGACAGAACGATTTAATTGAACAAGTCCGCAATTTAAGGGCTGAAAGCCGAAACCATAAACCATGCAATCGTAAGTAGCATTTCAGAGCATGATCATGATCACTTAAGCAAGGCCATAACTAACAATTTATAAACATCCAATAGTAAATGAGAACGTCATCATGACGTCAGTAAAACATGTTGGTTACATGTCAATCATTTAGAGTTTAGAGGCCCGATATGCAATCAGACTCGCAATCTGGCAAAGCACAAAATAATAAAAATGAATGACGATACTGTATTAGTCCATGTGGGTGGCTTGATATGTATTAACTCATTGATTACAGAAATTGATATAACACGGAAAATAAACATACATTTTTTTTGGGGGGGATTGCAGATTTGCGAGCTTGAGACTGTTGTGCAATTCATTCTAATGTGGGGAACTGTAGCAATTGAATAGTGATTTACGATTGTAACATTTACGGGTTTGAAAGTTCTAAGGCTTATCTGGGTCGGAGTTACGATTTTAACAAGGACAGGGATTTTGAGCTTCTAACCCGCAAATAATTTGCAGCTAACGAAAATACGCCAATTGAATAGCAAATTAGTTTATGGGCTACATTACTGGCTCCAGTAATAGGGGCCTAGATGTTCAAGAAGCTTAAGCAAAAGGAAGTGGGGATACAGGGCAATAGTTATTGAGCTCAGGTAGGATCAAGGTAAGCCTTTAATAGGATAGACGTGACCATGATATGTTTGAAGGAAGACTGAACTACAGCTATGGAAAAGAAGCTGCTGAAAATGCTAATTAGACGATCGATGACTGAGTAAAAGGAAAGGCATAGAGGGCAAGTGGAGAATAGTGGAGCAGGCCAGACAAAAGTATTTTGAGTTGCCTTCACAGGAGTTTAGCTTGAGTATAGATGAACCAAGCCAATTCCAAAGATAGGGAGGCCTTGACTGATGGAGCACTAAGGAGCATATCTGAACAGGATCATCCATGTTGTAGGTGGGAGAAAGAGAAAAGAGAACAGATTGTATTCTATGTGACAGGTCAGGTAAAGAGTAAATTAACAGATCATAGGTTTCTTCTAAAGTATGCATTAATATGAAGAGAGGAAAGTGAAAGTGAGGTCAGGTGGTGATACGATAAAGAAAAATGGAAAAAGGATTGTAGCTTTTGCAAAACATTACATTTGTGTGAAGCATGTAAAATACTTACAACATGATCTGAATATTTATAGTTTAGAGTACAGAAGGGAGAGAGTGTTATGTCAATATTTTGGCGGATTTAATAAAGTTAAGGTTGGGATTTATTTGACAAGCTTTTAGGTAGATATAATGGGCACACTATAATGGCCCTTTGGTTCATATCTGCAGTCAAATATATGTTTCTATGCCACAATTCTTTAAAAGCAGCTATATGTTTTTCTGCATTTAAAGTTTAGTACTCCTTTAAAAAGCAGAAAAAAAACTGAAGCAAAATGATACCTTCCAATTGCAGCATATTTGTGTATAATAGCTAATAAATTAAAGTCTAGATTTATTTTATTTTACTTTCTACACACATTTGCCATTATCAGAAGTAGATGTTAATAAGAACATGTTAATAAGATCCAATAATGCTTTAAAGAGACACAGAAGGTGCCATGTTTAGCATTAACTTCCTGTTTATTTGCATATTTAAATATAATTTCATTAACAAGTGCTTAAAAGCTCTGTTTTTACCCGCAAAAAGACAGTCACAGATTTTGTGACTAAAATGCATTGGCTAGTACACCTAGTACTATAGAAACACTGTATACATGAGCTACAGAGGGCAGATCTTTGCAGGGACTAATTGGAAGCTTTCAGTGAGTAAAAACAGAAATTTGAAGCACTATGTAGGTAGTATATTTTAATATTAAAAACAGAGTCTTGTCATGTCCCTTTAAGCAGGTTTTGAGGTTTTCTAGCATGTAGGAAAATGACAGACTATGTAGAGCAAATGTGAGTAATTGTTCACTGTACCATGTTCTTTTTTTGCAGTAGTGGACTGTCATGTATGAAATTCAAATATAATGACAAACAATAAAACAGAATTTCCTAAGTGGGACTGAAGCTTCCAGTCTGACTATGTTCATTAGCCAGTGATTGAAGAGAAAATAAAATCATCTTTTTCCTAAAGCTAATCTTTTTCCTAAAGCTGATACCTCTTTAAATTGTTCAGAACAGTTATTGCCCTATTACCTTGCAATTATAATCCTTCAGCTCCGACATAAAATCATTTGAACTGCACTGAGACTGTACCTGCATAATGTGTTTAACAGAAATTAACCTGGTTACGTCCTCACTCTGTTGAAAATGAGAAAGTAAAACTGTAAAATCAATCTCCTTACAGCCAAATTACTCCAGTACTGGATTTGAATTTCATATAAATGGTCATCCCCTCAGATAATTTCTTTAAATGAAGGCCCTTGGTCGGATAGCTGGGACCATTTGGCATGCAGTGTTCATCGATGGAAAGAGTAAGATGATCATGTCATTTAGGAAATACACCTCGTCTCTATCCTACTCATGGATTAATTTTAACTGATTGGTTGATGACATAATTGCGGCTGCAAGGTCCAAGCAAAATATGGTGCGGGTTGTACATAAAGATACTCAATGCACCATTTTGTTCTATTATGGTAAAGTAAAAATGCTCAATAATTGAATGTTGAATGTTATTTAAAAAAATGCATTTTCTTACAGTAATCCTTTATTGAAGTTTATAATTTTTTGCTGTCAGACATTCTGTTCCTCCCACCAATAACTCACTGGATTGTCTGTCCAATCAGCCATTATTGCCAATTACTGATTACTCTATGGAACTGTGAACTATAGATAAATCACCTGGAGATTTGAGCATGGACAGTCTTTTGTTTTGCAGATGACTTGCACTGAAGGCAATAGGCTCAGAGCTCCAAGTGATAATTAGTTATTACTGCCAAAACTTGACTTATTAGAAAGACATTGTAGTTAACAGTTTTGCTCAGTGTATATTATTAGTGCTTGTCATGATTGATTTTTGGACTCCCCTGAACCCCACAAGCAAACCTGTTTTTTTGGACTCTGGCACATTGGGTTACTAATAGCCAAAATGATTAAAATGGACATGAGACTTGTTTAGGGGCTATTTGTATGTGTAGCGTAGTGTGGGCCACAATCATTAATGTTGCGGTTGCTATATGGTGTTATGTGCACAGTAATACCAGGCCTGGGTTTTACAGGTAGTGGATGAACAGAGATAGAGCTTTGATAAGAGATGTGGAATAACATCAAGAGGGAGGGTAATAATTGTGTGGGGGAAATCCTTTTGTGTTTTTTTTAAGGTACATGTGCATCCTAACTAAAGGTATCTGATTTTTTCCTGCCTCTCCATGAATGATGTTCTGATCTGAATTGAATTGCTCGGTGCTGAGATGAATATAAAGTCACAGCCTGTAGATTGCTTCTGTAAACTAAAGCAGGAGAATTAGTTGTGTACTGTGCCCCTCATCTCAGGATTGTGACAGTGGTCAGTACCCAAAGCTCATTCTCTGCTGAGTAAGCACTAATAAATATAAGCACACCTGAGCTATGTGTAAGGCCATCCTAATATTTAATTATATTGACTCTTTAAGCATATTTATGTTGTATGTAAATGTTTTAACTAGATGACTTAATTAATGTCTTCATCCTCTATATAAAGGGAATGCAAAAGTTAAACTTACTTCTACCTACTCCTCCAGAGTAACAAATACTCATCTCATGAAATCTCCCCCTTTTTCCTGTTCTCTCTCACTGTGAACTTAAACCCCACCCACAGGGAAGAGGGCAGTGAAATTCTGTATTTTTGCATGCAGCAGCATTATACTGGTATCGTGAAGCACCTCCCCTTTGAATGTGTCACAGCTGAAAAACATGGCAACCTATATGAGAGAGAACAGGTAAGGGGAGTGGGGCTCCAAAAGTTAAGAATCTATTACTCTGAAGGCTTCTTAGAAGTAAGCGAAGTATAGATTTTATATGACAACTTTGAGTAACCTAGTTAAAACATTCAAGTCCCTTTAAGCCCAGGTTTATTTTCTGTCCCAAGTCCTGCAGACTTCAATGACCTCGAAGCCAGTAAATCATTGTTAAAATCTGTACGTGTTTGGAGGTTGAAGGCCTCAAACTCAAAGCATTGTAGAAGCAAATATTTATTCAATCCAGCACTGCAAAGCACTGTAAATGATGGGGGACACAATGGGGGAGATGAGGATTAATAGCAAAAAAGCTTGCACATCACCAAATTATAATCTTTGATTTTAGGTTTAATTTACGTCCAAAGTCCCACGGGTTTCAATGACCTCCAAGCCCGTAGCTTGCTATTCAAGCCCGTACAGCTTGGAGGGGGAATGTCCTCCAAGCCTGTGGGACTTGCATGATAGATAGAACACGAAGATTGAACATGCATTACAAAAAAAAATATTTGCAGATTTGAGTGTAGGGGAATGTTGTGCTATGAATTCTAACACCTACAATCACTTTCACGTCTCAGTACAGGATGGCTTTTTTATGTGCTTAATTGGTGCTACGATTTGTAAGTAAGAGCCTTGCGGGACCTTTTTGGTGTAATTAAGCTGCGGCTCGGTTTTAGCGAATTACGGCCTTGACGGAAGGGTTCGCGTAGCATTTGAATAGCGATCTTGCGGCCACATAAGATCAAAGGCTTTGATAGAAGTAAGCTCATCGCAAGGGGCCGCAGCTCGACAGCCTCAAGCCACCCGGAGGCAGCGAATTGAATAGCGATGTAGCCTGCGGCCTTCCCTTACGGCCTAGCAGCTGTTACAGGCCTTAATAGAATTAGGCCCTTTGTGAGTAAGCAACAGGAGGAATCAGAGAAAGTTGGACATGATCAAGCATGGAAAACAGAATATTATTCCTTAAATGTGGGACTTACCTTTAAATGAGGTTTCTAATAAAAAGAGGGACTCATTCTCCAAAAGAGGTACAGTTAGGTAAGTGATGCAAATCTCTTTATGATGCTACGGAATATGTAGGCGAGTTATAAATAAATGATAATAATTAAATAGTAAAAAGATCACTTATAGATGTATATGTTTTAGCACTTGAATTTTTTTGCTACAAAATATCTGTATATTAGGTACTGTGACCTGCTGAAGAGCAAATTAATGTAACTGTCACAGTTTAGGACTGCCATTGTAGGGTGATTGTCTGTTAATTTGACTCATTATCCCTTGACTCAAGCTGATCTCATAGCTCAGAATTCTAAGAGCCAGTGACAAAAATGGAGCACTGCTTCTAATGGTGTCACCCTCTGTACTCTAACATAGAGCAGGAACTGGCAATCTAGGCAAGATCCATAACTTTTACAGGACCTATCCTGTTTTGTGTTCGCTGCTGTTGAAGCGCACCACCACCGCCGCTTGGATTTGCGTCGCTATCTAGTGGTGAAAATCAGGTAGTACACCTGTGCCATCTGGTAATCTGCTCCTGTATAGTAAAAACACATCCAAATGAACTCGAAACCTAAACCCTAACCCTAACCCTAAACCCCTTGCCCTAAACCGTAACCACTTACATTAACACATGACGCAGGTGTAGTACCTCATTTTACGCGTGTGCTTTCCAAGAGTCGTGGCGGAGCGCAAACATTGGTGAACAAAAAACAGGAAAGGATCCTTTTACATAGATAGTTACATAGTATTGAAGGTTGAAAACGTATTTTAGTCCAGCAAGTTCAACCTTTTTAGAGCTCATCTGCTCCTTGTAATATATGAATTAATTGTTAATTGAGCCAGAAGGCAAACAGAAAAAAACATTGACATTGCCAGTTGTTTCATAAGAGGGAAAATTCTTCCTGACCCCAGGTACTTCCTTCTCTAGTAATCCAGGATAACTGTGAATGCCCTTTTTATTCAAAATTATATCCAACCCCCTTTTAAAGTTATTCACTGTCACCACCTCCCTTGGTAGAGAATTCCACAGATTAACTGACATTACTGTGAAGAACTCTTTTCTTTATTTCAGGTAGAATCTTTTTTCCTCTAACCTCAAGGGATGTCCTCTAGTCTGCTGAAAATCTCTTGGCACAAAAAGTTCACTTGACAAAGCCTTATATTGTCTATGGATGTATTTATAAAAGGTAATCATATCCCCTCTTATAGAGATAATAAGTTTAATTGGGTTAGCCTTTCTTCATAACTTAGCCCCTCCATTCCCATTATTAGCTTTGTTGCCCTTCTCTATATTTGCTTCCCTTGATTCTATACCCTAATTAATACATCTTCTCTAGTTGGGGTCTTTCATATAAAGAAGCTTACGTTTAGGTAAAACTTGCACTTTACAGCAAGTTAGGACAACTTTTTTTATACAGAAATATCGAGTTTGTACTTATTTCTGTTGTGTTGATTAATTAGCAAAAGCTTTGTGACCATAATTTATATATCCACAGCTGTGGACATTTTAAAATTAATCAAATCTACAAATTAATAACTGGGAGCTTGGTCATTCATTATGTGGGTTTATTGTATGATAATTGCACTCTCTGGTCTAGACAGAAACTAAGCAGTACAACCATGGTCAGATCTTTTATAGACCATGGTAATATTATATAGATTTGCGGGTCAGAGGCCTACCCAAATTAAAGCCACACTTAGAGCTAGATTACCACATATGTACTGCAAGAATCAGCATATCAGTGTATGTACAGTATCTGAGTAAGTCTGCTCAGTATTTTTCAGTGTATGTAAGCCAATTCTCTGTGATATCTTGATATGTGCATTATACGAGTCAGTCTACTGTGAGTATATGAGGCAATTTGTTTTATGCATATACAGTATATGTGTGTTTGTGTGTTGGAGGCAGCCGCTGTATGGATCAGTGTATGCTTGTGTGTCTGCTCTTGGTTTTTATTGTTACCTGTATGTACCATTGTAAGTCAGCTCTGTATATTATTCTGTGTTTACCAGAATCTGTTTGCTGTTTACTGCATACCTATGTATGAGAATCTGATTTAACTTGCTTGTGTGTGTTTTTATCTGTACATTTAAATGCAGCTATTGTATCAGTATATACACGCAAGATTGTATACATCTATCTAAGCCAGTATGTATTTTTATGTATCAGTATGTTATGTGCATATATCAGGAGGATGGACTTGCTGGACTGGGGATAAAGTTGTCCAAAAAGAGAGCTCTGGGTTCAACCCTCAAGCAGACAGCAGGTACAACCATGTCCAGTAGTAATTGGGTGTCAGACTCTGTTGATACAACAGATGTTGGGTCATAAACAAAAGGTTAAGGCGTTCAGCACCAAATGTAGAGAGCATATTTTGTCATGCAATTTGATATGACATAAATATTACACTATATAGATTAATATAATTTCCTACAATATTACAGTATATAGATTAATTGAGTTAGAGGATCAATTTATAGACAAATATACGCTGTGTGCAGAAATAGCTTTTATTGGGCTAACAGGAAAATCAAGGATAAACAATTATAATTCTTTACACAGTTTGTGAGCTTTGATATTTAGTTAGATCACAATATACAATCTACCCGACATCTATTACAATCTCTTTTGGATGATTGTGTAACAATTAGTTTTAACACATTTTGTATTTGGTCAATACAGAAATCAATACGCAATGTATATAAACTCATAAAATGTGGATTAACAATTTATTTTAATACAATCTATATTTGGTTAGTTCAATATAGGAGTATATAAACAGTGTATATAATCTTATAAAGTTTGGTTAACAGTCTGTCTATATTTGGTTAGTGAAATACAGAAATTATATGCAGAGTGTATAAACAATCAGCTGTCTATTTTATACAGTATATATGATATTAATAATTAGCAATATAACCTGTTACTCTATGAAAGCAGCAAATAGCTAAATATGGTATAACAATCTATATGGCACTTAGAATATAGAAATATATATTGAAGCAATATGCATAAACATTTGCTATATTGGTTAAATTGTTATATTATTAAATAAAGTCAATCAGAGTGTTGTAGGGAATATGGGCACAAAATTAAATATATTGATTAACATCTACAGTCCGGAATGGAGGTGCTAATCAGTCTTTGTTCTGTAACCACTCCCGAAAGGGTAACAGAAGGATTGTGGTATATTGGACTAAATGACCTTCATTACAAATAATACATTTAAACAAGTTTATGCATTACCATGTACAGTATATGATTTTCAGGATAACACCTATCTCATTTTAGGATCCAATCTCAAGATAGTCAGAAGTAATCCCTCATTGTGTTATTGGTTTGTTAGAAAGAGTTGTAGAGATAGGACAGAATTGGATATAGAAAGATATAGTATAGTATCTTAGAGAAGGTTTAAAGGGGGGGGGGGGTTAAGCCCAAGAATGACAGTCAGATATGTTCACAGACAGGACTGTCAGGACAGACAGAAAAGATCAGAGCAATAGACCAGAAAGAACAAAAAAGACCAATCAGTAAATAGAACAGAACAAGGAAAAGCCCAGGAAAGACAGTAGTACAGAAGAAGGAAAAGACCAGAAAAAAAACAGAAAAAGACCTAGAAAGACAGAAAAGACCACGATCCTCCTCTCTGCCTATTAGATAAACTATTTCTTCCTCATCGTCACTTGGTTGTTTCCACCAATCACAGATAGTCTCCACCCTGTTTGCATGTATAGGTATAATTAGAATGTATATGCATAATATGTTGTGTATATATGTCTCTGCCCACTTGAGAGTGCTCTGGTTACATGTATTAAAATGAATTAATATTAATATATGTGACCCCTGTCCCAGATCGTGCCTGCCAAGTATTTTGGCCAATAGACTACACCATTGTACTTAATCTGAACACCTGCTTGATAATATTATTTGGGACCATGGAGTATTGGAGTGAGATGCGTATGTCTCAGAACACACTATCTTAAGACATTTGTAAAGTTTTATCTTGAAAACTTTCTCACCCATGTAAAAATATCTAAGACTTGGCCTGGCTTTAGATTTATTTAATTTTAACAGGAAAATGTTTTAACTCTTCATATGTTAAAAGTGTATACTATAAGTATATGTGTATGTTTATAATGGTAACAGCAATACCAATGGACAACCATATAACGTAAATTTTATATAGGCATAACCTCTTTATTTACCCAACAATATGCATGACAATTTAAATCCGCAGGAACTAGTTCATATGTGTCTGTGTTTCTATACCATTTCACAATTTGATTGATATTCCATATATTGCCCTGGCTTCTGAAAAGCAATCCATTTTTTAGTCTGCTCCTTGCCCCATTTGTATAACTACTACTATTCTGCTTACCATCTGCCTCAATTTCTATTCATTGACTCATATTACCATCAGTTACCTATCCCTGACATTGGCACTGCTAATGATCACTTTGTTGCCAACTGGACCTAGCCCCCCGATTCAAGGCATGTCTATCCACTCTTCTTTGGGCCAGTGGTTCTTCTCCTTGCTGTTCCAACCACTAACATTATAGTATTTGTGTATGAGTGTTTATAAATGAGTTAGTCCATTCTGTGTCCATCAGTGTACTGTATATGGGTATATCTCAGTCACTCTGCTCTGGGAGTTTGTATATGCGTAGTATTGCTGTATCTTAATCAATCTATTTGTTGTGTATCAGTGCAGTGCATATATTTAATTAAGTATGTTGTGTAAGTGTCAAGGTGTCAGTATGTGTCTATATCAGCCTTCTCTGTGTGTCAGTCCGAGCTATCTTAAAGCATGGGCACACGGGACCCACGAGCAGGCTTAAAGCAGTTGCCCAGGGGCACCATGAGCATAGGGGCCCACTAGGCTTCACAATGTTTCAGTATATGAGTAAAATATAATTAAAAAGCAAAAAAAAAAAAAAAAAAAACCTTTACATTTTGCAACTTTTCTGCAATTATTCTTTGCTGCAGGCTTCCATTTTTTTTTCTTTCTTGCTGATGCCTGTTACTTTCTGAGGTGGCTGTGTCCATGTAAACTAACAAGATCTCCTTTCATCCTGCTGAGATTACTAGTGGTCCTTACTGACATATTTGCATTGTGCAGACACAAACTTCTTGTATATTCAATGTTTTCTCGCACCCCAGAAGGTGGATATGCTGAAATCAAACTGTCCAATTCCACCATAGCATACATGCTTTATTCAAAATATGCAAATCTTAAACAATGTTGATGTTTAAGAATTGATTGTGAAGATATCCTTTAATTCCATATTCTTTTTTTCTTTTTCACTTGTAGTTGAGTAAGTCAGCACTTACCTTTATCCTGGCTTGGTGAGGTCCTGAAAGCAAAAGAGACAAGCAATGGTTAATAATAAGGATGAATCAATACTTACCCCTATACAAAGGATAGTTTGTATTCTATTCAGTAGTTTTGAGCTGAATTTACACTGTATTATCTGTGATTCATTTATTTATAACATTACTTATACTGTTGCTTTTTTTCTATTTAAAAATATGTTCACAATTCATTTATTATAATTTTGATTCTAGACAATTATGATTCTGTTTTTTGTGTGTAGTTTTTGCATTAATCTACCTCATCTCCTACAGATCCAATTGTATGTTGCTTCAACAGTACAATATGATTTCATTTAACATATAATTAATATGTGAATGGTTATATAGAACAAGAGAAGAGTATAATAAGTGTGTGGTACTAATGTGAAAACTGTTACAGGGATCATTGTGGTATATTCAGAGACGCTCTGCAATTTGAGTACACACAATTATATCTGTGAATTATAATTACACAATGATTGATTATAATGAGGCTTTGGATATATAGTAATACTCATGTCTATTAGAGTTTGGACAGCGCTTTGTTCTTTCAATTTCTTAATTGTTGTTTCTTAACATAGTGTATATTTTAATACCTTAATAAAAGTTATGTTTTATATACCAAGACGATTGTTATGTGATATTGCTTCCAGTAATTGAGTTCCCTGTGGAGAAGATCTTAATAGCTTTGTTAAGTGTTTTTTTCTTTTGTTAAATTAAAAGGAATATTGTCATTAAAATTGTTTACATAACGAGAGAAATGTTATATATATATATATATATATATATATATATATATATATATATATATATATATACAGAGAGAGAGAGAGAGATATGCCTATATATAAATATATTAATTTATACATGCAGTTTGGGAGTACTGTGTGTCTGAGTACAAATGGTTATACATTTATTTTTACACACAAACACTGTCATTTATCTATATACACCTTTCATGAAATATATATAGTTTGCCTAAAACACTTTTTGATTTGATTTTCATTTTAAAATACAGTACATATGCAAGTAAGGCAATGAAGAAGGAGTGGGACCTGAAGAATCTTTGCTTGGATGAACCCTGCCAGTTTTCTCTGCGTGGATCAATATACAGTATGTATATGTATCTGAATGGGTCTGTTCTCTGTGTATCTATTTGTATATTTCAGCTAATATGCATTGTGCATATATTTGTGTTCATGTGAGTTAGTCTGCTCTGTGTTTATTGGTATATCTGAATCAACCTGTTTCAGTCAGTCATTTTGATCACTGTGTATCAATATGTGTGTATATCTATATAATAAGAATAATATTGTGTACTAATGTGTATGTTTGTATATCTAAGATAGTTTCCTCTGGATGTGTTATCAAGGAGCCTCGCTGGTTTTCTGTCAGGGATCCAGATGCAGAATGGTTAAAAAGGCAAGTCTATTATGCTTGCCCGTGGGTTTTTATGATGTTTTTTTCCCTTGACATCATAAAAAACCCACAAAATACTTTGGATGCGATATCAAGCATCTTAATGCATTTTAAGAATTCATACGATGAATGTTTCAGTGGAGGCAAAGGGAACCTTGCATTACATTAGCATTTCAGAGATCCGGTATCTTATACAGGATGTTGTTATAGTGGTGAGGAGAGAGTATACATTTAGATATATATGAAGCCAACAATTCCTGATTTAGCGTAATTGCCCATCTTATCATATGACAGAAAGAATAGAAAGTTATTGGCAGTATATATATATATATATATATATATATATATATGAGTACCTTTGGTGGTCGTGTATTACAGAAAGGTATCCTTATTCTTAGTAAATGACATTTTTGTATAAGTTTGTAAGTAAGCAATGCTTAAGTGAGTATTTGTTTATTGACAAGTACATGTTACTATATATGGTTTATTGGTTTTCAGGCTATTGGTTTCTGTGTACAGTATATAGAGTTAGGGACTGGGCTGTTAATGGACTTGAATTCATTACAGGTTAATACCAAAAGCTTTTTTTTTCAACACAACATATCACATATTATAATTGTCTAACTACGAGACGTCGTCACGCTTTGCGTGGTGCGTACGACTTAGGCGATGAGTGCTGCAGGTGCTCATTGCTGCGAGCCTCATGAAGCGAGGCGAGCCGTTAACAGTAGCACTTAGCCGATGCGAGCTTTGCAAAGCGAGGCTAGACGTTAAATTATGAGACGCAGGACTTAGAAAAAAAAAGATACAAGACGCAAAAATTTACGAGATTAGCGGCCGAACAGAGAACCTGAAAAATACACTAAATACACCCCAAAAAATTACAAAAACATCACAGACAGCATGGGGCAACAGCCAGGACGTCTGTGAGTGAGGTGGAACATGAACTTAACTCGATTTAGCCAATTTTCGCCACACGAAAACCGCCTAAGCGAGGAAAAAAATGGCCGCCGAAAAAAATGAAAACGAGGCTGCACGACCCCCGGACAGCGCAAAACACTGCAAAACACATCACACTGCAACCTACAAGATACACTATTGCAAAAGCCGGAAAATGCTCACGAGAGGCGTACCACATTAATAACATTACGACTATATAATGCCGCTTTACACAATAAACCAACGGCTTTACCTCGCGCACTCAGCATATTTATAATGCACACTTGGAACATTCATTACACTTTATAAGAAGGGCACTAACACTCACAATGTATATTGTATGCAGATGCAAAATACAAACAGATTGTTAGCTCTTCAGCCTATTGCTCGCTGCATATATCAATTAGAAATAATTAAAGTATATTAATTTATTGAATAAATCATTAATTATTACTTTATTAATTTATTGAATAAATCATTAATTATTATTTAACTACATATACATAGAAATATATATCTCTCCCACAGGACCAAAAGTACACGACAGGAGAGGCTTGCAATGAGCGCCGAAGTTGCAAAATAAAGACCAATACATGGAAGCCTGGTTATAGCAAATAGAATTACTGGTAATTTTTTGAAACTGCAAAATAAACAATACATTTTAAAATCATAAATGTGACAACATAAACTTCACAAAACTGAAAATAAATTATATTGCAAAAGAGAAATAAGGATTCCTTACTTAGTCCACATCAAAACACTATGAGCCTCATTCAATTGAAACGTTCGGGAAATCCGGGCTCGGAAATGGAGACCGCAAGTTACTTTGCTATTCAATTGACAAGTTTTTGCAGGCTCCGATCGAGTTACTGGCTCAGAACTGCGATTCATAGCGTTTTTTTAAATCACAAGTTAATTCCCTCCAAGCTTTTGATCTTTCACGCCCGCAAGGCTAAAATCGCAAATCAGTATTCAATTGCTCCTATTCCCCCTCCTAACCACTCCGTCAAGCCTGCAAATGGCAAAAATGTAACAACAAGTTAATGGTACCAAGGAGGTCTCGCAAAGGGCTTAATGACATGTACCGTGCACTGTAAATGCATACATAAGCACTCTACTGTACTTTTATTAAAAGGGAAAGTGATGTTAGGTCTTCAAATTAATAGCTCAACATTCTCAAGCTCGCAAATCGGCACAATAAAATACTTGATTTCATGTTTATTTTCAGAGTTATATCGATCCTGGCAATCAATGTGTTAATAAATATAATGGAACTCACATGTAATAGAATATCATATTTACGGCTTTATCAATATTGCATTATATCTGGAATGTGGGTCCGATCGTAACTCATAATTCCAGCCCATAGGATTTCAATGAAAAATGGAGGTTGGATTTCAAAGTCCTACGGCTTGAAGCACGAGTCACGATCGGCTGTTTCTAACCGGGAGTTACGACCTTGTCTCATCGATCATGTTCAAGCTCGCAAATGCTACTTTCAATAGCATGGTTTCCGATTTTCGCCATCGGGCCCTAACTTGCATGCTTTCCAAATTGAATAGCATCGCAATCGGAGACGAACAGAAACCCGCAACCCAATCGGAGACATTCAGCTGTCTGCGATCGAGTTGCGAGCCCCAAATTGAATGAGGCTCTATAAAATCATTTCAGCATTAGACTTCCTCAAAGCAATATTAAACCATCTCAGCATTATACTATCCTTTAGATTCTAAGTTTGCGAGTTTTCAATTTTACATGAAGCTTTGGGGAAAGCACTTGTGACATTGGATTCTAAGCTCAAAGACAGGGCCCTCCATCCTTTGCAGTGTGCTAATATTGCTATTGTTTTTGCCTTGAACTATGGCGCTATGGAATATGTTGCCGCATTACAAATAAACAGTAATAAGGCATGGCAAATAAATTAAATCTATTCCCTCGACTCACTTGATCCACCAGTTCTAAAATGCAGCAAAAGTCCCAGGAAACCCATATGAAGCATGTCCATATATTCAGTCCAGCATAGAATTAGACTAATGAGTTCATAGTTCACAAAATTGGTGATTGATAGACTCCAAGTTCTTTTTGTACTATCTGTAAGCTTCGTGTTCTTGTCTAGAACAAACTGAATGTTCTGGCACTATGTACATAGAGAGGTGGCATTGATGAGGTAACCCCGGTGATTACTGATTGATAGATTGTAGTAGAATGTACACACTAATATGGTACCACAAGTATATACACTGTACAGATAACACATTCTGTAATGGTACTCACAGACTATAGCATGCCACAGGAACGAAGTAGCAAGGTAATCAGACAGGGGGCAAAAGGAATCTAGTAGTCCCCTTATATAGGGCATCTTTCAATTGCAAGCACGTAGATTACGTTATATAGGCCGTATGTCTGCGGGCTTGAGATTTGCTACAATTACAAAGCGATTAAATTTACCATAAAAAATATTTTTTTTTTGATTGCAGATTTGCGAGCTTGAGACTGTTGTACAATTAAATATAATGTCTTTCATCACTTGCCCCATATTTTAAAGTGCAGTATTGATTATTTGCATTTACAGTGCTACAAACAGGTTTTTAACCCCCTTGCGAGTCCTATCTGGTACCTGTAGGATTTTCTCCTACATTTGCCATTTACAGGTGTGAAAACATTTGCAAGCTTGAGCAATTGTAGCAATTGAATAGCGATTTGCGATTTTAGCATTTGTAACATTTACGGGCTTGAAAGATCGAAGGCTTAGATGGGTCGTAAATTACGATTTTGACATCCGCAGGGATTTTCAGACTGTAATCCGTAGATTGTTTGGAGCTTGCTAAAAGACGCCAATTGAATAGGAAATTAGTTTACGGGCTACATTACGGACTCAAGTAAACAACAATTGCTCAATTGAATAGGGGCCATAGTGTGGTATAGACTGCGATCAAGGCACACAGTGGCTTGATTCTTTGAGCTATAATCCCTGGCAAAAATGGTCTGTCATCGACTGTGACATTGACCTGTCTCTGAGGTCGTCTTTGGATGTCAATGTATTTGTGGTGTCTATAATCTTAATATTATCAATCAGTTGTGTATGAAATTATGCTTAAAACCACCACTCATACCAAGGCATATATAACAAGTTTATTTTTTGTGTTTTATGGTATTATTTCTTTATTTCAAGGAGAGTTTGTGGCTACCCCTTCTGTGTTTTCAGGTGTAGTATTTTAGCAGTGAAAGAACCAGCTGCATACGACACTGTGATCAACTATGTTAAGGGAGATCATTGTCATCCTTGGCATTTGAATGAAGAGTGATCCAAATATTTCCAAGGAAGCTTTATTGTTGAAGAGTATTTGGCTTGACAAGAGGCTCCCACTAGTGCCTGGAAGGTTCTTGTAAAGGAATATCCAATGTCTCCAAACATATTAAAACTGACAACATAACATTTTATGATAATTAAGATGACTAAAGTGTGAAGGAAACAGATCCATGCATTAATTATTCAGTAGCTAGGTCACAAAGGGCAGGTTCAAATCTGAATGAAAATCCACCGAAAATAGTGACATTAATGGATTTCTGATGACAAAATATACAGTGTAGAGGGACCACTTTCCAGCATTTGAAATGTTAAAGCAGAGGAATTGGGTTACAATATATTTTGGTGTGGATGTCTATACACATGAAAGACCTGTCATTCCAGAAAGGAGTCATGTGATTTACGGGTTTTCAAAATGCAAAAATACCTTTATTGGAAATAAACAATAAAAGGACCAAAAAAGTCAGCATTTTTTTGTGCCAGTAATATATATTATTTGTTGGCAATTTTACTTGACTGTCAGACTATTTATTTTGAACTGATTTCCCAACATATGCTGTTTTTTTTAGATGCAATACAAAAATACCTGAATAGAAATTTTAAAAAAGCAGATTTGCTGTATTTTCGTAAAATTAATTTACTTCATCAGATTATTGGGGAAATTCACCAATCTCCTGTGATGGGCAGCATTGCCCTGTTTAGCAATTTCCCAGCCCAGAGACAATACATAATTTAGGGGATGGAGATATAAGGAGCACATACTGCTTGGGGGGCATGATTACAAATACTAATTCAATGTTTAAATGCATAGTAAAAGTCTAACATTTTTTTTTATAAATAACTATTCTTTGTAAAGCCCTATATAAGAACACCAAATGTCCCTTTAATGGTAATTTGATGACATCAACAGAAAAGGAAAGAGACAAATGAGTTGTTATATCAGATTATTTTAAAGTAGGCAGGCAATGCAGCAAATGTGCAGGAGAACCCAATAGGAAGGTTGTTCCTGGAACAGTTGTTCAGCTAAGGAGATCAGGTTCTTGAGTACATTCAGTGATCATTATCTGGCCCAGGTTATACAAGAACCTACTAGAAATGAGGCTATCTTGGATTTAGTAATCACAAATAATATTGATATGGTATCATATGTTGAAATAGGGGTACCATTGAGAAACAGTGATCACAACACAATCTAATTTCTCCACTTTGAAAAACAAATTTATAAGAGGCCAACAAAATATATTTTAAATTTTTTATAAGGGCACATTTTACTGTTCTAAGGGCAGTAATGCAAAGTATAGACTGGGACAAAAAACTGACAAGTAAAAATACTAAAAATAAATGGATAACATTTAAAGCCTGACTAAATAGACATACTTATGAGAGGCGGAGCTTCTGCGGGCCTTTGCTGCCCTCCCACGGCCCTCCCACGGCCATCATGGCCCTCATGAAGCCCCCATGGCCCTTCTGTGGCCCTCTTGTGGCCGTCATGGCCCTCCCGCTGCCCCCCATGACCCTTCTGTGGCCCCCTCTGCCCCTTGTAGCCCCTTTCAGCCCTCAGGCCCCCTGTGGTTCCCTGTGGCTCCCAGAGCCCACCTGGGGCCCTCTACCAGCCCCGGACTGCCACCCATGGCCCTCTGCGGCCCTCTGGGGTCTCCCTTGGCCCCTGCGGACCTTTGTGACCCCCTGTGACCTTCTGTGGCCCCATGTGTATATGTGTGTGTCTGTATGTATATATATATATATATATATATGTGTGTGTGTGTATATATATATATATATATATATATATATATATATATATACAGTTTGCATACCCTTGGCGAATTGGTAATATATGTACCATTTTTAAAGAAAACATGAGGGAGCAGGCCAAACACATTTCTTTTATTTCTTATGGGATTCATATTCAACTGTAAGTTATAACAAAATGGCACAATCATAAGACAAAACATGGCAACAAAGGAAAACATTCAATTACCCTGTTCAAACATTTGCATACCTTAAGTTCTTAATATTGTGTATTGCCCCCTTTAGCATCAATGACAGTGTGCAGTCTTTTGTAATAGTTGTCTATGAGGCCCCAAATTCTTGCAGGTGGTATAGCTGCCCATTCATCTTGGCAAAATGCCTCCAGGTCATGCAAAGTCTTTGGTTGCCTTGTTGAAACCGCATGTTTGAGATCTCCCCAGAGTGGCTCAATGATATTAAGGTCAGTCGACTGTGATGGCCACTCCACAACCTTCACCTTTTTCTGCTGTAACCACTGGAGGGTCAACTTGGCCTTGTGCTTAGGGTCATTGTCATGCTGGAAAGTCCAAGAGTGTCCCACATTTTCTGATAACCTGCTGCATTCATCTTGACATACATTTTTACAAGATATCCTGTGCCTTTAGAGCTCACCCCCCCCCAAAAACATCAGTGAGCCACTACCATGCTTCACAGTGGGGATGGTATTCTTTTCACAATAGGCCTTGTAGACCCCTCTCTGACCATAAAGCTCTATTTTGGTATTGTCACTCCAAATTACAGTGTGCCAGAAGCTGTGAGGCGTGTCAAGGTGTTGTCAGGCATATTGTAACCAGGCTTTTTTGTGGCATTGGCGCAGTAAAGGCTTCTTTCTGGCAACTCAACCATGCAACTTATTTTGTTCAAGTATTGTTGTATTGTGGTCCTTGAAACAACCACACCATCTTTTTCCAGAGCAGTCTGTATTTCTCCTGAGGTTACCTGTGAGTTTTTCATTGTATTATGAACAATTCTTCTGGCAGTTGTGGCTGATATCTGTCTTGGTATACCTGTTCTTGGCTTGGTAGCAAGATATTCCCGAAATTTCCACTTCTCAATAAGTGATTGAACAGTACTGACTGGCATTTTCAAGGCTTTGGATATCTTTTTATATCCTTTTCCATTTTTATGAAGTTCTAAAACCTTGTTACGTAGGTCTTTTGACAGTTCTTTTCTGCTCCCCATTGCTCACTATCCACGTGAGAGCAAACAAACTCATTGACTATTTATACACAGACTCTAATTGCAATTTAAAAAGCCACAGGTGTGGAAATTAACATTTAATTGCCATTTTAACCTGTGTGTGTCCCCTTGTGTGTCTCTAACAGGGTCAAACATTCAAGAGTATGTAAACTTCTGAGTACAACTGTATATATATATATATATATATATATATATATATATATATATATATATCTATGTGTGTGTGTGTGTATATATATATACAGAAACAATCAATCAGATTCCAAACTCTCCACCATGGCGAAGACCAAAGAGCTGTGCAATGATGTCAGGGACAAGATTGTAGACCTACACAAGGCTGGAATGGGCTAAAAGACCATCGCCAAGCAGCTTGGTGAGAAGGTGACAACAGTTGGTGTGATTATTCGCAAATGGAAGAAACACAAAATAACTGCCAGTCTCCCTCGTTCTGATGCTCCATGCAAGATCTCACATCGTGGAGTTTCAATGATCATGAAAATTGTGAGGAATCAGCCCAGAAATACACGGGAGAATCTTGTTAAGGATCTCAAGGCAGCTGGGACCATAGTCACCAAGAAAACAATTGATGACACACTACACTGTGAAGGAGTAACATTCTGCAGTGCCCGCAATGTCCCCCTGCTCAAGTACATGTACAGGCCTGTCTAAAGTTTGCCAATGAACATCTGAATGATTCACTGGGTGAAAGTGTTGTGGTCAGATGAGACCAAAATCGAGCTCTCTGGCATCAACTCAACTCGCCGTGTTTGGAGGAGGAAGAATGCTGCCTTGACCCCAAGAACACCATCCCCACCGTCAAACATGGAGGTGGAAACATTATGCTTTGGGTTGTTTTTCTGCTAAGGGGACAGGACAACTGCACCGCATCAAAAGGACGATGAACGGGGCCATGTACCGTCAAATCTTGTGTGAGAACCTCCTTCCCTCAGCCAGGGCATTGAAAATGGGTCGTGGATGGGTATTCCAGCATATAAATGGCCCAAAACACACAGCCAAGGCAACAAAGGAGTGGCTCAAGAAGAAGCACATTAAGGTCCTGGAGTGGCCTAGCCAATCTCCAGACCTTAATCCCATAGAAAATCTGTGGAGGGAGCTGAGGTTTGAGTTGCCAAACATCAGCCTAGAAACCTTAATGACTTGAAGAGGATCTACAAAGAAGAGTGGGACAAAATCCCTCCTGAGATGTGTGCAAACCTGGTGGCAAGAAACATCTGACCTCTGTGATTGCCAACAGGGGCTTTGCCAACAAGTACTAAGTCAAAGGGGTCAAATACTTATTTCTCTAATTGACCTGTAAATCAATGTATAACTTTTTTGACATGCATTTTTCTTGTTTGTATTTTTGTAATTCTGTCTCTCACTGTTAAAATACACCTACCATTAATTACCAATTATACCAATTATAGACTGATCATTTCATTGTCAGTGGACAAACGTTCAAAATCAGCAGAGGATCAAATACCCCCCCCCCCCACTGTATATATATATATATATATATATATATATATATATATAGACACACATATATTATTATTATTATTATCGTTTATTTGTAACGTGCCAGCATATTCCGTAGCGTTATACATAAGTTAAGTTACAGGCAATGACAAGTTCAAGATTCACATATTGCAATGAATGGAGGGCCCAGGAATCAGGTGTCCATAGCGCTTTCCCTAAAGCACCTTGCAGGATTGAAACTCGCAGACATACAATCTAAAGGTTGAAGTTTGTATGTGGTACAGTAGGGAGAGAGTAGTGCTGAGCATGTTAGGGAGGAAGGTTATAGGCTTCATTAAGAGTTGCATTTTTATTGAAGTTTTGAAAGATTTAAGGCAGGAAGATAGTCTGGTGAAGCGACACAAGGAGTTCCAGAGAATAGGGGCAGCACAAGAAAAGTCCTGGAGGCGGAAGTGAGAGGAGGTGACAAGAGTGGTAGACAGAAGAAGGTTGTTAGCAGAACGAAAAGGGCGTGTGGGGGAGTATTTGGAGATGAGAGCAGAGATGTATGGGGGTGCGCTGTTGTTGAGGGCTTTATAAGTTAGGGTCAATGGGGTGTATCACCAAATTAATATATATATAAATATTACACAAGGTTCGTCTACATTAAAAGGTATTTATTAAAAGGCAACAACACAATACTATAAATGTATCACAAACACACAGCCCAGACCCACGGAGCAACAACCCTTTTTAAATCTATCTACCTATATAGTAATCCCCTTCCCCAAACGCTTGATCTTACCCACGGTTAGACCATCGCCATCACCATCACCATCACCAACACCAACACCATCCAGGAAGAAACAGGAAGCAACAGCAGTTTCCTGCCTGGATATATCCTTAGTTGAGATGATGTAATTTACATCACATCCTGTCCATGCATGACTTCCTTTAGCAATTGTGAGAGGGAAGTAAAGATTCCCAGCCCTCCCACCTAGACCTGCCCACCATGCAAGGAAGACAAAGTTACCACATTCCCTCACTTTTTCTTCTTCTATGTTGCTCAGTTTTCTAGTTATCCCTCTAGTACAGGAGAACCTAGTGGGAGCAAAAACCTGATATACAGGAGAAATTCAACCCACCGTCCCTCCGGAATAGTTCCCTCAGCGACATAAGTTCTCCTGTACTTTCCTATGGCTGTCAATCCACATATTACACAGAAACATAACTTATAGAATTTAGGTGAGAGTGTGTGATAAATGTTTATGTATGTGCAATGTAAAACTTTATTGAAGAATGTATGAGAGAGAGAAAGAAGAGGAAAAAGACAAATTATATATCCTCCTTGCAAGTTTCTTCCTCATTTGTTTCATTGCCACACAAAAGTATATTATTATAATTGTCGTTAATACTTGAATGAACATGAGTACCAGCGACAGTGTTCGTAGGACTGGATGTGTCTCTGTATTGGTAAGAATTCCCCACCAGGGATGCTCAACGTTTTTTGTAGTAATTTCTATTTCCTTTTTCTGTTGTTCCAGCAGTAAGCTCATGGGGTGTAGTTGTTGTTTGGTACGTTTTACTAAATCATGAAGTTCCAAGGTAAGCTTTGGAATTGGGGGAAAAAGCTTCATTGTCAAATTTGTCCAATCTGCATTTGCAGTAAAATTGATCATTTCGGTGGTAAGGTTTCTTTATGGAACCATGATACAAGACCCTTCTTCCACCAAACATATTTCATCAACTGTCCTATATTCAGAGTGGCCGATAAAGCATGCAATGTCCCCTATGCGGATCACCTCTTGCACCAGGTTTTCTTTTATCAACTGCACCCAGCCATCCTCCTCAGCTCCTTTCTCCCAAACACAACTGCACAGCCATCGGTGTTGAGATTTCCTGCAACAGCTTTCATCCATCTCCAATCCTGTAATAGTGGCCAGTCTTTTTGATGGGAAGTGTTGCTTGTAGATTCCATCACTTACCGTGCCAATGCTATGTATAAAGTTCAGTTGCTCTGCCTGCCCCTCCCAACGGGGAATTGCCAGGATTAGTCCTATTGTCCCAGATTGTAGTCCATGTGGCATCCATTGATCTGGGCCTTCAATATAGCTGTATTTAAGATTGTCCTCAGTGATGTCCACTCCTTTTCTTTTCAATGACGTAATAATCCTTGTTGCATTGATTTGTCTTGCCCACTTGTTTTCCTGGATGTCTTTAATAGTTTCCTTTAAATCTGCCAA
The DNA here is from genome assembly GCA_027410445.1 of Discoglossus pictus. Taxonomy (NCBI): domain Eukaryota; kingdom Metazoa; phylum Chordata; class Amphibia; order Anura; family Alytidae; genus Discoglossus; species Discoglossus pictus. The sequence goes on along the minus strand of CM050164.1, from coordinate 222,983,623 downwards.
CAGCTTTCCTCCAATCATAGAACAGAAAATGGCAGTTCCCACTATTTCATTCTTAATGCTGTTAGCAATGGAAGCAATATTTTCCTCAACTAGATGCAGGTTGTTGGCAATGGTGTGTATGTCATCAACATTGTCTGTCAGTCTACTCACTATAAGGGAGTCAGCTACTCCACCTATTTTCATAGCATGTCCCATGCCATCAGTAAGGGAGTTTATCCTGCTGTTCAGTCCAATGATGTCTGCTGAATTCCATACTCCCAATCCAGTTCCGACTCCTCCTAAAAGGGCTGCAAGTGTTTCCCGTTTTTCTCGACTCCCTGCTCCGGTCCACTCAATGATGGTCTCTTGTATACTTTGCTTAAACCACTGCCGCTGTGATTCCAGGCACTTTGGAGGAATAGAAAAAGCATTAAAATTTAGAATTATTGGGTAGTAAGTCCACCCAACCCCTTGCACAACTGTTTCATGTGTTGGTACCACCACCAATCCGCCTATTGGCCATGGTACCTTCTTCTGATCTTTACAACGTTGCAGCTCCTTTACAGAGACAAATACTTCATCTATTGTTAGAACACACCCCTTTCCAGTATCAAAATTGCAGAATTCCTCTATTTCAGGCTGGGCAGCTATAACTGCAGCGTCCCATTCTCCACCTTCTTCTAATGTTAAGTTACTCACTACTACTGTAGTATTTGTAAACCTCCCTTGTATTGGAGCTCTAAGAGCTAATCCCCTGGTACTATTATGTGGCAAAATAATGTTTACTTGTAACCCTCCACCCTCTTTTACTTCCAATTCCCTGGGCCAAATAAATCTATCTGCTTGAACGTAATGTAACTCCAATCTTTTCAAACTCTCTCCCTTATTTGCGGTATCTTCTGGCCTTATTGCCTGTCTCCCCATTCCTACTGTGATACAGCTTATACTTATCCATCCTGTAACAAGGATCCACCACAATCTTCTGTTGACACGCATCTTCATTCTTATACAGCCTTGCTCTGTGGGAACACTAGATTCCATCATTAAAAACATATACATACACAAACAAAAAAATAAAAAAATTTTTTTGCAAGTTTGTTCACGGCCCTGTAATCAATGGTAAGTCTCCATGATGAGGCTGCTTTTCCATCACCATTCCCTTTTAACACAGCTTTTCTCACAGGCCAACATGGTGAGTTACATGCATACCCATTTCCAGATTTAATTATTCCACGTCTCTCCAGTATTTCTATCATCTTGGTGATTGATGCCACTGATTCTCTTGGGACTGGATATTGCTTTTGCCATTGTGGGTCTCCTCCTTCCAACAAGACCATTCCTTTCATTCTTCCACAGTCTAATTTATCTGTAGCCCAAACAGGTATGTCTTGGATTAGCTTCTGCAGCCATTCTGGTTGTCCGTCTAGTTTCAGTTTGTTTTTTTTCAGACTTTTTATCGGAGAGACAATATATGCCATTGGGAGCACAACCCCTTTCGTCAACTCTGTACTTACCTGATTCACCTTTTCTGTCTTCCACAAACAAAAATTGGCAAGATCTACAATGAAATTTCCTTTTTTTAAAGCTTCTATTCCCAATATTTCCTCTGGCCAACCCACTATTGCTTCTACTTGTATTGTTTTTTCTCCAACTGCTACATCAATTGGACCTGCTCTAACCTCCTGTGGATTCCCAGTAACTCCCATAATACTTACTGAAGAATCCCCATTTTTGACCCTTTTGGTCATTGTAACTGCTGCTCCTGTATCTACCAACATATTTTTCCCTACCCCTGCGATGACTGTATAAATGGTAGGCCGACCTGCCTCATCCATGGTTAAATTAGCTGAGTGAATGAGATGCTGAGGCGCAGGGGTTGGGATTTGTCATTGTGACTCACTTCTACTCTGTCCCTCTTTTATACCACTATATTGCATCTTTGCCTCACTTTCCTTCAATTTCCTCTCTGACTCAGCTACCTTGTTTTTAAGTATGTGATTTTCCTCTTCTATCCTATCCGTCTGTCTCCTGAGTTCCCAATAGCCCATGTTACCGTTTCTCTCTCCCTCCTGATTAGCCCTCCAGTTGCTGCCATCCCTATTCCTATAGTCCCTAGGTGGATCTCTCCATCTTTTGTCAAAGTTCTGTTTTGGTCTCCAGTTTTGATCATCCTTCTTGTTCTGGGGTACATCCCACGTCTGGTTTCTCCATTTACCATCTATATCTCTGCCAGACTCGACCTTAAATATTCTTACAGCTGAAACAGAGCAGGCCTGTTCTGTGAAAGGATGCTTGATCCACCACTTATCAGCTCTAGTTAGTAACATTTCCAAGTCTGTTGGTGTTGGATCAAAAAGCCTGACAAATTCTTGACACTCCCGGGGAAGGGCTTCCATTACTTTTGCTATATGTTCTGGTGAGCCCAGCACTAGAGGCTGTTGAGGTTGTCGTAGAGTATACCAAAAAAATATCCTTTGAGCTACCTCTCTAGGACCATCTGTTGGCCTCATGGTAATATTTGCTATTTCTTTCTCTATGCTAAGTAGATAGAAATTAGTTGCAGCAATTCTTCCTGCCTGATCAGACACACTGTTATTAAATCCCAATAGTCTACTAGCCAAAGGACCCATAGCGTATTCTAACAGTTCTGTCCATTCCTCTAAGTTAAGACCTCCTTTTTTAGCTCTATCTGCTCCCCTCTTAAACCAATGTGTAAATGTATTAAAGTTGTTAGTTGGCATACTTCCCCACCATTTCTGGAAATTGTCTTTATCTGCCATAGACATCGGTCGAGTCTGCATAGAAAATCCTGTAGGTGTTTGCCTTGCATTAAATAATTCTGAAACAATAACTGGTGCTTGTGGTATGGTATCTACTTGTGGAACAGAATAACATAAGAAATCTTTTCTATCTTGGTTCATTTTTGGCACTGGTTCTTTATTTTGTGCCACAAACATATCCAGATCTGGATATATTTTGGCAATGTCTCTGACTCCTTTTATCCCTTCTAACTTTGTTTTATTTTTATAGTCCATTATTATGTTTTGAAGTTCTGTTATTTTTACTCCATAAGCATCCCTCTGCTCTTCTATTTCCCTTAACTCCCTTTCTAGTTCCCCAACAATTGTAGTTGTTCTCAAAGCTGCAATTTTTAAACAATCCCTTTTGTCCATTGCTTCCTCCATTTTATTTGTTGTTTCCAAATTATGCTGCCGTAATTCTACAACTAAGTCTATTAGGCCTCCTATTGTGGCTACAACAGCTTGTGTGACCAAACTGTTTCTTTTCTTTGTTCTATACTTTTTGTTATTTACAATTTGTGTTAGAACATCCATTAATCTCTCCTCTTTTTCACTGTCTGTGTTTGCTGGCTCTGGAAGCTCATATGGACCATCATGTTTTTGAATATGTTTCCTAAAGTACTCACGCACTTCTGTGGGAAAGTATTTGGCCCCTTGAAAAGACATTCCTACTCTTTTACTCACCCAAGTAAGAATCCAAATCAATTTGCGACTAAAGTAGCATGCTTCTGAGTAGCCAACAATAGTTGATGACTATTCAGTAGGCCAGGTGTAATATGTAGAAAAATAGACTAGTACCCACAATGCAAATTATACTTACCTTAGTATGGTGAAGGTAATACTTGCTAATTAACTTAAAATATAATAGCAAGGCCTGCAGGGTAGGAGATATACCTGAACTAGGATATGCAAGACACCCAAAAAGTATAAGGTATGGAAGCCTATAGTGTATTAAAATGCACGCCTGAAATATATATATATATAAGATTTAAAATGGTTTATTTATTTATTTCTCTCCAGGCCTGTACTATGATAAAGGACTAGAGAAAGAAGAGAATTTTTTTTTTTCTTTTAAAAAACAAAAACAAAAAACAAAAACAAAACAAAAATAATAGTATTAACAAACTCAGGTATTTGAAACACACAACAAAACTAATTGTGGCCTGATGCCCAAGCTTGTATATTAAAAATGGAGGCTTGAATTAGCATTCAAATACACAAAGAAGCCGCATGGAGCCTATTATATTGTATTCAAATGCAGGGCTAGGCCTGTACTAGGGCTAGGCCTGTACTCAAAAGCACAACAAAACTCAACTCAGATAAACCCACAAAAACAACCTGTATGATATATTTGTTTTATGTATCAAAATAAGCTAGTACGAACAAAACTCAACTCAGAAGCTAGTACGATTTAAAGGATTAAAAATAATAATTGAGGCCTGATGCCCAAGCTTGTATATTAAAATGGAGGCTTGAATTAGCATTCAAATACACAAAGAAGCGGCATGGAGCCTATTATATTGTATTCAAATGCAGGGCTAGGCCTGTACTAGGGCTAGGCCTGTACTCAAAAGCACAACAAAACTCAACTCAGATAAACCCACAAAAACAACCTGTATGATATATTTGTTTTATGTATCAAAATAAGCTAGTACGAACAAAACTCAACTCAGAAGCTAGTACGATATAAAGGATTAAAAATAATAATTGAGGCCTGATGCCCAAGCTTGTATATTAAAAATGGACGCTTAACCTAGACTCCACACACAATCAGCACTTGATTTCCCATGCAGAGGATAATTAGACAAAGTACTTTTTTTTTTTCTTCCCCCCCAAAAAATAAATAAATCTGACTATCTATTAATGTGATATTACCTCATAAATAACCTTTGTAGAAGTCTAAAATTCGCCAAATGTGGTGTATCACCAAATTAATATATATATAAATATTACACAAGGTTCGTCTACATTAAAAGGTATTTATTAAAAGGCAACAACACAATACTATAAATGTATCACAAACACACAGCCCAGAACCACGGAGCAACAACCCTTTTTAAATCTATCTACCTATATAGTAATCCCCTTCCCCAAACGCTTGATCTTACCCACGGTTAGACCATCGCCATCACCAACACCAACACCATCCAGGAAGAAACAGGAAGCAACAGCAGTTTCCTGCCTGGATATATCCTTAGTTGAGATGATGTAATTTACATCACATCCTGTCCATGCATGACTTCCTTTAGCAATTGTGGGAGGGAAGTAAAGATTCCCAGCCCTCCCACCTAGACCTGCCCAAGGAGGTCCCGAAAGGAAAATAAACCACCATGCAAGGAAGACAAGTTACCACAGTCAAGATTTTTAATTTTATTCTGGAGGCTAAGGGAAGCCAGTGAAATGATTGACAAAGAGGAGCTGCCGACACTGAGCGATGTGTACGGAAGATGAGTCTGGCGGAGTCATTCATTATGGATGTGAATGGATGGATGAAGTGGGGAGAGGCGAGTGATGGGCAGGCCAACAAGGAGCGAGTTGCAATAGTCAAGACAAGAAATGATGAGAGAGTGTATTAGAATCTTAGTAGTGTCTTGTGTAAGGTAATGGCGTATTTTGGATATGTTTTTTAGATGGAAAAGACAGGATTTGGTTAGAGACTGTATGTGTGGGATGAAAGAGAGGGCAGGGTCCAGTAGAACCCCGAGACAACGGGCTTGGGAGGTGGGAGTGATAATGGCATTGTTGACAGAGAGAGAGAGATGTGAGGAATTGAAGCTGTAGTAGACGGTGGGAAGATTAAGAGTTCAGTCTTAGACATGTTGAGTTTCAGATGGTGGGCGGACATCCAAGAGGATATACTAGAGAGGCAGTCAGAGACTTGTGCTAGAAGAGAGGGGGATAGATATAATGCTGAGAGGTATATTTGGGTGTCATCTGCATTTAGATGGTACTGGAACCCAAAAGAGTTTATTAGGGTGCAGAGTGAGGATGTGTAGATGGAGAAGAGGAGGGGGCCTAGGACTGATCCTTGGGGTACGCCAATAGACAGGGGGTGAGGAGAAGAAGATGTGCCGGAGAAGGAGATGCTTAATTATCGTTCTTGGCGGTATGATGAGAATCACAAGAGAGCAGTGTCTCAAATGCTGAGGGAGGAGAGAATGTGGAGTAGATGCGGATGGTCAACTGTGTCAAAGGCGGCAGAGAGATCCAGAAGAAGCAAAATGGAAAAGTGGCCTTTAGACTTGGCGGTAAGCAGGTCATTAGTGACTTTTATGAGGGCTGTCTCAGTGGAGTGTTGGGGCCGAAAGCCGTATTGGAAGGTGTCCAGAAGAGAGTTAGAGGAGATGAAACTGGTAAGGCGGTTATAGATGAGCCGCTCCAGCAGTTTGGAAGCCAGGGGAAGTAGAGAGTTAGGGCGATAGTTCGATGCAACATCAGAATCGGATGAGGGTTTCTTGAGAGTGGGTGTAATTATGGCATGTTTTAGAGATGATGGAAACGTGACAGTGTTTAGGGAAAGGTTGAAGAGGTGTGTGAGAGCTGGTATTAGTGTAGTAGAGAGGGGAGGGATGAGCTGAGATGGAATAGGATCCAAAGGACAGGTAGGTGAGAGGATGATATTAGGATGGAGACTTCATCCTCTGTTGCAGGGGTAAAGTAGTTCAAAGTGGCTGTGGGATTGGGGAGGGGAGTAGATTGGGTGTTGTTGGTTAGTTGAGAGGGTGGAGTGTGTGAGCAACGATGAGAGGAGAGTTAATTGCGGATAGATTGAATTTTATGTGTAAAATGGTTGGCAAAGTCTTCAGCCGTGAGACAGGAAGGGATGGGGGGAGGTGGTGGGCGGAGGAGAGTATATATACATATATATATATATATGTGTGTGTGTCTATATATATGTACATGTATATATATATATATATATTTACAAACTGTTGTAATTCCTACACCGTTCACCTGATTTGGATGTAAATACCCTCAAATTAAAGCTGAAAGTCTGCAGTTACAGCACATCTTGTTAGTTTAATTTCAAATCCATTGTGGTGGTGTATAGAGACAAAAAGATTAGAATTGTGTTGATGTCCCAATATTTATGGACCTGACTGTATATATTAAAGAGGCAGGATATATAGAAGCTATAGCAACATTACAGTGTGACACAGGCCAACTTATAAATAGTGACCAGGAAAAGGCAGATAAAACAAATAAGGGTTTGTCTTCTGTATACACAAGGGAGGTACCAGTGTTTGGGACACTGCAAGAAATGGGGCTATACTACCTTCTCCAAATATTTGATTAATGCATGAAGAAATCTAAAAGAGGCTGGAAAAAATAAATGTTAATAAAGTACTGTGTCCTGATGGACTACATGCAAGGATACTGAGGGAACTGGCTTATGTAATAGCTAAATCATTATATCTAATTTTTCAACACTCACTCTCCACATGCTCAGTACTAGATGACTATAGAAAAGCAGATGTGATACCTTTATTTAAGAAGTAAGAGTAAGGGAAATACCAGGGAACCACAGACCTGTAACCCGCACTTCTGTAGTAGGGAAGCTTATAGAAGGGTTAATAAGGTATAGTTTACAGGAATATATCCATGTGAACAAGATATTTAGTAGGAGTCAACATGGATTTATGAGGGATAGGTCGTGGCAAACAAATATAATTAGTTTCTATGAGGAGGTTAGTAGGCAACTCAGTGTATGTAGTCTTTTTGTATTTTGCAAAGGCTTTTGACACAGTGGCACATGGAAGACTATTGTACAAACTAAGGGATACAGGAATTGCAGTAAGCGTCTGCTCATAGATTGAGTGCTGGCTAAAAGACAGGAAGCAAAGGGTTGTTGTAAATGGATGATACTCTGATTGGACTAATGTGGTAAGTGGGGTTCCTCATCCTTCAGTATTAGGTCCTCTCCGTTATAACATATTTGTTAATTACTTAGAAGTAGGACTGGAAAGTACTGTCTCCATTTTTGCTAAGTTGTGTAAGGGAGTTAAATCAGAAAACAATGTACTTTCCTTTCAAAGGGACTTACATAAATTAGAAGAATGAGACACTAAATGTCAGATAAGGTTTAACACAAACAAATGTAAGTTTATTCATTTGGGAAGGAAAAATAAGCATGCAATATATAATCTAAACTAAATAAATCTAGGGTTATCAGAGATAGAAAGGGATTTAAAAATGTTAGTGGACAACCACATGGATAACAGTGCTCAATGTCCAGCAGCATCTGCAAAAGCAAATAAAATATTAAAGAAGGGTATAGAATCAAAAGAAGCAAATATAATTCAGCCACTATATAAATCCCTACAACACCCTCAATTGGAATATAAAGTACAATTTTGGGCAACATTTCATAAAAATCATTGGAATCTCTGGACTAAGCTATGAAGAACCGCTAACCAAAATAATACATCCAGGGTCAATATAAGGCTTTGCCACGTGATATTTTTCTGCCAAGAGGTGTTCAACTGCTAAGAGGCCATCCCTTGAGGTTAGAAGAAAAAATAGTCCACCTTAACAAAATGAAAGGGCTTCTTTACAGTAAGGGTGGTTAAAATGTTGAATTCTCTACCAAATGTGGTTATGACAGCAGAGTGGATAAATAACTTTAAAATGGGGTTGGAAATATTTTCAATAAAAGGGCATTCAGGGATATCATGGATATCTAGAGAAGGAGGAGTGTTGATCCTTGGAGTTATCAGATTACCAGTATCTGGGATCAGGAAGGATTGTTTTCTCCCATTATGAGACAATTGACAATGCTTCAATGTTTTTTGTTTGTTTGCCTTCCCCTGGATCAATTAACAGACATTTAATAATCAATCAACATATTACATGGATCAGAGGAGATCTAAAAAGATTGGACTTGATGGACTAAAAGTTTTTTTTTTTTACCTCAGTTACTATGTAACTATGTAAGGAATAATAAACATATAAAGAGAGGTACAGATGTCACCCTACTTTTCTTTAGTTAGAACACAACTTACTGTTCTGTACAGTTCTCTGCCTTTTGGATAAGACCAAGGCCTCCATTAAATTACAACAGTTGAAAATTGCAACAGTTACAGACTGATTCAATTGAACAAGCCCGCAACTTCATGGCCGAAAGCCTGAAACGTAAACCACGCACCCATAAGTAGTATTTTAAGCCGTGATCATGATCAATTAAGCAAGGCTGTAAATACTGATTTAGAAACAGCCAATAGTAAATGAGACCTTCATCATGATATCAGTAAAACATGGCATTTAAGCATCAATCAATTAGCGTTTAGAAGTCCGATATGCGATCGGATTCACAATCCGGCAATGTACAAAATAATAAAAATGAATGATGATACATCAGATACATCCTCTACCTGACCAAATATTAAATGGATCTATAAAATAGGGAGATGGAAGAAGAGCTTTCACTGTCCACTCCACTCTGTGTTGACCTGGTATTGCAGTATTTCCATTTGTACCCAGGTTAGACATGGTAGATAGAACACATGAAGAACTTTGGACAGAAGTTTGTGTCAAAGTCCAGAAAACAGTAAAAAGAATATTTAAAAAAGAAAATTAAGAAGGCAAACTGGCTTTGAAAGTAGCCCAGGAAAGAAAGAAAGTGAAAGGTAGCGGAGATAGGAAAATATTTGCTTAACTGAATGCAGAATTATAGAGGATAGCAAGAAGATGCTAAAGAGGTAGAAGAAGTAGAAGATAACAGAATAGGAAAGTCACAAAATCTCCTCAAGAAAATTGTAGATGTAGTTACGGCACTGCCCAGGTAAAATTCTTATTAGCATAGGGTTTTGGGGTATGGAGTAGCTTGTAATCTTTTAGCCCTGCAAAAATCAGCAGAGATTTTTGCAGTGCTTTTTGGCTTTTGTCATGTCGCAGTTCTCTCACAGTGTTTATGGGATGGGGGAATAGCATAGCTTGGTAGGATTTACTGTGCTACTACAGCGCTCTTAATTGCTAAAGAGGGGATTAGCATAGGGCCCTATAATTGAAATTTCTGGGAATTTATTTTTGCAAAGAGAAAGGCACGTGTTAATAAAAGAGACAATAATGTCCCATATTTATAATATGCTTTATTAAAGAACTAGGTTTGATCATGGACATTTTTTTAGAATGTCTGAGATTTGGGCAAACTTTCTTTGCTTGTAATTTGTACCTTTTCTTATTCAAGGTACCCCCTCCTTGATCTCCATTATGAGGTGGATGATGTTGGTAACTCACTTTCAGCCCTCGCGAATCGAGGCAAGCAGCCACCAAAAAACATAGCATTTTCCACTGACCGCGAGGAGCGCAGTTTTCGAATTTAACGGCCAAACTTACTTCAAGCGCGTAACTCGAGAAAATCTAAAAACAAGCAAAATAATAATAAAAAATTTAAACACACTCACACACAGCACATGGGGAGAGCCAGGAAGCCTGGGAGTGAGGTTGCAAGCAAATTTGACCCATATTTGCAGTTTTTCATCAAGGAATAAAATGGCGTACCAAAAACGTAAAAAATCTGAATCAGGATGAAAACGAGGCTGAGCAAAGCCAGGCACGCAGGACTTAGAAAATACACGACGGCAAAGACAGTAACACACACAATCCATGCCAGGCACACAGGACTAACACGCAAACATTCAGAAGACACACAGAGGAGAAAGTTACAGGGAAGGGACAGGGGGGAGATGGTGGAAAGAGACACATGCCATTCCCAAGCACAAAAGTTGCAGGTTAATGAACCCTACAATGAGCGGCCCCTACAGTAGCCAGGAGGATAGATTTTACCCATTAGGCAATCCTCAAAAAGGGTGTGGTGCAAATATGTGACATCAGTGCCCCTTTAAGAATAGCTGACAATGACAACAACTAAAAATGTTGTACTGTGAATATTACTAGTTTAATTATTTTTTTGCAATGTGATGCTGTAAGGGACAATCCCTATTTCCATCAGTGTCAGTGCCTTTTAATAATTTCATATTACCATGCACCTTATATTTAAAGGGCCACTGTAAAATAAAACAGTATAAAAATGTAGTCTAAGAGCATAATTTGTAATTAAGAAAAAAAATTCTCTGCAGGACTCTGTACCAAAAGGAAGTGTTTTTATGCCTGTTGCTTACACAGGTGCTGATGTTGTTAGTTCGGTGCACACTTGAGAAACAGGTGTATCTTTGTGTTGTACTACAGTGGTTCTTTAAGTCTTTGAGTTAGTATAGATAGTGCTGAATAAACATATCTATAAATAGGGTACTCTGTTTGTTGTTTGACTTAATAGCTTTTTTAAAACCATTGAATCAGTGCTTAGGGTCACTCCTGATGACCTTTCAGTCTTAAAATACATAGATTTAAATCAGGGTATTGGTAGAATGTATTTGTCAATTCAGCTGTGTTGTCTCCCTGTAAATGATGTCTGTTAAAACAATGTCTGCAAGTTATATTACTTGCTTGTGACTATAGATTATTTTGATGTAAGGACAAGTTTCTACCCAGAATACTGGTGACATCTATCTATCTATCTATCTATCTATCTATCTATCTATCTATCTATCTATCTATCTATCTATCTATCTTATTATATAACATATCAGAAAGACATAATTCCTTCCATCCCATTGTCGTACTGCTTGGTATTGAAAAGACCATCATCTGGTCTTGTGTCAAAAGAGTTGTCCTGAGTGTATGATCTTTTGGCTGATACTAAAATATATTGCTATGTGTACATTCAACCAAAATGTGGACATGGGGATTTACCACTAGGTCAGACATTATCTTCTCGAGTTTAGCAGTAAACAGTATTACAGCCACAGAACACAAACACTTATAGGCCCATCTCTTAGATAAAACTATTCAGATGCAAATATATAATAATATGACAAACATAGACCATTGTATAGCCACATTATTTACAGATTTTTGACATTCTTTGGTTACATTAGTAGTTTGTAATCCTCTCCTCAATAAATCTCAGACAGACCACACCATCTTTGTCACACATGCATACATGGATTGAAATATTTGTGGGGGCATATGTCCCTCTCGTCCACGACCCCCCGAGTTCCTACCTGCACACAGGGTTATTTCTAAATCCTGGTCCAAGAGGGGAATTTTCAGTTGTAGTTGAACTGAGTGCTCTTTACAGTTAATATTTTTTTACCGTAGACATGGCATGCTACTGTATTTTGGTAGATTGTATTCTTTCATATTGGGGTTGTGTGAGATTGTTTGCTCATTTGCACGCCGCTGCCTTATTTCCCAGAGTACAGTGCAAACATTGTATTTCTTGAGGTTATGAGCAGGAAATAGGCTTAATAGGCATGCAATGTACAGATGTGTACTATAGTTTGAAGTTATTTTAGCAAATGCAAAGACTTTCATCCACAATAAGGAGTACTGAGGTTACCTATCAAATGCACTCGTACACTCTAAACCCATTCCTACAACATAATTCTACATAAAAGTGCCCATAAATCCCTAGTGCAGTCTCTGATTAGCAATATATGCGGCATACATCACATGAAACAAGTGTTAAGAGCCTCTGGGTAGCTGTCTAGTGTGGCTACTAATAAATCAAACCATGCATTTATGTTATAGTGACTAGCACTAAAACTAATGCATAGCAAAGCAGAACAAATATAAAGATGCTCAGTATTTACAATCATATTTGAAGGGGACCAAGTAGGTAACAATGAGCCCGATTCAGTTGAGCTTTTGCTCGATCCGGTAGCCCGTAAGTGACGTTACAAGTTAATTTGCTATTCAATTGGTGTCTTTTTGCTGGCTCCAAACGGGTTACAAGTTACGCCCTTTAAAAAAATTGCAATAGTTAAACCCGTAACTTACAGCCTCTCGAAGCCTTTGATCTTTCCCTTTCACAAGACTTTTGCGAAAGTCGCAAATCGCTATTCAATTGCTCCAATTCCCCAAGCCTGAAAATGTTTTCACACCAGTAAATGACAAAAGAAAGAGAAAATCCTACGAGTGCTAGAGCGGACTCACAACACGGTTAAACACCAATGTGTAGCACTGTAAATGCAAATAAAAATCAATACTACACTGTTAATAACGGGAAAAGCGATGATAGACATCAGAATTAATTGCACAACAGTCTGAAGCTCGCATATCGGCAGGAAATTAAATGTATTTTTATGTTTCATTTCAGGGTTAAATCGATCTCGGGTATCAATGAGTTAATACATATCAGGCCACCCATATGGACTAGGACAGTATTGGCATTCATTTTCATAATTCCTTATTTTGGGGTTTTGTGAGTATGATCACATATCGGACACCCAAACCTAATTGATTGCCATGTAACCTCCATGTTTTACTGCTGTAATAATGACAGTCTTATTTTCTATTGGCTAATTTTGAAATGAGAGGTTACGGTCTTGCTTAATTGATCATGTACCCGCTATGAACCAGTGCATGGTTTACGGTTTCGGCTTTGGGACAGTAACTTGTGGGCTTGAGCAATTGAATAGCATCGTAATGTGAGAAGATCGGGAACCCGCAATACAGACATACGGCCTACTCGAGTTGCAATTGAATCGAGCCCAATGTGTTTGTTATCAGATCCAAAAATAGCAATGTAAACGAAACTCTGTAATTGCATGTTCTCAATATGTTCTTTTAAAGAACTACACATTTTAATGGTCAACATGTTTTTAAAAAGTAAGACAAATGTGAATGAAACCATTAATTTGAGGGTTATTATATGCAATTATTCCATGGAGCCTTCATTTTTGTTTGTTTTTTGCACTTCTTTCACAATATCAAGAAGCTGTGAATGCAGGAAACCATTTAAAATACTTGCATTTAAATGTGTCAATCCTAAATGCCAGTGCTTTCAGCAGGACTAATGGAAATCTAATCTGTTTATAAAGCCCAGTCATGTTGGGAAGTCATTTCAATTAAACAGATCAAGCAAGCCAATAGCTGTCCTCCGTAAATGCTAATTGTATATATTAGCAAAGGCTGTATACAGTGCCTTGCAAAAGTATTCACCCTCCTTGGCATTTTTCTCTTTTTGTTGCCTCACAACCTGGAATTAACATGGATTGTTTGAGGATTTGCATAATTTTATTTACAGAACATGCCTACAACTCTGAAGATTTTTTTTATTTTTTTTCTATTGTGAAGTAAACAACAAATAGGACAAAATAACAGAAAAAGTCAATATGCATAACTATTCACCCCCTAAAGTCAATACTTTGTAGAGCCACCTTTTGCGGCAACCACAGCTCCAAGTCGCTTTGGATAAGTCTCTATGAGCTTGCCACATCTTACCACTGGGATTTTTGCCCATTCCTCCTTGCAAAACTGCTCCAGCTCCTTCAAGTTGGATGGTTTGCGCTTGTGAACAGCAATCTTTTAGTCTGACCACAGATTTTCTATTGGATTGAGGTCTGGGCTTTGACTTGGCTTTTCCGACACATTTACATGTTTCCCCTTAAACCACTCAAGTGTTGCTTTAGCAGTGTGTTTGAGGTCATTCTCCTGCTGGAAGGTGAACCTCCGTCCTAGCCTCAAATCACGCACAGAGTGGTACAGGTTTTGCTCAAGAATATCCCTGTATTTCGCACCATTTATATTTTCCTCAACCCTAACCAGTTTCCCAGTCCCGGCTGCTGAAAAACATCCCCACAGCATGATGCTGCCACCACCATGTTTCACTGTGGGGATGGTTTTCTTAGTAGATGTGATGTGTTGGGTTTGCGCCAGACATAGCGTTTTCTTTGATGGCTGAAAAGTTCAATTTTAGTCTCATCAGACCAGAGCACCTTCCTCCACACATTTTGGGAGTCTCCCACATGCATTTTCACAAACTCAAAACGTGCCATTTTGTTTTTTGCTGAAAGTAATGGCTTTCTTCTGGCCACTCTGCCATAAAGCCCAACTCTATGGAGCGTACGACTTATTGTCATCCTATGTACAGATACTCCAGTCTCTGCTGTGGAACTCTGCAACTCCTCCAGGGTTACCTTAGGTCTCTGTGCTGCATCTCTGATTAATGCCCTCCTTGCACGGTCTGTGAGTTTTGGTGGGCGGTCGTCTCTTGGCAGGTTTACTGTTGTGCCATGTTCTTTCCATTTGGTTATGATAGATTTGATGGTGCTCCTGGGGATCATCAAAGATTTTAATATTGTTTTATAACCTAACCCTGACTTATAATTCTCAATAACATTGTCCCTTACTTGTTTGGAGAGTTCCTTGGTCTTCCTGGCAGTGTTTGGTTATTGGTGCCTCTTGCTTAGGTGTTGCAGCCTCTGGGGCCTTTCAAAAAAGGTGTGTATATGTAATGACAGATCATGTGACACTTAGATTGCACACAGGTGGACATCATTTCACTAATGATGTGACTTTTGAAGGTAATTGGTTGCACCAGAGCTTTTTATGGACTTCATAACAAAGGGGGTGAATACATACGCATATGCCAATTTTCTGTTTTCTATTTCTAAAAAATAGTTTTATGTATATATTTTTCTCCAATGTATATATTTCACTTCCCCAACTTAGACTATTGTGTTCTGATCCATCACATAAAATTCAGATTAACAAAACATTGAACTTAAGGCTGTAATGTTACAAAATAGGTAAAAAGTCACGGGGGTGAATACTTTTGCAAGGCACTGTATATACTTTTTCTACCTAAAATGTTTGCTGTTATAAATATAATATCACAATGGAGCATCATGGTCCCATAAGAAAATGTCCTTTTATTCCTCCAAAGCTTCTATATTTCCTGAGTAGTGCAATATTTTTTTTCCATAGAGAATATGAGTGTAACCAGATATAATATTGTCAAGCAAAAGTTTAGCAACATTCTGGTGTACTTCTTTCATAAGAGATCAAATTGCATAATATTATAATGTGCTCAGGCGTTTAACTCAAGAAAATTCCCTTAAATTCACAGGATTAGATTTCTGAGATATTTTCTCGGAAATTAATTTTTTTTTTAGCAAAGGCCCATATCATGTAAGTAATGCTTGTAGAATCACATGCATTTGCCTGCTTGACCTGACTGACATATATATTGATTATTATCTAACAGTTCATTCAGAAGAGCAAATTGAACTGGTCTAGCAGACAGAATAGCCTTTTAACACGGTCCTCTGGGAGAGAAAATCATTCCTTCCTAAAATGGTGAGTGAAAAGAAACTGCGCCCATAGATCTGTATTAGCACTTCATTAATGCACTAAAATTTCACTTAAGTTAACACAACTTATATTATGTTTGAGTCCAAGAAAATATATAGGCTGTATACTTTAGAAGGCAAACAATTAGCTCATGTTTTAGTGACGAAATATACACTCCAAGTTACACACTTACATTAATTCCTGCCCAAGAGAGTAACTGCGAGAAAGTAACTAGAGAGCATTGTTTTTGTAAATTTTTTGTTTGAAGATGTTTCCAACGCACATGCTTTTTTAAAAGATTGTTTTTTTTTAAACAAACCATGCAGATTTATTTCCTTTGCAGGCATATAAAAATAACATAAAAATTCTAAACGATCATTTGATCATTTGATGCTTAAAACATAAAAAAAAATAAAACTATAAAAGTAACTTGGTTCACCAAGCATCTAATGTTTCCAGTGGTAACAGTAGGTAGAAATGCTTGTTAATAACGAGGATAAAATCAACCTACGTATGACATTGAGAACTGAGTAGTCCAGTTTTTACTGTGATTAATCCTGAATGAATTAATCCTGACACATTTAAGGCCCCATTAAATTTGAAGCCCGCAGCCGCCGTGGTACAGCCACAAAGCCTGCGGGTTTGAAATTCCGCGGAGTTACAGAGTGATTAAATTAGACAAGCCCGCAACAGACGTGGCCAACATCCAAATCTGTAAACCATGCTTCCGCACGTTCCATTTGCGGCCGTGAAGATGATCAATTAGTCAAACCCGTGGTTACGGGTTTAGACTGAGCCAATAGTAAAAGAGATCGTCATCATTACGTCACAAAAAAAATGGAAGTTAGGTTTCAATCGCTTACGGGTTTGAAGTAAGAGTTGCGATCGGACCTGCATTTCAGAAATAATGCAATGAAATAATCAATAAATATGATATTCTAGTCCATGCAAGTTCTATTATATGTATTAACACATTGATTGCCGAGATCGATATAACACAGAAATTGAACATGAAATTAATATTTTTTTATTGCTGATTTGCAGGCTTGAGAATATTGTGCTATTAATATTAATACCTTACATCAATATCCCTTTAATAAAAAATACAGTATTGTGTTTATTCTAGCTTTTACAGTGCTACGGACAGGAGTTTAACCCCCTTGCCGGTCCTCTCTTGTATCCATAGGAATTTTGTCTACATTTGCCGTTTACGCCATTGAACGCCAGTGCATCCTTGGGGATTCGTAGCAATTTAATAGCGATTTGCGATAGTAACATTTGTAGGCTTGACAGATTAAAGGCTTAGTTGGGACAGAGTCCAGATTTTGGCGGCCCGTAGGGTTTTTCCGCCTGTAGATTGTTTGCGGATAGCTGAAAGAGGCCAATTTAATAGCCGTAAATCAAGCGGCCTCATTTACAGGCTACGATTTCTAAAATCGTAGCAATTTAATAAGGCTCTTAGACTATTTGATGGAAGACTAATACCCTTAGGCAGGTCTGTTTCATTAAGAATAGGACTGCATATTTTCAGAATGGAATCTCATGAAGAACAATGGCCAGTGGACATTTAAGGGGTTGAAGTGACAAGCCTTTTCAAAATAGACCAAGGATTTGTGGTCAGTATAGCTACTGGAAACTTAGCACTTTCCAAGAGATAGACCCAAGTTTGCTGCCTGCCATCTCATAGTTTTCTCTCTGATAAAAAAAGTATTACAGTGGGGTAATTGCACCCTCTGCAATGGCACCGCCACAACTTCAATCGTTGAGGCATCTACCCCCATTATCAAATGCTTGAAATAATCAGGCTGTGAGAGCACTGACGTTGATGAGAATGCTTTCTGAAATTTACAAAAAGCCGGTTAAGCTTGAGGTATCTATCTTGATGGAGTTGCCCCTTTTTTCCACCCCAGTGATACATTTGTAATATTTGTTAAATCAATGGATAACTGAATGCCCTTAAATGAAAATTTCATATTTATTGAATGTATCTCACATTTTATTCTAAATGTATATGTTGTTCTTTCCCAGTGTATTTTAATTACATTTTTTAACAAGAATTTAAGTTAATAATGTGTTTCAAAATCAGCACAGCTTTTGTTGTTTTTTTGTTGTCAGTGGACCTTTAAGTAGGAAGTGACTTCTTTGTAACTCATCTCAAGACCATGGAGTATAATAAATTACCCAATGAAGCTTACCTAAGTCTGTCTGGAGAAGCTTTTTCTATCCTTGGTATACAGTAGGTGTTTCATATTACAGTAGAATAAGATGTCGATGAGGTAGGCTGATTCCCTTTTTTTATAATGTCGGGGAAGAGCTATTTGGCAAAATGTTGAAAATCAGGAGCTGTACAAAGGGGTAAGGACAGAACTCTAAATTCACAGTTACTGGACTTGAACGCCTTCCACACATTTCCCTATCAGATGTATTTAAGATTGTAGGCTGCTCAAAATAGGTAAAAACAATTAAACATCATATTCCCTTGGAAATGGTCACGTAACCCAATGGTGACAGATAGTGATTCTTAGAGCAAGCTACAGAGAGAAGCTTGTTGACTGTTCCTGTTTGGATCTATAATCTGATGTGTGATTTGGATTGAGAGACCGAAGTCTGTTCTAGGAAGCTGTTTGCAGTTAGAAGACTGCTTTTCTAGAGATTGCTCGCAGAGAAAGCTGTTTGCAGTTTGAAGACTGCTTTTCCAGAGATTGCTCGCAGAGAAGACTGCTTTTCCACAGATTGCTCGCAGAGAAAGCTGTTTGCAGTCAGAAGACTGCTTTTCCAGAGATTGCTCGCAGAGGAAGCTGTGTTCCAGAGGCTATGAGTAAAGGATTATATTTTCCTTACAAGAGTCTGTGTAAAGCAACCCCAGGGAGGAAGCAGCAGTATAACGGTGAATTGAACAGAGTTTCTCAAAAGACTATTTAAGGGTCCCTGGAGGTTGGAGTATTTTGGAGAGACGGGCAGGCTGATGTAAGGGATAATGTGGTGTACTTTTTGGACTTTTCATAAAAAGATCAAAGATCTTCTTGCTGTTAATCTAGAAGGTAGCAGGTCAAACTACCACAATATATATATATATATATATATATATATATATATACATATAAACATATAATATGTTATATGTATATATATATATATATATATATTATATGTATATTTATATATATATATATATATATATATATATATATATAAATATGTTATATGTATATGTATGTGTATATATATATATACATATACATTTGTGTTTGGATCTCCCTCCCCCGAGTAGTCTGAGGTGTGCCCGTATTAGTTACACACGTAGAGGCCTGCTAGTATGTTTGTTTGGCCAAGGAGCTTCTGAGCCAGATGCCTGCTGCTGGAGCTTCAGGCCTAGTGGCCCAGCAGGAACCACCCTCCATTTCAGGTGAATATCACATAAAGCAATACGCCACCACGTGTACATCACACACACTACACATGTTAGCTCCATGGAATTAACAAGAGATAGATGCATGTGTCATTAAATCCATGAAGCTGACAAATTACTGTCATTTGTGGGCACAACAAGAGTAATCAACCATTAGAGAGTCCATGTATTAGTGTGCCTGGATTGGATTACACAGTCCAGAGGTTGAATCCTATGTTTCATTGAGCAGATCTAGACATGTTGTAAGTGCTATGAAAATGAATGGTTTCTTCAATTGCGTGGAGTGCTTTCTGATGATCCTTTTTTCCTTTTTTTGACATTACCTCCTTTAGTTATCCTCTTTTTCCCACAACCCTCTTGCTCTCCCGGGATCTAACAATATGACAGTTGATAATGTAAATTGATTAAAAGCAAAACTTAACTGGCAACCCACTCCAGTATCTTTGGCATGCAAACCTTGTGGATACACACAGACAGAGACATTAGTAATTGAGCTGCAGTCCATAGGGTCACAGAGAGTCAGATACAACTAAGGGACTGACCAACCATATGTCAAATGTTCCCCTGGTACTTGATATATGCCATGTGGCGGTGTCATTTGTCCACTATTTGATGTCCCACTGTAGATGTGATGAGTGAGTTGTATATAAGATGATCTTTGTATTTTAGGGTCCACATTAGAGCCTCTGTGAATGTGAAATGGTTAATATGTCAGCCATTTCCATGTATTTGTGTTGCAATTTAATGAGGTAGTGTGTCTTTAATAGCTATCAGCATGTCGCAGCATGGCTTTTAATATTTACATATGCAAGACCATTACAACCTATGATGAATATATTTTAACTATTTAATAGTTGGGAGTTGTTGTGCATTTCATTGTAATGCCTTCCATTGCTTTCCCCATGTTTAAAAATGCATTGGTGTCTTTATATTATGATTTGCAGTGTTACAAACTAGTCTGTAAACCCTTTGTGGGTCCTATTTGGAACCCATAAGCTTTGGGCTGCCACTTGGCGTTGGCGGACTTGATGCGGGTGCGGTTTTGAACGATTTTTGAAATTGAATAGCAATTTGCGATTTTGGCGCTTGGAAGTCTGAAAGATCAAAGGCTTCGGTAGGCTGTAAGTTCCAGGTTAAACCATCGCCATGTTGTCAAGGCCGTAACTCGTAACCCGTTTGGAGTCCACAAAAAGCCAATTGAATAGCATTACGGGCTACAGTAGCATGCGATAGCTCAATTAAATGAGGCTCGAAGTATTGGGCTGTTTGTTTTGTTGTTGTTTTGTTTTTGTTTGCTCCATTCAGGTTTAGATGGATGGAAGCTCTGATAGTTAGGGAGTTATCACACTATAGGTAGTGCTCCTGTAGGAGCTAGGCCTGTTATTTTCTTTGATTTGTTTTGGTGTGCCATTTTTGTAATACTGAGGAATATATATAGTAAATTGGAAATGCATTTAAACCCTCTTTTATTGTGTTTTCTATTTAAGGTGCCAGAAAAGAGAGTACAAACACTGACTGATTACTTGTCACATGTGGTGTTAGAAGTGGGTTTAAGTTGGAGGAACTTGTGTGCCACTGCACAGACATTGTAAAGACAAGCTGCAGTAAACAGAGCCCAGATGATGCAGGCCAGGGTAGCACAACAGGCCAAGAACCTGTATGAGACAGGCTGCTGCAAGTCAGAGAGACACTTGAGAGCAATAGCTAAAACAAACAGAAGAGGGCAAAGCCAATAGGAGACAGGCCACTGCAAGTGAGAGGGAAACTACAGAGCAATAGCTGGAACAAGTAGAAGATGACAGAACCTGTAGAAGAAAAGATTTGGCAGCAAAAGAGGCCGTGCTGCATCACCTGAGGTCTGCAAAAATGTATGTAGCTTCAGAGACAAGTGGAAGCATGAAACCTAATCTCGTCCTACATAAAATGATAAGTAAGGATGATGTAGAAACATATCTCCTGAACTTTGAAAGAATTGCCCCTCAGGAAGCTTGGTCTCAAAAGCACTAGGTCACTGTCCTTGCCCTTTACTTTTGTGGTGAAGCTCAGATAGCCATAATTGTTTTATATGAGGAAAATTTAATTAATTATGTTGATCAGAAAGAAGAGATCCTTCACAGAGTTGGAGGTGTATAGAGATCCTGCTAATGGAAGTTGTGGACAGGAAGAACCTGCATTGTTATTGCAAGGAGGAGCTATTGGACATAAAATAGCTTCTGTATTCTATACTGCAACCTTCCTGTCTTCTGGATAAATATGGTGGTGATGGTGTATGGGATCCTGAGAAGTGGCATGCTTCTTTCTAACCAAGTGGCATGCTTCTCTACCCAAGTTTAGGATGTAGCTTCCATGTCGAGGGATTGAGGAAGAAACCTGATGCAGAAAGAAGTATTTCAAATATTGCAGATGTTGTGAGCAAATTTCAAAGCGTAAAAGGCAACCTTATGGGCAAGAGCAATGAAGAGGCCTCCTTAAGAAACCCGACCAGACCCAAACAGCTTTCCCTGGTGAATACGCCCGAAATGGAGAATGATACTATAGAAAGGAAATACCTGACAAAGATCTCTGACCCAGAGAATGGAAGATCAAAGAGATGATTGCAGCCAATATCCTTTTAAAGGAATATTGTACTGATTTTGGTGAGGAAACTGGAATCTTTCCTAAAATGGTTGATGAGGAAGATGAGAATCTGGAGATTAAGCTGGTGGAAAATGAACAGTGTGAACAGTGTGACAGATGAGGTGGAGATCCTTGAAAAGCTCTAGAAACAGCCCTGGGAGAGATCGTGCTCCTGGAGCCTGTGAAGGATAATGTTCCAGAACAGATGCAGGTTTGGGCATATGAAGCTGATACAGTTTTGCAAGAATTATCATCCAGCCTTTTGGAGCAACTGGTACAGAAAGGGGCAGATCATCTGTTCTCGCAAACCATGGGCTTAGGACAGTTTGCAGGACTAAAGTAAATTGCGATAAAAAGTGGGAAGAGAAACAGTCAATGTCCCATAGTGAAGGTGATGATGATGAAGATAATGCAGATGATGATGATGAAGGAGAGTTGGAGACCCTGCAAAAAGAACTGAGGAAAGGAGCCCGACAAGCTCAGAGTGACACATACAGTAGTTTGACAAAGAGTTACACAGATTGGTAGCAGAGAGTCAGCTGCTTTCTGAGCCAGACACCACATCGGGTTGTGCTGAAGGAGCAACTGAGTGATGTGGAAGTGTTGGTGAAGGAGAAAGAAGGTACATTCATAAGATAGAGAGTGCCCACAGCAATGTGAGGTAGGAGATGGCGGAGCTGAAAGTAGAGAGTGAGAGAAGAGATGCTAAAGTACAAGTCAAGGTACAGAAACTTCTCAGAGACCTAGGCTTCCATTAAATTCCAAGCCCATAATTAGATACAGGCCTCATGCCTGTGGGTAAGAATGTTGTTACAATTCCAGCTGTATTCAATTGACTCAAGCCCACAATTACAGGGCTAATGTCTAAAACCGTAAACCATGAACCTGTACGTGGCACTTCAAGGCATGATCATGATCAGTTCAGCAAGCCCGTAAGTTACAATTTAGACAGAGCCAATAGTAAATGAGACCGTCATCATGATGTCAGTAAATCATGGAGTTTAAACTACAATCAATTAGTGTTTAGGAGTCCAGTATGCGATCGTACACGCAATCCAGCAATGTAGAAATCAATACAAATGAATGAAGAACCTGTGCTAGTCCATGTGGGTGGCATGATATGTATTAAATCCTTGATTCATGGGATTGATATAACACAGAAATAAAATGTAAAAAACATATTTGTTTTTATTGCAGATTTGGGAGCTTGAGACTGTTGTGCAATTAATTCTAATGTCTTTCATTACTTTGCTGATATTTTAAAGTATAGTAGTGTGTTTATATTTGCTTTTACAGTGTTACGAACAGGTGTTTAACCCACAGATTTTTTTTATACATTTGCCATTTATGGGTTAGAAGGAGATTGCAGGTTTGTTGAATTGTTATAATTGAATATGGATTAGCACTGGTAACATTCGTGGGCTTGAACATCAAAGGAGTAGATAGAACGGAGTTACCTTTTTTACAACCTCAGTGATTTTGATCCTGTATCTTGCAAATGGACTGCAATTAGCAAAATGTAGCCAATTGAATATCAGTAACTTTTACGGGCTACAGTAATTACAATTTGGCCAATTTAATGGGGGCTCTAGTAGATCAGGAGACCACAATTACTAGTATAACACAGGAGTTGAAGAAGAATCCACTGACCAGAATGCTATAGCCCAAAGCTTTACAGAGAGTCTCACAGAGATAAGAGCCTGGGACTTTCCAGAAATGGTCAGAAAGCCGAAGTCTGATTCCTCAATTAAGAATACATATTCGGTTCATAAGAAGAGCTTTAAGATTATGGTTCTGTCTAAGCACACTGCTGATAACTAAGATATCTTCCCAAGACTATCATCAGAAGCTGGACATTCGGCTTAAAGAGAAGCTGAATCTACAAAATGCCATCCAGTCACTATGGAATGACTTAATGTAGAAGGCACAGAGGAAGAAAAATGGTGAACATGATACTGGAAAGGACTGGAGGGGTGAACTGTTACACAATGTGCAAAGATTACTGGAGAGTGAACGGCAGTATTAATGCCTGGAATAAAAGTCACATCTCCGTTACAATGGTTTTGGAGACTAGAGCTTTCCTCTAAAAAGAATTGAGAAGGTAGTTAAAGAGCTGAAAGAGCAGAAGCTTCAGGAACTACAAGAAAGTCTCATCCGTGCAACGGTGAAAAGAAGAATTTACAGAAATGGCAGTCAGCATGGTACAGCAGATATGTTGGCTCGAAAAGACAGAGTCACAGCAATGGTCGCTCAACCGCCTAGTGTTGAGCTGAAGAGGACAATGTGTGACAGAGACCAGTTTATTATGCACAGAGAGATACCCAGAGATGTGTTCTGAGTTGAAGAGAGACAAACACACAGACAAGTGCTTGCAGAGTTTAATTGGTTTTGAAGAAAAGAGACACTCAGAGACAGAAGTCAAAGGTGCTCAATCTGGGAATGAACAACACCTAAGTAGGTTTGTTCGATACGTCTGGTTACCTACTCAGAGTGCAGCCTCTTTTAGCTCACTTAAGCCCTTCACAGGGAGAAATTTCCTGTAGTATATCAGTCTGGTCTCACTCAAAAAGGTGACCCAGCCCCGAAATACCAGGCAATTCTACTCTGAAAAGGAGAAACAGCTAACTCAGTTGTACTTTCATCTACACCTCACTGGTGAGGCCCAATCAAGGCCAAAACATAAATCTGGGGTTTGCTGTTTCTCCTAAAAAAGTCTGTTCTCAGAGTGGGTTATCATGTCCATAGAACTAACCTATTAAGGTTAGTTTATTCTCTGATTGAGCACATTTATTAATTTTTTTTGTTTATTCAAATTACCCTTAGGGCTTAGTCTAATTGAGGGTGATTAGGGGCTCCAGACGTGGACCCCTTGCTCAGCTACACCTCACTGACAAGACCCAATAAAGACTGAAACCTACGTCTGGGGTTTGCTTTTTCTCCTTTTCAGGGTAGAATTGCCTGGTATTTCGGGGGTGGATCACTAGACTGATATTCAGGGGTGAGACTAGATATTTCTCCCTGTGATGGGCACAAGTGAGCTAAAAAAAGCTGCTCTCAGAATGGGTTATCATGTTCATAGAACTAACCTATTAAGATTAGTTTGTTCTCTGATTGAGCACCTTTATTTTGATTTGTTGAAGGTGGAAAAATACAACGATAGAGAGATAGCAGCTTTTGAGCTGATTAGCAATTTGCAAACAAAGTTACTTCTGAAGATCATTAAATTGAAAATATAGTATTGGACTGTTTATTTTGTTTTTGCTACATCCACGTTTAACTGGACCAAAGTTCTGATAGTTACGGAACCATCACAGTATAGGTAGTGCTGCCCTGTGGAGACTCGTAGCTTGTTACAATATATATTTATGTTATATATATTTATTTTATTCCATGGTACTACACCAGTAACTTAGACAGCCTGCTGCCCCCTAAAAAATGTGCTACCTGGGCCTTATGGGCAGAAACACACAATTGGATCCAATGGATCAATGTCCATTGGAGGCTCAAATGTGCATGTGTGAAAAAACATACAAGAGAGTGTGAGTGAGATACACACAGAGAGGAGAGGGAGTGAGTAAGTAGAGAGACAGAGCCAAGGAGAAAAAGATTGATTTTCAAAAAGATTAGAAGCATGGCTTCTCTCCAAGCTTATTTTCCTACCCTTTCTGCCAACATCACACATAGTGAAGTGCAATGCTCCCACTGTTTTAATTCATATTCCTATTGGTTCTTCTCCTGCTGCAAGTCAGGAGTCAGTCTGGAGTATGAGAGGATTCAGGGGGCATGGAGTCTAAGGTTTAGGAAAGCTCAGATGTGGAGCTTGTATGCAAGCTTAAAGTGTTTAATTTCTGAGAGAGAGGTCAGGAATTGTAAACTATAAGCTGTAAGATATAAAATATGGTGTCTATAAGTTTGTTCAGGCATATTTGGTGAAGTGTCCATTTATAGTTTGGTGGAGTCGGCAGTAAATGTGCTGAGGTGTTGTATGGTCTTTACTTCATCTGAATTAGTGATGTGAGAATTTTAACTGAGGGTCAAAATAGTTAGCTTGCTGTGTGTATCTGTTATGGTAGTGTGAATCAGTAATGGTTGTCAGGATGTGGTAGGGAAAGCGGTTGGTTTTTAAGGGTAATATGGTAATGATGTTAGTGCCCATAGGTGAGCATATAAATGATATGTTCTGGCACAAGTCAAAAAGGGTATGGAAGTCTAGTATGAGTTACAGCTTCTGACACTCGTGATTTACAGAGTTTGTAAAGTGCTTTGACCCTGCTCCTCATTTTCAATTGTTAAGAAAACAGATCTAGACATCAGTGTAAACATTTGCAAATGGATCCTAAATTGGTTGACACTAAGGAAGCTGAGTACTTATTAATGGAACATATTCATCATGGTATAGTGTTACTATAGGGTCCCACCGGGATCAGCCCTGCAGGTCATTGTATACATGAGCAATGGGATCTAAGTTTTGGAGATGATAAAGAATATGTAATGGACTATTTCCATTGGGAGATGCTGACAAAGGACTTAAAACCTTTAGTATATTAAGTCATTCAGTATTGTATAGAGTATTTGTGTAGCAAAATCATATGCATTGTATGATCGGTAAATGACATCTATTGCTCAGTGTTACATAACATTCCATTTGCGCTTATTGCTACCCTTGTAGGAGCATAGTATGTTACATCAATATATGTTCAGTGTGTATGATGCTTGTGTGTTTGTTTTAAAATTCTAATATAATAAGCCATGGGTTATTACATTAGCAAAAATATAATAAAGATGGAACTAAATATAGCATCACAGTTTCTGAGAGACAGACTTCAAAAGTAGGAGTCAACATAAAATGTATCGTATCATATATATATAGTTGTGGACCAAGAACGCTGTCTGTAACTTAGGCTGGATGAGCGCCGAAGATGCTCATCTGCGAGGCCTTGTGAAGCTAGGAGAGCTGTGTACGGCGCACGACTTAGACTGAATGAGCGCTCATCTGCGAAGCCTCTTGAAGTGAGGCGATCTGTGTACGGCGCAGGACTTAGGCTGGATGAGCGCTGAAGGCTTTCATCAGCAAAGCTGAAGGGTCGGAACTGCGAGCCAATCTCGCAACTCTAAAAACCCTAAAACATAAAAAAATAATTTAACAATTATAATAACACACTCACACACAGCACAGGGGGAGAACCAGGAAGCCTGGGAGTGAGGTTGCAAGTGATTTTGAGCCATATTTGGGGGGTTTCGTCAATACAAAATTGGCCAAACGAGGAAAATAATGGCGGAAAACGAGGCTCAGTAAAGCCAGGCACGCGGGACATAGAAAATGTACGACACCAAAGACAGTAACACTTACATCAGCAATGCCAGGCACGTGGGACTTTGAAAATAAAACAAACGTCCTTCAGCAGACACACACAGAAGGAGCTCATCAAGGGGCTGACGATTAGCACCGCGAGCAGGATAGGCTTGCAATGAGCGCTGATGAGCACAAAGTGATCGCGAGCACCAAAGCTCGCAATGAGCTCCGAAAGTGATCAGTGCAAAGCAGGAAAGTTGAAGTACATGGGGAAGAGGCTCGCCAGTCACGCTTTGAGCGATGAAGGCGCTCAGCGCGGGGCTCATGAAGACCGCTGTAGGTGCTTAGAGGAGCAAAAGCTCCACATTGTGTGGCAAACAGCATTGCCAGCCTTACAATTTGAAATCCGTCATTTTTGACGGGCAAGTTCCAAGTACAATATACATTATACAATATATACATTTATTATAACACTACAGCAGTCCTTTAAATGCCTGTCCCAAACCAAACAGAAATGTAGATAAATACTTTTACAACATTCCCAAATTTCCAAGTACAGTATTTTGCTTTTTCTTTTCTAAGAGTCACTCCTTTGTAAAATATATAGCTGGAGTAAGAGAGGATAAACATTGAAAGGAAAATATAATGAATGAGGAATGCAGTGTAATGGTAATTTTATCCCTGCCTCGTGTATGTCTTGCTGTGGTTTGAAACCAGATAGTTAAATAACGACTTGTAACAGACTAGTGTGTAAAATCTGGTGAGCCACAATCCACTGGAACAATTTTTACTAAAAAGGTTAATAGATTTTCACAGGAATGCCATGATATATTAGAAATTGAAAGCATGGCAGCAATTGCTCTAAGAGGAAACTGAGGAGCTGTGGAAGTGGTAAGATGTATTTCTGATTCTCGGGTGATGAATGGAACAAACTGTACAAATGCATCTATGGTTAAGATCTGTGGGCCAGGGGTCAATGGAGCATGTGGTGGATGCAGCCTGGAACAATATATCAAACGCACAGATGAAATCCCAGCTTGATTAGACACAAATTAGAGGATATTCTGTTTTGCAATATAATGCAAATACAGCACATATACAGACAGCTAAAAGTCAGATAACTAATAACCCCTCATTTAATAAAAGGGTCTTCCAGTAGTGTCATTATAATTTCTATTTTTATATTTTATATTTTTATAGTGAACGCTTAATTGGACATGTTTTTTTTTCTTTGTTGCATCTGAATGAGGTTATCTGTTAATCACAGTATGTTTTATATTTTTGAAATGATATCATCAGAACACTTTATTTCTGAAGTTTATTTTATTAAGAAGTGCTTATAAACTATATTTTTACTGCCTAAAATCAAACAAATATTACCTGCTTTGGTCTGCCCATTGCAGCTCACGAAGAAACAGACTCTGCTGTACTTGCTGTGCTGTTTCTCATACTAACCAATCAGTGACCATCTCCTAGCACCATTGCAACATGGACACTTTACTGCACATCCAGCACTGCCCTACAGAGTCTATGAGCCTCATTCAATTACGATTTGGCCAATTGAATAGGGCTCTAAATAAGCACATAACGTATTTTTTTAAATACATTTTTAGTTAGTAAACATCTATCCAAAAGCAAGGTTTTCACTAACTAAAAACGTCTTTAAAAAAAATATGTTATGTGCTTATTTAGAGCTTTATTCAATTGGCCAAATTGTAAATTGAATGAGGCCCTGTTTCTGCATATGCTGCAGTGGTCAGACTCATACATTGACTATTTATTTGATGTTAAGCAGAAAAAACAAGGCTTATAAGAGCTTCTTAATCAAATAAAGTGCATAAAATAAATAGATACATGGGTATACATAGCAAAATCCAGGAACCCTCCATATCTATTTAACTGCTCTTGGGGGCTTGCACCTGTCAACCAATGAGCAGTAATATAGCTGTATGAGTTATACTTGTCTGCCAATGAAATCTCCAGAGTAAAGTATGAGTAGTGTACTCCGTCTTTGTTTAAGTTCATTTTAAACAGATTTTACTTAATATGTTTTTCATGCAAAATACAACTTTTGTAATGTTTAAGACATACAGCCTTATTATATTGCGATTCGGGCCAATTGAATAGGGCTCTATATAAGCACAGAGCATATTTATTTTACAGAAGTTTTTAGTTAGTGAACTTCTATCCAAAAGCAAGGTCTTCACTACATGAAATCAACTATTTGTCTGAGCTAATTCCCCGGCTTGAGAATGTTGTGCTATTAATTCTAAGACCTAACATCACTTTCCCTTTTCATATTAGTACAGTAGTGTATTTTTATTAGCTTTACAAGTGCTACGTATTGGACTTTACCCCCCTTGTGAGTCCTCTCCAGCACTCGATTTGTGTGTTACGTGCTTGCTCGTGAGTGACTTTGT
This sequence comes from Discoglossus pictus, assembly GCA_027410445.1. Lineage (NCBI taxonomy): Eukaryota > Metazoa > Chordata > Amphibia > Anura > Alytidae > Discoglossus > Discoglossus pictus. The sequence goes on along the minus strand of CM050164.1, from coordinate 222,953,968 downwards.
TGAAATTTTATAGATAAATTGAAAACGTAGTGGTTACGAGCTTAAGGGATCAAAGGATTTATGGCCGCGAAGTTAAACGTTGCTCAACCCGTATCGCTTTTTTGGCCTTGCTGCATCTTGACCTGCAAGTCGTCTGCGGGCCTTCGTTATGGGGCTAATTTAATAGCAAAAAGCCCTAAGATCTACCTTACGGGCTACGCTTTATCTCGTAGCCCGAATTTTTTTAGGGCTCATAGAGGGTAATATTTAATGGTTGTATGTATGTATTTATTTATTTTTGATTGTTTTCTAAAAGCACAGTATGTTATTTGACAGACCATATAGAAAAACATTTTATGAAAGTGGTCCGTTAAAGATGAGGAAATAAAAAATAATAAAAGAAACTTTAAATGTCAGAGATAAAAGTAAACCCAAATCATGGCTTGGATACTATTTTTTTTTATACATTCAAGAATTTAATTTGCTAAGACTGTATGATGGACAGTTACTCAGTTATTGAAGATTGAAACTTGTCATCTTGCATGGCCAGAATAAAAAAGTATGAATACAAATTACATACTATTCTTAACTATTAATCCATTAAAACAGGGTTGTTTCTCTAATGACTATGGGCCTCATTCAATTGCGATTTGGCCAATTGAATAGAGCTCTAAACAAGCACATGGCATATTTTTTTAAAGAAGTTTTTAGTTAGTGAAAACCTTGCTTTTGGATAGTTGTTTACTAACTAAAAACGTCTTTAAAAAAATATGTTATGTGCTTATTTAGAGCCCTATTCAATTGGCCAAATCGCAATTGAATGAGGGCCTATGCATTTATACTGCAATTTGCACACCAAACATTTTGTACTAATGAAAGATAGACTTCATAATAATTATTTTCTGTTTTCCTACAAAATGCAACAATGTACTAAAGAAATAAAAAAAACACCTTTTACTTGTAAATATATCTAAAATGAGCCCCATAGAGGATTAGGTGCAAATGCCCTAGCCCCTACCAATCCTACTTTATTGTGAGAGACTGAATGTAAATCTAATACTATCTCAATCAAAGATCATATCCAGAGATATTTTATTTTATGGAGGAAGTTTAGCTTATTTTGTACCTTAGGCCCATTCAGATTTGTGCACTCCACACACCCCAATTTCTAATCCTCTGTCATCATCCTATGGCCACATACTCATTTATATCTAATGCTATGTGTATTTACAGTATGTATATACATAATCAGCTGATCAGATTTTTTGAATGATTCCTGGGCACATTTTTTATGACTGATAGGTGCATATGTGGCCATGTGAAATTGTATTGCACATGGCCACATAGCTAACTTAAATATGTCACAATTAAATATGTCACAATTAAATATGTCACAATTAAAAGACCACTGCAGCTCAAAGAAGACACTTGATGGTCAAATATGTGCCAGACTAAAAGTATTAGCAGCTATGTAAGCTGCTAATAATTTTAGTCGGCACATATTAGAAAATTTTAGAACGACTTTGTTTCTAAGTATAGGAATCCATTTTGTGTTTTTTACATCAGTTCTTCCGAGCTGAATAATGAGGAGGTTTGTTTTACCTCTCCAAAGGGAGGAGTAGGATAGGAGGGAAGAAATAGCCTTTGGTAAGAAAACTGGATACGATTGGAATTGACATCACATCCCTTCCCACTCACTGGCCCAGAAGCACCTAGGTTTAGGAAACCAACCATATCTCCAGAAATATAAACACCGCTCTTACATACATCATAGATTTAACCAGGGCATCAACATTGTTTTTCTGCTTAATTATACTCTTAGTTAAACTCAAAGTTGTCAAACAAATATTTTTTTAATTGTTCGGTGGTCTATTAACTATAGATGTTACCTAATATGTTTCAGGTTGAAAACATCTTATGTACTGAAAATGATGTGCAACATATAAACTACACACAGAAGAGTTTCATATCTGCAGTAAACTCATGAACAAAACCTATAGGTATGGTAAGTATGCTCTGAAGTCCCATGTTTACTGTTATCCTTTTTTAAAGAATTATAAATGATAATGGGCAAATGTTTTAGGAACTTAAACAAATAAAAATAATGGTAACTTGTGTTTTATAATTCTCTTGTTAAGAGTAAGGGCGCTTGATTATAAGAAGTTTTCATTATTATGCACTGACAACTTGAAGAAATGTATGCAAGCTTTCAGTACATGACCTCTATAATTGTATTTTCATGCTTTTCTGTGAATAAGAGCTAGCCAATACATATTTTAATAAACCACTATTGCACACACCTATGCCAAGACTCTGAAATAAGCTCAGTGGACTGGATTGAGTTAACTCACAGTACACACATATACAATTGACTAGACTGAGCAAACATTGCACACATAGGATCAATGTGGTCAGAAAGTTAAATATTATTTTTTTGAAGAACTACACTTCAAAATAGGGTAATAGTTTTTGGAATGTAAAAATACAATGCAGCCCTCCCTTATTGTATTACTTTTACTATGCAGTTATGCTGCTGTGTTGTCTTCCATTTTAGTGATCTGCTTCCTGAGGTGGGAGGAGACTTTGAATACACAGGACATTTGTATCTGCAGAATTTTTCATAGAAAACTGCAATTGCATTCATTAAGTCAAATGGAATACTCCTTAGTGTACAACAACACACCCTGTTGAAACAGAAGCTGCAAGAAGCAAGCTCACTAAACTAATGTAAACCGGCACTTTTTTTTACTTTCAAGCAACATTTGCACATTATCAAGTTTCTTTATTGAAAAGACCATGTAGAAAAAAATGATCACAGTCATCCTTTAATGGTGGGCTCTGGAGTCCTGCTATGGAGGAGGAGCCCCTTGACCCCGGCAAGTCCGGGAGCTGGAAGAGGTGACATTGCTGGGTTAGGAGAGATATAAAGCTCCGTTTGGATCCTAGATAACACTGTTCTCCCAGATAGCCACACGTGAAGTTCTCCTTGATCCCATGTGTCATAGTTCCTTTCTCCTTTGTTTCTTTTTATTTTTCTCTGTTCTCTTTCTTTTTTCCAATTTTAGACTTTGTTCTCTGCAGGCCCACTGGTCACTGGCGTTTCATGCCACCCTCCACTCTTTAGATTGCTGAACCCGGAGGCAAGAGCGCCAATTAAATTGCAGCTTTATGAGATGCAGAGGGACATCGGGACATTGATGCTCTTGGAAGTTTATTATATGGTCTGAAATGATTAGCATAGAGAGGCCAAGTACCCAGAAAAGTTGGATAGGGCCTGGCAAACAGTGAACAAGCTTATGTCGAGTTTTGTCTGAAAGCTAAGCTTTATTACCTTGTGGCATCACAAGCTCTAGGGCAGCAATGCTGGTTGTATGTTCCTTAATGACAGAGTTCACCTAACTGAGGTTGGCCTAGTGCTCATGATGCTGTTTTTTAAGAAGAGTGTGCAGTGGGTATAGCATTTGTAGAATGCATGAGGTATTCTGCCGTCACACTGTGGTTGATGTTGGGGTGAATCGTCAGCCAAGTGGTGAAATAGGTTCGTTCCTACCCTACAGTGGTATGGCTGTGCCATTACAGCAGGCACTGAGTGCAGGGTGTAGAGTGTACTGTCTCTGGCCGAGCTTCTTCTCCAATGTATTTAAAACCCTGTTCTATTTTCTCTCACAACAAGACTTGCTAGTCTGTTTTCCTCCAATCTGGTTTTTGAGTATTTATTTGTGGATGCACCGTCTGGGCCATGCTTGGATCATGGTGAGCTCTGGAGGCCATTTTCTTGGCTAGGCAGGAGGAGCCCCTGGACCTGGCAGGACCCAATGCAGCAAGAGGTGTCATGGCTGGCTGGGAGAGGAGCGTTATAAAGCACCTTTTGGCACCTAGGCACCATTGTTCCTCCATTTAGCCACTGAAATTACCACTTACCCTCCCTAAAAGATAAGAATTATATTTTTTGCTGAATGCAAAAAAGGAGAAAATAACAAAATTTGGCATAGGGAAGTTGTGTAATAATAAGGAAGATTGTGGGTCTTACTGACTGGGATTAGCTTGTTATTTATGTTCCTGCTTTTCTTAAATTTATATAGTAAAAGCAGCTGGTGATGAGGGGAGTTGCCATTTCAGTGGTTCCTGTCCTACAGTGGTATGGTTGTGCCATTACAATAGGCTCCGAGTGTAGGTTGGGGGTATAGGGTGTACTATCTATGGCCGTGCTTATCCCCTAATGTGTTTATAAACCTGTTCTATTTTTTCTCCATCAATGTTTTGGCTTGTTTTTCTCCGATCTGTTTGAGCATTTATTGGTGGATGCAAAGTCTGGCCCATGCTTGGGTCAAGTGATTACGAGTACAGATAACGGCAAAAACATGAGCTGGACTGACAACATAGACGTGGCACAAAAAGTGGATGTCACAACTCTATCTTGATGGGAAATAATTAGAAGCAGTCTATCCTTGATAATGTAGACCCACAGATAAATGTTACCCATTCACTTATGGTAATTGTCTCATCAGTCTATGGATAATAAGAAGCCTGCAAACTGGGGATGCTTCTAAGGACACATATTTACCAGTGAAGCAGTGATAAAAGTGGAGATGAAAAGAGGAATTTAATATCCCCATAACCCATATGAACTGTTTATCAGAGTTAAAAAGTATGTAAAAATATTTAATGTCTGAACACCTCTTGTCCCCACTTTTAGCCACTCATGACAAATAGAACATAAACAACCTAAATTGTCAATTATACTTAGACACAAATGTTACTGCATAAGGACTTTTCTGTGCATACAAACATATACTTATGCAGCTCTGTACAACAACTTGAGGCAATTGACTGCTCCATGAAAATGTGCTGGCCTAAGGCTGGACCTTGTTGGCCTAGGCAGAAATGAGGAAATAAACCATTAATCCCATTTCTCATTGCAACAACCATCTCAGTCCCACAGGTCTGTATACTGTACAACTATCATGACCCATGCATGATCCATTTAGGCTAGTTGATGGAATAACTGACACGACAACTTGAGTTGAGAGAAACAACGGGCCACAGCTTTATTTTGAAACAATGTAAACAAACAACCGTAACTTATTTAAATGACTAATTTAGTCCTTTCCTTCCGGGGGAGGAGCCCGGCCACGAACAGTGACCTCACGCTTTGAGCCCTGCCCAAAGCCCCAATGCTTATCTTTAAGCACGCCCTGTGAGGTGGGGCCATCGCCCCCTTAGGCCAGTGGGCTGGGCAACTCACCTCCCGCCGCACAGACATAAATTAACAATACACAACATACAATAGCCACTTCTCCGAATTCTTTAACCAAAAATTATATATTAATTTCAATATTTCTTATTTATATTATATATATTATATATACTTTTTTTTTTTTTTTAAAGAATAAACCATAACATCTGTCAACAACAAAATACAGGGTGGATGGGTGGGATTCCAGTCGGGAGACCGCGCTGCTGTGTTCAATGGCGCGAAACGGGCTTCCGACACGCCCCCTGACGCTCCTGATTGGCTAATAGCCTCACAGGCTCCGCTGGGTCACGTGACGCTACAGGCTGACCCAGGGAGCCTGTGCAGCCTCCGCGTCGTTCATGACCCATGCATGATCCATTTAGGCTAGTTGATGGAATAACTGACACGACAACTTGAGTTGGGAGAAACAACGGGCCACAGCTTTATTTTGAAACAATGTAAACAAACAACCTAAACTTATTTAAATGACTAATTTAGTCCTTTCCTTCCGGGGGAGGAGCCCGGCCACGAACAGTGACCTCACGCTTTGAGCCCTGCCCAAAGCCCCAATGCTTATCTTTAAGCACGCCCTGTGAGGTGGGGCCATCGCCCCCTTAGGCCAGTGGGCCGGGCAACTCACCTCCCGCCACGGAGCATGCGAGGGACGCCTCCCGAGGCTGCGATCCCCCCCTGCTAGACATTAAAGCCAAGGCCCGCAAAACACTCTCCCTAAACTCCAACATCATCAACTCATACCCTATTTCCGTAAGATGAACCTTATCCTTTGCGAAAAAATCATCTGCGCCGACCGGTTCGAAATCTTTATACCGGATGGCAGTGAAACCTTGTTTTCTCACAAAGCTCGCAATCTGCTGGTTTATCTTCTGTCTAGCCTTATCTAAGCATACTGGGTCGCGCGCATTACGCCATGATCTTCTCTTAATCATCTCAGACCAGATAAGGAACGTGCCAGGGAACTTCTTCACCCATTTCTCGATGTCTCGTCTCATCACCTTTAGCATTCGTCTCATGGGAACTGTCCCCAAATCGTTCCCGCCGGCATGAAGAATTATAACACTGGGCTGACCGTAACGCTGCACGTACGTTTCCAAGAGACCGTCGAGCTGCGCCCATCGCAGACCCCGAATGCCACACCACCTTACGCGTAAGTCCGTAACAGGAAAGCCCAGTTGTGCCTTTTCTTCGGTAACTGCGGCTAACCTATGGGCCCAGTACACGTATGAATGGCCCACAATCCATAGTTGCTTCTGTTCCCCTGAAAGTAGAAAGCAACACCATTAAACCACTGCATTTGGCCGTACATAGGAACGAAAACGGTCCCACCTCCCGATGCGCTTTACTGTCGCGTCGGGCAACCCCAACCTAGCCGCTTCAGTGGCAGCTCCAATCCGAAAGGAGTGTGTCCCAAAGTCAGACTGCTTGAAACCGAGTCGATGCAGTGCGCTTTTTAAAACTCTTTTAAACTGATACGTAGACAGTGCCGTTCCATCGGCGTGTACCAGCAGCGAACACCGTCCCACTGGTCGCTGCTTAAGGTACTCCACTACACATGCATATGGGCAACACTCCGTGCCAACCTGATGCAGAACCACTTCTCTTCCTTTACCCACTTGGTCGGTCTTTGACCTCCGCAACCACAATACCACCGTACCTTCCCTGAGGCAGGTATCCACCAATTGCAGACCCCCCGAACCGTGTCTACTGTTCGCGACTAACTCCCCTATCCTAAACGCTCCAAAGAACGCCAGGGAAAAAGCCGTTCGGAAAAGTAGAGATTCAAAGGGGTCCCTGCAAACCACCACCAACTCCTGAGCCAATCTCAGCAACAGCGCAAATGTTATTGGCCGCCTACTATCTGGCCTTTGCGCACCACTGAACATTCCGCGCACCACCTTGCGCACTAGAAACTCCTTAGTAAGGTCCCTCTGCCCAGCAAGCTTAAACATAAAAGCAAGCGCCGTGACCTGTCTCCCTACTACGGGTTTTGATTCGCCTTGCTCGGCGCACCGCAGCAGGTACCAAAGCAGGATCCCTACGCTCTTGTCCTCCGTCGTGGCACCACCTGCCAGTGCCACTAGACTATCCCATTTTGCCCACACGCGTCTATAAGTGTTCCACGTCGCTGGGGCAACAGACTGTCTCCCGAGTCTCGTTACCTGACAGCTCCAATCTCCCAGAGCTCCTCGGGGATGTGCTTCCCCAGGGCGTTCGCACGAGGAGCCAGCGCCCTGAAGCGATCCTCCTGAAACCGAGAGAGGGCGTAAGCAATTCCGTTATCCACATTTGTCACGTGTCTTGCTTGAAACCATATGTTCAAGCGAAGGCAACATAGCACAAGATGCCTGAGCAATCTAATCACTGGTACGGATGCCGCCGTGATGTTGTTCACGGCTTCAACCAACCCCTTATTACCCGAATGGAAAATGACTCGCCTGTCCCTGAAACAAGGACCCCATAAGTGCACTGCTACCACCATAGGAAACAGCTCCAGGAATGTAGGGTTCAGCAGTAAACCCGCCTCTTCCCATTCCTCCGGCCATGCCGCAGCGCACCATCTCCCTTGGAGGTACGCCCCACAACCGATCGGTCCAGAACCATCGGTGTGAAGGTCTAGCTCTGCGCTGGTGGTGCCCTCCTTTTGAAGGACCACCCGCCCGTTAAAATCTGCAAGGAACATCGCCCATACCCTTGCATCGTCACGCATGGCCCTAGAGACTGTTAGGAAATGATGCGGCTTCGCAATCCCTACCGTAGCCAGCGACATCCGTCTACAGAATATCCGCCCCATGGGGATAATTCTGCACGCGAAATTCAACTTCCCCAATATTGATTGCAGCCGCCGCAAGGTCACCCTCCGTGCGCCCAGTAGCGCCGTAATCTCGGCTTGCATGTCCTCCACCTTCTCTAAGGGAAGACTGCACTCCATTTTGCAGGAGTCGATCCGAATCCCTAGAAAAGTCAATTGTTCCGTAGGGCCCTCCGTCTTGTCATGGGCCAGTGGTACCCCGAATTCTGTAGAGATTTCGGTGAACACCTCCAGCATGAAACGGCAAGCGTCGTTTCTCGCTGGGCCAACAAAAAGGAAGTCATCCAGGTAATGGGTAACACTCTTGTACCCCGCCTCGATGCTCACAACCCATTGTAAAAATTTGCTGAAGGCCTCGAAGTAAGCACAGGATATCGAGCATCCCATGGGTAAACATAAGTCGACGAAGTAACTTCCGTCTACAAAGCACCCCAGCAACCGATGGCTTGACGGGTGTACGGGGAGCAATCTGAATGCTGCCTAGATGTCCACTTTCGCCATAAGGGCCCCCTGGCCCTCCCTCCTCACCAGGTCGACCGCCCGGTCAAATGACTCGTAAGACACAGTAGCCTGGTCTTTTGATATGCCATCGTTTACCGAACGACCTCTGGGGTAGGAGAGATGCTGGATCAATCTAAATTTACCCTTCTCCTTCTTGGGGACCACCCCAAGTGGAGACACAACTAATCCCTGGATGGGCGGGGCCGCAAATGGCCCAGCCATCCTCCCCAATTTTACCTCATTAAGCACCTTCACTTTGGCTACCCCGGGAAATCCCTAGCCGACTTCAGGTTTGGGAAAAGAAAACCTTGAATGTCGACCCCACATGGAATCCGGAATCCTTCTCGGAACCCGTCCTCCAACAGGCGCGCCGCTTCGGCTGTGCCTGCCAATTTACCGTAGCGCTTTAGCCACGGCAGCATGGCGCGGAGGCGTATGGACGTCCTGCCCCTTTGCGGGAGGTTCGCCCCTGCCTCCCTCTTTGGGTCTACCGCATCTAGACAGGGGGTGTTCACCTCCGCAATTTGAGCATGCATGCTTAAACCTGCAGTTAGGTGCCCATCTGCAGACCCCCTCGTTGTACGAAAAACAGGTCTTAAGACCTGCTCCTGAGGCGTGGGTGGGGCCCTTAGCTCCACCGGCCCCGCTCCGAAAGGGCGTCGTGACTCTCATGGGTGTCATGATGTTTAGCCAATACGCCACCGCTTTGTCACTCCACGCCATACTTGGCCTTGAGGCCAAGTATTGCCGGAATTCCTCATCGTACCGCCACCAGGCCGTACCCCCATAAACCTTGTGAGCATTCCGAATTTCGTCTATGTAAACGAACAATCCCGAACTCTGTTCAGGGTGTCGCTCACACAGTACGCAAGCCCAAATAGAAAATGCTTGCAGCCAGGTATCAAACGTCCTGGGTAGACTAGCAAAGGATTTCCCCTCCCTGGGGCCCCTCTCGACCAGGTCTGTTTGCCTAGACATAGGAAGAAGGGAAAACAACTCTATAAATTCCCTCCTCCAGATCTTTTCCTTTACATCCTGTGGAAGGTGTGCACCTAAATTATCCAACGAGCAGAGGACTATAGGTCTCATGGCTGCGTCGGTAACTCCCACAGTGTTATTCCCAACTGCTGCAATCGCGTTGACTACCGGCTCGGGCGCGCTCAAGCTAGCTAGCGCCTCGCTCGCGCTCGCTGGCGCCACTACCGCTGCTGGCTGGGACCATGCACCCTTTGCTAGCCCCCCTATCCAAGCTCCCATTTCGCGTTCGCTAACCGCAATGTTATGCGCAGCTAATAGAGTCTTTAATGACCCAATAAAACCACCCTTGTCTGCTGCGCAGCTCAATTCTGAGCGCTCACCTGCTTCTGGAAGCTTTGGAGTAGATACGGCCAACGGAGTATCCCCGCGTCTCTCCTGACGCTCCGGGGACTCTGACCGTCTGGCCCTCCGCGGGCTTCTCCTCTCAGATCCAGTGCAAGCACAGCTGCACCGACAAGATCTTCTGCTTCTTGACCTGGATCTCCTTCTGGATCTGTGGGTACAAGAAGAACAGTCACTAGCTCTCCGCGACCTGCATGCCCGCGCCCATACCGCCCTTTCCTCGTCTGAGGAAGGGTCCTGGTCAGCTAAGCTTGCGCGGCTGGAGTAGGCTAGCACTGCCTCCGCCGCCCTCTGTAGGGGTTCCCCTGAGACTTCCTCGGGCGTTGGAATATCCAGCTGTTGGTCAGTCTTAGACCCTTTGCGCTGTGGCCTAACCGTATCGCCCTCAGTCTCTACTCTGCCACGCCTTAGCGGTGTGTGCGTAAATAGCAGCGGACTGTACCTGCTCGTAGCCTTCTTAGCTCGAGTGGGGCGTCCTAGCCTCGCCACTGCCGCTGTCACAGGCATGTCATCAATCATGACCATGCTGTCTTGGCTATTCATCTCTCTGATCACACCGTCTCTTCTTTCTCTCGTCGTCGCCATGCTCCTCTCACTGCCAGTTGGGCGTCCCTGTAAAGTACCAGAAGCACTGTTAATGAGGGAAACCCCAGGGACCGTCTGCTTGGCACCGTGAGGGCCTGTAGGAGCCTTTTTAGGACTCCCGGCTTTTCTCTTACCCCCTGCACCCCCCTTACGGGGTGTTAGAGGGGTGTTTCGCGACCTTTGTCGCGGCCTAGGACCTTTAGGCAAGTTGGCAGGTGGTGGCCGGAGTGCTAGGCCCTCACCCCCACCGCCCGTGATCCTGGCGCTCGCCTGCCTGGGGGGTATGGGGTCCCGGCCGCCGTGACCTGTAACCCCCCCCATCTCTAGTGTCTCTGCTACCCGATGGACGTGGGTCTGGCAGCCCTACAGTGGTGGGATGGGAAAAAATTTCCCTGGAGGCATCAGAATTGGCTAGGACACCAGCCACCGCAGGCTGTTCCTGTACAATGTGCTGAGCTCCAAGCGCAGAAGGCATGGGAGGTCCCAGCCTGTCCTGCACCCACCTGACCCCTTGGCTTAAGGCACGGGTCCTAACCTCAGCCAGTAAGGCCTCTAAGCCTTCTGGATCCATATTAAATGCTAACAGGGGGACAAACAGGGGGAACAACAAGCAGAAACACAGGCACACACAGACACAGGAACACACACAGACACAGCACACTCACAGGGAGACAAGGACACACACACACACAAAACGGAGGAGGAAAAAACACAAAAACGAACAAAGATAGCCTCAACAGTTATATCCCCTTATGTGCTGGTAAGCTGGGGTGAAATCTCAGTAATTAAACCTTCCTACTTTTAGTTTTGGCTGCAGGACCTCAGACCTCAGTCCATTCCAGTCGGGAGACCGCGCTGCTGTGTTCAATGGCACGAAACGGGCTTCCGACACGCCCCCCGACGCTCCTGATTGGCTAATAGCCTCACAGGCTCCGCTGGGCCACGTGACGCTACAGGCTGACCCAGGGAGCCTGTGCAGCCTCCGCGTCGTTCAATATTAAAGTATTTGCTCCCAATTACTTTTATTAATGCACCTTTGCACGGATAGGGCGTGGTTAGTTTTCCCCCTGCATTTCCTGGTTTACCATTTTTGTCTTCAAATATTCTAAGATTATTTATTTATACAATTTTAAACTTTCAACATTCTTGTCTGGATTCTTGTGGATGCGTGACAAAGAAATGGGGGCATGAGATTTCTTAGTGAAGTACTCTTCATGAATGAGTACATAGTCATAAAATAAAGCGAGTATTTTATTGGTCTACAAATATGATTACAGAGTCTAACTATATATATTTCAATTATTGATGATTATGCATTTAATAATTATATATTTTAAAAATAGCAAGCCTGGCACTTACTTGAATTCACTGCTGTGATGAAACACCAACAGGATAAGCAGTAGATTTTCTCTTTCTACATGCATTCTGTTCTGTTGTTGCTTAACTTGTAATTAACACAGTGACACATGTTGGTATGTTCTGAGACACATCTAACTCTATGGTCATAGATTGCTGACCTCTGCTGTATTTGTTCCCTGTACTCTGTGAAACAACAGACAAGTCATTTGTTAAAGGGACACTGAAGCTAAACTTTTCCATCACACCTGTAAACAGTATTTGTGACTTACATATTACATTCTAACATTAAATTAACAAGAAGTAATTTGTTTTTTCTCTTGCCCTGACCTGTTGAGTAGGATAAACCATCTGATAGAGATTAACAGCCTTATTAAATTGCAATTTGGCCAATTGAATAGGGCTCTATATAAGCACATAACATATTTTTTTACAGAAGTTTTCAGTTGGAGAACTTCTATCCAAAAGCAAGGACTTCACTAACTATAAACGTCTGTAGAAAATATGCTCTGTGCTTATATTGAGCCCTATTCAATTGTCCGAATCGAAATTTAATAAGGCTGTAAGCATTTAATAAGCTTTGAATTAGTATTATTCTTTTGAACATGTAACTGGTTAGGCAAATATAGCTAACTGATTTAACAATTTTTCCTCATTTTAATATTCCTGTTTTATTTAGCAGATCTGACCAAAGTAGGGGCAAACAAATACCTAATTTCTGATTCTTTAATGCTATTTTTTCATGCAAAATATAACTTTTACAATGCTTAAACATCGCTAAATATGCCTTACATAAGGGATTACCATACATACTAAGAGGTTATTATGATCAACAAGCTTCAACATAAAGTTTTGAAGCCACAATGGGTTAATACATATTTATAGCCTGAAATATTTATTGCATTGGACAATTTGTTTTTCCATATTATGAACTTGTTTGTGGTAGTGGATTTATCATATTAATAGACTTTGTTAATTCAGTCTTATTACAGTGCAGTCATTTGTGACAAGGTCACAATGACCTTGGGAGCTAAGATTAAGCATGCAATGACCTGTGATCACTCTTTGGATCTCTAGACTCATTCTAGTTCCTGGCATCAACATGCTTTCCTCATCATGTCATCAAATACCTATATAAGCGTTCAGGAGGTCAAGTACTCTGTAAAAGCATCAAGTACACACACACACACTCATGTTTGTATATATATATATATATTTATATATATATATATATATATATATATATATATATATATATATATATATATATTTATGTATATACATATAAATATATATATATATATATTTATTTATTTATATATATATATATATATGTCACATATATAGTTGTCAATGAAAAAAATGCAAAACTACGTAAACGAGGCTGAAGGACGCAAAACTAGCCCAAAGGACGTAAAAAGGGGCCCATAGCCTCGCATTTTGTGGAAAACAACATTGCTAGCCTTAATATTTTACTCTCGTCATTTTTGACGGGCAATTTCCTGGTAGTATATAAATAGTACATTTGTGCTCACATTTGAATGTCTAAAACAAAATAAAAAACCTGTTTCCTGCTCAGAATTCTGAGAAATACAGTTATTACACTGTATTCTGGGAAGCTTAGCAGGGACATGCAGATGCCCGCTGCATTACACAGCTTTTATGCAAAGCCAAGGTTGGATTATACACAAGCTGGGAATCCTACCCACGTACAGCTTTTTCAAAGTTACTGCCTATCATCAGCATAGAGCGGGATCTCAGCTTGTGTTGTGGATCTTATGAGTAAGTAGTTCACCACAACAATCATTACATATATAGTTCTCAGCAGTGCGACCTTGCCAAAATCTGTTGGTAACGCAACTTTAAAACTGAGAGCCGCAGTTGCAGGCTGCGAACGCGGACCTCGCGAAGCGAGGGCCGCAGTTGCGGCCAGACAAGGAGCGCCTTTGGCTCTCCTTCCACTGGGGGAGATGAAGGGGGGACAGCCAGGACGTCTGGGAATGAGGTTACACTCCAATTTAAATAAAATTTAAACATTTTTGCCACTCGAAAATCCCCTAAGCGAGAGAAAAAATGGCAGCAAAAAAACGAAAACAAGACTTCTCGACCCCTAAGCAAGCAAAACACCGCCAAGCACATAGGCCTTTTACACAGACCCATACGACCTAAAAAATACACTATTAGGAAGGACGCTAAATGCTCCACACCCGCGTAACACATACACAATCGCAGCCATTTTACCACAATCACTCAAACCTAATTACCATTACAAAATGCGGAAGTACACAGCTAAATAAACGGTTTCCCTTGCGCACTCAGCCTATTTACACTACACACTGCACACATTGCTGACACTTACACCTCAGCTAGCCAACAGTGCAAATCTACATTGTATGCTCCAGGAACATCCAAACAGATTGTTAGCTCTTCAGCATATTGCTTAATGCATATATTAATTACAAATAGGTAAAGTATATTACTTTATACCATTTACAAATTAATTAATTAACATTACAAAATACATACACATAAAAATATAAAAATAACAATAAACAATATAGGCGAGCCAAAAGACCATCAGCGCAAAACTTTCAATGAGCTCCAAAGGAGCTCTCATAACCAAACATACACCAACCAAGAGGCTCGCAATGAGCGCCGAAGGTACTCACACAACCAAAATACTTACTTTGTGTACCAAACAGCATTACCTGCCTTACAATTCTATTGACGTAATTTTTTGACAAAAGAGCGATAGAAGCCCTCCACCATACAGTAGTACAGTAAATAAATAGTACATCTGTGTTCACATTTGAATGTCTGAAACAAGTTAAAAAAAAAACAGTTTCCTGCTCAGAATTACGAGCAATACAGTTATAACACAGCATTCTGGGAAGCTGAGCAGGGACATGCAAATGTGCCCACAAATGCCTTACTCTTTAATCCATAACCATTTTAAACATGTATATATATATATATATATTTTTTTTTAATTTATTTTTTTTAACAATTCAGTATACAAGTATATATTTCGTAAGACTGATTCAGTCTGCACATAGGGAATCTACAACAGGGTTTTGAGTGTATTACATTATGTATAAACTTCATATACATATCATAAATATACCAAGACAAAAACAAATATATACAAATACTACAAATATTATTTTTATTATTACACAATCTATAAAGCACTAACATGTCTCCAGAGAGCTTAAAAGAGAACACTGGGGAGGTAAGACATTAGGAAGATGGATGTGTATGCTGTTGTTGGCAGGACTGTCCCTTCTGGAGGAAGTGCCTTTGAATCATGAGGAATAATCCAACAAAACAGTTACATTGCTTTTAGTGAGTTTTGAAGGTTTCGAGGCAGTAAAATAGTTTGGCAGACCACAACTAGTAGCTGAACAGAGTAGTTGTAGCTTGAGAAAAGTCCTGATGGCAGGAGTGAGAGGAGGTAACAAGAGAGGAGTTGAACAGGAAGGTGAACAAGGAGTAAGTTGCAGTATTTGAGGCAAAATATGATGTGGGAATGGATTATAATTTTAGTTATTTCTTGGGAATATTTTGAAGATGCTTTTTATGTGAAGACAATGTGATTTTTTTTATTTTTTGTGAGAATGAAAGAGAGGGCAGGCTTCAATAGAACCCCAAGACAGCAGGCCTGAGAGGTGGGGGTGATGATTCAACAGTTAGAGATATTTGAGGAGTGGGTGCTGTAGTAGAGGGTAGGGAGATGAAGAGCTCAGTCATTGAAATGCTGAGTGTGAGTTGGCCGATGGACATCCAGTTGGAGGTAAGGAGTTGTGTTAGGTGCTTGTAAAAAAGTCACTTAAGTAGTTTTGAAGCTAAGGGAAAGAAAGGGTGATACTTTGATGGAGAAGTTCGTTCATATAAGTGATTTTTAGAATCGGTATAAGTAAGGCATATTTTAAAGATGGGAACTTGCCAGTGTTTAGGAAAGTTTAAAAAGATTTGTTAGATTTGGGTAAGAGTTGTAGAGAGGAAGGGATTAGCTGCAATGGAATATGATTAAATGGACGAGTTGTAAGGTGAGAGGTTGATAGATGACCAGATACTTCATTCTCAGTTACAGGGTAAAGGGGGCCCATTGTATTGTAATAATAATAATAATGTTATAGTAATTATAATAATAAGAGTATTCCAAGAAAGAATGGTAACATGTTTGCCTGTAGCATACACTGTATGATGTTGTAATAAAAATTAACAAAAGAAGTGTAAAGGTTTCAGGACAGAACCAGTATGTGATATTAAGGCTAATTAAGCATTATTCATGCACTTGAAGGGCGACTAAATTCTAAGGGTGCAATAAAAGTACTGTTTTATAGCGACTCCCCGGCATCACTAAATTCCAAATGATTAACTCTCCAGCATTAAAATGGGACCTGCTTGTGTGCTTTGAACAATGAAAGTCATAATCTTCAGTTTCCTCCCAATGCAAAATCCATATGCAATAGCTCATATTCCCATGTGCACAGAGAGTGAAAATACTGCTTCTAACTTCTGGCTGGATGCAGCTATAATTTAATTTGGAGAACACCAGCTGTGAGAGAATAGAGTGTAAATCTGGGAGCAAAGACTAATTTATCGACGCTAATCAAATCACATAATCAATATTTTTTCACTTTGTAGGCTGATAAGTTTACTGTTTACTAAATAATAGATCACAATTACAGTTTTAATATATCTGTTGCAAAACGGCATTGTAAGGTCTTGCAGACAGTTGCTATAAAATATGTTCTTAAAGATAAATAAACAAGACTTAGTAAATGATTATATTGAGGCACTTCATTCCAATGAGTATAACAGGTGCATTTTTGTTATATATTTTTATTCTAGTATTAAATGTTCACATTAGTCCAATATTTAACATATATCCAGGGGGGTGGGAGGAAACGTTAATACAGATGAATTTTCTATCTGCACAATTTATATGTAGAAGCTAAAATTAGTTCATTAGTTTGCAAATGCATGACTTTCTGAGAGAACAGATGAAATAATCTGCTCAGAATAGAATGGCGCTGTTTAGATTAATTGCATTTAAAAGTGAAATATTTAAAGATTTTGTTGCTTTTTACAGGCTTCCTATAATAATTCCTCAACCCTAACTCATCTACTGGGTTACATAAACTAGTTACTATGTTTTAATGTACTGTAATTCCAAAACATAGACTTTTCTCGGTGTCTCTCATTCTGTGGATGCCATTGAAGTAAATTTCCCTTAGATTCACAACAATGATCACTCTGTAACTTTGAAGAGTAAATAGAGGACATTATCTGGGCTCTCAAGAGCCAGCAGATTCAGAGCTTTCTCTCTGCGTTATAGATTGTAACAGACAATGTATAATTTCATCTCTAAATGGGTCCTAGAAGTACCTTCTGCATTATTGATCACGGTCTAGTGGAGCTCAGGAGTCTCTGCTCAGTTGTGTAAAACGTCTGTCTACTACAGTTAACAATTCTATATCACTCTAATTTACTTTGCTACTGTTATTGGCTAACTGGTCCCAGGGGGCGGCCATGTCTGTTTTGACACATTAGGTAAAGATTAAAGAAGTCAGAATGGCAATATCGAATGCTTTAATACATTTAAATCAGAGTGATGTACTGTACTGCCACAGATAATAATGTCACTGTGTACAAGATCATTGGGTAGAGTATCTCTACAGTGTGCTATATGGTATATTGTCCATCTGTTTATTGACCACAAAGGACTTTCATTAAAATTTGTATTATTTTCATAGATATGTATATGGCCCTTTATGTTTATATTCTATATTCTACAGTGACACTAAACATATACGCATCTTTTTTTAAAAATGCCTGTAAAAGTTTGTCTAATCCAGATGTTAACACAAAGCTTAGATAAAATATATCTTTCTTTGGATGAAAAACTCCACTCTGACAACTAAGTCTGACCCTTACATATGAGGGGTGGTGAAATCATTGCAAGGATAGTGTCAAGTATAAAAAAAAGGACCATCTAGTGTGCTCATGTTATCCCCAAAGATGCACATCAGGCATTCACCAGTACTATCATCTACAAAGGAGATATGGGCTAGGTAGGACCTGTGTGAGTTTATTATAATCTTAGATAAAGTTACTAGTGGAGAGGTGGGATCTTTCCATATAATTGCTGCTTAAAATACCTTCTTCCCACTCTAATAAAATAATAACCAACTACAATCACCTGTCAGTCAGTATCCAGTATTGTTGTAATTATGTCTCTTTGCCCATGTCACCTTGAGTGCGTTTGAGCCTAGGTGCACTAAAGCCCAGGCCTAGGGCAACACATTTTCAGGGGGCATAAGGATGTCTAAAGGCTGCCTGAATTTGCCAATGCAAAGTTATGGAGTATACACAGAAATATCTAAATGCAATACCTGTAAGTGTAACTGGCACTTTCTGATTTACATATACACTTATGATTTTCCATGTAGGTGTGTGGTAAACTTGTGATTGGGAAATAGCTAGAGGAAAGGAGGAGTAGTAACTGGCTAAAACTGGCGCACAAGCTGAACGGGTCTAGGGCAGGATAAAACCAAAATATGCCCCTGCATGTCGCATATTGTATTAAATTACTTCTCTTCTATGTATGAACTATGGATTATCAGTTACTGTCAGTGACCAGGCTGAAA
The DNA here is from genome assembly GCA_027410445.1 of Discoglossus pictus. Classification (NCBI taxonomy): domain Eukaryota; kingdom Metazoa; phylum Chordata; class Amphibia; order Anura; family Alytidae; genus Discoglossus; species Discoglossus pictus. The sequence goes on along the minus strand of CM050164.1, from coordinate 222,935,448 downwards.
TTATGGGTGGTTTGTATACATTTGCAGGATATAGTTATATGTTTGCAGCTAACAGGATGTTTAATGGGCATTGCAGCATTTTTACAGAGCATCTATATATACTTCTTACTCTGCCAGTAGAGCTATTAATGACAGGATGGTCCAGATTACCTAACAGTAGGATGTAAAAGGATTATGGCTAGTTGACTAAAAACTACTCCCAGATCAGTTATAAAGTGTGTTTTGCAGAATAGTGGATGTTGTTCTAGCATTACTGCCATGTATAATTAACAGAAAAACAACTTCCCCTTCCGTGTGAATAAGATAAATAAGCAAGTGTCTGTGAAAACAGCTCTCTGGTGTTAAACTCAGAGGGACACTCAATATATGCATTAATAATGTGCTACTATGTGCTATGGGACCATTGGGATTTAGCAATGGAGGGTGAGCTATATCATGATTAAGCTTTTTTCTTTTTCTATTATAAATTCAATGATTTATTTTATATTTTACTGAATTAATAAAATGATCAAATAATTGCCAAAGTTTTTTTGTATATATGTACCCACTGCTGTATAATTTTACTTTTGGTTAGTATTTATCTTTCTTAGCATTAATAATGAGTAAAGCTGACAACAGACTATTACAGCTCAGATGTTAAAATTTTTATCAATTAAATTATTTATGAATCATTCACTATTTTGCTGTCTTTCTGCAAATTAAAAATTGAGAAATTTAATTTGCCACTGCAAAGCAACTTTTTGGAACTTAATTCACCACTTAAAGGGTTAATATTACAACCGGAGCAATTTAATAAAGATATATTAAAAAATAACTACCATATATACTTGAGTATAAGCCGACACGAGGCACCTTTTTTCCCCAAAAAATACTGGGAAAACTTAGTGACTCGAGTATAAGCCGAGGGTGGGAAATGTGCTGCCCTCTGTGTCCCCCTCTTGTGTGCCCTCTGTGCCCCTTTCTTGTGTCCCCTCTCTCTCTCCCCTGTGTCTCTTCCCCCTCCCCTGTGTCTCTCCCCCTCCCTACGTCTCTTCCCCTCCTCTCCCTCCCCTGTATCTCTCCCCCTCTCTCCCCTGAGTTTCTTCCCCCCTCTCCCTTCCCTGTGTCTCTTCACCCTCTCCCTTCCCTGTGTCTCTTTCCCCCCTCTCCCTCATGTCTCTTTCCCTCCCCCTCCCTTATCATCCTCATCATCCTCCCTCCCCAACCCCCCTCCTAGACAGCTCTCCTCATCCTCCCTTCTCATCCTCAACCCCCCTCCTCATCCTCCCTCCTCATCCTCTCTCCTCAACCCCCCTCCTCATCCTTCCTCCTCAACCTCCCTCCTCAACCCCCCTCCTCAACCCCCCTCCTCACTTTACCCCTCTCTAATTACCTCCCCCTCTCCCTTTCCCATCATTTACATTCCATCAGCTGCTCCTCCGCCCCTCCGGGCGTCTTCCGGCTGTGTCGGGAACCGGCCAATGCTAATGACGTGACACCCATGTGATGTCATGTCATTAGCATATGCTGGGTCCCGACACAGTCGGAAGACGCGCGGTGGAGCGGAGGAGCAGCTGCTGATGGAAGGTAAGTGAGGGGAAAGGGAGAGGGGGAAGGTAATTAAAGAGGGGTAAAGTGAGGAGGCGGGTTGAGAAGAGAGGATGAGGAGGGGGTTGAGGTTGAGGAGGGGGGTTGAGGTTGAGGAGGGGGGTTGAGGTTGAGGAGGGGGGTTAAGGATGAGGAGGGGGTTGAGGATGAGGAGGGGGTTGAGGAGGGGGGTTGAGGATGAGGAGGGGGGATGAGGAGGGAGTATGAGGAGGATGATAAAGAAGGGGAGGGAAAGAGACACGAGGGAGAGGGGGTGAAGAAGACACAGGGGAGGGAGAGGGGGGAAAGAGACACGGGGGTGGAGAGACACGGGGGGGGGGGTGAGACACAGGGTGACTTGAGTATAAGCCATGGGGGCCCTTTTCAGCCTTAAGAAAGGGGCTGAAAAACTCGGCTTATACTTGAGTACTGTAAATCTGGGAGTTTTCAATCTTGCAATGTGCATTGGGGGAAGCTCTGTGGACACCAGATTCTAAGCTCAAAGACAGGGCCCTCCATCTTTTGTAATGTGCTAATATTGTTTTCCCGTGAATATGTTGGCGTGTTACAAATAAACAATAATATCAATAACTACAATAATTATAGTACACTCGTCTATTTTAGATCTGTTTTTACAAATACATCATTTATCTTTATTATGTACATGTACAAAGTGTATATATGTACAGTACAGTGTATGATGCAGAAATGGACATGTGTAAATTATATTTAATCCATGTTAGGAATTTCTTTTTCATATATTGTGATTACTTATATACATATTTATGCATAGCTTGCAGTACTTCAAGTGACCAAAAATGGATGCATAATTTTTTTGTTAGTGTAATTACCCTTCACTAACGAGATCAGCTGCCTGAGCAAAGTGTCCAATTATTAGATATATATGCTTAATAGACAGATAGATAGATAGATTATTATTATTATGGTTCATTTATAACGCGCCAACATATTCTGTAGCACCGTACATAAATTAAGTTCAGACAAAGATAAATACAAATTAACATTTAGCAAAGCAAGGAGGGCCCTGTCTTTGAGCTAGGAATCCAATATCCATGGTGCATTCGCAAAGTACTTAGGATAGAAACTCGCAGACTTACAGTCTATAAGTTATAGTGAGTGGTAAAAAGGGAGAGAGAGGTGAGTTCCAGAGACTGGGGGCAGCACGAGAAAAGTCCTTGAGGCGGGAGTGAGAGGAGGTGACAAGAGTTGTTGAAAGAAGAAGGTCATTAGCAGAACGCATTTGAAGATGCGAGCAGAGATTTACAAGGGAGCGTTATTGTTGAGGGCTTTGTAAGTTAGGGTCATGATTTTAAATTGTATTCTTGAGGCTGAGGGAAACCAGTGGCAGAGAGGTGATGCCGACACTGAACGTTGTGTACGGAAGATGAGTCTAGTAGAGGCGTTCATAATGGATTGAAGTGAAGACAGTCGGGTGGTAGGTAGGCCAACAAGAAGCGAGTTGCAGTAGTCTAGTCGAGAGATGATGAGAGAGTGTATAAGGATTTTAGTTGTGTCTTGTGTAAGATAGTGACAAATAGATAGATAGATAGTTTGGGAAGAACAAATGAATTATTCTCTTAGGTCCTTTCCCTCTTCCCCTACGCATATAAGGCGCACTGACAGAAATGGCCTTGAGCTTTGAAAGGCGCACCTGAGGCCCTCGAGGGCCACGTGCCCGCGCAGAACATAGCGATGGCCTCGCTGTTGATTCACGGAGGAGGGAATAATTATAGGCCTTCCCTGAAACTTGACGGAGCCATGTAGCGGCTACTTGCTGGCACTGCAGCTATCAGTGCTGGCGATTTCTTGCGCATACACAATGGGATAGATCCTTCTCTTATTATGTCGATATAACATATCCACAGTACATGTACAGTATATACAGTGTGAATGTATACTGCATGGATGTACTTACTATATCTTATGTGTAAAGTATTACATCCATGGAGTAACTGCTAACTGTGATAGAAACATGGAAATATTTGATGGCAGGTAAGAACGAAAAAAGCCCATCTGTTATGTCAATTCTGTTTGGCGAGGGTCCGCATTTGCGGCCTGCAATGAGCCTTTGGCTCATTGCAGCCGACGTGGGAGCCTCCACCTCCACTAGCGGCCCCTTGCTTTGCGAGGGTCTGCATTTGCTGGCCAAAAGTCATACGGGGTCGCAGGGATGACCGCCTACTGCTGGGGCTCCTTGCCTACCTGCAACCGCGGCCATCGCTTTGCGAGCCCGCAGTTTCCCCTCTGCGTTACCAATGGATTTTGGCAAGCCCGGCTGCTGACAACTATATATGTGATATAATATTTGACAGTCAGAGTCACTGTAACCATTTCCACCAAGCTGTTACATACATATGTATACGGAACTATCTCAGTAAACAAAGTTCTTGTGTTTTCAAGATATGCATAGAAAAGTTTAAAATACAATTGTGTTTATTCCGGATTATTATGCTACAGCCTTTCCCTGGCTGCAAGATCATCACTTAGCGAAATGAGAGGCATTTTCAAGTCAGCCTGTGGGCAAAGTTGATACTCAGACACTTAGCCTGGCCAGGGAATCCCTTCTCTTCTTGCTGCATTAATACCTGAAGCACTTACTGCTTGTACTGGGAATGATGACAATCCGGTTACCACTTAGGATCTCTAGAGCTTTTGTTATTTATTTTCAGTTCTTCAGTCTGTCTGTGAGTTACAGTATGTCTGTCTGTCTTGTGGTGCTTTAGTTTCTTGGTGTTTCTATTGGTTTGTCAATCTGTCTGGTAGTGGTAGCATTTGTGGTTCCTTCCCTCCCTTTGTCTGTTTGATAATTATTTTGTCTGTCTGTGTTGTTAGTTTGTTACTCTGTCTGGGAGACAGCGTATTAAAGGCATATTTAAATTTCATGGATTATGAATGCATCTGATAACGAAATCAATAGTGTATGCAAACATTTCTTTTTTTGCATGAAAATATACAAAAATAAACATTAATAAACTTGCCCTAGAGTTTGCAAATTTCTTCAGCTTTTATGGCAGTTGGTTTTGACAAGGAATGTCCCTGAAAAATCCTACCGAAATTAGCATAAAATTCATAATTTGTTTTGGTCAATAACAGGCAGCTATTTTATGGGTTCCCTGGTGGCCCAGTGGTTAGGATTAGGTGCTTTCACCGATGTGACCTGGGTTTGATTCCAGTCAGGGAACCAAGAGGTCCCACCACCCTTAAGTCATGCAGGGTTGGGCCTGGTCAATACTGGGTGGGAGACCACCTAGGAATACCAGGAGCTGTATGCTGTGGCCTACCGGAGAAGGATCTGGCAACCCACTCCAGTACCTCCACCATGAATGCCAAGTGGATCAGCATCACCATGGACATAAAGATATGCTTGGTGTGTTAGATTGTTACAATTTCTGGGAAGTCAGTTACTGCAAACAATCATGGGATGTGTAGTCCCCACCACAAGGATAGGCTCAGACATTGCTGCTCTGGTTTTCTGCATTATTTGGCTGTTGGCTTGAAGGATAGTATAGAGTTAAAAAAACATACTTGAATGCAGTGATTCTATTGGTAGGTACCAGGTGCCAATATAGGAAGCTGTGGGAGTGTGTAAAACATTTTTTTTAAATAAAATAAATGTGTATATGTATAGAATGACTCAATTTAATGTGTGTGTCTGATATAAGCAACATGTGTTAGATAAGAAAAAGTTTAAAACATGGAAACTTCCATATAGCATTAAGGTACATAGGGAGGGATGTTAACAGGAGGTAGAAAAGCATAAAATGGTAAGACTTTAACATTCAGAATTTCATTTTTACTTTTCTGCTAGTGTTCTTTCTAAATAGTTTTATGTACTTTATTTTCTCATATTTCCAGCTCTTTAAACAGCTCATTAGGGACTCATTTATTGCAGTTGCTGGTCATCTCAGATCTATAATATGCTATGTTCTGTTCTGGGGCTTGGATTCCCAGAACAACTATAACTGTGTGTGGATGGCGCAGGGTATAAATGTGTATATATGTGTGTATGTTAATGGAGCAAGTGTTTGTGTGCGTTTTAGAGGTTTCAGGATAAAAAAAAAATGAAATGCATTGAGAGATTCACCAAAGTACAATAGGGAAGCAAAAGAAAACAGGAAGTCATATTGTGGAAGGTAGAAAGTTAATAATATTTTTTAATAGGATATTATCTATATAATATAACGTCTTCGCATAAATGGTAGTTAGTACTGTAAAGTGAAACAAGGTACTGAAAAAAGCATAACTGCAACATAAGCCTATGGCAGAAATATTATATTATTTAGCAAATTAAGTAACATTTGTATATAAGTCTGTAAATCATGGGTAGGGCACATAAATCCTAGTGTGAAAGAATTTTTGTATTTCTCTGTCATTTACAGGATGTATATAGGTGAGTTGTCAACAAAAAAGGAAATCCCAAAATCCTAGTGGGGACCAACTTTTTTCCATTGTATATTATTGCTGGCTAACATAATTGTTTATGTGGTTTTGTGATTTATTATAGGTTTTAACCACTATTTAGTTCTCAGAAACTAATGCTAAAATAGTTCTTATATCAACTCTTCTTTTCCCTCTCTAGGGCATATTCCTAGAATTATAGAATAATACCGCTACAATGACCCTTATGGTCATTTGTAGATTATACTTTGCCATCCCAGTGCATGATGTGAAAGACAAGATTTATCAGTATAGACTTCATGAATTTGTATAGCTTAAAGGACAGAAGAAAGAGCAGTGATATGAAAGAAACCTTCATATATATCAAGGATTTTATAACGTTCAAGAGAGATGTATCTTCCAGAAAAAGAGGAATGTAAGAGCAAGAGGTTACGATTTGAAGTTGGAAGATGGATTATTTTTGGGTCAAGTACTACTTTAAGGAAAGGATAGTCGATAAGTGGAATAGTAATCAAGGAATTTATTCTTACCTTTAATAAACAGGCTATCATGAGGCGTAATTAAGACAAGCCTTTATATAGATAGAACATGTAGACTAGATGAACCTATTTGGTTCTTATACATCAATATTTCTATGCTTTTCCCATCTCCCCCCCCCCCCATCCAAGTTTGTATTCTTTCTTTTATGAGCATACATTGTAAAATACAGAACATATATATATATATATATATATATATATATATATATATATATATATATAAATAAATGTATATATATATATATATATCTCTTGGGCAATATATATAGTGTTTTCCACAAAAAAAAAATGGTGTTATACTTTGGTACAGATGTGTTATTACAAGAGCTATTAATGGATACCACTTTTAATCCTTGTAAAATTCTATTTTCACAACCTATTTTGTAAATTAAGTAAATTTTATTTACATCTATCCAGTAACTACCTTCTGTTGTTTTACACGTAGCTGTTTGTCCTCTAGCTGAGTAAATCCTCTGTCGACTCTAAACAAGTCCATGCTATGCAAACAAATAAAACATTTCTGGAAGACTATTTATGGACTTCCCATAATCATTAATCATTCGGCACGAAAGAAGCGAGAGGAAGAATTCTAACCTCAAGAAGCGTCTAATGTAAGAAAGCTATTTAATGGGGGATGTATATTTTCTAATGCCATTATTAGAGAATAGATAATAGCATCAATAATTAAGCACAAATTTGGTTTAATATTTTATGCTGGCGACATGTAATTTACACTCTAGCCGAGAAAAACAGAGGTCATGTCTGAGAGAGACAAAAAACATCATTAATGTTGATCTTTTTATTCCAATAAAAATGTATATTTTGGTAAAGTGTTTGTTAAATAAATCTGTGTTCCTATGGTTATGGTGTTTTCCCTCTGCATGTTTTTGTGTAAACAGAAGGCGGCTGTGCCGGTATCACTGTCAGAACCACTTGCCTAGGGAAGGTGTGGTTAGTGTGGTGTGGTTAAGACTTTTGTATCTCAGGCTTTTACTTTAGTTGGTGTTTGGTCAATTGGTATAGAGTCAAACTATAATTATAATGGTTTGGTGTGTTGACATATATTTCATTCCTCTCTTACCACCATAGCACAAATAATTATTGACCCTCTTGGGGTTTTATGTGTAGTAACTGTATTTCTTGGAATTCTGAGCAAGAAACAAGTTTTTTTTTAACTTGTTTTGGACGTTCAAATGTGAGCACAGATGTACTTTTTATTTACTGTACTACTGTACGGTGGAGGGCTTCTATCGCTCTTTTGCCCACCATAAATTAAATGATTGTTGTGGTAACCTACATTCTCATAAAATCTACTAAACAAGCTAGGAACCGGCCCCACAGGACACTGAAGAAATCCATGATCTATGAAGTTGTGTGTATGAGAGGGGTGCTCACATTTCTAAAGAGCTGTTGTTGCAGTGAAAGATGCAAGGGGACTGCTTCTGGACCAGTGAGAGGGAATGGGTTTTGTGTCTATTTCAGTCTTATCCAATTATCTTGACAATGGCTCTATTTTCCCTCCCCTCCCCTTTCTCCACTGATCTCTAAAACACACTCCAACATGATTCAGCTCTGAGGAAGTTATGTAACAAACACAAAATGGATTCCTGTACTTATAAGCAGATTCTTAAAATATTAAGATTTTCCCACAAAATGCTTTATGCCCACGACTTATACTGCTGCTAATATTGTTAGTTTGGCACATACTTGACAAAGAAGTGTCTTTTTTTTTATCTGCAGTGGTCCTTTAATATAAATGTAAATGTTCCCAAAACTATACTATAAGTAAGGCAAGTGTGTGAATTTCCCAGATGTTACTCTTAGTGCTAACAATATTTACAGTGGACAATTTGATGTCATGGGAACAAAAGCTGGTCTTTATTAGCTGAAAATGCCATCTAAGTGTGTTGGAGTAATCTTTATAGAAGGAGAAGATGTAAATAGAAGGAGAGGGGAAAGGAAGAAGAGTACAGAAAGTCTGCTGGAAAAGGAGAAGAAAGGAGGATGAGCGTGGAGCAACCGGAACAAAGGAAGCAGACGCAGATAGTAAATGGATGGAAAGCAGGAGAAAAGATGGAGCTAGCGTTTGTATAAAACTAAAGTGGGGAGGAGGACAGTTCGATGAGCAGATTGTGATGGAGGAAGTAATATAAAAACAGGAGGGTGAGAGGTGTGAAGGTAGAGTTGAGAGAGCAAAAGAAAAGATTAAAGACAATTGAGGATACCGCTATGGTTTGAGGAAGCTGGCAAATGAGGAGAAATTATTGAGGTAGAGAAGAAGTGAAAAAAGAGGCAGACGAGTAAATTTCATAGTAATAAAGAGAGGAAAGAGCTGGTGATAAGGGATGATGATGAGAAGAAGAGCTACAATAGAAGGAAAGTATGAGTAGAAATAAGTGGGAGAAGGTGAGTAGAGAAAATTGATTGCATAGAAGAAAGTATCAGTGTCTTAAAATGTATCTTGTAGTCAAACATTAACCAAGCACACTGAGCAAATAATTAGCAAATTGCAACATTTATCACACGAGCATTATAATACAGTTCCACTTGAAGAAACTAATTGTTTTTATTTCATAATTATTTAATTTTTTATTTATTTATTTCATCATTTTTGCTTTATGAGTCAGATATGACTGAATGACTAAACAAGACAAAATAAAAAACAAGTTTCTTAAAGGGATATGGCATGCAGCAAATATCAGTATTCTAAATCTAAGTACTCTATTAATATAAGTTGCTGATAAGACTTACTACAAACACACAAAGTATTTTTTTTAAAATAGTCGTAGTGCCAGTTTTTATTAGTGTAGCTTTAAAGTGCAAGTTGAATAATTCTTATGCAGAGTCACTTGAATACAACTGATTCTACTTCCTTCTTTCTTTCTCCCATCTCTATTTCACGGCTGATATACTACTACATAATAATAATTCTCCTGTATATGTGATATAATTGAGTTCGAAAGTATGTATATATATATAAGCCGCACCTTTTTTCCGATTTGCTGATTTGCGAACTTTGCTTGTAACGCGTGCGACTTCTATTCGCGAATGCATAAGTACTGCCGATTGCGCGATTGCGAGTTAAGGGTGACGATTTTCGGGCTTTAGACTGTGGTATTGAATAGCGATTTACGGTTTTAGTGATTCTAACATCCTGTAAAGCCTGCAACCTGCAAAAAGCCTGTTTCTTGCAATGGCTGATCACTTTGAGAGTCTTTTTCTCTCCAATTTTACGGGTGCGGCTTATATTTGAGTACTACCTTTTTTCTATTTTTTCCCTTTGAACTTTACGGGTGCGGCTTATATGCGGGTGCGGCTTATATTCGGACCAATACGGTATATATATATATATATATATATATATATATATATACCATTTGAAGATCTTGGTATTAGCTTGAAAATTACCACTGTATATTGAGAAATAAGACATCACACAGTGCACTTTCATTTAAATTATTTGCTGTTATAATAATATTAAAACTTAATAGAGTTGAGTAGATAGTGTGCATGTCCTATTGATCTTCAAAGCTATTGCATTATTTTAGGTCCACAAAACCACACACTTTCAGACCTCTTGCTGATTTCCCATGAGTCTCTTTGCATTGGAGTCAGCCTCACTGATATTTAGCATCGGCAGCAGTAGTCTGACTTTCCCTGAAATCTCCCAGATATGATTCCCCTGCAAGTAAAACATTTTTAAATAGATTTTCTCATTTAAGATAACAGCATTAAAAAGACACGGAACTGTACAGAATATATTGTTATATTATATGTAGTATTTTTGACATGCATTTAAAAGGCAATTGTTTAATCACTTAAAAAAAGTTTTACATGGTAAAAACATTATGTGAAACATTTTTTAGGTCTCCGCACAGATAATTCTGCACAGATATATTTTATCTCACTGACTAAGATTCATGACTCATATTGTTCTATTATTGCACATTGACATGGACATATCACCAGGTCAATTATATATACAAAGCAAGTTATTCAACAATATTGAATCAGCAAAATTACTCTTGATGTGCCTTTAAGGATGCTACTAAGGGAGCAGATTATATTGCTCTCAATGTATTTAAGGGAAAAGATCAAGAGAGAGATATCTGGGAATGGAGGAAAGGGAGTATGAGAGCTAAGTCTGAGGAGCAGCATCACAGAGATTGTCTTCAGTGTTTTAGAAAATAAAAAATGATAACAATAGATCTTTTGTGCTTTTATTACTGATAGCATGTAAATAGCCTGCACTATTTTGGTATCTGCTGATTCGCTTCTATGGGTGGGTAGAGTGGAAGCAGGTGCCAAATGACCGCCGGTGCACTGGGGGGGGGGGGGGGGGGGGGGCTCAGTTCTGTGAGAAATGTTTTTTTTTCTTAAATATCTTTTGGGGTTTCCCGTTCTGCCCCACCCCCAACCCAGGTCCCCTCAGCATCACCAGCTCCGGCAATTCCTCCTCTGTTTGCTTCTTCTGACCAGAGCAGGGAAACCAAAGTGATGTAGCTGACAGGGGAGGCATACAGTGGTGGTGGTGGTGGGGGGGGAGTATTTGATCCCCTGCTGATTTTGAACGTTTGTCCACTGACAAAGAAATGATTAGGCTATAATTTTAATGGTAGATGTATTTTAACAGTGAGATACAGAATAACAAAAAAAAAAAAAAAAAAAAAATGCATGGCAAAAAAGTTAGAAATTGATTTGCAGGTCAATGAGGGAAATAAGTATTTGACCCCTTCGACTTAGTCCTCGGTGGCAAAACCCTTGTTGACAATCACAGAGGTCAGACGTTTCTTGTAGTTGGCCACCAGGTTCCCACGTATCTCAGGAGGGATTTTGTCCCACTCCTCTTTGTAGATCCTCTCCAGGGCCCTCATTCAATTGCAATTTGGCCAATTGAATAGGGCTCTAAATAAGCACATAGCATACTTTTTTTAAAGAACTTTTTAGTTAGTGAAAACCTTGCTTTTGGATCAATGCTTACTAACTAAAAACTTCTTTAAAAAAATATGTTATGTGCTTATTTAGTGCCCTATTCAATTGGCCAAATTGCAATTGAATGAGGGCCCAAGTCATTAAGCTTTCAAGGCTGATGTTTGGCAACTCAAACCTTCAGCTCCCTCCACAGATTTTCTATGGGACTAAGGTCTGAAGACTGGCTAGGCCACTTCAGGACCTTAATGTGCTTCTTCTTGAGCCACTCCTTTGTTGCCTTGGCTGTGTGTTTTGGGTCAATGTCATGCTGGAGTACCCATCCACTACCCACTTTCAATGCCCTGGCTGAGGTGGGGAGGTTCTTACCCAAGATTTGACGATACATGGCCCCTTTCCATCGTCCCTTTGATGTGGTGCAGTTGTCCTGTCCCCTTAGCAGAAAAACATCCCCAAAGCATAATGTTTCCACCTCCATGTTTGACGGTTGGGGATGATGTTCTTGGGGTTATAGGCAGCATTCCTCCTCCTCCAAACACGGTGAGTTGTCGATGCAAAGAGTTCGAATTTGGTCTCATCTGACCAGATTTTTTTTTTTACCCAATTCTCCTCTGTATCATTCATATGTCCATTGGCAAACTTCAGACGGGCCTTTACATGTGCTTTCTTGAGCAGGGGGACCTTGCGGGCGCTGCAGGATTTCAGTCCTTCAGGACGCAGTGTGTTAACAATTGTTTTCTTGGTGACTATGGTCCCAGCTGCCTTGAGATCATTAACAAGATCCTCACGTTTAGTTCTGGGCTGATTCCTCACCATTCTCATGATCATTGAAACTCCACAAGGTGAGATCTTGCATGGAGCATCAGAACGAGGGAGACTGGCAGTTATTTTGTGTTTCTTCCATGTGTGAATAATCGCACTAGCTGTTGTCACCTTCTCACCAAGCTGCTTGGCAATGGTCTTGTAGCCCATTCCAGCCTTGTGTACAATCTTGTCCCTGCCATCATTGGACAGCTCTTTGGTCTTGGCCATGGTGGAGAGTTTGGAATCTGGTTGATTGGACAGGTGTCTTTTATACAGGTAACGAGCTGAGATTAGAAGCACTCCCTTTAAGAGAGTGCTCCTAATCTCAGCTTGTTACCTGTATAAAAGACACCTAGGAGACAGAAATCTTGCTGATTGATGGGGGATCAAATACTTATTTCTTATTTCCCTCACTGACCTGCAAATCAATTTATAATTTTTTTTTTACATGCATTTTCTTGTTGTTTTTTTGTTATTCTGTCTCTCACTGTTAAAATACACCTACCATTAAAATTATAGACTGATCATTTCTTTGTCAGTGGACAAACGTTCAAAATCAGCAGGGGATCAAATACTTTTTTCATCCACAGTACAAGTGCAGGAGGGCCTTACATTCACTAGCTCCTCCACAGAGAGGAAGAGTCCTTGAAACTTTGACTTGGACTATTTCACGAACCATTAGCTGAAAGTGTGTGTGGCTGAGAGTTGTTGAGAGTACATATGTGAGTATGTATGCTAGTGAATAAATTAAAATAATGTAGAAAGGTACTCAGGTAACTCCTTCAGCGCACTCAGTCTAGCTATAGCATCATTAAAATAAACCCCACACAGAGTGTTACACAGAGCTTATATTACCCATGACCAGCTCTCCAAATGGAAACCCTCAGAGAACTCTATGCGTTTTATCGGTTGTCACTTACATTCACATCTGGTGGGAATGCCCAAAAGGCCAAAGATTATGACAAGACATAATGCATCTATCCTCAAACTTATTTCAGACCCAACTTTCACCAAACATTGAAAGTTGCCTCTTGTTGATTTCTTCTCTTACATTGTCAACAAAACAAACTACTTAAATTTATATTTTTAGCTGCCAAAAGTCACATAGCCAAACAATGGAAGTCCGACATACTCAACCTGCAAATAGTTAAATATAAACTAAATTACATCAGGATTAATGAGAGACTTACGCATTTATTAGCAGACTCCGTTGATGGCGTTCCCTTTGAATAATTATTATCTACATTTCTCAAAATTCTTTAACGCGTGGAGAGGACCTGTGGGAGACCTGAGACCCGGGTGGGATGTGTGAAAATCCTGCCTAAGGAAGGATACTCTTTCTTTTACAGATTTTAACTAGTTGAGGAAACTGAAAAAAAGCAAAAAGCTACTATTCCCACATTCACCTGTTCACCTCATCCATTTTCTTTCTTCATTTACTGTATTTTCTTTTGTTTTAGTATATTATTGATATTTTTCACAAAAAATGTACAAGGACTCTGATCTAAGTTATTGTATGTTCCTAAATTAACTGCATACGTAGAGAGTCAAAGACGAGTGTAGAAAAAGATGGAGAAATATAGTATGAGACTACCCTTATTAAGAGGATACAAATATGCATTTGAAGGTAATCTTTATTATACAAATGTATTGATTGTATATCACAGCAAAATTGTTTTTTTATTATGTCCATCATATGGCAAAATTTCACAAACCATTATCTACAAACTGTAATTTAAACATGTTTGTTACTTTATGTCTTTACTCTCAATAAAACTGTTTGGCAAAAAATAAATAAAAATAAACCCCACAACAGCAGAACTTGGACCTTCCACTGGTCTTTTGACAAATATAGCAACTTTTTCCTGGACCAAAGATTTGCCTTCCTCTAAGCCCCAACAATATACAGCCATGGTCCATGCATCTGTTTACATATATATATATATAGTGGGTATGGAAATGCATCACTCATCTTTTGTTGTCCTTAAAAATAAGGAAAGGTAAATAAAAAAAATACTTTTCCATTTTTTTTAATTAAGCAATTGACCATGAAAAAATTCCATAAAATAAAAATAGTTGAATGTGTTGGATAAAACATTTTCTAATTTTATTTGCAAATTATACCTTTCAACATCCCAGTGAAAAAACAAAGCAAAATGTCTGAAACAAAAAAGAAAAGTAAGAAGTAGAATATCCTGGGTTGTTATGTAGGGGTTGACTGACTTGAGCACTCAAGGATATTCACCTTTCTATTCTTTATTCACTATATGGTTGCTCTGGTGGTGTGCTTTGGTTCATTGTCATGTTGAAAAGTGAACCATCTTACTGTTGTGCTGCAGGTTTTCTTTTCTTATTGCATCATCCATCACCCCTTCTATCCAGACAAGTGCCCAAGTCCCCTCTGAAATTACCCCCTGTAACTGGAGGATGCCACTTCCATGCTTTACTGTGTGAATGTTGCTGTTTGGATAGCTATTTTTTGTTTTTGCCAAATGTACAATTATGCAAGTTAGATTTTGGTTTCATCTGACCACAGCATCTTTTGTCACTTGGCAATGTACAATTGATGTGGCTTTTTTAAGAAAAGGCTTTTTCCTTCCCATCTTCCCATACAGATTTGTGGAACACTTGTGATATTGTTGTCACATATACACAAGGACCTGCAGCTCCTTCAAAAATGTCTTTGGCCTCTTGTTAGGCCTCTTTTATCAGTTTCCTTCTTGTTCAATCATTCAGAAGACCTTATCTAGGCTAGGTTTGGGTAGTGCCATACACCTTCCAGTTCGTAATGATAGTCTTGACTGTGCCTCATGGGGTATTTAAAGTGTTTTATACCCATTTCATAACTTGTGCCTTTCCACAACTTTAGCTTGAACTTCTCTTGAATGCACCTTTTCACTCATAATGGAATTTTTGGCTTTGAAATGCTCTTCTAAGCAGTGGAAGCCTCTGGGAATCACTGCCTTTATTCAGGATCACCACACTAGATCACAGCTGGGAGCCAGTTAGATTGTTGTGTGAACTGTAAGGCGATTGGTTATACTTGAGCATATTCACAAATGAAATTGGAGAAGAGGGCTCAGTGTTCACATATGCAAAGTTATTTTACTGGTGTAATATAATTACTATATTACATTTTCAGAATGATTTAGGATGTTATTTTCATTTGGCTAATGTGGGTTATTGTTCCAAATAAAATTGGAACAACCAAATTAAAAAACATTTTTTTTTCATAGTGCATGCTGCAAAAGGTACTCATTTTGAAAAGCAGTGGTGACTTCCTATATACACTCTGTGTTATGTGTGCTAAACAGACACAAATTTCATATATTTATTTTTTGTATAGTTACAAAAAACAAATCTATCTTTTCTGTTAAACTCTGAAATGCTGTAATAACCAGATAAGGTATAGACATTCACAGCCACACAAACATTTAACAGAGAGAAATGGAGTCACAACACAATTAATTAAACAACCATACCCACAGAATGACCACACAGTGGTTAAATGTAAAAGCATGAGGATTAGACACACAGAGGTTTAGCAGACATACATAGGGTACGTACACACAGGAGATTCGAAAATGGGTGAACAGAAGGTGAGAGAAGAGACAAGGATAGATTGGAAAACTGATGAAAGAGTTAAAAAGTGAAATTAAATATCCCATCTTAATTTATTATCTTGGAGTCTATTTTTTGATGCAGAGTTAAAATTTATCTTGGCTTGATAAATAGATTATATGGTAGGAAGTGGTAACTCCAATTATCTCCACCCAAATCCAAGTTTGTAATTTATATGATAAATATACCCACTGAGAAGAGAGCATCGTTGCCCCTTCTGTCAGGAACTAGATACACCGGACAGAAATTTGGACCTCTCAAGGATGACGTTGCTTTAAGAATATAATGAATAATAATAATAAACATGATAGGCAAAGCTTGGTATTTATGGCTTTAAATAAAAAATCCAATGCTTGATTCTGTCCAAACAGTATAAGCACAGTCAGGCAATGAAAGGCTCACAAGCAGGGTAGTTTAGTCGCAATTGACACTGTGTACAGAGTAGTTGGTGCAGGTAAACATTTCCAAACCATAACAGAAGGCAGGGGTAGTGAGGATTTAGCAACTGTAGGGATCATAGCTCATACAGGATTTGGTGCAGGAGCAGACATTAGAACCACAGTCAGGTGCTTTAGTAGTCAGCTAAGTGATTGGCAGACTTAAAATCAGACTGGCAATGCAGCAGACAACTATGCAGCATAAGCATGGCGCAGAGTAGACAACTATGCAGCATAAGCATGGAGCAGATCCTTAAAAGCAGACTGGTACCAGCACACATGTGGAGGTGAATGCTGAAACTTGAGCAGCTAGCGCTTTGGTGTGATCTCACTCAATACAGATTGGCTGAGCACCAGCAGCTGTCAGTGACTAGCGGGCAGAGTTATCACACAAAGGAGCAAACCCATATTTCCCTCTAGTGGCCTACTCAGTCTGTGAATTATTAAAGGCCATGAACTGACAGGAACAGCCTACCATGAGGCCTACCAGAACAGACACTCCTGACATTTTTTGATAACCTCCCTGTTTTCTAACCTCCCTGTTTTCACCATTATACCATAACATTGTTATGTCTCCTCCCATGGTTTATTCAGTCCAGCAAAAATATATATTAAATACATTACAGTAGAAATAACATAAAATATTAGAAAGCAATATTAGAATGTCTACATTTCTCAAGACTGTAAATGTTTATTATTTGTGTTGCTTATTAAGCTTACCATAATAACCATTTATACTAACCATTTTGTAGTACCATGTGCATCAATATTTTCATAAATCTGTGTATATTAACTTATTATGATTAGCACTTTTATGACATGCACAAACTGCATTTGTCATTTGCATGTTTACATTTATATTTAAGTTTATATGTGTGGTATAGATACACTTCTAATTTTATAATATTAACATGTACTATCTGCCTTTCAATTTCTTTTTATGATACTGGTATTTTAAACATTAATTGTCTGTTTTTATGTTAAAAATGAGGATGCCGAATATCACCAGCATGTGCCTTTAAAGATAAATATGACTAATTTGCAATAGTATTGATATGCTATTTTCCATCTTTATCCATCCCAGATGAGGAAGGAATCGCTCCCTTTAGACTATTCATAATTGAAAAATGCTTTTAAGAGTTGAATGGTGCATTTTGGAAGGTGCCTATTTTATTGTATACAATGACATTTTGATCAATCCTCTTACTAATGTTTTAAGGGTCTCAGAAAAGAGATTGATTGATGGACACTACAAAATCAATAATGTTTTAAACTGCATGCAGAAGGATTATATCTCTGTTGTCAACTCCCTAAGTATCAATAGGATACACTACACTGAGAGTTATTTATATAGATTACCAGATGTATTGACTTTAAATATTGTGTTTTAATACATTCAAATATAGAGTTATACCTCACATCTTGGAGCAATAACACCCATATCTTGCCCCCCCCAACACAACATTAAATAACATTACATGCATATTAAAGTTCAATAGAAATGTTCTTCTGTAGTACAAACGTAGTGCCCATGTGATTCATTAAGTAGTTATGTGCTAAACCATATGTAAGGCTGTAAGTCAGTTTTTAAGAACTGCTTTGGATCACACTATATTGGAGATAGCAAATTTTAAACACAATTAACAATGTCAGGATGTACCATTCCCCAGCCTCCTTGGACTCACGCTCCTGCACTTGTACAGTGGGTGAAAAAAGTATTTGATCCCCTGCTGATTTTGAATGTTTGTCCACTGACGAAGAAATGATCAGTCTATAATTTTAATGGTTGATGTATTTTAACAGTGAGAGACAGAATAACAAAAAAACAAACAAGAAAAATGCATGTCAAAAAAGTTATAAATTGATTTGCAGGTCAATGAGTGAAATAAGTATTTGACCCCTTCAACTTAGCACTTGGTGGCAAAACCCTTGTTGGCAATCACAGAGGTCAGACGTTTCTTGTAGTTGGCCACCAGGTTTGCACACATCTCAGGAGGGATTTTTTCCCACTCCTCTTTGTAGATCCTCTCCAAGTCATTAAGGTTTTGAGACTGATGTTTGGCAACTCGAACCTTCAGCTCCCTCCACAGATTTTCTATGGGATTAAGGTCTGGAGACTGCCTAGGCCACTCCAGGACCTTAATGTGCTTTTTCTTGAGCCACTCCTTTGTTGCCTTGGCTGTGTGTTTTGGGTCATTTTCATGCTGGAATACCCATCCACGACCCATTTTCAATGCCCTGGCTGAGGGAAGGAGGTGCTCACCCAAGATTTGACGGTACATGACCCCGTCCATCGTCTTTTTGATGCAGTGCAGTTGTCCTGTCCCCTTAGCAGAAAAACACCCCCAAAGCATAATTTTACACCTCCATGCTTGACGGTGGGGATGGTGTTCTTGGGGTCATAGGCAGCATTCCTCCTCCAAACACGACAAGTTGAGTTGATGTCAAATAGCTAAATTTTGGTCTCATCTGACCACAACACTTTCACCCAATTCTCCTCTGAATCATTCAGATGTTCATTAGCAAGCTTCAGATGGACCTGTACATGTACTTTCTTGAGAAGGGGGACCTTGCGGGCGCTGCAGGATTTCAGTCCTTCATTGCATGTTGTGTTACCAATTGTTTTCTTAGTGACTATGGTCCCAGCTGCCTTGAGATCATTAACAAAATCCTCCTATTTAGTTCTGGGCTGATTCCTCACCGTTCTCATGATCATTGAAACTCCACAAGGTGAGATCTTGCATGGAGCATCAGACCGAGGGAGACTGGCAGGGGATCAAATACTTTTGAGGAATATGTTCTACTAGCGACTTGCCCGTCAAAAATGACGGAGCAATAAAATTGTAAGGCAGGTAATGCTGATTGCCACAGACATTCCTTTTTTTGGTGTTCTGAGATCCTTCGGCGCTCATTGCGAGCCTTGCGCTGAGAGCCTTTGGCACTCATTGCAAGGCTTTTGGTTATTGTATTTTTTTTATGATTGGTGCTTTTGCTGTTATTGTTTGGTCAGCGCTGATCTTCTTTTTGAGCTTATTGCAAAACTTTCTGGGCTATGAGCACGTTGGCGCTCGTTGTGAGGCGTGCGGTGAATGGCTTTTGTGTTTATTGCGAGAGTGTTTGTTTATTTTTTTGTGTATATGTATTTTTGTATGCTAATTACATAATTAATAAATTAATAAATTAATATACTTTACCTATTTGGAAGTAATATATGCAGGAAGCATTGTGCGGAAGAGCTGACAATCTGTTTTGATGTTCCTTTAGCATACAATGTCAGTTTGCACTGTTGTGCTGCTGTGGATGATTTAGCGATGTTGCTAAAAGTGTATCTTGTACCTCGTATGGCTTTTTTGAAAAGCCGTATGTGCTTGGTTGTGTTTTGCGGCTTTAGGGTACTGTAGCCTCGTTTTCATTTTTTTGGGTGGCCATTTTTTCTCTCGCTTAGGGGATTTTCGTGTGTGTAAACTCTTGAATTTGGAGTTAAATTGAGGTGTAACGTCACTTTCAGAGGTGATGGGTGCCCCCCCTTGCTGTGGGTAAGCTTTTTATGTCTTTTTTGTGTGTATTTATTGTGTTTTTAATGTTTTCAGGTGCGCGCGGTTCAGTCGTTAAGTTTGCATTTTTGCGAGGTCGTAATTTTTTAGTCCGTAAATTTTGCGTTCTAAGCCCTGCGGTTTGTATTTTTGTGTGTAAGTCCGTATTTAGTGATTGCGTGTTAGATCTATCTTGTTAAAGTGCCGCTTGTGTGGGTGTTTGTAACCGCGTGTGAGGCGCCATAGAGCCTCCACCTCCGCAAATGCGGCCCCTCGTGAAACAATGAGCCTTCGGCTCATTGCAGCTGACATGGGCGCCTCCACCTCCGCAAATCCGTCCCCTACCGACTTTCGGCTCATTGCAGCCGACGTGGGAGCCTCCACCTCCGCAAATGCGGCCCCTCGCTTCACGAGGGTCCGTATTTGCAACCTGCAATGAGCCTTTGGCTCATTGCAGCCGGTGTTGGAGCCTCCACCTACCGCAAATGCGGCCCCTTGCTTTGTGAGGGTCCTCATTTGCGGACCAAACTGCGTCCGTCGCTTTGCGAAGGACGCAGTTCTTGCAAGGTCACTTCAGCGTGACAACAATTTGTAGTTTGACAATTATTATATGTGATTGTTCTATATTACACATGTAGTTTTGAAACAATATCACTATAAGGACCTCCTGACAAATTCTCAAATTTGAGAGTGAGGGTATAGAACCAGTCTGTACCTAAAACTGCAACTGACACTCTCAAATGGGAGTTTGTCAGAGGAATGTCCTGGCACTTAAAAAAAACAATAACATTTTCATATGAGGATGATTTTTTTTCATACTTGCGTCACTTATTTTTCATGTGGAAAACTCCTTTTGAAACACAGCTCTAAAATATATGTCAGCCTGAAAGCTTTGTGTTCCTTTAAGTGATGCTGTCAAGATTCCCCTGACCACCAGTCCTTTGGACTCTTATGTATGTGGTTGTGGGTCTGGGCCTCAGGATTTTACAGCATGTTTTATAGTTGTGTAATATGTTATGTTACATTTATTACTTTATGTTTAATTTTGTCCAGTTGATAAGGAGTTAGCTGATTTAGAATGTTATAAGGTGATCTGTAACTGACAGTTGAGTTTCAGTTAGTTATGTTATATGTGTCTATGAGAAAAGACCAGTTCAAATGCAAACTGTGATGCTTCTGACAGGAGAAAAGTGAGGTAACCCAGCTGTCAGTGACTCTGAGAAGATTAATATATATGGAATAATATATCTGGAATATATATATATATATATGTGTCAGAGTCCATAGTGAAGAAAATGGCTGCCCTGATCCTGTACAATTAATGAAGTGTGCATATGCTCCTAATAAAATGGGAGGAAACCTATCTAGGAGCTATATGTATGTTTCAGCATTCCTAGAGAAGATAATAATGAAGTGGATGTTATGATACATTGTAGATGAAACCTTGACAATGGCTGTAATATCAATTTATACAAAACCCAGAAGACTCACAGACTGTTGCAGAATGTCATCAGTTCAAGTTTAAACATTCACCTATTGAACCTGTTATGAAGTTTCTACAGCAATAAAAGCAGTTCCTGATTTATAATGCTGAGTCTGAGTTCATATTTTTAAATCTGCATCTGAGTAAGGGCATTTTAGAGACATCAGCTCTCTTGGTGAATGGATCAAAAGAACCTGAAAGGTCTGCTGGGTAGGTTTGGCCGCAACATCCTTAATCTGCAAAGGCTTTTAAAGGCATATTCAAGTGAGCTGGGTTATTTAATGCATAAATAAACATTTAAACAGTTACCCTAAAGTTTGCTGAATTTCTTGAATTTGCAAACTGTTTTCTATCAATGTTGACACTGTCAATGTTGAAATTCCCAGGGAAAAATAGCATAACTAATAAATTTTATCTTTTTGGCCTGGGGATTGAGCTGGCAGCTTTCCTTTAGATGTATGCAATAGCCAGAACAAGGTCTGTGTCCCTTCATTCACTGATCGTTTTACCTACATCCCAGGTTAAACTTCCCCCAGCTGCAGTGATTTGTCCCTGTAACCCCCCCCCCCCGCCCCAGTGATTTACTCCATCACCTCACCCACCCCAGTAAATTGCTCCTGTGATCTCTCCCAGCCCCAGTGATTTGCCCCATTAGCTCTCCCAGCCCCAGTAAATTGCATGCCCTCACTCACAGAAAGACACATGCACAGAGACCATGGCTGGCTCTTGCAGGCCATTGCAGGACCATAATCAAGCATAAATGCTCATTCACCAAAAAATACAAATTTGAATAGGAAGAAAAAGCTGAAATGTTTGGTTTCAGTACAATTATAATTTGTCAGAATTTATCAAGGGGTATATGTCTAAAGAACAACTGTGTAACCGCTCAAGCATTTTTACTTGTATATTTTTTAGGACCCAGTGTAATAGTCATCTATGCTGGCTGCATTCAGCATTGCTGATTGGCTGCATATCTGAGCAAATCGTACCATGAGAAGCTTAGCTCAATCCTGAAAGTGTAAACATCACCGGCAACAGTTTAAAAAAAAAATATGCAAAAATGGTTTTAATGCAAACATTTTTGCTAGGTGGGTTATGATGCTCCTCTACAGGATGCATTTGTAACCCACCTCACTTTAATATGCCTTTAAGAATTCGTCACTTGGGGCTGCTAATGAGATCCGCTGTACTTGTTCTTTGTGCTTCTGCTGCAATTTCTGGGCCTGAACCTTCAACATTTCCTTTTCTTTATGTATGTCATGTAGTTCCTGAGCTTTGTGAGCAAGGTCTTGCTCCCTCTCACCGAGTGTAGCTGTTAGGCTGTTCAGCTCCTCTGCATATTTTTGCACAACTATACAGTAGTTTCTTGGGTCATTATTTCTACTTGTCCCACTGCTTTGTGATTAGCAATGGGATCTTTACTGACTGGCTGTGACTGTGTCCCCTGGTCTGCCAAGGTCACAGGGCTGGTTCCCAAAGAATCAGTGCTCTCAGGGGCAAACAATTCAAACTTCTGTATGCTTCTCCTCCTGGTAGCAGGATGCATTTTCTTCATCATCATCTGATTAGCAAGGTTCCTTACGCCCTTTGAGCCAGGACCTACTCTGGGCTACCTCCAACATCTGCTCCAGAAAACTGGCTTCCAGCTCCAACTCTTGCTGGATCAAGGATGTAATCAACGCAGCCTCCTTGGACCCTGGTTTTAGTCCCAGTTCTTGGCAGCGCCGATTATACAGGATCACCATCCCGTTCTATAGGCCCAATGCCACATGCTGGATTGCCCTGCAGCACACCTTGGACCCCTTTCATTAACTCCACCCTGTAGTATGAGGGACGTTGCAATAAGATGGCTGGCTCCATCAAATCCTCATACTGCTCCTCCAAAGTGATCTTCTCCCATACCAGTCCCTCCAGCCGTTTTGATAGCTCACCTCCCTGCTGAAGCTCAAGGAATGCCATCCACTGATCCATAAGAGATGCTGAATTCTCTTCTCCAATCCTTTCCTTCACCTCAAGGTATAAAAAAAAACCTAAGGAGACGTAGATACAATGTAGTGTGCCCTGATTGATATCCTCAGAAGAATATCATGTCTTTGGAAGACACAATGCAGCAGACAAATGGAACCACTGGGAAATAGTAGCAGGAATAGTCACAGTAGAAGACAGACTCTATGTAGAGACTCTACATACCCCGAAGATGCAAATTTTGTCACAAAACATGTTGCTTTTGTAGTCAGTTTATTCTTCAGCCGGGAATAATTTTTTGACTACTCTGTTTATTTCCCTACCTTATTGGCTGCTAGTACTTATTTATGTATATAACATTCTGTTGTATTTGCAGCATATTTATTGAAGTTTATTATTTAAAAAAATAAAACATGTATAATTATTCTATTTTGTAGTTTGTACAAAAATGTGCTTACAATTCTTCTTGTATATCGTTCTCTAGTTACTCCTGACTCCTTTCATCCCTGTATAGGAAATTCTGTCTCCACTTCCCACTGGTAAGGCACCTTGCTAAAGCTTCAAACTGTAATGTCCTATTGCTCATTCTCTAGCAGGAGCACCTTTCATATCACCTTGCCATGTTTCAATGACCCCAAGATATTGACATTCTCTGTTAACTGATGCTTCGCAGAGGAAATAGGTAAAGGTGCCTGGCAGGTTCTACTTGCTCCAATCCTGCCTCCTAAGCCACATGCTGTATTTGTTGCCTCTGGGTAGTTGTGCCACCCGATGAGATCACCTTGCCCTTGCTAGCCATCTTTACCTAGAGTAGACCCAGTGGTGGAGCTATTGCTAGTGCAGCAGTTGTAAAGGGATGGGTGGTTATTTTCTTCCATCACTTATAATTTAAGGGACATGCTAGTTCCGTGTTTTATATCATTCATTGAAAAGAGCATGCAAAATGGCTGGTGTAAAGTCTGGAATGATTTAATTTATTTCCAATGCTATTGAAAATCTTAGGAAGCCTGCTATGGCCTCACAAATATTTCAAAAAAGGAATGAGAGGTGTTTTGTTTTTTTCATTCAGTTGTGTCCAACTCTTTGTGACCTCATGGACTGTAACAGGTCACAGCAGTGAAAGCAGCAAATCCTAACCAACAGTTTAGTTAGTTCCAGTTAAGAGAAAAAAGTAAAAATTTAGATTAGGGTTGACCAAACAGAGCGATAAAACAAACCAGAGACTTTTTATGACAAGTTAGAGTGAGGTACATGAGAAAGCGTTCCCTGGTGGTCCAGTGGTAAGGATTCTGTGCTTTCACTGCTGCAACCTGGGTTTAAATCCAGTCAGGGAACCAAGAAGTCAAGCCATCCTGAAGCCACACAGGATTGAGCCTGTTCACTTCTTGTATGGGAGACCACATAGGAACACCAGGAGCTATATGCTATGGCCCACTGAGGAACTGGCAATCCACTCCAGTATCTCTGGCTTGAAAGCCAAGTGGATCAGCATGACCATGCACATAAAGATGTGCCTGTTGTGTTACGGTCCATGAGATCACGGAAAGTCGGACACAACTGAATGACACACAAAAATGTGAGAGCAGCTGTGTACGCATGTTCATATAGTTTGTTTTCTATGTTAGTAAAATAAAGGATTATTAAATGTTTTTAACTGTGAATTTTAATAGCTGCTTCTATGCAGCTCGCTATGAGTTTTTTTTTTACAAATGCAGATTTAGCTCACTTTAAACTCAACAAATAAGTAAAAACCAACACAATGCTTTTATCAGTTACTGCCTTGTTCATTTTAACTTAACGGATTCAAGCGAGAAAAAAGCAAATCACCAGAGTATATAATGAAAGACATTTAAAATATATCAAAATGGCATCAATATTGATTTATTAATGCCTGGGAATGCTGCTCTAATTGAATAGATATCCAGGAAGTCAGTTAATGTAGCTGACAGCGATACAGGAATTTAATCTCCCATGTGGACAAATTATGACTTTTTTTCTCTCTTTGTTGACAGTTGGATAAATATTAAATCAATTCACATTTCTACGAGCTTCTAAAGCAGCATATGAAGAAGACACATTAGTTGACGTGTAGCTGTTAGAAAGGTCACAGGCTCTCTTTTAAGGATTGTACTGGAGAGTTTGTACAACTATAAACAGATTGCAGTTTAGTCACTTGTAGAAATGAGAAGATAATTCTAGATTTATTGGAAAGTTTGTTCCTAATTCAAATGACTACAATCATCAAGAAACAGTCAGCTAAAATGCATGTGAATCACATATATCCTATCCATAATACCAATGCATGTAGTTGAAGTACATATTTTAGAATGCTGATGTAATTAGACTTTAGAAATTAGCACAAACAGACTTTAATATGTTAAATTAAATAGGAAACTTGGTTGTTAAATGGCATTGCTTATTATTCTATTACTAGCGACTTGCCCATCAAAAATGACGGGCAATAAAATTGTAAGGCAGGGAATTCTGTTTGCGAGGCTGTTGTATTTTTTTCTGATAGGCGCTTTTGCTGTTATTGTTTTGTCGGCGGTGATCTAATCTTTTTGCGCTTATTGCAAGGCTTTGTGTGCTATGAGCAGCGTTTGCGCTCGTTCACGCGGTGAATGGGTTTTGTGATTATTGTGAGATTATTGTGATTATTTTTTTTGTTTTTGTGTATATTTTTTTTTGTATGCTAATGAAATAATTGATAAATGAATATACTTTACCTATTTGGAAGTAATATATGCAGGAAGCATTATGCTGAAGAGCTGACAATCTGTTTTGATGTTCCTGCAGCATACAATGTAAGTTTGCACTGTTATGAAGCTGAGGTGTAAGTGTCAGCAATGTGTGCAGTGTGTAGTGTAAATAGGCTGTGTGCGCGAGGGAAAGCCGTTAGGGTAGCTGTGTACTTCCGCATTGTGTAAGGTAGTGTTGTAAAATGGCGACGAATGTGTATGTGGTACGCGGCTGTGTATGATGTAGCGTCCTTGGTAAGAGTGTATCTTGTACCTCGTATGTTTTTTGTGAAAAGCCGTATGTACTTGTTGGTGTTTTGCGTGTCTAGGGTCCTGTAGCCTCGTTTTCGTTTTTTTCGGCGCCCATTTTTTCTCTCACTTAGGGGATTTACGTGTGTCTAAGCTCGGGAATTTGGACTTAAATTGCGGTGTACCTTCACTTGCAGAGGTCCTGGGTGCTCCCGCCGCCCCCCCTTGCTGTGGGTAAGCTTTTTATGTATTTTTTGTGTATATTTAAAATGGCGGCGAATGTGTATGTGGTACGCGGCTGTGGATGATGTTGCGTCCTTGGTAAAAGTGTATCTAATACCTTGTACGGCTTTTTTGAAAAGCTGTATGTGCTTGGTGGTGTTTTGCGTCTTTAGGATCCAGTAGCCTCATTGTTTTTTTTGGCGGCCACTTTTTCTCACGCTTAGGGGATTTTCGTGTGTCTAAACTCAGGAATTTGGACTTAAATTGAGGTGTAACTTCACTTGCAGAGGTCCTGGGTGCCCCCCCCCCGTTTGCTGTGGGTAAGCTTCTTATGTATTTTTTGTGTGTATTTATTGTGTTTTTAATGTTTTCCGATGCGCATGGTTCAGCCGTTAAGGTCGTATTTTTGCGAGGTCGTTTTTTTTTTTTTTTTACGTCCGGCGTCTTGTATTTTTTTTATGCTAAGTCCGTAAAGTTTCCATTCTAAGTCCCGCGGTTCATATTGTTTTGTGTATGTCCATATATAGTGATTGCGTGTTAAATCTATTTTGGTAAAGTACCGCTTGTGTGGGTGTTTGTAACCGCGTGTGAGGTGCCGTAGAGCCTCTGCATTTGCGGCCTGCAATGAGCATTTGGCTCATTGCAGCCGACGTGGGAGCCTCCACCTCTGCAAATGTGGCCAAGGGTCCGCATTTGTGGACAAAACTGCGTCCCTCGCTTTGCGTGGTGACGATTCGGAGTTTGACAACTATTATATGTGATTAAGAGAGTTATTGCAAATGTTTGGCATGTAAATAAATGTTTTTGGCAGAATTCTTAATATGTGCTAGAATAATTATTTTCTAAGGTTTAAATAAAACAAAACAGTTCCAATTTGTCTTGAGATCAAACTTACATTGTGTGTTTGCATCGCTCAGTCGTATCTGATTCTCCGTGACCTCAATGGCAACAACACACCATGCGGATCCACTTGGTATTCATGGCAAAGATACTGGAGTGGCTTGCCAGTTCCTTCTCCAGTGGGCCATGGCATACAACTCCTGCTATTCCTTGGTGGTCTCCCATCCAAGTACTGAAACAGGACCAATACTGCTTGGCTTCAGGGGGGGGTGACCGTTTGGTTCCCTGACTGGAATCAAACCCAGATCGCAGATGTGAAAGCATCAAATCCTACATAGGCACAGTTAACACATTTAATCTATGGCTTATTTTTGTGTTCTTTGCTAGGAAATTAATAGAGTCACAGCCTCAGTCATTGCTGAGTGGATCAGACTGACAGGTACAAGTTGCAAACTTCATTGTCAGCTTACTGTAGGAAAATGCAATTAAAAATAGCATTCAGTTGTTAGCACTTGTTGTACCTACCGTTTTAAATTGTGCCATGTGTGAATGTTCAACTGTATCACTTTAAAGAATAAATGGACTAATGATTGGTGAATTATTATTGAGCAGATCTACTGAAATATTTTGAGAGAGAAGCAGACCGCATGATCTCTGATATATATAGACAAATGCCCCAGTAATATTTCAGTAACAGCTGTAGTTCTATATACATATTTTTGAGAATATGGCTGATTAGTTTGATTGGAAGACAAAGAGACATATCTCACTGTGATAATTCCATATATACAGTTTTGCAGCAAACCTTGCTTTCATCTCTAACTGCATTATGATCTTTGAATATTCCTCTCTACGTGCATGAGAAGCTCGCCATCGTTTGTCCACATGCAGACAAGATTGAGAAATGTTAATTAGCTCAACAGCTAATAGCCAGAGTTACCCACAAATGTGAACCATCATGCCCCTAAAACCACTGACGGGTTAGGAAAGAAAACTCAAACCACAGTTGTAGTAAAATGGAAAAAGGAATTAGGAGACTCTATCACTTCAGCCAGCCGCAGGTACGAGAATATTAATTGGTCTTTGACTTCGTTTTGATGTGGGATAAAGGGCACGTTGTGGGTTCTGAAGATACTTCACTAAAACACAAATGCTTCATCAACTTTATAGGATAAGATACATATACTGCATGTTATGGAAATCCAATACATAAAGCTACTGAGGATAACCCATAGAAGCAACACAGCGCTGTAATGTACAAATGTACATGAACATGATTTTGTGAATGTGTGTTATATGATGGTTGTTCAGAATTAGTTTTTAGTGTATATTTTTATCAGTATCCGATAAATTTAAAGACCACTGAAAATGTCCCATTTGTAGCATGTTCCTAGGAAGAATGAAATAGGAATGATAATATTTTAAAGGACCTCTGTACAATGAAATATATATAATGTATATTCCATCCAGAGCTTTGCTTAAAGCTGTGTAATACAGCAGGCATATTCTAAAAGGAAGCCATGTTTAAAATGGTAATGGATTACACGAGCAAAGCCTTTATGGGCACATTTGAATATCCCTGCCGAGGTTTCCAGAATGCAGTGTAATAACTGTATTTCTCAGAATTCTGAGCAGGAAACAAGTGTACTATTTATTTACTATATATATATATATATATATATATATATATATATACCGTATTTATCGGCGTATAACACACACTTTTTCTCCCTGAAAATAGGGGGCAAATGATAGGTGCGTGTCATACGCCGATATTCCCTCCCCCCTCCTCATCCTCAACCTCCCTCCTCACTCTAAACCCCCTCCGCATTCTAACCCCCCCTCCTCAACCTAAACCCCCCTCCTCCTCAACCTAAACCCCCCTCCTCAACCTAAACCCCCCTAAATAGCTCCCCCTCACTTACGTGCTTCAGCTCCGGCCTCCGCTTCGCTCCTTGACCCGGTGACGTCACATGTGCACCAGCGCGCCACGTCATTAGCATATACCGGGTGGCACCTGGTATATGCTAATGACGTGGCGCGCTGGCGCACATTTGACGTCACAGGGTCAAGGAGCGGAACGGAGGCCGGAGCAGAACCAGGTAAGTAAGGGGGGTTTAGGTTGAGGAGGAGGGGGGTTTAGGTTGTGGAGGGGGGTGGTTAGAATGCAGAGGGGGGTTTAGAATGAGGAGGGAGGTTGAGGAGCGGGGTTGAGGTTGAGGAGGGGTTTGAGGATAGGGGGGTTGAGGAGGGAGGATGAGGATGGGGGGGTTGAGGATGGGGGGTTGAGGATAGGGGGGTGAGGAGGGAGGTTGAGGAGGTGGTTGAGGATGGTGGGGTTGAGGAGGGAGGTTGAGGAGGGGGTTGATGATGAGGAGGGAGGTTGAGGAGGGGGTTGAGGAGGGAGGTTGGGGAGGGGGTTGAGGAGGGGGTTGAGGATGAGGAGGGGGGTTGAGGATGAGGAGAAAGGTTGAGGAGGGGGATTGAGGTTGAGGAGGGGGGTTGAGGAAGGAGGATGAGGATGGGGCGGTGGAGGAGGGGGGTTTGAGGAGGGGGTTGAGGAGGGAGGATGAGGAGAAAGGTTGAGGAGGGGGTTGAGGATGAGGAGGGAGGTTGAGGTTGAGGATTTTGCTTCAAAGTTCTTTATTTGAATTTTTTTTTTCCTGAAATACCCTTCTTAAAATGAGGTGCGTGTTATACGCCGGTGCATGTTATATGCCGATAAATATACTTATAAAACAAAACTGACTCTGATGAAGAGCATAACTAAGCAGGGAAAAAGTCATACAGATGTCCCTTGTAATTAGAAAAAAATACATGTGCATGTGTGGGAGGGACATTTACATTTCTGGAGAGCAGTGACTGCATCTATTGATGCAACTTGCCTGCTTCTGTGCTTGGGTTAATTTCACAGTTAACCAAAAAGGCATCCAGACGTTTCCCTGTCCCTTTCTCATCTTCCTCTCCCTCCACTGATATCTAAAAAGCACCCTTAGTGCTCTAGCTTTAAAGATATGATAAAATGAATACAAAAGTGGGTCCCTGTACTCATCACATTTAATTATGACTACAATATTCTATTTTGCCCTTTGGTGACAGCATACATTTTGGAGTGAGTGGGAGGACACCTGGAATGAGTGGGCGGAGCTATTGATTCCTATATATCTGTAATTAGTTTTAGTGAAAAACTGCCACTGTCAGTAGACACTTGCAGCCTTATTAAATTGCAATTCGGCCAATTGAATAGGGCTCTATATAAGCACAGAGCATATTTTTTTTTACAGAAGTTTTTAGTTAGTGAAGACCTTGCTTTTGGTTAGAAGTTCACGAACTAAAAACTTCTGTAAAAAAAATGCTGTGGGCCTCATGCAAATGCATATTATTTTACAGACATTTTTAGTTAGTGAACTTCTATCCAAAAGCAAGGTCTGTGCTTAAATAGAGCCCTATTCAATTGGCCAAATCACATTTGTATGAGGCCCGAATGTGCTTATATAGAGCCCTATTCAATTGGCCGAATCGCAATTTAATAAGGCTGTTTTTGATAATTGAGCTAAATAGCCTAGCAACTTCCAGTAGGTTAACCCTCCTTCTCAGGCTACAGGCAGACTAGGGTCCTCATTCAGTTGCGATTTGGCCAATTGAATAGGGCTCTATACAAGCACAGAGCATATTTTTTACAGAAGTTGTTAGTTAGTGAAGACCTTGCTTTTGGATAGAAGATCACTAACTAAAAACTTCTGTAAAAAAATATGCTCTGTGCTTATCTAGAGCCCTTTTCAATTGGCCAAATAGCAATTGAATGAGGCCCTTGCAGTTTAAGGCAGAAGCTCCCATGACACTAGCAGAGATTAATTAACTTAATAGTCACTAAAATGAATTAATAAACATAATAATCTCTAAAATGTAAATGTCCCATCAAATTGTTATAGGTAGTATGTGATAAAATTAATGATGACTAATTCAAGTAATATTTAGCTTTACTAAAAATACTTTGATAAGAAATGATAAAATGGGGCAAGAAGTACACATATGATTATAACATGTCTGTTCAGCCTAGATCAATAATTTTATCACACTGTGCAATAACCATACAAGCTGATACACTTATAGAAGCTTGTGTGCTAGGGTGGAGAAATATCTAAAAACATGCAGTTTTACAAGTAATATTTTTTTACAAAAATGTATTTTGTTTTATAAAAGAAGGTGTATTGCAAAGTTGTTTAACATAGTATATGCTCAAGAATACTAGTATTTTTTAAAAATAACTAGTACCCCACATTAAGTGTATCTGTAAAATCCCAAAATACAAAAAATATCAAATTAAAACATATCACATATATAGTTGTGAGCGTACGAGTCGTTGCTCACGCTTGCGGGCTCGCGTAGCGAGCCCGCGGCCCTCGCAAAGCGAGGGCCGTGGCTCGCGAAGCGAGCCGCGGCCCTCGCGTAGCGAGCCGCGTGCCTCGCGAAGCGAGGGCCGCGGCTCGCGCAGCGAGCCGCGGCCCTCGCGTAGCGAGGTCACTGGGCAAGGGCCTCAGTTGCTGGCATGGAGCGCCGAAGGCGCTCCATGCCAGCAACTGAGGCCCCTCGCGAAGCGAGGGCCTCAGTTGCTGGCGAGGTCACTGGGCACGGGCCTCAGTTGCTGGCATGGAGCGCCGAAGGCGCTCCATGTCAGCAACTGAGGCCCCTCGCGAAGCGAGGGCCTCAGTTGCTGGCGAGGTCACTGGGCAAGGGCCTCAGTTGCTGGCATGGAGCGCCGAAGGCGCTCCATGCCAGCAACTGAGGCCCCTCGCAAAGCGAGGGACTCAGTTGCTGGCGAGGTCACTGGGCAAGGGCCTCAAACCCTCGCAAAATTCACGTCGCTACTCAAAAAACACGACACACAAATTACGACACTCGCAAAATTCACGTCGCTACTCAAAAAACACGACACACAAATTACGACACTCGCTAAATTTTACGAGGAACGCAAACAACGTACGAAACACGTTACCACACATTACGACCTCGCAAACATCGGACGCAACACGCCGACATACAAACATTTAAAACACAATACATACACACAGCACATACATAAAAAACTTACCTACACCAAGAGGGAGCACCCAGGACCTCAAAAATGCAACTTACACCTCGATTTTACTCGAAATAAAACAGTTTAGAGACTAAAAATAAATCTAAGCGAGAGAAAAAATGGCCGCCGAACAAAACGAAAACGAGGCTACAGCACTCTAAACTCGCAAAACACCACAAAACACCTACGGATATTCCGATACAGACCTATACCACACATTACTCGCCATTTTACACCAATGCGGAAGTACACGACTACGCTAACGGTTTGGCCTCGCGCACGCACAGTGTTACACTGCACACATTCAGCATGCTTATACAGCAGCTCCACACCACTAATGCTGCAGCAACATCAACACAGATTGCCAGCTCTTCATCACAATGCTTCAAAATAGGTACACTATATTCATTTACTAATTTAGCTACCTTACAATTTCATTGCCGTCATTTTTTGACGGGCAATTCGCTAGTCACATATATAGTTGTGAGCATACGAGCCCGCTCGAGCCGTTGCTCACGCTTGCGGGCTCGCACAACTCACAACTCCTCCTGCCCGCTCGCCGCTCTTAACTCCTCCCCCGCCACGCTTAACCCCTCCCCTGTCTGTCTTAACCCCTCCCCTGTTGCGCTTAACTCCTCCCCCTGCAGCTCTCAACATCTCCCCCCAGCTGCTCTCAACTCCTCCCCCCTGCTGCTCTCAACTCCTTCCTGGGGAGGGACCGGAAGACATGCTGGGGACTGTGGTGAAAGAGACAGCCTGGAGGGAAAGAGAGACAGGAGGGACACAGATAGAGAGACAGGAGGGACACAGACAGAGAGAGAGTGACAGGAGTAGCACAGAGAGAGTCAGGAGGGACACAGATAGAGAGAGACAGGAGGGACACAGATAGAGAAAGACAGGAGGGACACAGACAGAGAGAGAGTGACAGGAGTAAAACAGAGAGAGTCAGGAGGGACACAGATAGAGAGAGACAGGAGGGACACAGACAGAGAGAGAGTGACAGGAGTAACACAGAGAGAGTCAGGAGGGACACAGATAGAGACAGGAGGGACACAGACAGAGAGAGACAGGAGGGACACAGATAGAGAAAGACAGGAGGGACACAGACAGAGAGAGAGTGACAGGAGTAAAACAGAGAGAGTCAGGAGGGACACAGATAGAGAGAGACAGGAGGGACACAGACAGAGAGAGAGTGACAGGAGTAACACAGAGAGAGTCAGGAGGGACACAGATAGAGACAGGAGGGACACAGATAGAGAGAGACAGGAGGGACACAGATAGATAGAGACAGGAGGGACACAGACAGAGAGACAGGAGGGACACAGAGAGAGAGAGAGAGAGGAGGGACACAGACAGGGAGAGAGGAGGGACACAGAGAGAGAGGAGGGACACAGATAGAGACAGGA
The DNA here is from genome assembly GCA_027410445.1 of Discoglossus pictus. Taxonomy (NCBI): domain Eukaryota; kingdom Metazoa; phylum Chordata; class Amphibia; order Anura; family Alytidae; genus Discoglossus; species Discoglossus pictus. The sequence continues at coordinate 222,901,617 of CM050164.1, read as the reverse complement.
GGGATACAGATAGAGAGAGACAGGAGGGACACAGATAGAGAGAGACAGGAGGGACACAGATAGAGAGAGACAGGAGGGACACAGACAGAGACAGGAGGGACACAGATAGAGAGACAGCAGAGACACAGAGAGACAGGAGGGACACAGACAGAGAGAGACAGGAGGGACACAGAGAGAGGGAGACAGTAGGGACACAGATAGAGAGACAGGAGGGACACAGATATAGAGACAGGAGCGACACAGACAGAGAGAGACAGGAGGGACACAGACAGAGAGAGACAGGAGGGACACAGACAGACAGGAGGGGCACGGATAGAGAGACAGGAGGGACACAGACAGAGAGAGACAGGAGGGACACGGATAGAGAGACAGGAGGGACAGAGAGAGAGAGAGAGAGAGAGAGAGAGAGAGACAGGAGGTACACAGAGAGAGACAGGAGGGACACAGAGAGAGACAGGAGGGACACAGATAGAGAGACATGAGAGACACAGATAGAGAGACAGGAGAGACACAGATAGAGAGACAGGAGAGACACAGATAGAGAGACAGGAGAGACACAGATAGAGAGACAGGAGGGACACAGATAGAGAGAGACAGGAGGGACACAGATAGAGAGACAGGAGGGACACAGATAGAGAGACAGGAGGGACACAGATAGAGAGACAGGAGGGACAGAGAGAGAGAGACAGGAGGGACAGATAGAGAGACAGGAGGGACACAGTCCGAGAGAGACAGGAGGGACACAGACCGAGAGAGACAGGAGGGACACAGTCCAAGAGAGACAGGAGGGACACAGTCCGAGAGAGACAGGAGGGACACAGTCCGAGAGAGACAGGAGGGACACAGACAGAGAGAGACAGGAGGGACACAGACAGAGAGAGACAGGAGGGACACAGAGAGAGGGAGACAGGAGGGACACAGAGAGAGACAGGAGGGACACAGACAGAGACAGAAGGGACATAGAGAGAGGGAGACAGTAGGGACACAGAGAGAGACAGGAGGGACACAGACAGAGAGAGACAGGAGGGACACAGATAGAGAGAGACAGGAGGGACACAGATAGAGAGAGACAGGAGGGACACAGACAGAGAGACAGGAGGGACACAGACAGAGAGACAGGAGGGACACAGTGAGAGACAGGAGGGACACAGAGAGAGACACAGATAGAGAGAGACAGGAGGGACACAGATAGAGAGAGACAGGAGGGACACAGATAGAGAGAGACAGGAGGGACACATATAGAGAGAGACAGGAGGTACACAGACAGAGAGAGACAGGAGGGACACAAATAGAGAGACAGGAGGGACACAGACAGAGACAGGAGGGACACAGACAGAGAGAGATAGAAGGTACACAGATAGAGAGAGACAGGAGGGACACAGACCGAGAGACAGGAGGGACACAAATAGAGAGACAGGAGGGACACAGACAGAGAGAGACAGGAGGGACACAGATAGAGACAGAAGGGACATAGAGAGAGGGAGACAGTAGGGACACAGATAGAGAGACAGGAGGGACACAGACAGAGAGAGACAGGAGGGACACAGACAGAGAGACAGGAGGGACACAGACAGAGATACAGGAGGGACACAGACAGGGAGACAGTAGGGACACAGAGAGAGAGAGAGAGACATAGGAGGGACACAGATAGAGAGACAGGAGGGACACATATAGAGAGACAGGGGGGACACAGACAGAGAGAAACAGAAGGGACACAGATAGAGAGACAGGAGGGACACAGACCGAGAGAGACAGGAGGGACACAGACCAAGAGAGACAGGAGGGACACAGATAGAGAGAGACAGGAGGGACACAGATAGAGAGACAGGAGGGACACACAGAGAGAGACAGGAGGGACACAGATAGAGAGACAGGAGGGACAGAGAGAGAGACAGGTGGGACACAGCGAGAGAGAGACAGGAGGGACACACACAGAGAGAGAGACAGGAGGGACAGAGACAGAGATAGAGAGACAGGAGGGACAGAGAGAGAGAGAGAGACAGGAGGGACAGAGAGAGAGAGACAGGAGGGACACAGACACCGAGAGAGGCAGGAGAGACACACAGAGAGAGAGACAGACAGGAAGGAGGGACAGAGAGAGAGAGACAGGAAGGAGGGACAGAGAGAGAGAAAGGAGGGACACAGAGAGAGACACAGATAGAGAGAGACAGGAGGGACACAGATAGAGAGAGACAGGAGGGACACAGATAGAGAGAGACAGGAGGGACACATATAGAGAGAGACAGGAGGTACACAGACAGAGAGAGACAGGAGGGACACAAATAGAGAGACAGGAGGGACACAGACAGAGACAGGAGGGACACAGACAGAGAGAGATAGAAGGTACACAGATAGAGAGAGACAGGAGGGACACAGACCGAGAGACAGGAGGGACACAAATAGAGAGACAGGAGGGACACAGACAGAGAGAGACAGGAGGGACACAGATAGAGACAGAAGGGACATAGAGAGAGGGAGACAGTAGGGACACAGATAGAGAGACAGGAGGGACACAGACAGAGAGAGACAGGAGGGACACAGACAGAGAGACAGGAGGGACACAGACAGAGATACAGGAGGGACACAGACAGAGAGACAGGAGGGACACAGTGAGAGACAGGAGGGACACAGAGAGAGACACAGATAGAGAGAGACAGGAGGGACACAGATAGAGAGAGACAGGAGGGACACAGATAGAGAGAGACAGGAGGGACACATATAGAGAGAGACAGGAGGTACACAGACAGAGAGAGACAGGAGGGACACAAATAGAGAGACAGGAGGGACACAGACAGAGAGAGACAGGAGGGACACAGATAGAGACAGAAGGGACATAGAGAGAGGGAGACAGTAGGGACACAGATAGAGAGACAGGAGGGACACAGACAGAGAGAGACAGGAGGGACACAGACAGAGAGACAGGAGGGACACAGACAGAGATACAGGAGGGACACAGACAGGGAGACAGTAGGGACACAGAGAGAGAGAGAGAGACATAGGAGGGACACAGATAGAGAGACAGGAGGGACACATATAGAGAGACAGGGGGGACACAGACAGAGAGAAACAGAAGGGACACAGATAGAGAGACAGGAGGGACACAGACCGAGAGAGACAGGAGGGACACAGACCAAGAGAGACAGGAGGGACACAGATAGAGAGAGACAGGAGGGACACAGATAGAGAGACAGGAGGGACACACAGAGAGAGACAGGAGGGACACAGATAGAGAGACAGGAGGGACAGAGAGAGAGACAGGTGGGACACAGCGAGAGAGAGACAGGAGGGACACACACAGAGAGAGAGACAGGAGGGACAGAGACAGAGATAGAGAGACAGGAGGGACAGAGAGAGAGAGAGAGACAGGAGGGACAGAGAGAGAGAGACAGGAGGGACACAGACACCGAGAGAGGCAGGAGAGACACACAGAGAGAGAGACAGACAGGAAGGAGGGACAGAGAGAGAGAGACAGGAAGGAGGGACAGAGAGAGAGAAAGGAGGGAGGGATAGAGAGAGAGACAGGAGGGAGGGATAGAGAGAGAGACAGGAGGGAGGGATAGAGAGAGAGACAGGAAGGAGGGACAGAGAGAAAGATTGACAGGGAGGAAGGACAGAGAGAAAGATTGACAGGAAGGAGGGACAGAGAGAGAGAGACAGGAGGGACACAGACACCGAGAGAGGCAGGAGAGACACACAGAGAGAGAGACAGACAGGAAGGAAGGAGGGACAGAGAGAGAGAGACAGGAAGGAGGGACAGAGAGAGAGAAAGGAGGGAGGGATAGAGAGAGAGACAGGAGGGAGGGATAGAGAGAGAGACAGGAGGGAGGGATAGAGAGAGAGACAGGAAGGAGGGACAGAGAGAAAGATTGACAGGGAGGAAGGACAGAGAGAAAGATTGACAGGAAGGAGGGACAGAGAGAGAGAGACAGACAGGACGGAGGGACAGAGAGACAGACAGGAAGTAGGGACAGAGAGATGAGAAAAGTGGAGTGGAAGAGACAGGGGAGGGAAAGCGGGGTAGAAGAGGCAAGGGAAGGGAGAGGGGTTGAAGAGACAGGGGAGGGAGAGGGGGGAAAAGGAACAGGGTAGGGAGAGGGGTGGAAGAGACACAGGAAAGGGAGATGGGGAAAGAGACACAGGGAGGAAGAGAAGGAAAAAGAAACGGGAGGGAGGGAAGAGACACAGGAGGGGGAGATGGGGAAAGAGACACAGGAGGGGGAGAGGGGTTGAAGAGACACGGGAGGGAGAGAGGGGAAAGGGGACACATGGGAGGGAGAGGGGGGAAGAGATACAGGGGTGGAGAGGGGGGAAGAGACACATGGGGGAGAGGCTCGCAATAAGCACCTTTGGCACTCATTGCAAGGCCCATGATGAGCTTCAAAGGTGCTTAGTAAAGTAGAGGGGGGAGTGGCTCTCATTGAGCGCCTACCGTCAAGTAGAGGGGGGAAAAGGTAGAGGGGGAGAGGCTCGCAATGAGCGCCAAAGGCGCTCATCGCAAGGCCAGTTAAGTAGAGGGGGAGAGGCTTGCAATTTGTGGCAAACGCCATTGCCAGGCTTCAAATTTTATTGCCGTCATTTTTGACGGGCAATTCGCTAGTTGTTATATAAACAGAAGACCATTAAAGTTGCTAGGAAAAGGCATCTGGTTATCTGTAAGAAGGAAGTTGATCATATCAGGTTTGAGGTTTTACAGTAGAGGCAATCTGGGTGTGATAAGCTGCTCTTATCTCACTTCACAATTTTCCAACAGGGTTGCGGTTAGCAAAGTAAATCATATGGGTATGTTCACTAAGCATCATCTAAGTGTGCAGGACTTGTTCTGCATACACTCTTTGTCCTAGGCCAAGATCAATGTTCTTTCACCCTCTTTGGGTTGTGAAATCCACATAGGTTTTTTATTGTATTTTTCATAATTTCTACAATGTTTGTATCCTTACTAGCTTTTGGTACTTGATATTGATATTGTTAATATTGTTTGTATTTTAAACGGGGAATTTCAATTATGCACAAGCTGCTCTTAAATGAGAATACACAGTTATTGAAGATCAAATATATGTGTAAAACTAATGTAACTGACACTGTTTAGAGCTCATCTGCAGGTTTGATTGTCCCATGAATTGACTCTTGAACTTTGTACCCAATCAACTCAGAGTTCTAAGTATCAGTGATAGAAATGGAACTTCTGATGGTGGCTTCAGCTCACCACAAACTCAAATTAGGCACTTTTACATAGTTTAAGAACCACTGTGGTCATATATTTAAAATACATTTTTGCATAACTACAACGTCTGAGATATTACCTTTAATACGCAATATTTATGCTGCCATAGGATTGAATACTGTTGCAGGTGGGAGAAGACTTTAATTGCACAGGACTATTTTATCAGCACATTGGGAATGCGGCATCTACAACGTATCAGAGCTTCAGTAGTATGCCTTGGCAATTTCCACCATAGGTAATAGACATCATAGCCTTTCACAAAGCACATAACAGCCTGTAATATATTTAATCTACCCCAAAGTGATAATCATTTAACACGGTTAAAACTCTTACTCAGCTCTATATTTTGGACCTGTCAGTCTATTAGTGCTTGTACAGTGCCTTGCAAAAGTATTCACCCCCTTGGCATTTTTCGTGTTTTGTTGCCTCACAACCTGGAATTAACATGGATTGTTTGAGGATTTGCATCATTTAATTTACAGAATATCCCCACAACTTTGAAGATGTTTTTTTTGTGTTTTTTTTATTGTCAAGCTAACAACAAATAGGACAAAATAACAGAAAAAGTCAATGTGCATAACTATTCACCCCCCTAAAGTCAATACTTTGTAGAGCTACCTTTGGATAAGTCTCTATGAGCTTGCCACATCTTACCAGTGGGATTTTTGCCCATTCCTCCTTATAAAACTGCTCCATCTCCTTCAAGTTGGATGGTTTGCGCTTGTGAACAGCAATCTTTAAGCCTGACCACAGATTTTCTATTGGATTAAGGTCTGGGCTTTGACTAGGCCATTCCAACACATTTACATGCTTCCCCTTAAACCGCTCAAGTGTTGCTTTAGCAGTGTGTTTGGGGTCATTGTCCTGCTGGAAGGTGAACCTCCTTCCTAGCCTCAAATCAGGCACAGGGTGGTACAAGTTATGCTCAAGAATATCCCTGTATTTAGCACCATCCATCTTTCCCTCAACTCTGACCAGTTTCCCAGTCCCGGCTGCTGAAAAACATCCCCACAGCATGATGCTGTCACCAACATGTTACACTGTGGGGTTGGTGTTCTTTGGGTGATGTGATGTGTTGGGTTTGCGCAACACATAGCATTTTCTTTGATGGCGGAAAAATTTAATTTTAGTCTCATCAGACCAGAGCAACTTCCTCCATACATTTTGTGAGTCTCCCACATGCCTTTTCTCAAACTCAAAACATGCCATTTTGTTTTTTGCTGAAAGTAATTGCTTTCTTCTGTCCGCTTTGCCATAAAGCCCAACTCTATGGAGGCTTATTGGGTTACCTTAGGTCTCTGTGCTGCCTCTCTGATTAATGGCCTCCTTACCCGGTCTGTGGGTTTTGCTTAGCAGCTTTGCTGTTGTGCCATGTTCTTTCCATTTGGTTATGATAGATTTGATGGTGCTCCTGGGGATCATCAGACATTTAGATATTTGTTTATAACCTAACCCTGACTTGTACTTCTCAACAACATTGTTCCTTGGTCTTCATGGCAGTGGTTGGTTAGTGGTGCCTCTTGCTTAGATGTTGCAGCCTCTGAGACCTTTCAAAAAAGCTGTATATATGTAATGACAGATCATGTGACACTTAGATTGCACACAGGTAGACATCATTTCACTAATTATGTGACTTCTGAAGGTAATTGGTTGCACCAGAGCTTTTTATGGGCTTCATAATAAAGGGGGTGAATACATACGCACATGCCAAATTTCTGTTTTCTATTTCCAAAAAATAGTTTTATGTATATATTTTTCTCATTTCACTTCATCAACTTAGATTATTGTGTTCTGATCCGTCACATAAAATTCAGATTAATAAAGCATTGAACTTAAGGCTGTAATGTGACAAAATAAGTAAAAATTTAAGGGGGGTGAATACTTTTGCAAGGCACTGTATACATAATAGCATGTCAATGCTAGTCTAACAGGATATGAATCAGTGTTTGTGTGTTCATGTTACTAAGCACAAGTGTTACAAAACGTGTAAGATGGATAAATAGGATTTTAATAAAAACATCTGTGATGAAAATCATCTCTGGAATACTTATATAACATATATAGTTCTCAACAGCGCAGGCTTGCCAAAAAAACGTTGGTAACGCAAAGTTAAAATTGCGGGCTCGCCAGCCTTTTATTGGCGTAAATTTTTGACTGGCAAGTTGCTAGTCACATATATAGTTGTCGTAATTGCGGCCTTGCCAAAAGTTGTTGGTAATGCCATGTTAAAATTGCGGGCTTGCAAAGCAAAGCGAGGGCCGCGGTAGCGGACAAACAATGAGCGCCGAAGGCGCTCATTGCACTGGTGGAGATGAGTGCTGTAGGCGTTCATCCCTGCGACCCACAGCACTTAGGCAATGAGTACCAAAGGTGCTCATTGCGCTGGCGGAGATGAGCGCCGCAGACCTTACCGCCCGAAACCCGCGCACATTAAAAACACAATAAATACACACAACAAATACATAAAAAGCTTACCGAGAGCAAGGGGGGGCACCCAGGACCTCGAAAACTGAAGTTACACCTCAATTTAAGTCGAAATAGAACAGTTTAGACACCCGAAAATCACCTAATCAAGACAAAAAATGTCCGCCGAACAAAACGAAAACGAGGCTAAAGGACCCTAAAGACGCAAAACACCACCAAACACATACAGATTTTCCAAAGAAGAGGTACGAGATCCGAAAACAAGGACGCAACCCGCGCGACCCTAAAAACATTAGAAACACAATAAATACACACAACAAACACATACAACGATTACTCACAGCAGGGAGGGGCACCCAGGACCTCTGCAAGTGACGTTACACCTCCATTTAAGCCCAAATTAAAGAGTTTAGACACCCGAAAATCACCTAATCAAGAGAAAAAATGGCCGCCGAACAAAACAAAAACGAGGCTAAAGGACCCTAAACACGTAAAACACCACCAAACACATATGCATTTTCCGAAAATGCTGGACGAGATCCTAAAACAAGGACGCAAAATCAGCCACAGCCGCGTACCACATTAGGCGCCATTTTACAAGACTAACTTACAGAATCCAGAAGTACACAGCTACCCTAACGGATTTTCCCCGCGCACGCACACTATTTACACTACACACTTTGCTGACACTTACACAGCAGCTCCACGGCACTGAAAACACACATTGTATGCTGCAGCAACATGAAAAGAGATTGCCAGCTCTTCAACACAGCTCACTTACAATTTAATTGCCGTAATTTTTTGACGGGCAAGTCGCTAGTATATATATATATATATATATATATATATATATATATTGTAGTACTGCATGCTGGGAGGTTCAGAGCACCTTGAATAGATTTTTTATAATATTTTTGTATACCTACCAGTTGACCTATGTTTACCTATATTTGTGTATCAATGTGTCTTTTGGTGGCATTAGTATACATGTGACTTATGATTATGTTAGTACGGAATTTGACCCAGTAACATAATCTATTTATCCCTTGTAGAGAACAGATTCTCAAAAAAAAAAAAAAACGAAATAAACTATTGACATTTTTACTTGAGTGAACAATGTAATTTCCTGTGTCTAAATGAGCTCTGAAGCTCATGATATATGGAGTGAAAATTTAACGGTGAAACCAACTTGAGTTTGTAAGTGGAAAGTTGAAAGAGTATATTAAAAGAAATCAAAGCTCCTTTCAAATTGTGAATAAATGGCAAGGGATGTATGGTTTATAAAGTTTGCATGCAATATCATATAGTACAGATGTATCCTCACTGACTATGTACTGGATAAGAAGAAGAAAGAAGGGATATATTTAGAATTAGAAGATACATATTATTATGATATTTCATAGATGAACATATATATAGAAGAGTTCAAATTGCTGATAATAAAGAAGGCAAGAGAGTTCCAGAAAAACATTTACTTCGGCTTAATAGACTATTCTAAAGCTTTTGACTTTGTGGATCACAACAACATGTGGCATGCTTAAAGAGATGGGAGTACCAGATCATCTCATCTGTCTCTGATGTATGTAAATAAAAATCAATGGTCAAAACTGAACTTGAAACAACGGATTGGTTCAAGTTCAGGAAATCAGTGTGTCAAGGTTGTATATTGTCATCTTTTTTAATCTATTTATATGTGGTATAAATCATGCATAAGGTCGGACTGGAAGAATCAAAAGACAGAGTTAATATTGCTGGGAGAAACATCAACAACCTCAGATACGCAAATAATACTAATCTGATGACTGGAAACAAGGAAGAACTAAAGAGCCTGTTGATGAGGATGAACGAAGAGAGTGTGAAAGCTGGCCTGCTGTTCAATGTCAAAAAGACAAAGATCATGGCAAATTGCAATCTCAGTTCCTGACAATTAGATGGAGAAGAAGTGGAGGCAGTAAGAGATATTATTTTACTTGGCTCTTAGATCTCATCAGATGGTGAATGCAGCCATGAACAATGATTGCTTCAAGGGAGGAAAGCCATGAGAGATCTGGATAAGCTATTAAAAAGTAAAGATCTATCACTATCAGCAAAGGTCTGCATAGTTACAACTATGGTATTTGAATTGTGGTTAACAAATCGGCTTAGAGTTCCTTGAACTGCAAGAAGATCTAATAAATCAGTACTGCAGAAGATCAAGACAAACTGTTCACTGGAAGGTAGGATCATGAGGCTAAAGCTCAAATATTTTGGCCATATCATGAAAAGACAGGATTTCATGAGAAGACTCTGATGCTGGGAAAGATTGAAGGCACACAAAGAAGGGGAAGGCGGAGATGGATAGGTGAAGTCAAGTAATGAACATGAGCTTGATGAAGCTCAGAAGGGCACTGGATCACACAGGTGCCTTGCTTGCTGCAGTTCATAGGGTAATGGAGAGTTGGACATGACACAACAACCAATATATATACATATACCATTTGCCCTCCACCGTACAGTAGTACTGTAAATAAATAGTACCTCTGTGTTCATCATTTGAATGTCTAAAACAAGTTTAAAAACCTGCTTCCAGCTCAGTATTCAGAGAAAAACAGTTATTACACTGCATTCTGGGAAGCTGAGCCAAGACATGCAAATGTGCCCACAAATGCCTTGCTCTTCAATCAATAGCCCATTTCAAACATGGCTTCCCTTAAGCTTATGCCTGCTGCATTACATAGCTTTTATACAAAGCCAAGGTTGGTTGATACACAAGCTGAGGATCCTATCCATGTACAACTGTATATCTTTGTTTGTGGGGTGTGTGTGTTTACTCAATTTATTCCAATTATCTTTGTTTATACTCACTAGACCATGTTTCTTATAACATTTAATAAATATATATGTTTCTTCTCAGCAGGGCTATCTGGTTAAAGGATCTCTGTAGAAAGAAAAAAAAAGATATGTTTGAAAATGTTTGTCTAACTAAGGGCATAATTAGGCAGGGGCAATTGTCAGAAAGCTTGCTTTTACATAGAAAAAAATGAATTTTGATGCCTCTGCTCAATCCCAGAGGCATCCATGATGGCTGTGAAGTCTTTGTGCTTTAGAGGGGATTATATATTTCTTTAAAGCAGGACTTGCATTTATTAATGCAATCTCCCTGCTTCTAAGTGTGTGTTTGTTGGGAGGGGGAAGGTTCCAAATGCACTTACATCCAATTATACCAAATCCTCCTAATCTCTCCCTCTTCCCATTTACCAAAGTTCTCCCTCCATTGATATATAACAAGTACACCCTTCATACATATTCCAGCTCTCAACAAAAAAAGACAAATTTGATCCTTCTACGTGCAAATAGTCTTCAAATATTCTTACTTTTTATTAAAAACTTTTTTATATAGATACTTACCCAGCTACTAATGTTGTTAGTTTGTTACCTACTTCACAAACAAGTGCAGTTTTACTTGAATTTCAGCATTCCTTCAACATTATTTGCCATACAGAATTTATTAACAAATCAGAAAAACTTTTACTGAGAAGGCAAGAAAAGAAGTTTACTATTTAATAATAAGCAAACTTTTTTAACTTGCTGTTAAAACGTCTTGTCTAAACAATCTTTTAATGTTTCATTTTATCTCCAGCATTTAACGTTCCAGCAATCTTTTCTAATGGGTTTTTAAGAGACTCACTGTCTAGAAAAATATATCATATACGGCTGATGGTCCTTGGAGCATAACAAACCAGACAGTGGAACATCAAACCCTAGTCAGAACCTGAAAGAGACGTAGAATGTGACAGCAGATAGGAAATACGTATCTTACACTGCCTGTCCCTCATTAATCTGCATTTTAACCTCAGACCCTATTACAGTAAGTTCTTGGCTTTCTGTACATGTAGGGCTCCAAATTTTGCACATCCCAGAATGAAAGATGGCAGAGTAGAACAGCATTCGATAAGTGGTTGAAGGCAATGAGGTATATTTAACAAATTGGGGTTAGTGGGTTTAAAAAAGTGGAGTTAAATATCCCCACTTTAAATCCATTCTAATGGAGCTACTGATCAAACAGAGTTAAAGTTTATTTCCACTTTATATATCGACTCCATGGAAAACATAGGAAGAGGAGTTATTTCCTTTTTAATGTTAGGTTTCTGTAATCCCCATTCATCTCTATTTGAGAGCTGGACCATAAAGAAGTCTGAGCGCTGTAGAATTGACGCATTTGAACTGTGGAGTTGAAGAAAACTGCTCAGAGTCCCTTGGACTGCAAGAATATCCAGTCAATCAAACTATATGAAATCACTGAAACTGTTAATGGAAGATTTGATCATGAGGCTGAAGCTTAGATATTTTGGCCATATGAGAAGACAGGAATCCTTAGAGAGCACTCAGGTGCTGGGAAACATAGAAGTCACAAGAAAAAGGGGATGGCAGAGGCGGAGATGGAGGGATGAGGTAGTTAACACAATGAGCGGGCTCTCAGGGGCAGTGGCTGACAGATATGCCTGTTGTGCTGAGGTCCATAGGGTCATGGAGAATCAGATACAACCGAGTGACTAAACAACTATCCCAGCTTATTCCCATTTGTTCCCCATGTGATAAATATACCCCAGTGTATTTTTACATACCAAACAAAGGAAGTGAGGATATTTCAACTCCAATTAACTCCACTTATCCGCGCTTGTCCCTATTTTTATCCCTTCTTGATAAATATACAGAAATACATTACACTGTTATTATTATATTTTTCAAAAATATGGAAACTGTGGAGTTAAAAACTAGAGTTAACAACACCACTTTCCTTTTCAGTCTGATAAACAGAATAACATAAATGGAGTTATGAAATGCACATTTTCGTCCCTCAAAACATGATGTTAAATTTTAAATTATTAACCCTATCCCATTATTGTATCATCCCTAGTTACCATAGTGGTTTACATCTTTGCTAAATATTCTCAATACAAAACATTTTAGGGAGTCACTGTACAATTAAAAAAATATATTCAAATCTTTGCATCTAAGGGCATAATTTAGTAGAGAAAAAGTGATTAAACACGTGTTTAATTAGAACAAAAATGGGATGCCTCTGCTGGTCCATGAAGGCATCCATGGGATGTTGGTGGAAACTATGTGTGTGAAAGGGCATTTTCATTTCTGGACAGCAATAGTTGCTTTTCCTAATGCAAAACTGCGGCTTTGGGACGTGTGACAGGGATAGTATCTAGTATGCTCCTGATGTGCTGCAGGTGCTCTTCCCAAGTGCTGCTAAATATGGCGATGTCATCCAAGTAGGCCTGAGAATACCCCTGGTGCCCTTGTAATAATCGAACTACGAACTTCTGGAACGTAGAGGGGGCATTCTTTATCCCAAATGGAATTACCTTGAACTGGTAAAACCCAAAGGGCAATTATCTAACAGAGCCTTCTGTTCTTTTCTTGTTCCCTCTTCCTCCTAGCACCCCTCCACTGTGGGACGTGAGAAAATTGATTCCTAAGCTGATAAACAGAGTCTTCAAGATTCAAAATTTCCTAAAAAATGTTTTTATATCCAAGGTCCACACAGCGGCTAATGTTGCTAGCTTGTTTTATACTATGTGCTTTTGTATCTTAAACTATAATGTTCCTTTAAGTGTCATTATTAACTTCACTTATTGAGGCTGTTCAACGTTTACCTTCAGCCTAGCATAACATTTTCATGCAGTAATATACAAAAAAAATCAGGCATCATTACACAGTACAGTCACATTATTATGACCACCAGCTAATATTCTGAATAGCCACTGTATGCAGCAGGGGCAGCAGCTATTTGGAGTTGTAGTGAGTCAATAAGATGCTTGAAGGTTGGCAAGGGTAATTGACAGCTGCTGAAGAGTGTGTGGGGGATTATCCATAAGGTGAACATGGCGATTAATTTGGAGGCCAGGGAAGTACTTGGAAATCTTTGTCATACTCCTCCAACCGCTCCATGACAATTTTAGCCGTATGTCATGTTGCATTGTCCTTTCTGGAAGATCCCATCTGCTCCAGGGAAGACAGTTAACATGTCCACTCATCCAGAGGTATGCCAAGAAAATATTCCGCAGACCATAGTGCTTCAGTCACCTGCGTGTGCTCTTTCAACAATGGTTGCAGAGTATTTGTTCTTGGGAAGTTTTGCACCTGACATGCCAATGTCCATCCAGTTGATGGACCTGAAAACGTGACTCATCAGAGAAGACAACCCTTTGCCAATCAGAAGAGGTCCAATCTCAGTACTTTTTTGCAAATTGAAGCCGATTCTGCCGATCAACCCTCATCAGCATTGGTGCAGTCACCAGCCGCTTGCTTCGGATCCCTATACACAACAGGGTATATGCTGCATTGTTGTTTGGCCCTCACACACCTTCGCCGACGACATTCACCTCTAACAACAATGACACATGGTGCTTTGCAGTTTCAATGCGGTTTATTCGCAATGGTGCCGTTTGTCCAGTCAATGTATACTTTAACAACAGCAGCATGCAAACTGCGCTGTTTCAGAAATACTGCCACCCTTGGGACAAAGGCCATTGATCATCCCCTTTTCAAAGTTGGATAAATCGCACAATGGTTGATAGGTTTGCAGAATGCCTACATGTCACCTTATATACCATCCAAACCAGCTCACGACACATGCCAGATTTCATCGGCTACGCGCTGTATATTGCTGTATCATATTAATGAGGTATTGCAGTGTAACTTGGGGACAAGAACCCTTTTTAATATTTACACTAGACATGTACTATCAAAGCACAACTCCAGTTGCCGTTTACAAACAACATTTTTCACCATGGTTAATGGTGATAGAGAAGCAGTTATTAAAAAGAAAAAAAAAGGCTCAAAGAATTAAAATAAGTGCAGAAATCTACAATCTATAAATTTACATTATGCAGTCGACAGTGCCACAAAGTAATAAGTCCATATGCAAAGAAATGCCTTCTGTCTAAAAGATTAAAGTCATTTTCTGACATACTATATATATATATATATATATATATATATATATATATATATATATATATATAAGAATGCCCTTATGCGTATATGCAAGTTCATATCTGTTAAGACTGTTCACACAAACCTCCAGTCTCAGTTTCCTAAACAATAATTTCACAAATTAAAGGAACATTGCATTTATGGGCACTTATGAGCACTACTCTATATAATCAAGCCTAGCACTGAAAGCCATTTTTTTTACATTTTTAAAGTTGTTGCATATTTCACTGTTTTGTGTGAGTTTAATGACCAAGTTAATCATCCCTCACTGCCTTTGAAGCTTCATTGACTCTGAATGCTCTTAAAGGATAAAAAATAACAAGCTACTTTTATGTGTCAATGTATACAGCAACAAAAATATTTCATTTTTTTCCATAATTTTCTGCAGAGCACAAAAGAAAAGGCTGAAATGCAGCATTGCACTGAAAGTTTACATTTAGAGGGAGTTTTAAATTTATGGTCCATTCAGGAACTGCAAGCTTCCGCCATAAGCTCAGTGTATTTTTAAAACACAAAAGTTTGAGCAGATTGACCTTCTATAGAGCCAATCTAGATGTCAAAACACAAGAAGAGAGACATTAACTGGAAAAAAAAATAAATAAATTAGGACATTATGGGGAAAAGAAACCTGCTGGGGGGATACCAAGCAGAGTTTACCATCTAAATTCATCCATCCTTCCAGTGGACGAAGCCAGGTGGTACTCTGCCTGGATACGGGAGCGGACCAATGCCCGGAACATGGCTTTGCATGACAGAGGAACCTCCTCAGCCAAACACTGCTTACTGGACTTATATATAGCCGTCTTAGCTAATGCCAGGAGCAGGTTGACGAGAAGGTCCCTGCACCTGTTGCCCTGAGAGACTGGGCACCCAAAAATAAAAAGGTGCATAGAAAAATGCAGTCAGAACTGACAAGAGGTCACGCAGTCTGGGGCAACTAAAATAAATATGAAACACTGACTCTCCATTGCCACATATTGGACAAGTGGCTGGAGAGTCCATGAAATTAGCCAGGTAATCTCTTTTGCTCCGTGCACCATGGAGCACAATCCAACTAAAGTCCCCACTGGGTCGTGGAACCAAAGAGGACCATAAGCTCAGTATATAAGCTGGTGCAACTAACAATTAAAGTAAGTAAATAACTTGTGGGTTGTAAATGATAACACTTCAGCATTTAAAACAATGCAAAGTGAACTGTTTTTACAGTTTCTTCACTTGATTATGACTGATCTACATGATGGTGCAGTGCAGAACCCATTTAATGTGACCTTTAAACCCTACATACTGTGTTTATAAAACTTGTATAAACAAATGCTTTAAAAATGCCTTCCAGTTCCAAGTCTTTGGGGAGAACCTGCAACAAAAAGAAATCACATTAGAAGTCAATCTTTACAACACCCCCTTGCTAATGTAATATTTAGCTTTATTTCTGTAAAGTAATTCTCACATTGTGTCCTGACTCTAAACAGAACTTTACGACTCACAAATGACTGAGTGAAATGAACTCTGGGAAATGAGAGTACAGTTATTATCGGTGATTAAATTTGGATCCTTTCAAGTCTAAATGGATCTGTGAGTGAGAATGGCTGATTGTTTAACAGGATGGAAAAATGTTGATAGCCAGTCATTGTACATGTGATGTACGCAGGAGCTTAGAGACTGGAAAATTGCATTTACCTTGTTCAATACTGGACAATGAAATATGAGCATAAGTGCTTCTGTTCTAAACATTCTGTTTCTTTCTTATTTTTGAACATGCCAGCTTTAAAGAAGCAGTATATGCTTTTTCTCTTGAGAGCAAATATTCTGATACATTTACAGCCCTATTAAATTCCCTGAATGTGTAAAACCGTAGCCCGTAACGTAGCCCGCAAGACTTACCGCTATTAAATTGACCTGTAAAGCAACCCGCTAACAACTTGCAGGTTAAAGGCGACAAAAACCTTCCGGGATGTCGAAATCTGAACTCTGAGGCCGCAAATCCTTTGATCTGTCAAGCCAGTAACTGTTACGTTCGAAAATCGCCATTAAATTGCTATGAATCCACTGGCGTTCAACCCTGTAACCCGCAAATGGAGCCAAAAAGCCAATGGGTACTAGAGAGGACCCGCAAGGGGGTTAAAGTCCTATCCGTAGAACTGTAAATGCAACTATACACACACTACTGTATTAAAATGAATAGCACAACATTCTCAAGCTCGCAAATCTGCAATATAAAATACATTATTTTATGTTTAATTTACGTGTTATATCGATCCCAGCAATCAATGTGTTAATGCATATAATGGAACTCGCATGGACTTGAATATCATATTTACTGATTTATTAATATTGCATTATTTCTGGAATATGGGTCCTAACGAAACATGTAATTCAAACCCGTAAGGCTTTGAAATCTAACCTCCATTTTTCAGTGATGTAATGATGACGATCTCATTTGTCATTGGCTTTGTCTAAACCCGTAACTACGGGTTTGACTAATTGATCATGTTCACGGCTGCACATCCAACGTGCGCAAAAATGGTTTACAGGTTTGCGTCTCTGGCTCGTAATTTGCAACATGGTTCAATTTAATAGCTATGTCATGCAGCCGAATGTGTGCCGATGCCCTACGGGCTTCAAATTTAATAGGGCTGTATAATCCTTTTAGGGAATATAAAAAAAAATTGGAATATTCATTGACTTTAACAGATTAAAGGACTTAATGATGGCTGTGGAGACGACCAATGTTCCATATTTAATTAACCTTTTCAAGCTTGTATCCATTTTTACAGGCCATACATAGCATCACACTGCAGATAACATCTGTTGCTATTTTTAACATTAAGCTGAAAGGCCTCAAATACATTGTCCCAGCTACTATAAAATGCAGATAGATCTTTCATTCCTAGGCACTAGGAGGATCACCAAGCCAAAGAGTATAGGAATGAGAGGCAAAGGTTACAGAATTATTGTGATATATTTACAAAAGTGTGAAAAAGTTAAATTTGATATTCCTAAATCTTATGTTTTCTTAGGGACAGTTTATTAATTTATAATTATATATATCAGAACTTGATAAACAGGTCTTGTAGAAATACAGCCCCTGGGAGATAGGATTGGGTAAAGGGACTATAGAGCTGGTTTTGAGAAAGTTTTAGTTGCAAGGTCAGGTAGCAACCAGTAGTGAAGTCTGTAAGGAAGCTCTAGCAGGAGCCTGTGAGCAGTCATTTATATCCACACTGCTGTTAATTCTCCCATTATAACTACACCTGTGGCCAAGGTCTGTAAAAAAAACAAAGCTCACCATGGGGCTGATTGGCTCAGTGACTGTGGGTCTTCAAATTCCACCTTCTTCTGTGACCTTGCCTTCTCAACCTTCGGTTGCTACTTCACCATCCCAGCCTACTAGGAGATCTTGCCTGCCTGCTAGATAAACTCCCAGTGACCCTGTGCCTAGGCAAACAAGGGCTAGCTTCAATGTGACTAGCCATACCTCACCAACTCTGTGCTCCTCACATCAAGCACTGGCCCTGAGATCTGTGAGAATTTTTTCAAATGTTCTCTGCCCCTTCAAATAATGATCCCCCAAGATACTAGGATTCCTGCATCCAGCAACACTTACTTATGCCTGCCTGTTTCCGGACCTTCCATGTAGTGTCACTCTTTGGACACAGCACTGGCTGATAATGTTACCAGGAATTCCCGCAAAGTCCAGCTATATTTTCAAGCACCTATTCTTCAAGGAGACTGTGATGGATTAGGAGATAGCACCACAGGAGGACCTATGAGTAAGGAAAAGGTGGGCCAGTGGGTCAAAAAAGAAGCATACCCTACCCACAGATGAAAGAAATACTGGGATGGCCATGTCTCTTTCATGATCACTGTCCCTTTAAAAATCAGATCCAGGAGAGGGGTCTTCCTTCACAGAGTAGTAGATAGGGGAACTCAAAGATTGTAACTGCTCAAGCCTTATACACCTGCTGGTACATCACAGCAGCCCAACCATCATCATGCTGCTTCTACATCATAGTAGCTTAAGGCTCATGCTCCTGTTTCAATATCACAGCAGATCAAGGCTCATCCTCTTACTTCAGCATCTCTAGAAGTTCAGGTTTCATACTCCTGCTGCCACTGTTCCCACTTAAGTTGGTCGCAGAAAGGTCTAAGTAGCTTTACTCTAGTCTAGGCCCTCTGAGCTAATATTATCTAGAAGGGATCAGCAGGAACATTTTCCTGACTCTCCTTAGATCTCCTACTCTGACTTGGTGGAGCTCAAGACTTGCATTCCCAAAATAGGATCACATTATTTCCCATTTATATAGGCATAGGTCAGTTATGAGATAGGTCAGCCAAATACTCTGTTGATATTTCATGGCTCTAGGTCCTCATCACCATGCCATACCCAATCACATGGGACAGACAGATCCATGGATTCTCTCTACCCCTCAAGGACATCTAGACATCATATCGGTTGCAGCCAGATGTCCGTTCTTCATTTACAGCTATGGCATCTGAAGGCCATACTCATTCACTCTGCTTCTCTCTTTCTTATCTTCTTTCAGGCCCCCTCTATCTCACTGTCTGCTATTTGAACCACTTCACAATCTATCTGCACCGCAGCTGAAGGAATAATCTTCATGCCCTCTATCTTTATTCCCCCCCCCCTCTCTCTGTCACACACACACTATTGGAACTACTACACAATCTATCTGCATCACAACTGAAGGAGTAATCTTCCTTCATGCCCTCTATCTTTATTTCCCTTTCTCTCTCTCTCTGTCACACACACACACTATTGGAACTACTACACAATCTATCTGCATCACAGCTGAACTAATAATCTTCCTTCATGCCCTCTATCTTTATTTCCCTTTCTCTCTCTCTCTCAGTCACACACACACACACACACTATTGGAACTACTACACAATCTATCTGCATCACAACTGAAGGAGTAATCTTCCTTCAGGCCCTCGCTCTCACTATCTACTATTGGAATCGACATACAATCTATGTGCACCACTGCTGAAGGTATTTGCAGACACTGGAGAAAGCATCACTACTGTTATTTTTTACAATCTCTCAATCAGTTATTGGAACCACTACACAATATATCTGTACCACAGCTGAAGGAGCCATCGTGTTTTAGGTTCTCTCTCTCTCTGCTATTGAAACCACTATTCAATATATCTGCACCACTGCTGAAGGAGCCATATTCCTTCAGGAGGAACCACTACAGAATCCCCAACTCACCATAATGAACACTCCCTTCTCTACCAATCTCTGAACAACCTCCAACCTTGTCATTATCTCACTCCCTCTATCTGACCACCACCTCCTATTCTATAGAACTTATTGCCTTGCTCCACTAGACTATCTGATTATAGAAGCTTATCAGCTGTATCCTTATTATGCACAATAAGACAGGGCCCTCCATTCTTTTGCAATGTGCTAAAATCTGTTTTTGCCTTGTAGTTAACTCCTGTATAGTGTTACGGAATATGTTGGTGCGTTACAAATAATGGATATTAATAACAAAAATTCGACATAGATATTTTTTTTTTTTAATCCTGCTTACAGTTAAATAAAGTTATTGATTTAAGAGCATCAGTATTTGAAGGTAAGATAATGATGCTTTGGGTATTGCAGTCACTGTGGGGCTAGTTACATTTTGCATAATAATAAATATATTTTGAATAAGGCTCATGAGTCATATTTTTTGTCAACAGTTATCATTGACCATGTCAGGTGTAAAGCAGCAACAACATAATCTTCAGATAACCTCTGAACATAAAACAAATCTGTGGGAATTGTAAGTTCTCATACAGCATTTCAATGTGCAGTTGTTCATCCTGCACAAATTGTTTTCTAATTCTGAATTAGATCTTCACACTGATGCACCAAGCTCTGCTGAATTTGCATCTTATTTTCGGGGTCACTGGTGCTCAGAACCTTGGTTATGCAAGTGAGGGCTGTCAGGGTTAGTTAAAAGCTTGACCTTCTTAGAACTATTCATTTTAGTCAGGAATTAGTCATATTCAGAATATACTGCAGTTGACAATTACTCTGTTCTCTTGATTTTCTCTTAGAGAACAAACACAAATGAGATGAGAAAATAAGTAACTGTGATGTTTTATCCAATATTTGACCCATATTGCACTTATTTTTAATGTTGTTTAATACTTTAGTGCTCAGCCCTGAGATGGTACATCATTATTAATGCAAGAAGATGGTGCTTATTTATATTGTTGCCAGCCTCATTGAATTTGAAATTATTAGATTTTGGTATACACTAGAGATGTCGCGGACAGTTCGCCCGCAGACTATTCGAGGCAATTTTGGCATTTTCGCGTTCGCATCAGACGGCGAACACATGCTCTTTTGGGTTCGCCCCCTATTCTTTATCATTGAGGAAACTTTGACCCTGCACCTCACAGTGAGCAGACACATTTCAGCCAATCAGCAGCATACACTCCCTTCCAGGGCCTTCCATCTGAAGGACAGCATACATTTTAGAATCATTCTGAAGCTGCATTCGTTGTGAGAGGACAGATAGTGTAGCTGCTGGAGATTTAATAGGGAAATAGATAGCCAGGCTGTGTATTTAGCTTCCACTACAGACCTGAAAGACTCATCTGATATCTGCTTCAAGGACAGCAATCCAAAAAGCCCTTTTTAGGGCTAGAACATCATTTATTTTATTTTATTGCATATGCCTGCCTGCCAGCGTGTGTGTGTGACAGGCTAACACCTAACAGCTTATATTGTGCTCAGTGAAATAAAACAACACTTTTTTGACTGTAATAGATTGAATAGCAATTGCCTGCCTACAGGCGTGTGTGTGAAGCCTATTGCATCTACTCTGCCAACTTTTGCCAGTGCACAGTGATACATCATATCTGGTGCAACCGTAGTGTAAAGTGACATAAAACAACACTTTTTTGACTGTAATCGATTGAATATCAGTTGCCTGCCTACAGGTGTGTGTGTGAGGCCTACAGCGCCTACTCTGCCAACTTTTGCCAGTGCACAGTGACACTCATATCTGGTGGCACCTTAGATTGCACGCGCAGTGCCCCAAATTTGAAGTGGGAGGACCGACCAAGCATCTTTTTCCATCTCCCGCTTTCAAAAATCCATGCCATATACACGTCCCCTGATAGGTGACGTATCAGGTATTAAACTGATGGGAATGAATAGTACAACTTAATACACCACTCCTATCTGGTGGCACATTACATTGCACGTGCAGTGCCCCAAATTCGAAGTAGGAGGTCCGACCAAGCATCTTTTTCCATCTCCCTGTTCCAAAAATCAATGCCATATACACGTCCCCTAATAGTGGACGTAACAGGGATTAAACCGATAGGAATAGTACTACTTAACAGTACACACCTTATAATAATGCAGACAGAGGCAACGCAGAGAGAGGAGTCTGAAGAAAAGGAGTCAGAGGAGGAAGGTGGCTTTGAGGAGGTGGAAGACCAAACACAACAGGCGTCCTAGGGCGCTTGTTGTCACCTTTCGGGGACCCTTGGTGGCTGGGTGGAGGAAGAGACCTTCAATGACATCAGTGAGGACAAGGAACGGGACATGGCTAGCTTGGTATCCAACCTTGTGCAAATGGGGAGTTTGCGGTCGTGCAAAGGGACTGTTTGCGGTTGTTTGCGGTGCATTAAACGGGGAGATTGGTCTGTTACTGTGAAGCGGGTGTAACCCTTACACTACCTGATCGATACAACATCATACCTGATGTTTTAAAGCATGTTATTCCAAACAATTTAGGAATGTTAGGTGATTTATGGCTTAAAACCAGACTCTGCATCAACTATGTAATTTTCCGTGGGAGTTTTGCTATGGATCCCCCTCCGGCATGCCACAGTCCAGGTGTTAGTCCCCTTGAAACAACTTTCCCATCACTATTGTGGCCAGAAAGAGTCCCTGTGGGTTTTGAAATTTGCCTGCCCATTGAAGTCTATGGCGGTTCGCTGGGTTCGCCCGTTCGCGAACATTTGATGGAAGTTCACGCCCGCTGTTCGTGAACCGAAAATTTGATGTTCGCGACATCACTAGTATACACTATTTCACAATTGAGGCTGCAAGATTAGGCTAGGGGAAAGTTTAGTTAAGCGAACTGGGTGCTGGGAATAGTCTACATTTCATCTTATATTCATCCATACTTGTCAGTCTGATGATTTAGTTTCATTAGTGACATGACTGATGGGACCCCCTGCACCCCACAAGTAACGACAAGACAGTGGGGCAAAAAGAAATGGACTGTTTGATTGCTGATGCAAGGGAAATTCTGGATCAGAACATGGAGATCCTGCTGGACAGAGACCAAGCCAGTAAGCTAAACTGGGACAGCACTCCAAATTGTGTGCCCAATCAAGCAGAGCTGGAGCACAGTGCCCTTAATGTGGTCCCAGGAGAGGGACAGTACCATGCCCACACTGTGGTGTCGTGGGTTCTGAGGGTAAAAAGAATACCACACCCATCTATTATTTACATGGTTGTCCATGGGTCTTGTTACTACCACTGTATACACAAACATTTATAGTATGCCTTTTTAACACGTGAGGGGGTTATATCATTTCCCTTTGTACAAATTAAATTTTTGAGTCTATTACACAAAATCAAATCAAGAATTGGCTAGGCCAAGTCGCAAATATTTTCACACGGGGAAGAAAGACTCAAGATTAAGCACTGAAGAGGGAAAGAGAGGAGGAGGATAAGGGAGAAAAGGAGAAGGATAAGAGGAAAGGGAGGAGGAGGAAGATAAGGGGGGAATTAGGGAGGAGGAGGATAGGGAGGGTGGAGGATAAGGGAGGGAGGAGGAGGGAAGGAGGGAGGAGGATAGGGGGGGTAAGGGGAATGAGGACAAGGGGGGAAGGAAGTGGAGGAGGGGAAGGAGGATAAAGAGGAGGATAAGGGGGAAGGAGGGAGGAGGAGGGGAAAGAGACACAGGGGAGGGGAGAAGAGACACGGGAGGAAGGGGGAGAGATACAGGGGTGAAGAGACACAGGAGAGGGAGGAGGGGGGAAGAGAAACGTCAGGGAGAGACACAGGTGAGGGAGACGGGGGGGAGAGACACAGAGGAGGGTGGAGAGAGACAGGGGAGGTAGGAAGAGACACAGGCGAGGGAGGAAGAGACGCAGGGGAGGGAGGAGGGGGGAAGAGACAAAGGGGAGGAAAAGACACAGGGGAGGACGAGAGACAAAGTGGAGAGAGAGAGAGACACAGGGGGGGGAGAGGGGGAAAGAGAAACATGGGAGGGAGAGAGACACAGGGGAGGGAGAGGAGGGAACGAAACAGAGGGGAGGGAGAGGGGGGAAAGAGACACAGGGGAGGGAGAGGAAGTAGTGTGGAGAGAGGCTTGTGATGAGCGCCTCCCGTTAAGTAGAGGGGGGAGAAGTAGAGGGTGGGAGAGGTAGAGGAGAGAGGCTTGCAATGAGCGCCTCCTGTCAAGTAGAGGGGGGAGAGGCTTGTAATGAGCGCCTTCAATTTTCTATTGTTTTCTGATCTTTCCTGGGCAATGTATTCTATGAGAGTTTTTTTTTGTTATCTGCTTGGGTGGTGAGTAACCAACACTGACTTGGCCTGTTCTTAGTCTTTATTGTTGGCCTTGGGGTCATGTGGGGAATCTTTTCTTAAAAATTGTAGATGGGGGAATTATTTTCTAATTTACAAACCTAACATATCAAGTGAAAATACTTTATGTTTTAGCTACATTTAACACTTAGCTTTTCACCACTTATTTCTGCTTATCCCACATTTAACCACACTGATAGTCATAGCGGATTTAACACATTTAAAGAAAGACACTGCCTATAAATCTGAGTTTATTTAACTTCTCTCTCCGGAGTACCTAGCTCAAAAAGAGAACTATAAATTGTTACCACTGCTTGAACCTATGCCTTTCAGGACTTTCCAGCAGTCTACATATTCTGATGATTCTTATTCCTGGGCCATATAAATGAAAGTCTCTGAATGAATACATGATCAACCTATTGAGCTCCCCAGCATCAATTAACCTTTTTACCATCAAGCTGGACTTGTTATATCAGGATGCTATATCAGGAGGTTAACTGCTGCTGGAGCCCAAATGTAATCTCAAGTCCATTGTCTTGGTGTTATTACCAGGGATGGCTGGTGCATTTGGGCAAATGGGCAGCTCCCAAAATATAGACTGCTTCACATTAATTAAACACATAGTTTTCCCCCCAGTAAGGCCCATCAACTCAGAGATCAGCGATAGGCCCACAAGGTACAAAGAGATGCCCAACTAGGCCTGCAGGGGACAATTAAGCCTCCAGGCCTTTTATAGGACCTATTAACCACATGGGTTAACTAACACTACTTTTAACAAGGCCTGTTGAGATTAATGGCACCTTGCAGGCCCAGTGGGGTTCCAGACAAGGTCTTCCTGGGTTTCATGGATCTTGCTGGGGTACTCCATGGGCCGTGCGGACATAATGCTGATACCCGGGAGTCTTTATGAGCCTTGCAGGCCTAGTGGATCCTGTCTGTCTTGATCAAACTAGCAGCGACCCCCTAGGGTGATGGTGATCCCTGCCGGCCTAATCAAGATCCCTGGTGGTGTTGATGAGCCCCAGAGGCGTAGTATGAATCCTCGGGAGTCAAGATGATCTTCTGGGATCCCGGGGGGGAGGGGGGGGGGGGGGTCTTGAGTGGAAGGGAGCTGCTTTGGGAAGATTGGTCTGTTACTGTGAAGCGGGTGTAACCCTTACACTACCTGATCGATACAACATCATACCTGATGTTTTAAAGCATGCTATTCCAAACAATTTAGGAATGTTAGGTGATTTATGCCCTTTATGGCTTAAAACCAGACTCTGCATCAACTATGTAATTTTTTGTGGGAGTTTTGCCATGGATCCCCCTCCGGCATGCCACAGTCCAGGTGTTAGTCCCCTTGAAACAACTTTCTCATCACTATTGTGGCCAGAAAGAGTCCCTGTGGGTTTTGAAATTCGCCTGCCCATTGAAGTCTATGGCGGTTCGCTGGGTTCGCCCGTTCGCGAACATTTGATGGAAGTTCACACCCGCTGTTCGCGAACCGAAAATTTGATGTTCGCGACATCACTAGTATACACTATTTCACAATTGAGGCTGCAAGATTAGGCTAGGGGAAAGTTTAGTTAAGCGAACTGGGTGTTGGGAATAGTCTACATTTCATCTTATATTCATCCATACTTGTCAGTCTGATAATTTAGTTTCATTAGTGACATGACTGATGGGACCCCCTGCACCCCACAAGTAACGACAAGACAGTGGGGCAAAAAGAAATGGACTGTTAGATTGCTGATGCAAGGGAAATTCTGGATCAGAACAGGGAGATCCTGCTGGACAGAGACCAAGCCAGTAAGCTAAACTGGGACAGCACTCCAAATTGTGTGCCCAATCAAGCAGAGCTGGAGCACAGTGCACTTAATGTGGTCCCAGGAGAGGGACAGTACTATGATAACACTGTGGTGTCGTGGGTTCTGAGGGTAAAAAGAATACCACACCCATCTATTATTTACATGGTTGTCCATGGGTCTTGTTACTACCACTGTATACACAAACATTTATAGTATGCCTTTTTAACATGTGAGGGGGTTATATCATTTCCCTTTGTACAAATTAAATTTTTGAGTCTATTACACAAAATCAAATCAAGAATTGGCTAGGCCAAGTCGCAAATATTTTCACACGGGGAAGAAAGACTCAAGATTAAGCACTGAAGGGGGAAAGAGAGGAGGAGGATAAGGGAGAAAAGGTGAAGGATAAGAGGAAAGGGAGGAGGAGGAAGATAAGGGGGGAATTAGGGAGGAGGAGGATAGGGAGGGTGGAGGATAAGGGAGGGAGGAGGATAGGGAGGGTGGAGGATAAGGGAGGGAGGAGGAGGGAAGGAGGGAGGAGGATAAGGGGGAGGAGGAGGATAAGGGGGTAAGGAAGTGGAGGAGGGGAAGGAGGATAAGGAGGAGGATAAGGGGGAAGGAGGGAGGAGGAGGGGAAAGAGACACAGGGGAGGGGAGAAGAGACACGGGAGGAAGGGGAGAGATACAGGGGTGAAGAGACACAGGAGAGGGAGGAGGGGGGAAGAGAAACGTCGGAGAGACACAGGTGAGGGAGATGGGGGAGAGACACAGAGGAGGGTGGAGAGACACAGGGGAGGTAGAAGGGGGAAGAGACACAGGCGAGGGAGGAGGGAGGAAGAGACGCAGGGGAGGGAGGAGGGGGGAAGAGACAAAGGGGAGTAAAAGACACGGGAGGAAGAGAGACAAAGTGGAGAGAGAGAGATACAGGGGAGGGAAAGGGGGGAAGAGAAACATGGGAGGGAGAGGAGGGAACGAAACAGAGGGGAGGGAGAGGGGGGAAAGAGACACAGGGGAGGGAGAGGAAGTAGTGTGGAGAGAGGCTTGTGATGAGCGCCTCCCGTTAAGTAGAGGGGGGAGAAGTAGAAGGTGGGAGAGGTAGAGGGGAGAGGCTTGCAATGAGTGCCTCCTGTCAAGTAGAGGGAGGGAGGGGGGAGAGGCTTGTAATGAGCGCCTTCAATTTTCTATTGTTTTCTGATCTTTCCTGGGCAATGTATTCTATGAGAGTTTTTTTTTGTTATCTGCTTGGGTGGTGAGTAACCAACACTGACTTGGCCTGTTCTTAGTCTTTATTGTTGGCCTTGGGGTCATGTGGGGAATCTTTTCTTAAAAATTGTAGATGGGGGAATTATTTTCTAATTTACAAACCTAACATATCAAGTGAAAATACTTTATGTTTTAGCTACATTTAACACTTAGCTTTTCACCACTTATTTCTGCTTATCCCACATTTAACCACACTGATAGTCATAGAGGATTTAACACATTAAAAGAAAGACACTGCCTATAAATCTGAGTTTATTTAACTTTTGTCTCAGGAGTACCTAGCTCAAAAAGAGAACTATAAATTGTTACCACTGCTTGAACCTATGCCTGTCAGGACTTTCCAACAGTCTACATATTCTGATGATTCTTATTCCTGGGCCATATAAATGAAAGTCTCTGAATGAATACATGATCAACCTATTGAGCTCCCCAGCATCAATTAACCTTTTTACCATCAAGCTGGACTTGTTATATCAGGATGCTATATCAGGAGGTTAACTGCTGCTGGAGCCCAAATGTAATCTCAAGTCCATTGTCTTGGTGTTATTACCAGGGGTGGATGGTGCATTTGGGCAAATGGGCAGCTCCCAAAATATAGACTGCTTCACATTAATTAAACACATAGTTTTCCCCCCAGTAAGGCCCATCAACTCAGAGATCAGCGATAGGCCCACAAGGTACAAAGAGATGCCCAACTAGGCCTGCAGAGGACCATTAAGCCTCCAGGCCTTTTATAGGACCTATTAACCACCTGGGTTAACTAACACTACTTTTAACAAGGCCTGTTGAGATTAATGGCACCTTGCAGGCCCAGTGGGGTTCCAGACAAGGTCTTCCTGGGTTTCATGGATCTTGCTGGGGTACTCCATGGGCCATGCGGACATAATGCTGATACCCGGGAGTCTTTATGAGCCTTGCAGGCCTAGTGGATCCTGTCTGTCTTGATCAAACTAGCAGCGACCCCCTAGGGTGATGGTGATCCCTGCCGGCCTAATCAAGATCCCTGGTGGTGTTGATGAGCCCCAGAGGCGTAGTACGAATCCTCGGGAGTCAAGATGATCTTCTAGGATCCCGGGGGGGTGGAAGGGTCTTGAGTGGAAGGGAGCTGCTTTGGGAAGGGGTCTTTGGCAGGTATTAAGAGTGGCCAATGGTTGAGGGAGGTGGTCTTAAGTCTTGCACCCTATCAGCTTAAGAGTTCACCAGCCACCACTGTTCTTGACAATCCTTTTCCTTCATGCTCCAAATCCAATCATTCTCACAATAAGTGTAATGAACATTTTCTGGGTTCCAACATAAATGAATAGGAATGGTACTGAAGAATTTGTCCATTGACAAGATGAAGAAACACTTTACCAGTTTGACAGTGAAAAAGAGGCTGAAGATGCCGGATGCTTAGTATGCAAGCAAAAACGACAAGATTTGCCTGATGATAATGGTCTTTTGGGACCCTGTATGGGAACTCTGTACAGATAGAAAAACATCAGTGTCATTATTATTATTATGTTTATTTGTAATGCTCCAACATATTCAGTAGCCCTATACAGGGGTTCAGTACATGGCAAAAACAAAACAAACACCTTATAAAGAATGGAGGGCCCTTTTTGAGCTTAAAATCAAATGTATATAGTGCTTGTTTCCAACGCACCTACACAATATTGAAAACTCGCAAACTTGCAATCAAAAGGGTTTAGGTGTGAAACAAGAGGGTGACAAATGCAATATGGCAATGAGAAAGCAATTTGTTTAGTTAAGTGGAGGTGTTTGTGTGTTGTACTGTAGATTGTGGGTGTAAGTGTTATTAAACTGTGGAGGGTTAAATTGTGCATGTTAAGGCTGAAGGTGATAAGATTTTTTAAACAGGTGTGTTTTTAGCGATTTTTTTAATGGTTTTGAGGCAGGAAGATAGTCTAATGGAGCGAGGTAAGGAGTTCCAGATAGTAGGGGCAGCACAAAAAAAGTCTTGAAGGCGGGAGTGAGAGGAGGTGATAAGAGAGGAGGAAAGAAGGTCATTAGCAGAAAGAGGGGGATGTTGGGAGAGTATTTTGAAACAAGATATTCTTGGTTACAAGTGGTTATAATATTCATAAATCTAGATATATGACCAGGTGTACCTGGTATTGTGGGAGAAGCCCTCTCCCATCCCTCCCCTTTCACAGGAGGGACTCTATCCTGCCCCTCTGCTTCCTGTGAGAGGGTATCTCTCCTGTCCCTTCTCTTCCTGTGGGAGGGGGCTCTCTCAGCCTTCTTAAGCACTTCCGGCCCTCCTCTTCCCCGCATTCCTCAGTTAATTTCTGAGTCTGTGCCGGGAGGATGTAACTCAGCGCTCCCTTGTTGGCCTTTATGCAGGCCTCCCAAAGCTCTCGCTCTCCACTTTTCTTTTTTTGCTGCTTTAAGCCATGGTTTCAAATCTGCATCGTTCTTGTCGGTTCTCCCCTCACCGTAGGAGAAGGACCCAACCACAAATCTTTGTCTATGTTTTTATATTGTGTCTTTAGATCCTTGGCACGTATCTTCAGTTTCTTTTTCCTTAGTGCTTAAAAATAGACAAGGAGAAAAGAGGCTCCTCTAAGGTATCAGGTTTTGCAAATGAGGAACATTCTTTAAAAAGTAGGTAATCTCCTTACATTTATGTCAGGTTATTCAGGCCCTCAGATCCTGTCACTGCTTTCCTTGGGCACGGTTATGTCTGCAGTCAGCTTTATGCATACAGTCGTCAGGGAGAGAAAGGTATGGTCAATAAAATTTTAATACATAGTAAAAAATAATATAAAAAGCTTACATTAGGCTTAGTAATGTCCACAAATGGAAGATAACTTCCTTCAGTCCCCCACTCCATGTGCTGTGGTTCTATTTCCTGCTTTGGGTGTCACAGGTGGACTGTTTAATCACTCACACAAGTGTGTGCCTCATCTGGAGTGGGTGGTTGTGTTGGTCTGTTCTTCTATTTAAGTCATTATCTTAATTGACTTGATAATACTCAGCATTTACAATTGACATCTCAATAAGTACATAACACTCACGATATAGTTTATTTAATAACTTAATTATTTGTTTGATTATATCTGCTTGCCGATTGAAACTTATAAATGGTATCTATTTCCCATGTTATACTGCCAACTACTGTTACTTCATGGTATTGTAGTTTGATAGTAACTTGCAGCCTTATTAAATTGCAATTCGGTAAATTCTAAAAGGGCTCTATATAAGCAGACAGCATATTTGTTTACAGAAGTTTTTAGTCAGGGAAGACCTTGCTTTTGGATAGAAGTTCACTGACTAAAAACGTTTGTAAAAAAATATGCTGTGTGCTTATACAGAGCCTTTTAGAATTTGCAGAATTGCAATTTAATAAGGCTGTTAGTGGCTGATTTTATTGATGAAACAATTAAAGTCAAAATCTACATTTAAACCTTTGGAGTCCATGGTGTTTAAATAATATATTATCTCTCCTTTTTGAGATAATGTCTGTGTTTCCCCCTCTCCAATTCTGTTTAATCTCTAAAACACCCAGACATTTAATTTCTCCTGGGTTTTGTTTGTGTACTTCCTTAAAGTGTTTTGAAACTGAATGATTTGGAAAAACTTTTTTGATATTTCTGATATGTTCCTCAATTCTTTTGCTAAGAGGTCTAGAGGTGCAGCCTATGTATTGTTTTTTATAGCTACTTTCTAGTATGTAGACCACATTTCTAGATTTACATGATATTTTGTTTGAAACCGTAATATGGTTTGTATTTGAGGTGCTTTCTGTCACAACCTACTATGATGATGGGATGTAGAGTATCCTGGTACTCTTATTCCCAGTAGGTTTAGATCTAAGTTTGGGTGACTCTAGACCCATGGACAGTCTTTGTCAGTACAAAGGCATAAGTCCCAGCTTGCTTTGGTAGTGTACCTGGGAGCACCTTGGTAGGGAGTCAGAACAAGCTCCTCTACAAGCATATGCCTCTTGGTCAATAATACATGCTTAGTCAAAGTATGAAAATTAAGAACAACTTCTTTATTTTTACACAAGTATTTAAACAACTCACAAAACCAGTACAGGGAGTGGCTACCCCCTTGTCCAACCCTCATCTTCCTCTTGGCCAATGGGGTAATCTCCAGAGTAACTTGATTACCTCTGGCCAATGGACTAGAGGTAAGCTCTGGGAACTTCCAGACCCCTCCCCTGGGCCGCCCACTAGGTGTGGCTACTTAATTTAGTTGGTCTCTGGCTCTCAAGGGAGAAACATCTATGTGCTACTGTACTATGACCCTGATATTGGGCTGAAGACCCCATGGGGTTAAGGTGCCTCAATGTCTGTACAGACTCCTTTGTTCTGGCCTTGCTATCACTTCAAGTGTTTACTTTAGGTGATAGCTGGAAGGCAGATGGGTGATCTACTCAGGTTACTATCTGTATCCAATATGGATGACTGCACTCAACATGGCTCCCACATTACAATACAATATATTTACAGATAATACCACTACAACATTTTATAACCCACATGTTATGAGTTGAGGCAGTACTTCCCACGTCAGTCCACTTAATGCGTTATGACGACTTTATTAGTGGTGACGCCTCTTCTCTGAATGCATAAGAATAACAGTGGGACTCTGCCATGAATATATAACATTATAACAGTGGCTCTGGGAGCCCAAAACCTTCTGTTCAATAACATGTGGCAGATAACAGTTCCAATCCAAGATGGCCCCTGGCTGATTCATGACACTTTCCACTATACTAACTTTATGAAATTTACTTTTACAGGTTTTGCATGCATTACAAAGACCACATCTAAAAAATCTCCCATTCTCTTTTTTATTAATAGTCTTTTCTGTATTAAGCATGCTTTTAACTAGCCTGTTTTTCAGATTACCTGATCTCCTGAATATTATTGTTGGGCTTTTATGCAAAATGTCTTTTAGAGAGCTATCCTTCATGCCTTTTTTTTTGCAATCTTTATCTGTTTATGATTTTTGTTATAATCCATGATGATAGACATTTCATATACTTTATTTTCTTCCTTATTTTTGCTTTTATATTCTAGCACATTTTCTATCAATTTTCTTTATCTCTTCTGAGGCATTATATATTTCTTGTTCTGTGTAATTTGTTTTCTAAAAATGTCTTCTTAATGTTTTCTGCTTGTTTGAGAAATATTTTGTTATCACTACAGTTTCTTTTACTTCCTCTGAACTCCCCTTTTGGTATATTACAAAGCCATTGCTCATGGTGTTGACTGTTTTTTAAGATGAAGTTAGAACAGTCTGTGAGTTTAAAATTAGTTTTTGTTTTAATTTTGCCATCCTCTTTATAGATGTTTAAATCTAGAAAATATTACCCCTTTTCTCTTATTTGTTCTACAAATTTTAAGTTATTTTTTATTGTTATTAATTTCCTTAATACATTTGTTTATGTCTTGTTCACTACCTTTCCAAATGGAAAGTATATAATCCACATATCTTTTCCAAGTGATGTTATTTTTAAAAGGTACCATTTTTAGGAATGTCTCTTCCCACCAACTCATGAATAGATTTGCGTAGCTTGGTGCAAATTTAGTTCCCATTGCTATCCCTCTGTCTTGCAGGAAAACACATTTTCAAAACCAAAATAGTGGTTATGAAAGATAAAATTTATTCCTTCTAGAATGAAGTTTATTTGTTCCCTTTTTAACTTTTTTTCTTGATTTATGAAATATTTTGTAGCATCTAAACCTTGCTCATGATCTATGATGGTGTATTATGAGGTGACATCTATTGTAACTAACCACCAATCTTTTTTTTCATTTCAGTTGTTCTACAAAGTTAATTATAGCAATGGTGTCTTTTACATAAGACAGAAGTTCTTTTATCTCAGACTGTAGGAAGTAGTCAATATATTCTGACAAGTTTGTAGTGATGGAATCAAAACCTGAAATTATTGGTCTGCCAAGGGGGTTAGTTAGATATTTGTGAATCTGACCTGATCCCCTGCTGATTTTGAACGTTTGTCCACTGACAAATAAATTATCAGTCTATATTTTTCATGGTAGGTGTATTTTAACAGTGAAAGACAGAATAACAACCCCCCCCCCCAAGCAAAATGCATGTCAAAAGAGTTATAAATTGATTTGCAGGTCATTGAGGTAAATAAGTATTTGACCCCTTCAACTTAGTACTTGGTGGCAAAACCTTTGTTGGCAAATCACAGAGGTCAGATGTTTCTTGTAGTTGAACACCGGGTTTGCACACATCTCAGGAGGGATTTTGTCCCACTCCTCTTTGTAGATCCTCTCCAAGTCATTAAGGTTTCAAGGCAGATGTCTGACAACTTGAACCTTCAGCTCCCTTCACAGATTTTCTATGGGATTTAGGTGAGACTGGCTAGGCTACTCCAGGACCTTAATGTGCTTCTTCTTGAGCCACTCCTTTGTTGCCTTGGCTGTATGTTTTGGTTCATTGTCATGCTGGAATACCCATCCACGACCCATTTTCAATGCCCTGGCTGAGGGAAGGAGGTTCTTACCCAAGATTTGACGTACATGGCCCCGTCCATCGTCCCTTTAATGCAGTGCAGTTGTCCTGTCCCCTTAGCAGAAAAAAAACCCCAAAGCATAATGTTTCCACCTCCATGTTTGAGGGTGGGGATGGTGTTATTGTGGTTGTAGGCAGCATTCCTCCTCCTCCAAACACAGCGAGTTGAGTTGATGCAAAGAGCTTGATTTTGGTCTCATCTGACCACAACATTTTCACTAATTTCTCCTCTGAATTATTCAGATGTTCATTGGCAATCTTCAGACAGGCCTGTACATGTGCTTTCTTGAGCAGGGGGGCCTTGCTGGTGCTGCAGGATTTCAGTCCTTCATGGCGTAGTGTGTTACCAATTGTTTTCTTGGTGACTATGGTTACAGCTGCCTTGAGATCATTAACAAGATTCTTCCATGTTGTTCTGGGCTGATTCCTCACCGTTCTTATGATCATTGAAATTCCGCAAGGTGAGATTTTGCATGGAGCACCAGACAGAGGGAGACTGGCAGTTATTTAGTGTTTCTTCCATTTATGAATAATCGCACCAACTGTTGTCACCTTCTCACCAAGATGCTTGGCGATGGTCTTGTAGCCCATACCAGCCTTGTGCAGGTCTACAATCTTGTCCCTGACATCCTTGGGCAGCTCTTTGATCTTGGCCATGGTGGAGAGTTTGGAATCTGATTGATTGATTGCTTTTTCCCTTTAAGAGAGTGCTCCTAATCTCAGCTCGTTACCTGTATAAAAGACACCAAGGAGCCAGAATTCTTCCTGATTCATAGGGGATCAAATACTTATTTCCCTCACTGGCCTGCAAATTTAATTCATAACTTTTTATGACATGCGTTTTTCTTTCTGCTTTTTCCAGCCTTGTGTAGATCTACAATCTTGTCCCTGACATCCTTGGACAGCTCTTTGGTCTTGGTCATGGTGGGGAGTTTGGAATCTGATTGGTTGATTGTTTTTGTGGACAGGTGTCTTTTATACAGGTAACAAGCTGAGATTAGGAGCACTCCCTTTAAGAGAGTGATCCTAATCTCAGCTCGTTAGCTGTATAAAAGAAACCTCAGAGCCAGAAATCTTGCTGATCGAATACTTTTTTCCTTCATTGACCTGCAAATCATTTTATAACTTTTTGACATGTGTTTTCATGGGGGTTTTGTTGTTATTCTGTCTCTCACTGTTAAAATACATTTACCATTAAAATTATAGACTTTCTTTGTCAGTTGACAAACATTCAAAATCAGCAGGGGATCAAATACTCCACCCCCCCCCCCCCCCCCCCACACTATATAAAAAAATGAGATTTTTGGATATTGATTAAACAAAAATTCATATTATTTTTTATTGATATTTTTTTTCTTTTATACCTTTATTAAGGAATTGTTTATATGATGTGTTATTTTTTTTAGTTGGATCACATACACATATACATACTGTGGTAGATTAGCCTGCTATCTTATAAATTAACAGCCAGGAATTCAGGTATTCTTTTAATATTTTATTAAAAGTCCAATATTTGCACCAAAATAATACACAGTTCTTTTCAATATCTTCATCTGTAGAAAAAGGGGAGCATTCGGCCCGCCCATTAAATAGTCTTTTGAAAAACTCGGTCACACTTGCAGTTATACTGCTGCCTTCTCCCCGGGGTTAATGTCCACAGTCTCTAAACAGGAACACTGCTTTCTCTCAGCAGACTGACTTGCCTTGTAGACCTGCTTTGCTCCTGCATATAGCTCTGCTCTGGAAACCAATGTTGCTTTGCACTGCAGACTGACTTTCCTTGCAGATCAGCTTTCCTCCAGTAGACAGCTCTGCTCTCTAAATTTACTTTGCCTTGCACTGCAGACTGACTTTCCTTGCAGACAAGCTTTGCACAACAGTGACATTACCAAGAATTGGAGCTCCCTCCAAAATTGATGAAAAAATCAAAAGAAAACTGGTCTGGGAGGCTACCAAGAGGCCAACAGCAACATTAAAGGAGCTGCAGGAATATCTGGCAAGTGCTGGCTGTGTGGTACATGTGACAACAATCTCCCGTATTCTTCATATGTCTGGGCTATGAGGTAGAGTGGCAAGACGAAAGCCTTTACTAAGAAGAAAAACATCCAAGCCAGGCTACATTTTGCAAAAACACATCTGAAGTCTCCCAAAAGAAAGTGGGAAAAGGTGTTATGGTCTGATGAAACCAAGGTTGATCTTTTTGGCCATAATTCCAAAAGATATGTTTGGCGCAAAAACAACACTGCACATCACCAAAAGAACACCATACCCACAGTGAAGCATGGTGATGGCAGCATCATGCTTTGGGGCTGTTTTTCTTCAGCTGGAACTGGGGCCTTAGTTAAGATAGAGGGAATTATGAACAGTTCCAGATACCAGTCAATATTGGCACAAAACCTTCAGGCTTCTACTAGAAAGCTGAACATGAAGAGGAACTTCATCTTTCAGCATGACAACGACCCAAAGCATACATCCAAATCAACAAAGGAATGGCTTCACCAGAAGAAGATTCAAGTTTTGGAATGGCCCAGCCAGAGCCCAGACCTGAATCAGATTGAAAATCTGTGGGGTGATCTGAAGAGGGCTGTGCACAGGAGATTCCCTCGCAATCTGACAGATTTGAAGTGTTTTTGCAAAGAAGAGTGTGCAAATCTTGTCAAGTCAAAATGTGCCATGCTGATAGACTCATACCCAAAAAGACTGAGTGCTGTAATAAAATCAAAAGGTGCTTCAACAAAGTATTAGTTTAAGGGTGTGCATACTTATGCAACCATATTATTTTATTTTTATATTTTTTCTTCCCTCTACCTAAAAGATTTCAGTTTGTTTTTCAATTGATTTGTACAGTTTATAGGTCACATTAAAGGTGGAAAAAGTTTTGAAATGATTTATCTTTGTCTCATTTTTATACAGCACAGAAACCTGACATTTTAACAGGGTTGTGTATACTTTTTATATCCACTGTATATATAACAGACCTGCAATTCTAAGAAGATAAAGTTCAAAAGCCTATTTTTGGAAAATATCCTTGCACTTGATGAGCTGGGGGCTTTGCTTCTGAACACAAGTTAAAACCATCTACAGACAAGTAACATTAAGACAATAGAAGTTAATGGATAATGGAAGTTGTTGATTAAAAGATTTTGGTGAAGAGGGTATGAGGTTGAGGCATGTATGGTTTTGATTGATGGAGTGAATAATGGATGCAGGGCTCTGAATAAATATAATTTTGTCACAATAACATTGGAAGAAGCTAAGAAAGAAGCACAAAGAAAAGTATTTAAATAACAACATGAACAAGCACTTGGTTTAGTGTTACTATCTAGTTGCAAGAGAGCAATTGAATTTGTGAGAGAATTAACAGAGTCTGTGTATATTTTGAGAGTGCACCCCTTATTTCATACAACTATTAATTTTCCTTTGATTAATTTTTGAGTGCAAGCGATTTTTGAAAAATACAAATATATTATAATAGAGGAATTAAAGAACCCCTGTGGTCACATTTGTTCTATATTGATTTTTCCCCATGCAGTTCTTCTTTACATTCCCATTGAACAACCAGGGCCGGATTTACATTTTTGGAGCCCCTGGGCAGTGAATTCTAAGGCACCCTGTGCATATGTAGTGTGCACTACCGTTTATTGCTTAGTGAATGCTTGCATACATTACACACATTTATCACACCAAACATCACACACACCACATACATATACACACACCCACACCACATATACACACACACCACATACGCACACCACACACATACACTCACACCACATACACAATCATACACACCACATGTACACACAGTGCATACATATATGCATACACATCAAACACACCACAAACATATACACACACACACTTATACACAACCATACACACACAGCACATACTCTTATACACAATCATATACACACATATACATACACATCACACACATGTACACATACATCACACACACACCACATACATCACACACACACACCACGTACATCACACACACACCACATACATATACACACCACATACATACATATACACCACATACATATACACACACACACACTACATACATACACACTCCACATACATACATATACACCACATACATATACAGACACACACACACTACATACATACACACACACATACATGGATATAAATAAATAAATAAATATATATATATATATATATACACACAACACATACATACACACACACACATACACATCACATACATATATACACATCACACACACATACTTAAACACATCACATACATACACACACATCATACAGACACACACCATTTACATTTATTTCGTTTACTGGGGTACACACATCCTACAGACACACACCATTTACATTTATTTCGTTTACTGGAGTACACACATCCTACAGACACACACCATTTACATTTATTTAGTTTACTGGAGTACACACATCCTACAGACACACACCATTTACATTTATTTAGTTTACTGGAGTACACACATCCTACAGACACACACCATTTACATTTATTTAGTTTACTGGAGTACACACATCCTACAGACACACACCATTTACATTTATTTAGCTTACTGAAGTACACACATCATACAGACACACACCATTTACATAGTTTACTGGAGTACACACATCCTACAGACACACACCATTTACATTTATTTAGTTTACTGGAGTGCAGCTAGGTAGTACTTAAAATAAAGCCTACCTTACACCCCGGATAAGGCTGGGGAATCTTCTGCTCTTCATGGGCAGAAGCAGCGCTGCAGGAAGAAATGGGAGGGCTGGGGGAGGAGCCAGCTCCCGGCATCTTGCTGTCTTTGGTGCTCTGGGTAAAATGTCCCCTACTCACTTCCTTGTGCCTGCAGTACTTCCTGTATTTAGTTATAGTAAGAGAAAATGAGAGGCCCGCCTGTAGGCTAGTGCATATAATGCCTAATGGATGATCCGGCCCTGTGTACAACCCATTATACAGACAAACACTTCCTGAGTATAAAAAGTCCCCTCCCAAGAAGTAAAATGGCCACAGCAGCATGATTGTATGCAGTGGTGAAATGGGCAAATTTGTTTCATTTGTGTTGGACCCCCTCCAGTGCCAACTCATTATGTATATTTATATTAATAATATATGTAATGAATATACTGTATATATATCCCATTTAATACTGTAGATAGTTTCCTGAAGTGCTAAGAGAAAAAGTGATAAACGTGGTAATTTTGACAGGGTAAATAGGGATAGGGGAACTTGGAACTAAGAATACACGATTTCAATTGAAATTTTAAGTTATTGTATTTTTATATGAACTTCCCAAAAACTGTATACATAACACAAACATAAACTGTACATACACATAAATACAATATTTAATGTTGTGATGTTGAAAGTTCTGGCTCTTTTGGGATTCTTATTTGTTTAGTGATTAATGTGTTTCCCTTCCTCTCATTCACCAGATGTTGGTAGCAAGAGATCCCAATGAAAACACCTCATCTTGCTTTTCTGCTTCTGTGAAAAACTGGATTATTTGCTACAAATTTCCTTTATAGTCTTCAAACATTTAGTGAGGAAATCTGTAGCAAGTTCTTTGGGTTCCTTATTGTCAGAATTACTGTTTTCAGGTTCTGCCTGGATACCTTGTTCTGACAGTTCTTGAGGGTCGTCATTGGTAAGGCTCTCACAAGAAACCTGCAGCAACTCCTTAATATCCTGCCCATCAGCATTTCCTAGTTATGCCGTATTGACAAGGTCGAGAATTTGGTCAACAATTATCTCTTCTCGTTGAAAATTGTTGGATAGCTCCAGTCATATCTTCCTCCACACTCCTTACATACATTTATCAGTTACATCTTTCCAAGAAAGATCAATGTTGCTTACAGCGTCCATGATGTTATATGTTCTTACAAAATTATATTACCAAAAAGATAAAACACTTTAAAAGTTGAAATGACTCCCTGATGCATTGGCTAGATTAAAGACTCATTGTTGGGTGACAGGAAAACTACTTCAATCCAAATGCAACCGTCAAGTCAAGATAAGTGGGTAGGATGGCTTGGAGCATTATCGATGGCTTTAGATAAAAAATATTTTTACAGATGGACAAAAATGTGCAGTAAGCAATTTTCAAAAATGTCTATAGTGATCCAAGATTTCCTATTAAATTCCGAAATGACAGATAAACTTGAGTTCCTTTGAAGGCGCTTGCACGATAGGTGCGCTTTGGCATTCTATTCCAGAAAAGTCCAGTTTCAGCAACATTGAAGACTTGGGAGGATAATTCCCTCTTTCAGTTATGGCTTTTATGGTTGATGGAATGGCTGAAGCAGCTTCAGCATCAGCACTCGCCGCTTCTCTGATGATTCAAATGCTATACAGGTTGCTTCTTTTTAAAAATCTATTGAACGCTGGCTGCAAAGTTTCTGCTAGTATCCTGTGTTTGTCTTTGTATATGACTAAAAATACATCTGGCCTTTTCCATGATAATTGCTTGACTTAAAACTCTTATTGTAGAAGCTGACAAACGTAAAGCTGCTTAAATGTCAACTTTATGTTCACCTTTTTGTCATTGCTCCAGCACCTGCATTTTAAAGTCTTCAAAAATGCTGATGATTGTTTTTTATTAAACAAATCGATTTTTTTTTAAATTTGAAATTGTCACTTTTTGACTGCCAACTACACCTGAAATATAATACAAAATTAATTTCTTCATTTTTCATTAACAACCAGATTAGAAAAAATATTTATTGGGATATAATTAAAACCGGAAAAAATGCAGCTTAGTGAATAAACTAAAAGAGTGCCAGGAAAATGCTAATATAATTATCCTATTGGGAACAATAATAAAAGTTTTTGAAATACTAGAGTTTTTTTGTCTATCCTCATATGCAATGACACATTGCCAAACCGATCCAGAAACTGGATATGGTTCACTGCTTAATCCCAGGATTGAAGTATTATAGCAAAACATATAGCACACAGTAAAATACACTCAAAACAAGAAATGAGCAAGAATACACCTTCTAAATAATTGTAAATGCAAAGTAACAAATGCTTAATGTGTGCTATATGTTTTGCTATAATACTTCAATCCAGGGATTAAGCAGTGAACCAGATCGAGTTTCTGGATTGGTTTGGCAATTTGTCATTGCATATGAGGATTGACAAAAACACCTTTAGTATTTAAAAAACTTTTATTATTGTCCCCAATAAGATATTTATATTAGCATTTTCCTGGCACTCTTTTAGTTTATTCACTAAGCAGCGTTTTTTTCCGGTTTTAATTATATCCCAATTAATATTTTTTCTAATCATTTAAGAGGTGTTATGCACCAGGGATATTAACCATATAGATCATATCTCTTCAATTATTCATTAACAACTACAAGGTGAAAAGCAAAGGAACATGACAAAAAATATGTACTTTTCTCTGATTGGTTGAATCTTTTTCAGGCATTCAGGTTAGGACCTTTCTTCCTAAATGATGAGACTCGTTTTGCCGCACTTCCAACCACATTATAACCAATAGGACCGTTAAATGTGGAAAGGCAGGCAAATCGGAAAACTGGAGCGTTTAACAGGGCCAAAAATGCGTTATAGAGAAACAGCGTTGAAAGGGGCAGTGTTAAACAAGCTTTAGTATTGCTTGAGACTTGATAAAGAGAGGTTAAACCTCTCGAAAGCTCGTCATTATAAATAAGACGTTTGTCCAATACAAAAGGTATCAAATTATATTGCAATACTCATTATTAATCTCTCTCTCTCTCTCTCTGTCTCTCTCTCTCTCTCTCTCTCTCTCTCTCTATATATATATATATATATATATATATATATATATATATATATATATATAGTAATAATTACTAAATTACTAGATTACTGGACATTGACGGCTGCTTCACTCTTCAATATATATATATATATATATATATATATATATATATATATTCCTTTTTGATTTAATTATTTCATTTTTTCAATGCCCCGGGGAGCCCATCCCCCTTATCCCTGCCCCTCCTGGCCCCCAACCCTGCTGCTCCTGGCTCTACCCCAGGAACTCTGGAGGATCGGACTATGGTGAGGCCGGGGGTGTCGGAAGAGGGCACAAGGGGCAGGGGTTTGGGGGCCCCTAGGGGCATAAAAAAAATAAATGAAAAAAAAAAAAATAAAAAGGGAGTCCCAGGGTGCACTAGCGGTAGTTCTGCTCTTGATTGTATGTAAAAGATAATAGATTAGAAGCTCTATTTTTTATTTACATTGTAAAAACATGTGGCATATTATTTAGTATTATTCTTCAAAATAGTACTTTCAACATTATGGGTGACAGCCTCCGGGAAGGTGTTAGACATATCTATTCAAGAATATTGTACAAAAACAATGCAAAAAAGCATGTTTTCACATATCCCACTGCCTAACATGAAATTACAGAGGGAAGGAATACTTGACATCACAGAAAAAGAAAAAGGGAGTAAGGAAAACTTTTGATATTTGTACATCAAAAGTAGGGATTTGGATATTCTGTGTAAAAGCTGTATTGTTTTTCCTGTATATGAGAATGCTGGCTAAAATGGGTTAAAATCCCATCCTCCCAGCTATATTACATGTGGTTAATACCACTTATTTATTTATGTATATGATATTGTGGTGTGCTCTTTGTGGCATGAGTTCAGCACTAAGTCTGTGCTGTACCGTTCTAAGGAGACTGAGCGACGCTATGTGACTGCTCTGCAGCAATGTGTCCCAGCATTTATTGTTTAGATTTTGCAACATTACCTTAGAAAAAAAAATCATATCCAGGAATATTATTGTATATGTGTATTACAAGGATTTGGTTCATGATTGTGACTCAGTCCCCACCAAGAAACATTGTCCCAGTCAACAATTCCACATAGCAGATGGAATCCCCATTAATGAAGTAGATATACTACACACATCCTT
Source organism: Discoglossus pictus (assembly GCA_027410445.1). Taxonomy (NCBI): domain Eukaryota; kingdom Metazoa; phylum Chordata; class Amphibia; order Anura; family Alytidae; genus Discoglossus; species Discoglossus pictus. Next base: position 222,858,916 of record CM050164.1, on the reverse strand, counting down.
CTCAATGTTTCAGTTGGGAGGAACATCGTTTTCAGGGGATTCAAGACACAGGGATTCTTTTCTGCCTAAACCAGCATGACCTAAGACTTGAATTAAGTGGGTAACATACTGCTCAACATGACTGCTTCTTTTTGCTCATGTGCATGCATACCTCAATTTTTTATGCAGATGCTGTCACATGGTGTCATTCAACCTCATTGTTCAAAGGTTATTCTCCATAATTTTGGTCTGCATTTATTATTTTGAAATGTAGCCAGCAGCGAAATCTGAAACATAGCTTGTTGCTATATACTGTTGTATGACACAGAATAATTTAATATAAGGTCAGTAACACAAAGTAGCCAACAGATGGCACTTGGTCCAATCTATTTTGTTCATGTTAATCCATTGCAAACATTGACATGACTTCCTGGAGTAGTCCATTTGACACATGTACATTACATAATATTTGCTGCCTATGTTGATTTTCAACACTGATTTAGTGCCTATGTTGATTTATAGGGATTTAGTGCAGAGGTAATCAATAGCCAAACCTGGGTTCAAATTAGAACCTTCAACCAATTTGTTATTGACCTCCACATCATTATTACATTATTATATTAAAATATCTGTATGTAATATCTGTAAATTAATTGACTCCCCCTTGTTTTAGTACATGCATACATTATGTACGAATTGACAACCTACACACTTCACCAGAGGCGAAATTCCTATCAATGCCACGTTTAATTGATCTGTTATATGGATATGCTATGCCAGAGAGAGTTAATCTGTGATACGTCCAAACTGTCTTCTCCTCCCTTTCCTCCTCTCGTTTTTCTCCCCATTCAAATAAGAGCTTGCATTTGTTTCCTGCTACAATTAGCAATTCATTCTGCAATATTTATATACATATTTATATCTGCTGCATCCGTGTGTGCATTATTTTAAAAAGTGAAATAAACTAATCAAATTGAAAAAACATTGTCACAAGTCAATTCGAGTTTGTCCCCATTTTTTCCAATACGCTAACAAACAAAAATGACATCAGTCCTTAATTATTGTTCTAATCAATATGATTGGTTATTTGGGGGTTGAGAGCTCTCCTTCCACTGTCAAGTGACTTTATGATGTCATCATTTAACGCATCACATGGCTAATGACAACAGCTACGACATCACTGGTGACATCAGATGACATTACAAAGTAGTGTTCAAATAAACAACAAAACACCATGCAACATATTTCATTCATAACATTACATTAATTTCATCATGACATTCCGTCAGCTTTTGGTGGGATCAATATTTTATAGATTATAGGTCATTGTTAAAATAGCATATACAGTGCCTTGCAAAAGTATTCACCCCCCCCCCCCCTTTGACTTTTTACCTATTTTGTTACATTAAAGCCTTGAGTTCAAGGTTTTGTTAATCTGAATCTTATGTGATGGATCAGAACACAATATTCTAAGTTGGTGAAGTGAAATGAGAAAAATATATTCATAAAACTATTTTTTAGAAATAGAAAAAAAAAAATTGGCATGTAAGTATGTATTCACCCCCTTTGTTGTGAAGCCCATAAAAAGCTCTGGTGCAACCAATTACCTTCAGAAGTCACATAATTAGTAAAGTGATGTACACCTGTGTGCAATCTAAGTGTCACATGATCTGTCATTACATATACACACCTTTTTTGAAAGGCCCCTGAGGCTGCAACACCTAAGCAAGAGGCACTACTAACTAAACACTGCCATGAAGACCAAGGAACTATCCAAACAAGTAAGAGACAATGTTGTTGAGAAGTACAAGTCAGGGTTAGGTTATAAAAAAATATCCAAATCTTTGATGATCCCCAGGAGCACCATCAAATCTATCATAACCAAATGGCAAGAACATGTCACAACAGCAAACCTGCCAAGAGACAGCCACCCACCAAAACTCATGGACCGGGCAAGGAGGGCATTAATCAGAGAGGCAGCACAGAGACCTAAGGTAACCCTGGAGGAGCTGCAGAGTTCCACAGCAGAGACTGGAGTATCTGTACATAGGACGACAATAAGCTGTACGCTCCAAAGAGTTGGGCTTTATGGCAGAGTGGCCAGAAGAAAGCCAATAATTTCTGCAAAAAACAAAATGGCACGATTTGAGTTTGCGAAAAAGGCATGTGGGAGACTCCCAAAATATATGGAGGAAGGTGCTCTGGTCTGTTAAGACTAAAATTTAACTTTTCGGCCATGGAAAAAAACCCTATGTCTGGCGCAAACCCAACACATCACCCAAAGAACATCATCCCCACAGTGAAACATGGCGGTGGCAGCATCATGCTGTGGGGATGTTTTTCAGCAGCCAGGACTGGGAAACTGGTCAGAGTTGAGGGAAAGATGGATGGTGCTAAATACAGGGATATTCTTGAGCAAAACCTGTACCACTCTGTGATTTGAGGCTAGGACGGAGGTTCACCTTCCAGCAGGACAATGACCCCAAACACACTGCTAAAGCAACACTTGAGTGGTTTAAGATGAAACATGTAAATGTGTTGGAATTGCCTAGTCAAAGCCCAGACCTCAATCCAATAGAAAATCTGTGGTCAGACCTAAAGATTGCTGTTCACAAGCGCAAACCATCCAACTTGAAGGAGCTGGAGCATTTTGCAAGGAGGAATGGGCAAAAATCCCAGTGGTAAGATGTGGCAAGCTCATAGAGACTTATCCAAAGCGACTTGGAGCTGTGATTGCCGCAAAAGGTGGCTCTGCAAAGTATTGACTTTAGGGGGGTGAATAGTTATGCACATTGACTTTTCTGTTATTTTGTCCTATTTGTTGTTTGCTTCACAATAAAAAAAAAAAAACATCTACAAAGTTGTGGGCATGTTCTGTAAATTAAATGATGCAAATACTTAAACAATTCCAGGTTGTGAGGCAACAAAACACGAAAAACTCCAAGGGGGGTGAATACTTTTGCAAGGCACTGAACTGTATATATCCAAGTTCAACCTTTTAGATCTCCTATGAACTTGTAATATTAATTATTAATTGATCCAGAGGAAGGCAAACAGAAAAAAAGAAACATTGAAACATTGGCAATTGTCCCAAAAGGGGGAAAAATTAAAATTCCTTCCTGACCACAGATACTGGCAATCAGATTCCTACCTGGATCAATACTCCCTCTCTAATTCTCCAGGATAACTCTGAATGCCCTTTTTAATTACAAATATATCTAATTCTACAAAACATACCGTATTTGCCGGCATGTAAGACGACTTTTTTGTCCTGAAAAACATGCCTCCAAGTGGGGGGGTCGTCTTATATGCCGGGTGCACTTTGTCTGCGCAGAGCTCGTGCCGGTCACAGGGCCCTTCTATTACCTGAAAGGGAGAGGTAGTCAATAGGCGGGCCTGGGTGCCAATCAGAATGTCTTCTGGACCTCTACATCAATATTGACCTTTCTGTATGTCCCTTCTAAAGCCTCCATATCCCTAGAAAAGCTGTTGCTTAAATGGTATTCATTCTCTATGTTTAAATACCTATATACCGCATATACTCGAGTATAAGCCGAGTTTTTCAGCCCTTTTTTTAAGGCTAAAAAGGGACCCCTCTGCTTATACTCGAGTCACTCTCCCCCCGTGTCTTTTTAATCCCCCCTGTCTCTCTACCCCCCGTGTCTCTCTATCCCCCCTGTGTCTCTCTAACCCCCCGTGTCTCTTTCCCTCCCCCCTCCTCATCCTCAACCCCCTCCTCATTCTAATCCCCCCTCCTCATTCTAAACCCCCCTCCTCACTTTATCCATCTAAATACCTCCCCCTCTCCCTTTCTCCTCACTTACCTTCATCTGCAGCTTTTCCTTCCTGCGTCGGCACCCGGTATATGCTAATGACGTGGCGCGCATGTGATGGGTTGAGGTTGAGGAGGGGGGGGGGGGGGGTTAGGATGGGGGGGTTGAGGATGAGGATGGGCGGTTAAGGATGAGGATGGGCGGTTGAGGATGGGGGTTGAGGAGGGGGGTTGAGGTTGAGGAGGGGGGCTGAGGAGAGAGGTTGAGGAGGGGGCTTATAATGAGGAGGGGGGTTGAGGATGAGGAGGGGGTTGAGGAGGGAGGATGAGGAGGGAGGTTGAGGATGAGGAGGGAGGTTGAGGATGGGGAGGGAGGTTGAGGATGAGGAGGGGGTTGAGGTTGAGGCGGGAGGTTGAGGAGGGAGGTTGAGGATGAGGAAGGTTGAGGACGAGGAGAGGGGTTGAGGTTGAGGAGGGAGGTTGAGGATGAGGAGGGGGGTTGAGGTTGAGGAGGGAGGTTGAGGATGAGGAGGGAGATTGAGGATGAGGAGGGGGGTTGAGGTTGAGGAGGGGGTTAAGGATGAGGAGGGGCGGGCTGAAGTCGCTGCGGTCGCGTTGCCGGGGGCGGGCCGGAGGCGCTGCGGTCGCGTTGCAGGGGCGGTCCGGAGGCGCTGCGGTCAAGTAACAAACTCTATATTTTGAGTGGCAATGTTGGGGAGTCGTCTTATACGCCCAGTCGCTTTATACGCCGGCAAATACGGTATATCCGATTTTAAAGTTACCTATCAAATCCACTGTCACCATCTCCAGTAGAGAATCCCACAGTTTAACCACCCTTACTATGAAGACCCCTTTTCTTTCTTTAAGGTGGAATCTTTTTATGTCTAGCCTCAAGGGATGCCCTCTTGTCAGTAAAAAACCTCTTGGCACAAAAAGTTCACTTAACAAAGCCTTGTGTTTAGCCTTATTCAATTAGCTACTTGCAAATGCCTTGAACTCATAAATTTGGCTTTGGGTGTTTTTTTTATAAATTATTTTATTGACTTAAGAATTCATTATTGCCAATAAGTAATATTTGCCGAATATGTAACAATATTAAGAGTGATTTTAGGTGTGTATAAATTTACGAATTGGGCAATTGAATCAGGCCTATTGTGTCTGGATATATTTCAGGTAATCATATCCCCTGTTAGAAGCCTTTTTTCAAGAGAAAATAAATTTAATTTGGTTAGTCTTTCGTCCCCCTATTAGTTTTGTTGCCCTTCTCTGTACTTTTTCCAGCTGTAAAATGTCCTTTTTATTAAGTGGTGCCCAAAATTGTACTCCGTATTCCAAATGAGGGCGTACTAGGCATTTGTATAGCAGCAGAATTATAATCTTGTTCAAATTAGACATGTTTTTGTATGCTATCCCTTATTGACCCTTCTAAATGCTTCTATCTCTTATTGACCCTTCTAAATGCTTTACCACTACAGAAGTGATGCTTACAGGTCTGGATTTGCTCTTGCACCAGTCTTAATTATAGGTGTCACATCTGCTTTTCTCCAGTCATCTGGTAGCAACCCTGTGGTGAGTCTTGAAAAATTAGATATAATGGTTTGGCTATTACAGAACCCAATTTCCCCAGTACCCTTGGATGTATTCCATCAGGACCCGGGGCTTTATTAACATTTATTTTTTTCAACCTGATTTGGAATTCTTCCTGTGTAAACCAATTATTTGGTGAAGGTGTAGCCCATTTTGTTGCAGTGTCCCAACCACTGGTACATCCCCTGTGTATACTGAAGAAAAGAACCTAGGGCTCTATTCTACGGCCCAATACTTAACATTATACACACTTAAATCCACTCTGAAAATGGCCACAGATTCTATTAGCTACTTGCAATCCGATTACGAGTTACCCACCCACAATCACTACAGACCACCCAAAGGCACAAAATCGGCCTTAGAACTCCTTCAATTTTAGCACAGCTCAAGATTTGCAAGTGCTAACCAATAAAGGTTACACAACTTCGATATTCTGTAAGACTCACAGCTCTAACTCACAAATATTTTCAAACTCGCAAATTAAAAAAGTATCACGTTTCTGTCAAAACTATTACAAGTACTCAAGAGGACTCGCAAGGCCTTTTTCAATCAATTATTATAGCTTTAACAGCTATTAAATACTGTACATTAGATATAGGAAAGCATAGAAACACATTAGCATTCATTGCAGAATAGTCTCAAACTCACAAATATGCAATTAAAAAATATATTCTTTTTATGTTTTTTTGTGTGATATGGATCCCGGGAAGTTTTGCGAGTGTTTAAGAAGTAAATTACAGACTTGCTTAAATATTGTCAGATCATATGATCACACGCCCTGAAATCAGACTTAAAAAGCCAGGGTTTACCTGTTCAGCCTTGAAGTTGGAATTTGCAAACTGGAGTCAATAGAATACATCTAAACATTTACAAAAACAAAAACTCCCACAGCCTAATTTGAGAGTTCAAGGCATTTGTGAGCATCTAATAGAATAGGGCCCTTATTTAGGTTATCTGCCTTTTTATGGTCACTAATTATCAAACGGCCTGTTTCACATTGTAATGTTTCTATAGCTTATTTCCTGGCCTTCCTTTCCCATTAAAGGCATATGCAAGTTTTATGGATTATGAATGAATCTGATAGAGGAGAATCACTAGTGTATGCAGACATTTTTTTGCATGAACAAATATTAAAATAAACATTATTATACTTATCCCAAACTTTGCTATATTTCTTGAGTTTGCAAGCAGTTGGTTTTCAGAGTTAACACCCCTGCAAATCCATGCTAAAAATAGCATAAAATTCAGTTACTTTTGGCCAAGTACACGCAGCAATACATTCAGCCACATTAAATTCGAAGCCCATAGAGGCTGCGTTACAGAGATATTAAATTCAACCATGATGCGAGTTACGGGCCAGAAACGCAAGCCCGTAAACCCTTTCCACGCACGCAAGATGTTAAGGGGCCAGCTGAGCTGCGATCTGCCATCACTATCCAATTGCGGTATAACGTAGTGCGACACAGGCCTCTCATCCAATAGAAAGGGGTCTAGCAGAAGATGATTGACAGAGGGAGATTAGAAATTTGTGTTCCACCCGCCCATGCGTTGACTGTGTTGTATTTTCTTTCGAAGTAGCACGCAGGTCCCGGAGTTGGTGGTTTGTGAGAGTCAGAGAGACAGTAGGAGAGTTTGGCAAGAAGTATTTTGCAGTTTTGTTCATTTAAATTCTATTACATATGATTTTACACTTAATCCTTGATTACACATACTTACAGATTACAAATAATTGCAATACACATAATTTAAACAACACACATAGAGACACAAAGAGTTAGGTCACTCCATACACACACACACCCATCCCATCCCCCAACAGTTACTAAATACACATAATACTGCCATCATTCCCTCATCCTATATATACAGCAACACTTATTTTTATTTATCCTTATTTTCTTTTGGTGATTATAATGGAGGGAGGACAGAGGAGCGTGGAGAGGTGGGGAGGAGGAGTAGAGGAGAGGGACTAGGGCCCAGTCAAGGAAGGAGGTAGCGACTGAGGATACAGCAGTAGGCACAGCACCAAGGGATGCGAGGTCCATCAAGAACCGGTTTGATGGCCAAGGTGAGGACAATGATGGCCAAGGAGGAGAAGAATGTGACTGTGACCTATAATGAGTTGTAGGGAATCACCAAGGACCTTCTGAGACAGGTGCCCGCTGCTGGAACTTCAGGCCTGGTGGCACAGCAGGACCCAGCCTCCATGTCAGGTGAATATCACATATACCGACGTGCCACTACATGTGCATCACAAACACTACATATGTACATGATGACCAACAAGGACATTGACATGTCAGCTCCATGGAATTAATAAGGGATAGATGGATGCGTCATTAAATCCATGAAGCTGACAAATCGCTGTCATTCCTGGGCACAACAACAGTAATCAAGCAATAGAGAGTCCATTTATTGGTGTGCCCACTGCAGCCTATGCAGTTACAGACAGCAGCCGGAATACAGATAGCTTTAGGAGTCCAGAACAATCAAGACCATGAACCAAAGAATAGATCACATCTAGCAAATTACAGCTAATCTGAGTTGCAATTAGGAGTATCATCCAGGTTCAAGCCTAGATGTCAGATAGTTTGGAATGCACATAAAACAATGTATTATCCATCCTACTAATGACATATACCTCTCTTTTATCTCTTTCAGCATCAAGGAGGTCTGGGTAAAGTGGCAAGCTAGAGGCGGGGCATCGGAGCAGGAAGTGGAGGAGCAAGCCCCTGCCCAACAGGAACCAGCGCAGGGGGGGGGGGGGAGGAAGGAAGAGCCCCCCCATGGCCCTTGCTCAATAGAGGAGGATGTAATATGGTGGGGCCACACCAGCGGGATTCAACCCCACTATCCCCCTCCTCCAGAGACTGAAGCTGTCGCCAGGGCCCTCCAGCTGGAGTGATGCCAGCAGCCAGCCACCACCTCCTCCGCCACCCACAGCAGTGAACTAGAGTGGCCGCCAGCACCACCACCGGGCTCACCCACACCACCGCCAGTTTTGCCCCAGACCCTCCCCACTCCCACACCGCCACCTCCTCACCTGGCCACACCCCACGGTCCTCCATCACCCACATCAGGCCGGGCTGCGCAGGCAAAGATGCTGGCCCTCATGAGACAGCAGGTGGAGTTACTCTGGGGGTTCCAGGCAAGCATCTCTGCCAATCATGCAGAGGTCATGTGCAGCCTGGCCAGGCACAATAGGGAGGAGAAGAGGCATCTTCTAATGACCGGGCTGTTCAGTATTGGGGCGGACCAGAGAGCATTCCAGGGAGTAACAGCAGAAGCCATGTGACGCGCTTTGGTCCACAGCCCCGCCTCCTCCATCCTGGAGGCATCCCCCGGCCACCCGCAGACCGGCCCCTCCTCTACTCCCACCATGCCTCCACCACCACCACTGCAGGTGCAGCTGCCTACCGGGGGTTGCCTCACCCTGCCCTTCCCCCCACCACCACCAGAAGGGAGACGGCGGCCCGCCACAGGGTATGTGGGCCCTGTGCCTAGGCGGAGGAGGACATAGGGGCTGTGCATATATTTGTGCCTTCTCAACAGTACTCCTCAGTGACAATCTATTGGTCACAACCTCATCTAGCCTGGCTACAGAGTCTTGGATCTTGGCCTATGTGATGGTGATATTTTGTATGCAGATGGCTACCTCCCATCACATGGTCCATGATCCTCTTCTCTGTGGACATGTAGGTTTCTGTTGAACATGTCACCAATTGATGGTCACTGGGGAATTTTCCCAGTGCCTCTCAGGTAGACATTCCTTCAATGACAGCCCCCCTTAACATGTAGCTCCCACAATCTTAAAGCTATCATATAGCCAGATATCTAAGACATGATTGTTGTTGGCTTAAATGTAGACTAATACCGCTATGGAGGTGGACTTGTAAAGTCTCAAAATAACATGTTAATGACAGCCAGCATTGATATATGTACTAGTGAAGCCTGCATGAGTGCTGTCGGCACTGGGGAGCGACAGTTCATTGAGGGAACCATGAATGCCAACATGTACTGTGACATACTGAAGCAGAGCATGATCCCCTCCCTTCAGAGACTGGGCCGCTGGGCAGTATTCCAACATGATAACAACCCCAAACACACCTCAAAGACAACACTGCCTTGCTAAAGAAGCTGAAGGTAAAGGTGATGGACTGGCCAAGCATGTCACCAGACCTAAACCCTATTGAGCATCTGTGGGGCATCCTCAAACGGAAGGCGGGGGAGTGCAAGGTCGCTAAAATCCACCAGCTTCGTGATGTCATTATGGAGGGGTGGAAGAGGACTCCAGTGGCAACCTGTGAAGCTCTGGTGAACTCCATGGGCCATGAGGGTTAAGGCATTGCTGGAAAATAATGGTGACCACGCAAAATATTGACACTTTGGGCCCAGTTTGGATATTTCCACTTAGGGGTGTACTCACTTTTGTTCCCGGTTTAGACATTAATGGCTTTGTGTTGAGTTATTTTGAGCGGACAACAAATTTACACTGTTATACAGGCTGTACACTTACTACTTTACATTGTAGCAGAGAGGCATCTCTTCAGTGTTGTCACATGAAAAGATATAATAACATATTTATCAACATAATACACATGCAAATGTTCAATTAGTGATATTGTGGAGTATCAACATTCCCCTGAGGGCCTGGTGATACTGGAGTGGGTTGCCAGTTCCTTCTCTAGTGGACTGTGATTTGTCTGACCTCTCTATTATGACGTGCCCATCTACAGTGGCCTTCATGGTATAGCTCACGGCTTCATTCAGGTACACAAGCCCCATAACCAACACCACTTAGCAATCCAGAAAGGGACCAGGGGAACATATACCACACTAATATAAATTGATGAATAGCAAAACATAATGAGAGGTATGGATATACATCTTGGCAAATGGCTACCAGTAATGGTGTGGGACTTTCCAAGATGGGCGAAGCGGAGATTAACCATGATGCAGGTTAGTTGGCTGTTGATCCCCGTGCCTCTGCACAGCCTCCATGTGCTTTTGGGGCCCTTCCTGATGTGTTAGAGTAGATTAGTGTGGTGTATTTTCCCCTGGTCCCCTTGTGGATTGCTAAGTGGTGGTGGTGAAGGGTCTTGTGTACCTGAATGAAGCTGTGAGCTATGCCATGTAGGGCCAGTGTAGGTGGTCAGGTGATAGCAGAGAGGTCCGACAAATCCCAGTCCATTAGAGGAGGAACTGGTAACCCACTCCAGTATATTTGGCATGCAAACCTTGTGGAACAGCACAGGCAGTGACCTAGCTAAATGTGCTGCAGTCCATAGGGTCACAGAGAGTCGGACACGACTTAAGGACTGAACAACATATAATCAAATGTTCCCCTGGTACTTGATCTATGTGATGTGGCAGTGTGATTTGTATTTGTTTTCCCAATGTAGATGTTAAGATCGAGATGTATATGCAATCATATATATATTCCCGGTTCCACATTAGAGTCTCTGTGAGTGAGAAAGGGTTAATATGGCATCAGTTTCATGTATTTGTGTTGCAATTTATTCAGGTAGGGTGTCTTTAATTGCTTTATGCTTGGTGCAGCATGGCTTTTCATATTGGCATGTGCATGACCATTCAAACATATGATAAAATAAAATATTTCTTTAAATGCCTATTTTTTATTGGGGGATTATTGTGCAAGTAATTGTAATGCCTTTCCATGCTTTCTCCATATTTTAATGTCCACTGGTGTGTTTATATTGTCTTTTACAGTGTTGAGAAATTGTCTGTAAACCCTTTGCAGGTCCTGTTTGGAGGCCGTAATGTTTTTGCCTCTGTTTGCAGGTTATGGGCTTAAACCCCAGGGGGTCTTTGGGAACTTGTTACAATTCAATAGCGATATTGGAATGTAACAGTTACGGACTTGACATAACAAAGGATTTGCGGCCCCAAAATTAAAATTTCAACATCCCGCAGATAGAAGGCTGCTTTACGGGGCCAATTTAATAGCCGTAAGTCTTGCGGGCTACGTTATGGCCTACGGTTTTACATGTTCACGTTCAGGGTATTTGATAGGGCTGATTGTATCTATCTATGATTGCAGTTTGTGAAGCAAGGAATGATGGGGTGTGTAGTCCCCTGCAGAAGGGAGTAGGAGGAGCCAGACATTGCTGTGTTGGATCTTTGCATTGTGCTGCTGTATGCTTGAAGGTAAAGGGTTAAAATCCTTACACAAATGCAGTGTTTCTATTTGGAGTTTCACTGTGTCTATGTAGGCAGCTCTGGGGTGTGGAAAACAAGTTTGATTTTTAAATAAGATAAATCTGTATGTGTATAGAATGACTTAATGTAATGTGTGTGTCTGATATAAGCAGCAGGTGTTAGATTAGGTAACAGTAAAAACATGGAGACATAGATATACCTTTAATATATTTAAAAAACATTTTAGTGTTAGTCTTACTTTCCTTTGCCTATCTCCATTTTTTTTCTTATTCCTTACCACTTCCACTTTCTTTTATTAAATTCAGAGACTAGAATGAACTCACAGAGAGATCCTCTATTGAGATTATAGTGACTTAAGTTGCAAAGTCTGATGAACAGAGTGATAATGTTGGTATTATAGCAAATTTATATCATCTTTGGGGTTTATCTATAACATATATATTTCTCAGCAGCTGGGCTTGCCAAAATCCGTTGGTAACGCAACGGAGAAACTGTGGCCCTTGCGAAACGTTGTGGCCAGGCAAGGAGCGGCCAGGCATGGTGCGGCCAGGCATGGTGTGGCCAGGCACCAAGCGGCCAGGAACGGTGGAGATGAGCGCCATAGGTGCTCATCCCTGCGCCCCCGTACGAAGGCACTCTCTGCACTGGTGGAGATCAGCGACGTACAGACAAAAAAAAATAATCTATCCAGTTTGGTTTGCGCCACTCTCAAAACATACCGCAATCCGCAATCTAACTAGCCCTCTAAGCCTATCCCCATAACCTAAACCCCTAATGCCAAGGTGAGGACAATGATGGCCAAGGAGGAGAAGAATGTGACTGTGACCTATAATGAGTTGTAGGGAATCACCAAGGACCTTCTGAGACAGGTGCCCGCTGCTGGAACTTCAGGCCTGGTGGCACAGCAGGACCCAGCCTCCATGTCAGGTGAATATCACATATACCGACGTGCCACCACATGTGCATCACAAACACTACATATGTACATGATGACCAACAAGGACATTGACATGTCAGCTCCATGGAATTAATAAGGGATAGATGGATGCGTCATTAAATCCATGAAGCTGACAAATCGCTGTCATTCCTGGGCACAACAACAGTAATCAACCAAGAGAGAGTCCATTTATTGGTGTGCCCACTGCAGCCTATGCAGTTACAGACAGCAGCCGGAATACAGATAGCTTTAGGAGTCCAGAACAATCAAGACCATGAACCAAAGAATAGATCACATCTAGCAAATTACAGCTAATCTGAGTTGCAATTAGGAGTATCATCCAGGTTCAAGCCTAGATGTCAGATAGTTTGCAATCCAGAAAGGGACCAGGGGAACATATACCACACTAATATAAATTGATGAATAGCAAAACATAATGAGAGGTATGGATATACATCTTGGCAAATGGCTACCAGTAATGGTGTGGGACTTTCCAAGATGGGCGAAGCGGAGATTAACCATGATGCAGGTTAGTTGGCTGTTGATCCCCGTGCCTCTGCACAGCCTCCATGTGCTTTTGGGGCCCTTCCTGATGTGTTAGAGTAGATTAGTGTGGTGTATTTTCCCCTGGTCCCCTTGTGGATTGCTAAGTGGTGGTGGTGAAGGGTCTTGTGTACCTGAATGAAGCTGTGAGCTATGCCATGTAGGGCCAGTGTAGGTGGTCAGGTGATAGCAGAGAGGTCCGACAAATCCCAGTCCATTAGAGGAGGAACTGGTAACCCACTCCAGTATATTTGGCATGCAAACCTTGTGGAACAGCACAGGCAGTGACCTAGCTAAATGTGCTGCAGTCCATAGGGTCACAGAGAGTCGGACACGACTTAAGGACTGAACAACATATAATCAAATGTTCCCCTGGTACTTGATCTATGTGATGTGGCAGTGTGATTTGTATTTGTTTTCCCAATGTAGATGTGAAGATCGAGATGTATATGCAATCATATATATATTCCCGGTTCCACATTAGAGTCTCTGTGAGTGAGAAAGGGTTAATATGGCATCAGTTTCATGTATTTGTGTTGCAATTTATTCAGGTAGGGTGTCTTTAATTGCTTTATGCTTGGTGCAGCATGGCTTTTCATATTGGCATGTGCATGACCATTCAAACATATGATAAAATAAAATATTTCTTTAAATGCCTATTTTTTATTGGGGGATTATTGTGCAAGTAATTGTAATGCCTTTCCATGCTTTCTCCATATTTTAATGTCCACTGGTGTGTTTATATTGTCTTTTACAGTGTTGAGAAATTGTCTGTAAACCCTTTGCAGGTCCTGTTTGGAGGCCGTAATGTTTTTGCCTCTGTTTGCAGGTTATGGGCTTAAACCCCAGGGGGTCTTTGGGAACTTGTTACAATTCAATAGCGATATTGGAGTGTAACAGTTACGGACTTGACATAACAAAGGATTTGCGGCCCCAAAATTAAAATTTCAACATCCCGCAGATAGAAGGCTTCTTTCCGGGGCCAATTTAATAGCCATAAGTCTTGCGGGCTACGTTATGGCCAACGGTTTTACATGTTCACGTTCAGGGTATTTGATAGGGCTGATTGTATCTATCTATGATTGCAGTTTGTGAAGCAAGGAATGATGGGGTGTGTAGTCCCCTGCAGAAGGGAGTAGGAGGAGCCAGACATTGCTGTGTTGGATCTTTGCATTGTGCTGCTGTATGCTTGAAGGTAAAGGGTTAAAATCCTTACACAAATGCAGTGTTTCTATTTGGAGTTTCACTGTGTCTATGTAGGCAGCTCTGGGGTGTGGAAAACAAGTTTGATTTTTAAATAAGATAAATCTGTATGTGTATAGAATGACTTAATGTAATGTGTGTGTCTGATATAAGCAGCAGGTGTTAGATTAGGTAACAGTAAAAACATGGAGACATAGATATACCTTTAATATATTTAAAAAACATTTTAGTGTTAGTCTTACTTTCCTTTGCCTATCTCCATTTTTTTTCTTATTCCTTACCACTTCCACTTTCTTTTATTAAATTCAGAGACTAGAATGAACTCACAGAGAGATCCTCTATTGAGATTATAGTGACTTAAGTTGCAAAGTCTGATGAACAGAGTGATAATGTTGGTATTATAGCAAATTTATATCATCTTTGGGGTTTATCTATAACATATATATTTCTCAGCAGCTGGGCTTGCCAAAATCCGTTGGTAACGCAACGGAGAAACTGTGGCCCTTGCGAAACGTTGTGGCCAGGCAAGGAGCGGCCAGGCATGGTGCGGCCAGGCATGGTGTGGCCAGGCACCAAGCGGCCAGGAACGGTGTAGATGAGCGCCATAGGTGCTCATCCCTGCGCCCCCGTACGAAGGCACTCTCTGCACTGGTGGAGATCAGCGACGTACAGACAAAAAAAAATAATCTATCCAGTTTGGTTTGCGCCACTCTCAAAACATACCGCAATCCGCAATCTAACTAGCCCTCTAAGCCTATCCCCATAACCTAAACCCCTAATGCCAAGGTGAGGACAATGATGGCCAAGGAGGAGAAGAATGTGACTGTGACCTATAATGAGTTGTAGGGAATCACCAAGGACCTTCTGAGACAGGTGCCCGCTGCTGGAACTTCAGGCCTGGTGGCACAGCAGGACCCAGCCTCCATGTCAGGTGAATATCACATATACCGACGTGCCACCACATGTGCATCACAAACACTACATATGTACATGATGACCTACAAGGACATTGACATGTCAGCTCCATGGAATTAATGAGGGATAGATGGATGCGTCATTAAATCCATGAAGCTGACAAATCGCTGTCATTCCTGGGCACAACAACAGTAATCAACCAAGAGAGAGTCCATTTATTGGTGTGCCCACTGCAGCCTATGCAGTTACAGACAGCAGCCGGAATACAGATAGCTTTAGGAGTCCAGAACAATCAAGACCATGAACCAAAGAATAGATCACATCTAGCAAATTACAGCTAATCTGAGTTGCAATTAGGAGTATCATCCAGGTTCAAGCCTAGATGTCAGATAGTTTGCAATCCAGAAAGGGACCAGGGGAACATATACCACACTAATATAAATTGATGAATAGCAAAACATAATGAGAGGTATGGATATACATCTTGGCAAATGGCTACCAGTAATGGTGTGGGACTTTCCAAGATGGGCGAAGCGGAGATTAACCATGATGCAGGTTAGTTGGCTGTTGATCCCCGTGCCTCTGCACAGCCTCCATGTGCTTTTGGGGCCCTTCCTGATGTGTTAGAGTAGATTAGTGTGGTGTATTTTCCCCTGGTCCCCTTGTGGATTGCTAAGTGGTGGTGGTGAAGGGTCTTGTGTACCTGAATGAAGCTGTGAGCTATGCCATGTAGGGCCAGTGTAGGTGGTCAGGTGATAGCAGAGGGGTCCGACAAATCCCAGTCCATTAGAGGAGGAACTGGTAACCCACTCCAGTATATTTGGCATGCAAACCTTGTGGAACAGCACAGGCAGTGACCTAGCTAAATGTGCTGCAGTCCATAGGGTCACAGAGAGTCGGACACGACTTAAGGACTGAACAACATATAATCAAATGTTCCCCTGGTACTTGATCTATGTGATGTGGCAGTGTGATTTGTATTTGTTTTCCCAATGTAGATGTGAAGATCGAGATGTATATGCAATCATATATATATTCCCGGTTCCACATTAGAGTCTCTGTGAGTGAGAAAGGGTTAATATGGCATCAGTTTCATGTATTTGTGTTGCAATTTATTCAGGTAGGGTGTCTTTAATTGCTTTATGCTTGGTGCAGCATGGCTTTTCATATTGGCATGTGCATGACCATTCAAACATATGATAAAATAAAATATTTCTTTAAATGCCTATTTTTTATTGGGGGATTATTGTGCAAGTAATTGTAATGCCTTTCCATGCTTTCTCCATATTTTAATGTCCACTGGTGTGTTTATATTGTCTTTTACAGTGTTGAGAAATTGTCTGTAAACCCTTTGCAGGTCCTGTTTGGAGGCCGTAATGTTTTTGCCTCTGTTTGCAGGTTATGGGCTTAAACCCCAGGGGGTCTTTGGGAACTTGTTACAATTCAATAGCGATATTGGAATGTAACAGTTACGGACTTGACATAACAAAGGATTTGCGGCCCCAAAATTAAAATTTCAACATCCCGCAGATAGAAGGCTTCTTTCCGGGGCCAATTTAATAGCCATAAGTCTTGCGGGCTACGTTATGGCCTACGGTTTTACATGTTCACGTTCAGGGTATTTGATAGGGCTGATTGTATCTATCTATGATTGCAGTTTGTGAAGCAAGGAATGATGGGGTGTGTAGTCCCCTGCAGAAGGGAGTAGGAGGAGCCAGACATTGCTGTGTTGGATCTTTGCATTGTGCTGCTGTATGCTTGAAGGTAAAGGGTTAAAATCCTTACACAAATGCAGTGTTTCTATTTGGAGTTTCACTGTGTCTATGTAGGCAGCTCTGGGGTGTGGAAAACAAGTTTGATTTTTAAATAAGATAAATCTGTATGTGTATAGAATGACTTAATGTAATGTGTGTGTCTGATATAAGCAGCAGGTGTTAGATTAGGTAACAGTAAAAACATGGAGACATAGATATACCTTTAATATATTTAAAAAACATTTTAGTGTTAGTCTTACTTTCCTTTGCCTATCTCCATTTTTTTTCTTATTCCTTACCACTTCCACTTTCTTTTATTAAATTCAGAGACTAGAATGAACTCACAGAGAGATCCTCTGTTGAGATTATAGTGACTTAAGTTGCAAAGTCTGATGAACAGAGTGATAATGTTGGTATTATAGCAAATTTATATCATCTTTGGGGTTTATCTATAACATATATATTTCTCAGCAGCTGGGCTTGCCAAAATCCGTTGGTAACGCAACGGAGAAACTGTGGCCCTTGCGAAACGTTGTGGCCAGGCAAGGAGCGGCCAGGCATGGTGCGGCCAGGCATGGTGTGGCCAGGCACCAAGCGGCCAGGAACGGTGTAGATGAGCGCCATAGGTGCTCATCCCTGCGCCCCCGTACGAAGGCACTCTCTGCACTGGTGGAGATCAGAGCCATACAGACAAAAAAAAATAATCTATCCAGTTTGGTTTGCGCCACTCTCAAAACATACCGCAATCCGCAATCTAACTAGCCCTCTAAGCCTATCCCCATAACCTAAACCCCTAATGCCAAGGTGAGGACAATGATGGCCAAGGAGGAGAAGAATGTGACTGTGACCTATAATGAGTTGTAGAGAATCACCAAGGACCTTCTGAGACAGGTGCCCGCTGCTGGAACTTCAGGCCTGGTGGCACAGCAGGACCCAGCCTCCATGTCAGGTGAATATCACATATACCGACGTGCCACCACATGTGCATCACAAACACTACATATGTACATGATGACCAACAAGGACATTGACATGTCAGCTCCATGGAATTAATAAGGGATAGATGGATGCGTCATTAAATCCATGAAGCTGACAAATCGCTGTCATTCCTGGGCACAACAACAGTAATCAACCAAGAGAGAGTCCATTTATTGGTGTGCCCACTGCAGCCTATGCAGTTACAGACAGCAGCCGGAATACAGATAGCTTTAGGAGTCCAGAACAATCAAGACCATGAACCAAAGAATAGATCACATCTAGCAAATTACAGCTAATCTGAGTTGCAATTAGGAGTATCATCCAGGTTCAAGCCTAGATGTCAGATAGTTTGCAATCCAGAAAGGGACCAGGGGAACATATACCACACTAATATAAATTGATGAATAGCAAAACATAATGAGAGGTATGGGTATACATCTTGGCAAATGGCTACCAGTAATGGTGTGGGACTTTCCAAGATGGGCGAAGCGGAGATTAACCATGATGCAGGTTAGTTGGCTGTTGATCCCCGTGCCTCTGCACAGCCTCCATGTGCTTTTGGGGCCCTTCCTGCTGTGTTAGAGTAGATTAGTGTGGTGTATTTTCCCCTGGTCCCCTTGTGGATTGCTAAGTGGTGGTGGTGAAGGGTCGTGTGTACCTGAATGAAGCTGTGAGCTATGCCATGTAGGGCCAGTGTAGGTGGTCAGGTGATAGCAGAGAGGTCCGACAAATCCCAGTCCATTAGAGGAGGAACTGGTAACCCACTCCAGTATATTTGGCATGCAAACCTTGTGGACCAGCACAGGCAGTGACCTAGCTAAATGTGCTGCAGTCCATAGGGTCACAGAGAGTCGGACACGACTTAAGGACTGAACAACATATAATCAAATGTTCCCCTGGTACTTGATCTATGTGATGTGGCAGTGTGATTTGTATTTGTTTTCCCAATGTAGATGTGAAGATCGAGATGTATATGCAATCATATATATATTCCCGGTTCCACATTAGAGTCTCTGTGAGTGAGAAAGGGTTAATATGGCATCAGTTTCATGTATTTGTGTTGCAATTTATTCAGGTAGGGTGTCTTTAATTGCTTTATGCTTGGTGCAGCATGGCTTTTCATATTGGCATGTGCATGACCATTCAAACATATGATAAAATAAAATATTTCTTTAAATGCCTATTTTTTATTGGGGGATTATTGTGCAAGTAATTGTAATGCCTTTCCATGCTTTCTCCATATTTTAATGTCCACTGGTGTGTTTATATTGTCTTTTACAGTGTTGAGAAATTGTCTGTAAACCCTTTGCAGGTCCTGTTTGGAGGCCGTAATGTTTTTGCCTCTGTTTGCAGGTTATGGGCTTAAACCCCAGGGGGTCTTTGGGAACTTGTTACAATTCAATAGCGATATTGGAATGTAACAGTTACGGACTTGACATAACAAAGGATTTGCGGCCCCAAAATTAAAATTTCAACATCCCGCAGATAGAAGGCTTCTTTCCGGGGCCAATTTAATAGCCATAAGTCTTGCGGGCTACGTTATGGCCTACGGTTTTACATGTTCACGTTCAGGGTATTTGATAGGGCTGATTGTATCTATCTATGATTGCAGTTTGTGAAGCAAGGAATGATGGGGTGTGTAGTCCCCTGCAGAAGGGAGTAGGAGGAGCCAGACATTGCTGTGTTGGATCTTTGCATTGTGCTGCTGTATGCTTGAAGGTAAAGGGTTAAAATCCTTACACAAATGCAGTGTTTCTATTTGGAGTTTCACTGTGTCTATGTAGGCAGCTCTGGGGTGTGGAAAACAAGTTTGATTTTTAAATAAGATAAATCTGTATGTGTATAGAATGACTTAATGTAATGTGTGTGTCTGATATAAGCAGCAGGTGTTAGATTAGGTAACAGTAAAAACATGGAGACATAGATATACCTTTAATATATTTAAAAAACATTTTAGTGTTAGTCTTACTTTCCTTTGCCTATCTCCATTTTTTTTCTTATTCCTTACCACTTCCACTTTCTTTTATTAAATTCAGAGACTAGAATGAACTCACAGAGAGATCCTCTATTGAGATTATAGTGACTTAAGTTGCAAAGTCTGATGAACAGAGTGATAATGTTGGTATTATAGCAAATTTATATCATCTTTGGGGTTTATCTATAACATATATATTTCTCAGCAGCTGGGCTTGCCAAAATCCGTTGGTAACGCAACGGAGAAACTGTGGCCCTTGCGAAACGTTGTGGCCAGGCAAGGAGCGGCCAGGCATGGTGCGGCCAGGCATGGTGTGGCCAGGCACCAAGCGGCCAGGAACGGTGGAGATGAGCGCCATAGGTGCTCATCCCTGCGCCCCCGTACGAAGGCACTCTCTGCACTGGTGAAGATCAGCGCCGTACAGACAAAAAAAAATAATCTATCCAGTTTGGTTTGCGCCACTCTCAAAACATACCGCAATCCGCAATCTAACTAGCCCTCTAAGCCTATCCCCATAACCTAAACCCCTAATGCCAACAGTGCTACACACAAAACAGAATAGCACAGCACATTTTTGTAAAAAATAAATAAAATAAGAATATATCCTGTTTGCTGGGCACCAATGTACAAAAGCACTGCACTATAACTAAACATCAATCTAACCCTCTAAGGCTATTCCCATAACCTAAACCCCTGATGCCAACAGTGCTGCACACCAAACAGGATAGTACTGAAGGGCCCGTAGGCCACCTCAGGCTTGCCTGGGGTTGGAAGGAGGGGCCACCTGACCTGGCAGGACCTGGGAGGGGCAGGAGGTGGCTAGCTGGGGGAGGTGGAGCCATTATAGGCTTTTGCCGCCAATTTCCACCAGTTTGCCCCCAGCTAGCCATGGGAGCAGATGCCCACCCACCCATCCCTACAGTATTGTTGTTAAAGTGATGTATATGTTGTACTGTTAATAAAAAATAGATAAAAAAAAGATGAATAGTAAGTTGTGGATTATGTTGTTTATTGTCTGAAGTACTCATTGTTGTGGATGTATCATTAAGTATTTATTATATGGTATCAAAAGTTTGTTTATTTTGTCACAGCGGCGGGTGGTGAGGGGAGTTGCCGGGACAGTGGAAAATGGGGGAGATCCTACCCTACGGTGGTACGGATGTTCCAACACGGTAGGCCCTGGATGAGGCTTCAGGGCGTAGGGTATACTGTCTGTGTCCAGGCTCCTCCCCTCGGGTTATGTTTATTTATTTATCGTTATGGTTATTACATCATGTTGTGTTTACCAATAAACGCTGTGGCCAGTTATCTCCCAAGAAGTGGTCTGTGTCTAATTTTATATTCAATGGGTGATGGGGTATACATTCTTATATGCACATACCAACTGGGCCTTGCTTAGGTCATGCAAATTTTAGACAACAAAAATAAAGTCAAAGACAAAAAAAATAAATTAAATCATTTCTCCTGTTTGCTGTCTGCCAATGGGGAAAAGCCCTGCAATATAAATAAAACTCACAAATAACACCATAATGAATACAATGACACACACCAAACAAGATACGACAACCAAGGCTGTTAACACATATGTTGTTAGTCAAACCAAAAAAAATATATAGTTTTTAACATTTCCATTTATGTTTCTCATTTTCACCAGAGACTGCCTGAAGACGGTCGCAGGAACATTGGCAGCAGAGGACCCTCTGTCATTCAACACAACAGGTTAAGTATAACAAGTACATACAAAGATCTATCCTGTTTGGTGTGCTCCTCTCTCAAAACATACTGCAATCTAACTAACCCTCGAAGCATATTCCCATAACCTAAACCCTTAATGCCAACAGTGATGAACAAAAAACAGAATAGCACAGCAAATTTTAGTCAAAAAAAAAAAAAGGATTTATCCTGTTTGCTGGGCCCCAATGTACAAAAGCACTGCAGTATAATTAACATCAATCTAACTAACCCTCTAAGCCTACCTCATAACCTAAACCCCAAATGCCAACAGTGCTGCACACAAAACAGGATAGTACTGCGAATTTTAGTTAAAAAAAAAGTAAGCATTTATCTTGTTTCGTGTCCGCCAATGGCGAAAAGCACTGCAATATAATTAAACCTCAGGAATAACACCATAATGCAAAAAAGATGCGACAAACAATGCTGTTAACACATATGTTGTTAGTCAAAACAAAAAAAAAATATATACTTTAACATTTCCATTTCTGTTTCTCATTTTCAACAGACACTGCCTGAAGACGGTCGCAGGAAGATTGCCAAGCAGAGGACCCTCTGTAATTTAGACACAAGAATTTCAACACAACAGGTAAAGTATAACAAGTACCAAACAAGAAAAAAATACATCCTGTTTGGTGCCCGCCAATGTCAAAACTCACTGCAATCTAACAGTGCTGCACACGAAACAGGATAGCAAAGCAAATTTGCCACAAACAAACACAATTAAATTATTTCTCCTGCTTACTGTGTGCCAATGGGCAAAAGCACTGCAATATAACTAAACCTCAAGAATAACACCATAATGCAAACAGTGGCACACACCAAACAAGATACCACAAGCAACGATGTTTACACATACAAAATACAACCATCAATCCTGTTTGGTGTGCAACAATGTCAAAATAAACTGTAGTGTAATTAATCCTCTAAGCATAAAACATACTGCAGCCTAACTAACTGTCTAAGCCTACCCACATAATCTAAACCCCTAATGCCAACAGTGGTGCACACGAAACAGGATAGCACTGCAATTTTGGGACAAATCAACAAAATCAAAGGATTATTGCTGTTTGGTGTGCGCCAATGTGGAATACCACTGCAATATAACTAAATATTACAAATAACAGAAAAATGTGACACACACCAAACAAGATACCACAAACAATGCTGTTAACACATACAAAATAGAAACATCAATTCTGTTTGCTGAGTGCCAATGTCAAAATGCACTGTAGTGTAACTATTACTATAAGTCTAAACACATAAACATAAGACCATAACCACAACACTGTCATCCAACAAACAGGATAACACAAGAAATGCTTACACATACAAAATGGAAGGATATATCCTGTTTGGTGTGCCCCAATGTCCAAACGCAGTGCAATATAACTAACCCTCTAAGCCTAACACAATAACCTCAAGTACACAATGGCACACTGGTGCACACAAATCACAATACCAGAAATAATTCTAACAACAGATACACCATAGGGAGACGCAAAATATTTTATGTGCACCTTTTATGAAATGCAATGCAAGAAAATTAACACTAAACAGGATAGCAGAAGAAATAAGGAAAAGAAAAAACATTGATTGCAAAAAATACAAATAAATCTAAGGTATTATTTATATTTACAGATTACTATGGAGGATAACACAAATAAAGAGGAACAGAAAAGACGCCAAACTCGAGAACGTGTACAAAGATGGAAAGATCGTCAGGCGCCAGAGGAAAAGGAAATTAGACGCCAAAAAGAACGTGAAAGAATCGCAAGCAAAAGACAAGCGGCTGAGAAAGTAACATCCAAGCCAAAAAAGGCAACCAAAAAACAAAAACATCTAGAAAATGTATCAGAACAATATGATAAGAATTATAATGTTGATTTACACACTCAGATTGATGTATCTTCTCACAATTGTCCTTTAGTTAAATCTTTAGCAGTAGAGGTTCAAAATTGTGGTATCATGAATATTTTCTGTCAGTTTTGTGGGGCTTATCATTTCAAACAGGAAAGACCCAGAGATGGAGAGTTTATTAGTTGCTGTCAAAAAGACAAGGTAAGACTTCCACCAAAACAATTCTCAAAATATTTACAAAGCATTATGACTGAGCCTTCTTTCCCTAACTACAGCAATTTCAAAACAAACATAAGATCCTACAATAGTGCCATATCCTTTGCATCTATGGGTGCATCATTAGCTGCTAATGTGCCAGGACATGGCCCTTACTGCTTTAACGTACAAGGACAAATTTACCATCGTACTTCTCATTTACATCCAGAGGAAGGAGAGCAAAGAAAATTTGCTCAACTATATGTCCTCAATACAGAAGTAGAAAAGGAACAACAAATTCATGCACAAATACATCAATTGCCAATCCCAAAAGTCAATATGGTTCTTAAAAGAAATCGTCATACTGATAAACACCGTTATAACTTGCCAACAGCAACTGAGGATGCAATGGTCTTTCAAAATGACGAGGGAGAACCACTATTTCAGAGGGATATTAGAATATATCCCAGAAATGAGGAGCAACTTTTCATTAATATAAGTAGCTTAAGTACTAATTTGGATCCAATGACATATCCCATATTTTTTCCACATGGGGAAGCAGGTTGGCAACCCAAATTAACCCTTGAGCGTTACCCAAATTCAAAAGTGCGTGTGAGAAATAATATTTCCATGCTTGAATTTAAAGTGGCTCAAACTGCCATTCGAGATGGATTCAATCCTATTTTATGTGGTGGAAAACTCTCACAACAATGGATCATTGATTCATATTTGCAAGTTGAGGCAAATAATTTAAACTTCATCAAATATCAACAAGATAAACTACGTGTAGAAGAGTATTGTGGATTGATGGATTATGTCGCTGAGGTGGCTACAACCAGAGAGCTGCCAGCTGGCAAAGCCATCATTTTACCTTCTTCTTTCCAAGCATCTCCTCGCAATATGCTATTGTAGGCTATTGTAACTAAATATGACAAACCAGATTTATTTATTACATTTAGATGTAATCCAAAATGGCCAGAGATTGTACAGAATCTGCTAATTGGACAAACTGCTTCCGATAGACCAGATTTAGTGGCAAGAGTCTTTAAAATCAAATTAAATTAATTAATACGTGACATAACCATAACTCAGTTATGTGGAAAATGTCTGGCTTATGTTTATACCATATAATTTTAAAAAAGAGGCCTTCCACGTGCACATATTCTTATAATCCTTCAAGAGAAAGATAAATAGGATACTGGTGACAAAGTGGATTCAGTAATTATTGCTGAACTACCAGATCCAGAAATACATTGTAGACTATATGAGATTGTAACTCATCGTATGATTCATGGACCATGTGGAGATATTAATCCACAGTTACCATGTATGGAAAATAAGAAATGTACAATAGAATTTCCAAAAGATTATAGAGACAAAACTTATTATCTATCTAGATGGACCTGGCGGATCAGGAAAAACTTATCTCTATAATTTATTGATGAGTTTTGTTCTAGCACAAGGTCAAATAGCACTGCCATTTGCAACCACTGGAATTGCCGCACTTTTGTTAGAAGGTGGAAGAACTGTGCATAGTGGATTTAAACTGCCAGTTCCCATTCTAGAAACATCAGTATCGGATATCAAATGATATCATTGCAAGCAAAAAAAAAATTAAAAAGTAAATTAATTATAATATATGAGGCTACAATGATGTCATGCCATGCCCTACAATGTATTGACTGTTTGCTACGTGAAGTCATGGATAATGATTTGCCATTTGGTGCAAAGGTAATGTTGTTAGGTGGAGATTTTAGACAAACATTACCTGTCGTTGTGCATGGAAATCGAACCGACATTGTCGAAACATGTATAAAGTCAAGTACACTATAGAAACTATTTACCCATCTTCAATTACAACAAAATATGAGATCAGAAGGAGAAAATGACTTCAATAATTGGCTCAATAACATTGGAGAAGGAAAAACAGAGCAAATACAACATTTACTCGATTATACTGTGCACATTCCAGCTCATATGATTTGCAAACAGGATCTGATATCAGCTATGTTCCAAAATACAATAAATAACGAGGACTATGCAGAGCTTGCCAACAAAGTAACACTAACATGCAAAAATAAGGACGCATTACTCCTCAATAATGAAATATAAAAAAAATAAAAATGCACCACAAAAAATTATCACAGTGCTGATTCTGTACTTGGTGATGACAAAGAAAGTCAGACAAACTTTTCAACTGAATTAATTAACTCATTAACTCCCTCTGGAATGCCACCACATATTTTTCAGCTAAAGAAAGGTGCAATTGTCATGTTACTGCGAAATATGAACCCAAAAAAAGGCCTATATAATGGGACCTGATTAATTGTTCAAGAATTAAAGGACCATTTCATACATGCTGAAATTCTAACTGGTACCCATAAAGGAGAGAGAGTTTTCATACCAAGAATAGATTTGGCACCAAGTGAAAGTAGCCTCCCTTTTGTACTTCAAAGAAGACAATTTCCAATCATCATGGCATTTGCCATGACCATTAGTAAATCACAAGGACAAACTTTCAACAAATGTACAAAAAAAAAAAAATATAGAGAACAGTGGTTTTATTTCCAGGATGAAATGTTATGTCACTCAGACTCTTTTTACAGAACCACTATTTCCATAAGAAACTCTATAAAATGGCAAAAAAACATAGAGAACAGTGGTTACACCCCGCAGATGAACTTTCATGTCTGGCGTTCTCTTTTTAGAAGACCACTATTTCACATAGGAAACTCTATGTGCCATTTTCAAAAATTACAACAATAACAACAAAATGTCAACCATCAAAAATCAACAACGACAAAATAAGATATTCTAATTTTAGGGAAGTAGTCTTTTAGCATGATTAGCCCCACAAAACACTTTCCTTGCATTTTATAACAATTACAGTTTACATGTTACTTCATTAAGTTACTGTTTATAATGTTACTATTTTTGGAAAAAACTGTGCAAAGTTGTTTCATTGCATATATTTCAAAGTTCATGTTAAGAGGAGGAGGAGCTTTTGTTGTACAATTTAAATATATAATCCAATGGAGAATATTAATCCAGGGAGTAATCTGATCGCCAGTTAATGGGGTCAGGAAGGAATTATTTTTTCTCCCCCTTTGAAACAATTGGCTAAGTTTCAATGGGGTTTTTTACTGTTTGCCTTCCTCTAGATTCAATACCTATTTAGTTTACCAGTTGTTAATCTACAAGTTGCATGTTACGAAACATTATGTCATGTTTAAAATACTCATTTATACAATGTTGACCTGTTCTTAAATTAAAATGTTACTACTCTTAAAAAAAGATGATTTACCAGTTGGTCACCTACAAGTTGCATGTTAAAAAAATAAACATGTTTCATATAATAATTGTACTTCGTTATAGATAATAAAAAGGTTAAAAGTGTCAAACACTCATATTAAGTACAAAACAGAATTCAAAACATATATATACATATGTATTACATATATATTACATATTACATTATCTAGCTATATATATATATATATATATATATATATATATATATATATATATACAGCAATTGTTTTACATATGGTGGGCTAAGAGTGATAGAAGCCCTCCACCGTAAAAAGTACTGTAGTACAAATAAGGAATAGCACATTAGTGATTCTATTTGAATGTCTAAAAATAAGTTGATGAAAACTTATTTCCTGCTCAAATTTCTCAGAAATACAGTATATGCACTGCAGTCTAGGAAAACTGGACGGGACATGCAAATGAGGCCACATAATGCACCATCACTCTGTCAATCCAAACCATTTTAAACATTGCTCCTTTTAAGCATATGCTTACTGTATTTCACAGTTTTAGGCATAGCAACGGATGGATTTTTCACAAACCAGGTCACTTAACCACATACAGTACTGTTTCACGTTTACTGCCAATCCACAGTATGGTGTGAGTGCCTGGTTTGTGTGGTGATTGTTGTAAAGAGTAGTTCTATACAGCAATTGTTTTACATATGGCGGGCTAAGAGTGATCGAAGCCCTCCACCGTAAAAAGTACAGTAGTACAAATAAGGAATAGTACATTAGTGATTCTATTTGAATGTCTAAAAATAAGTTGATGAAAACGTATTTCCTGCTCAAATTTTTCAGAAATACAGTATATGCACTGCAGTCTAGGAAAACTGGGCCACATAATGCACCATCACTCTGTCAATCCAAACCATTTTAAACATTGCTCCTTTTAAGCATATGCTTACTGTATTTCACAGTTTTAGGCATAGCAATGGATGGATTTTTCACAAACCAGGTCACTTAACCACATACCGCTACATATATATAATAATGTATGTCATGATATATCTTCACATCTATATTTTATATATCCTTCCCCTGCAGATACACCTCACTTCCCTTCCTTTTGGCTAAAAGCCGTATCTCACAAGATCACGTGAGATTGCGGGGCCCCCCGTGATCTCGTGAGACCCGGCTTTCAGCCAAAAGGACTTGAAGTGAGGGGGATCTGTAGGGGAGGGAGATCTCAGCGAGCTGGTGCATGTTGTGGTCTCTCTCCAACCACTAAAGACCAGGGATAAGGTACCTTCCTCCCTTACAATGTAGGGGAGTTAGGTATAATGTAAATATATATAAACACTTCTATATAGATATAGACACTTCTTGTCCTAAAATCTTGCAGAGATTTGTAACCGCATCCCCCCCCCCCCCCCCCCCCCCCAGTTCCTATGCCCTTGCTGGCAGACAATTTGCATTCTTCTGCACGAAGGCTGTGCATGGGACACTCTTGGACTTTCCAGCATGACAATGACCCTAAGCACAAGGCCAAGTTGACCCTCCAGTGGTTACAGCAGAAAAAGGTGACGTGCTGTTGATGCAAAGACTTTGCATGACCTGGAGGCATTTTGCCAAGACAAATGGGCAGCTATACCACCTGCAATAATTAGGGGCCTCATAGACAACTATTACAAAAGACTGCACACTGTCATTGATGCTAAAGGAGGCAATACACAGTATTAAGAACTAAGGGTATGTAAACGTTTGATCAGGGCTATTTGGGTGATTTCTGTTATCATTAGGATTTAAAAAGGAGCCAAACAACTATGTGATAATAAATGGCTCCATATGATCACTATCCTTCAATAAAATACAATTTTTTTTTTTTTTTTGCATGATCAGTCATATTTTTAAAATAAATGCCAACATTTCACAATTTCTGCTATATATATACATATACTAGTGACTTGCCCGTCAAAAAATGACGGTCAATAAAATTTTAAGCCATGGCAATGCTGTTTCGCACACAATGTTAAGCTTTTTATACTCATTGCAAGCCTCTCCTTGCGTGTCCTTTGGCTCCACCTCCTCCACCTCCCTCCTCCTTCCTCCTCCTCCCTCCACCTCCCTCCTCCCTCCACCTCCTTCCTCCTCCTTCTCCCTGCTCCTCACTCCTACTCCCTCCGCCTCCCTCCTCCTCCTCCTTCCACCTTCCTTCTCCTCCCTCCACCTCCCTCCTCCTTCCTCTCTCCACCTCCCTCCTCCTTCCTCCACTTCCCTCCACCTCCCTCATCCTCTCTCCACCTACTAATTATTGAATTAATTGAATTAATATATGTAACAATCAATAGCCTGAAGAGGTAACATTCTCTTTTTATTGTCCTGCAGCATATAATGTCCAATTGGACTGTTGCTGGCCTGAGGAGATCGTTTTATGATTGTCCCAACTGTGCATTAGAAATAAGCTGCGTGCGCGAGGGCAAACCGTTGGTTTATTTGTGAAAAGCGCTACTGTAGGTGCGTAATATTGTTAGTGGCAAGTTAGGATTGTAAAATAGTGTTTTTGTCTACGTGCTACGCGATTTGCAAGCATTTGCTGTTCTTTGTAATACTGTATTTTGTACCTCATATGTTCCTGGGTGAAAGTGGTACAAGGTTGGCTGTGTTTTGCGTGGTCCATGGTCATGTAGCCTTGTTTTTATTTTTTGGGCCCGTCATTTTTTTTCTTTTTTTTTTCAAAATCGGCTTAAATTCGCTTTTCACCTCTCTCCCAGACGTCCTGGCTATTCCCCCGTGCTGTGTGTGATGTTTTTGTTATACTTTTAATTTTATTTTTTGTGTGTTTTTTGCTTTGCGCGTTTTGGCCGTTATTTTTCCTATATCGTATATATTTTTTCTAAGTCCCGCGTTTGTCAACTACTTGCAGCCTAAGGCGATCCCGCGTTTCCCCGCGTATTTCATTGCCTCCACTGCTCACCTTGCAGGCGCTCATCGCCCAAGTGCTGCGAGTTTTAGTGCCTTAATGGCTCGCCTCACTATGCGAGGCTCGCAGGCGATGATCGCCTTTGGTGCTCATCGCCTAAGTGCTACAAGTTAACGCAGGCAGCAAATTTACACTGTTATTCAGGTTGTACACTTACTACTTTACATTGTAGCAGAGTGTCATTTCTTCAGTGTTGTCACATGAAAAGATATAATAAAATATTTACAAAAATGTTAGGGGTGTACTCACTTTTGTGAGATACTGTATATATATATATATATATCACATATTATAATTGTCGAACTACGAGACGTCATGATGCTTATGACTTAGGCGCTCATCCCCTAAGTGCTGCAAGTTAATAGCTCGCCTCGCTATGCGAGGCTCGCAGGCAATGAGCGCCTTTGGCGCTCATCTCCCAAGTGCTGCAAGTTTTAGTGTCTTAAAGACTCGCCTCCCTACGCGAGGCTCGCAGGCGATGAGTGCCTTTGGCGCTCATCGCCTAAGTTGTATGCACCATGCAAAGTGTGATGAAGTCTCGTAGTTCGACAATTATAATATGTGATATATATATATATATATATATATATATTTATATTTATTTATATATATATATATATATATATATATATACAGTATCTCACAAAAGTGAGTACACCCCTAACATTTTTGTAAATATGTTATTATATCTTTTCATGTGACAACACTGAAGAAATGACACTCTGCTACAATGTAAAGTAGTAAGTGTACAGCCTGAATAACAGTGTAAATTTGCTGTCCCCTCAAAATAACTCAACACACAGCCCCACCTTCCGTTTGAGGATGCCCACAGATGCTCAATAGGGTTTAGGTCTGGAGACATGCTTAGCCAGTCCATCGCCTTTACCTCCAGCTTCTTTAGCAAAGCAGTGGTCATCTGCGGCCCAGTCTATGAAGGGAGGGGATCATGCTCTGCTTCAGTATGTCACGGTACATGTTGGCATTTGTGGTTTCCTCAATGAACTGTAGCACTCATGCAGGTTCAGACCATGACACTGCCACCACCAAAAGTATACATCTATACTGAGGAAAGGTAGTTGAAATAATCCCTAAATTACAGATAAATGCATAAGGCACAAAGAGCACAAAAACACTGATATGAGATGAAACCCTCAGTTTGAACGTAAACAGAGATGCAGAGAGAGTGGAGGCAGCATCTGACATCAGGTAAATGCATATAGAGGGAATCAACACAACATATTATAGAAAACATATATACACATATAGATATATGTGTATATATGTTTGGTCTGGGCCTGCATGAGTGCTGCCGGCACCCGGGGGCTACAGTTCATTGAGGGAACCATGAATGCCAACATGTGCTGCAACATACTGAAGGAGAGCATGATCCCCTGATGCAGATTGTGATGTCTCCAATATGTGATCAAGGTCAAAGCAGCAGTCCATTAGAACCAAAGACAGGAAAGACAGTCCATGCATTCAATATCTGCACTGACTACCCAATGCAGGTTCCCACATGGGTGAAAGTACCAGCTGGAACTGTATAACAAGGAACTTGTTTTTGATCTGGTATTCACATGGTAAAAAGCATAAGTTAATGCTGAGGACACTTAGCATACTAAGATCAAGGAAAGCTGGAGCACCCCTAGGATACCAAAGAGCAAAGCTATGGCTGCCATTTCTCAGTGGTGGAGCACAAGCACACATCACCTTGCACAAATGGCCGGATTACCCATTGGCACACTAGGCTGCTGCCTAAGGCCGCCCCCCTTTTGTGGAGCGCTCCTTTTTGGGCTTAAAATACTCTAAAAATGAGTTTCTGGCTTAAAAAAACAAATTACTGCAGTTCACAGATTGACCACTAGAGGGCCATCAGGAACTAGATTTATAACAGGAAGACGAAATGACTGAGGGAGCTATGCCAGCTTTGAACTGGTCAGTTTGAAAAATATGCTAGATAGATAGATGTGTAATGTAATTATATGTTTGTGTGTATGTATTGTGTATGTATAAATTAGTGTTAGAACATCGGATTATCTCTATATGCATGTATATTGTGTAAGAGGGAACTCAATAAATCTGCAAAGTTGGGGGCTGTGTAGGAAACTATATATATATCTATCTATCTATATATATATATATATATATATATATATATATATATATATATATATATATATATATATATATATATATATATACACACAAATCTATAGTGTGGAGGTTATATCTATATTGTACAGAGCTGTGATTGTTGGTTGCATTTGGTGTTTTTATATCAATAATGTGAATTAAAATCTATCTGTCTGTGAGCTCTGTATATCTCTGCTGTGTATATGTCTGACAGTTTATACATTGGGTGGAGGTTTAATTAAAAAAAAAGAGAGGCGCTCCTTGCCAGCAACTGCGGACCTCGCAAAATTTACAGACTTACGACAAACAAATATGAGACGCGTTACGACCCAATACGACCTCGCAAAAATACGACCTTACCGCCCGAAACCCGTGCACATGAAAACATTAAAAACACAAGAAATACACACAACAAATACATAAAAAGCTTACCTACAGCAAGGGGGCACCCAGGACCTCAAAAACTAAAGTTACACCTCAATTTCACTCGAAATAAAAGAGTTTAGACACCCGAAAATCCCCTAAGCAAGAGATATAAATGGCCCCTGAAAAAAACGAAAACGAGGATACAGGACTCTAAAGACGCAAAACACCACCAAACACCTACGGATTTTCCGAAAAAGACGTACGAGATCCGAAAACAAGGACGCAACCCGCGCGACCCGAAAAACATTAGAAACACAATAAATACACACAACAAACACATAAAAAGCTTACACACAGCAAGGGGGGGGGCACCCAGGATCTCTGCAAGTGAAGTTACACCTCGATTTAAGACCAAATTACAGAGTTTAGACACCCGAAAATCACCTAAGCGAGAGAAAAAATGGCCGCCGAACAAAACGAAAACAAGGCTAAAGGACCCTAAACACGCAAAACACCACCAAATACCCACGGATTTTCCGAAAAAGTTGGACAACATCCGAAAACAAGTACGCAAAATCAGCCACAGCCGCGTCGCACACATTAGGCGCCATTTTAGAACACTAACTTACACAATCCGGAAGTACACAGCTACACTAACGGATTTGGCTCGAGCACGCACATTATTACACCACACACTGCACACATTCATGACACTTACACAGCAGCTCCACAGCACTGATGCTGCAGCAACATGAAAACAGATTGCCAGCTCTTCAACACAATGCTGCATATATTACTTCACAATAGGTAAAGTATATTCATTTCTTCTTTTATTAATTATTCATTGGCATACCAAAAAAAAACACAACGCCCCTCATAGCACACAAACAACCAAGAGCCACGCGATGAGCGCCGAAGGATCTTGGAACACCAACAACATTAATGTTGCACACAAACAACATTACCTGTCTTACAATCTTATTGCTGTCATTTTTTGACAGGCAAGTCGCTAGTAACATATAGTGGAGATACAATAACATATTTTCTCTAGAAGACAGATTGAAGCTAATACTTTAATGTTTGAAAATGAATTCAATATTGAATATTACAATTACAAACTATTACATATGAATTTAATTAACAATTCATGCATAATTAAATTACTAGGTAATTAACCAGCTAAAATAATCTAATTAATAATGTGGATTTAAGGACATTGTTAGTTGAAAAATTAATATTTGTAGTGGAACATAATCTGCCTCCAGTGACCATAATGCAAGACAAAGCAAAGCACATGTATGTAAGTTAAGTAATGAAGATGGCCAGATTTCAACAAAGGAAAATGACTTATTTTAGATTAAATATTGCTCTTAGAGAAGATTAATATCTACAAAGAGTTATGAAACTAGCCTAACTTGTCAGTTATGACACCATGCTTGTGAATAGCAGTACCTGCCATTGTAGGTTTAATTTTTGTTAATGACACTAAGAATGCTGTGCTCATTGGGTTAAAAGTTCAGGAGCAAGTCCAAGAGCCTGCAATTGTGTTCTAAGCTGCTATAGTTGCTTTATACTCTTTCATATAAGTGAAACCACCCTTTAAAATATTAATGAAACATTTGTCATATCAATCATTTTAAAGGGACAGTTTCACATAAAAAGGACATGTTAACACACCATTGTTGCCATATTAAGATTTACTGATAAAGACAAGTAATATTAGTAAATGTAATGTGAGAAGGCCCATTGTCTTGAAGTTCTGTTGAACCCTGTTCTCTCTTTCATTCCACACATATAATCAATAACCAAGTTATATTCTTTTCACCTAAAAAGCATCTTCAAAATGTGTCACTATATTACACAAGGTACAACTTCTTTCATCTTGTCTCACCATGACTACCGCAACTCGCTCCTTGCTGGAATCCCCATCACCCACCTGTCTCCACTCCAATCCATAATACACACATCTGCGAGACTCATTTATCATACTCAATGTTCAGTGTCTGTAGTACCTCTCTGTCAGTCACTTCACTGGCTTCTAATAGCCTTGAGAATAAAATGTAAAACAATGGCCTAACATATAGCCCTTAATAACAGTGCACCCCTTTATATCTCTGATATTGCCTCAAAACACTCTCCCAATTGCCCTCCTTGCACACATCTGTTTAAAGAGCTGATCACCTTCAGCCATAATATGAACAACTGCATGTTTCACAAAATGTCTTACACAAACAACCTACAGTGTAACAGACAAACAACTCTACTTAGATCAGCCTACTGCCTTAATCACTGCCATCTTGTACTTGTCAACCTCCTGTCTCACACCCCACCCTTACCTTCCAGATTGTAAGCTCTTCATAGTAGGAATCTAATTTTTGTTGCACCAAGTTGTCTGCTGATCCATTTGTATCACAGTTGTATTGTATTGTACCTATACTTGCAATTTGCTATTTGTACTGTTCTTTATTCTACTGTGTAAATAGTAAAAAAATGCCTAGGCAAAGTAGGAAAATAAGAAATCAAGACATGTTTATTTCACACTGTCATGGAACCAGCCAGTGGTTCAGCTGCTAAAGAAATTCCACCGATTAGGCTGGGGTAACGTTCAGAGGAGTTGGATATCGTCAGACTCCGGGAGACTGGGAGCGAATACGAGGCAATCTAAATGTAGTGTTAAGAAATTGCAACACACACGAGAATTGGGCAACACCTATCTCGCTTGTTTCCCATATTCACACACTTTATTTGTGAAATTGACAATATGTTTATATTCATAACACAGTGTGGGGTAACATTAACCAAATACCCAACTAAAATCGTTCCTCCAAACGGAGGGGACGGCATGAGAACTCTGCCTGGGGGTGGAATAGGAGAACTTGATGACCTGAGTCACGCACATACCTGGCAATGGGATCCCAGGCACCAGGAGGTGGTGACATACGTAATTACTGGAGAACCATGAGTATAATGCTGTAGACCTGTTTAATCAACCCCCTGTGGGGGTGCAATTCACCTTTGTTAGGGTAGACAGCGGACCCTCCCTTCCCTTCATGGTGACAATCTCCCTGGTGATCAAAAGTACAATTGAATCCTCCTTCAACCCATATTACTCACGTAGTCCTTCTAACAGTCTCTATGGAGTTGTAAGACAAACTTAGCCTAAAATGGTAACTCATTCTATACATTGCCTACGATATTTTAGCATCTATTCCTATCCACAGTTCGGAGCTCAGTACACTATTTGTGAGATTGTAATCTCACAATTTTAAGTGTAAAAATAATTTACCAAATTCTTACAAAGAGCACACATTATCTTAAAGTTGCATTTCACAACATGTAAACATTATGACATTAACAATGTATAAAAAATATAAACGTCCCACGCACTAGGGTCGGAGCAAGGCACATCCGATTGGCTCGATCAGGACTGGACTTACACAATGGAGATTACACCTACTGAGACAGGGAGTTCAAACTGGTCGCTTGGGAGGGAGTCCATTGATAGCACATAGGCCTGGGGACACCTTGGCTCCAACCCGCCCTAGGGTATACATTTAATTAGTCCTTATATGGGGGGAGAGCCTTTGCTTACATGCCTTTAGTAAGGTGTGGTTAATGATGGCGTGTGATTCACTTCTCCCCATCGACCATGTGACTTCATGGTGGGAAGCGGGTGAGACAATAGGACTGATCTTAACAAATGTATTATATTTTATATACAAATATGCTGCAGTGTAATCTACCATTTTGTTTTTTGTTTAACAACTTCCTTATGTGGGAGGAAACCATAGAAAGTTTCTTTAAGCACAATGGGAATGTGACAGCTACCAGTGCTCTCAGCACTTGCCACTAACAAATGTAAAGTTCATTAGATTACAAGGACACAACTTCTTGAGGACAAAGGGCAAAATCCACTACGTACCTGCGCCAAAAAGGCTGCTTACAACTGCAGCAAAATGAAAATCATACCCAGTCCTCCAGTAATGATCAACAATGCCCTGCTCCACACTCTTCTTCCCTGGACCAATTGGGCTATCTATGTTGATTGCAGCAGTCAGGTCCTCTACTTGCTTTATTGAAACCAATATCTCCTCTTTTCTGGTCCTGGAAATAGCCCCCCAAAAAGAGAACCTGTTGCTTAAAAAATAAATAAAAAAAAATTACTTTGACTATCGGAGCTCCTCCTGCTTTTGTGGCTTAAATAGTATTTTTTTTTGTATTTCAGACAATCCGAATAAGTTTTCAGATGTCACCCTGCTTTTTTAGCTTGGAAGCTTTTATTGAACCAATCAGAATGCTCAACTTGATGGCTACAATAGACCATTCGGTTCATGGCAGAAGGACCAGGGCATCGGTGATCATCGCCGAGGAACATTAGGGTAGGCGAGTATAATTAAATCTTTTTTTTTCATGGTTAATTTTATTATTTTATTTAATTTTCTTTTATAATTTTCTTGTAATTGTTTTTTTATTTTATTGTTACATTTTTTTCAGTAATATTTATTTTTTATTTTTAGTCATTTAGATTTTTTTTGTAATTAATATATTTGTTTCATAACTCCTGTTTTTTATTTTAATTTAATGTAGTGTTTTATTTTTATTTTTCATAGTGTTAGTGTAGGGGTTTTAGACATTGGGTGCCATGGGGATCCTTGAGGAACCCCATTGCACAATAGTGGTTAATTGTAGTTTGCCATGGGATCTATATATACCCCCCTGGTATAGGGTTAATTATGAATACCATGGAGTTTCTTTAAGGACCACCATGGTACTTAAGAGATAATTAGTAATACCATGGGGGTCCTTTAAGGACTCTATAGTACTTAGGGGTTAACTAGATATAACATTAGGGTTCTATATACTTATAGCACGTGAATTGTGTATAGCCACGCTAAAAATAATTTTAAGTTACTGTAACTTGCTAAAACTTTTTTTTACCATTTTATAGCATTTTTACCTATTCAGTGCTACTTTTTTATGTAAAAAATAACTAAACTTGATTGTGCACTGTAACTCATTCAGAAAAATATTTCTATGGGGCCCAGAGCCATACAGGAGGGAAAATAGATGCCTGTAATAAAGGGAAATTGCATATGAAAGTTAAAAATATAAACATAAAAATGTTACCACAGTGATCCTATAACATTATAACCTTTGGGTAGAGGCTGTATGTTCCTAGTTCAAAATTTCATATATATATATGCCATTCTATAAATGTCCATTTTTTTTCCATACAATTTAAAATGAAAAACAATTTCGCAGTCCAAATGAATAAGGGTCATTACTTAAATCTGGAGGCCTATTTGAGGCACTATTTTACTGTATATTATCCAGTAGGAGAACTAAGTAGGTAAATGAGATGCTTTTTCACAAATGTATTAATTAGAATGATGTGTCAAAGTTAGTACTTTCAATGCCAAAATTATTTCTCAATCCATTGTCAACCCACTATAAAACATGTAGAATATGAAGTAGAAACAGTTAAGAAATGTTTTTACACATAGAGGCTAAATCGGTTCATTTCCCCTGGAGGTTACAATAAAGTGTAAATTACTGGTTTAAATGGTCACTTTGGTGTGTTTGCAGTCATTTTTCATTTGCCTATTGAATAACTGATTAGAATTACAATCAGTATTTAAAAAAAAAAAAAAAAAAAAAAGCTTTTAAAAATTATATTTAGTGTGCATTTTCTGCAGATCTACTTCTCTCCACCACCTATCATGTGTCCAGTGGCTGGGAGAGAATTTGCCCTGGATGCTTTGCCAATAGAATTCTTTATCTGTAGGCTTTTTTAAAGGTAAAAGTAAATTAGATGGAAAAATGTTTAGGGCAGTCTAATGGGCAGATCCTTTTCCACCACCTTAGATATAAATTTTGCGTCTTTAGCACTGGTAACATTTGCGGGCTTGAAACATCAAAGAAAGAGATAGGACGTGGTTATGTTTATGACAACCGCAGGGATTTTGAGCCTGTAACTCACAATTGGAATGCGAGTAGCTAAAAGTAGCCAATTGAATATCAGTAACAATTACAGGCTTCATGTAATTGACATTTGGACAATTAAATAGAGCCCAATTTTGAGTTCCTCCTTTCTTCCTTGTGCAGGGGACTACACATTCCATGATGCCTTGCTGCATAAACTGCATCAAAGATTGAAACAATGTATTAGCTGCCTGTGGGTGGCCAAAACAATTTATTAATTTTATGCTAATTTTAGTAGGGATTTTCAGGGGTGTTAACTATCAAAATAAACTGCTTGCATACTCAATATATTTTGCAAACATTAGGGTACATTTAATAAGGCTTTGTTTTAGTTTTTTAATACAAAAAATGTTTTAATACACTACTGATTCTCCTCTATCAGATGCATTCATAATCCATGAAACTTACATATGCCTTTAAG
Organism: Discoglossus pictus; assembly: GCA_027410445.1. Lineage (NCBI taxonomy): Eukaryota > Metazoa > Chordata > Amphibia > Anura > Alytidae > Discoglossus > Discoglossus pictus. Next base: position 222,820,171 of record CM050164.1, on the reverse strand, counting down.
TTCCTAGTCTGGTCATTTTCAATATAATGCCAAGTGTTATGTTTTTAAACTATTTTAATCATGTAGTGCATATTAAAGAATATGGGTTAATATAGAGAGGACTTTTTTACTTATACAGACTTACAGAGAGCTCCATTTTCATAAATAACCCTTGTATTGTCATAACAAGAGTCATTTGTTCTCTATTTCATCCTGCATTGCAAGCAGAGACTATAAAGTGCCTTAAACTCGTTCAATTAATGCATCTAAAAATTTAAACACTGCAGATGGCAAAGAACAGAGCTCCATTAATGGGAAGTTTTGCGGTTTAGCTGTGTATCTTTTTTTTCTTTCACAGGAAAGTTCCGATTATTTATGGCTATAAGAAAATGACATCTATTGTAACGTAACCTCCGGAGAATTACCAGTGGATCTAAGTTGTCTCTGTAGCATCCCCTTTTCCGAAGAGTGCATTAAACACATTTATTTATATCAGATTGAAACTCTCTAATGAATATATACATAACACTATAATTAGGTCATTAATGTGTTTCAAAGTGAGCATTTTCTCTGCCAATGGATAAAAAGCTAGGTTGCTTTAATGGCGAAATGTTCAAGAGTGCTTTTTGATGGCTCTCAAATTGCCAGCCAATAAATTAATAATATATATACATTCTTAGATTAGATAATACAGTGGTGAAAAATCAGTCACTCTGTCTATATGCCAGAACATTATGTTAACAGATTGTTCAAGCACGTTGTAGCAATGGAGCATACTCATTGTGTGCTGGGCCTCCTGTTTGTACTAGTTTAACCTGGGGTGTGTTTCTGCCTATGTCAACGAGGCCCAGGCCTAGGGCAGCACATTTTCAGGGAGCAGCAGGCACAAAAATGTCTATATGCAGTGATATTTCTGTATGTAAGTTTACTTGACAATATATATATATATATATATATATATATATATATATATATATATATATACAGTGGCGGAGCTAGAAAATGGTGCAAAATTTTTGGGGCCCCCCTCAAAGGGATGTAAAAGAGGTCCCGCAAGGACTAGTAAAGCCTTTACTTATCGTCCCAACTGGTCCTAATCGCCGCCCCTCACTCAAATTAGACCCCCATGATGCGAGGGTCCCGACCGGGCCCCCCGCAAGGTCCCCACTTTAACCCAATTATACAGGGGTCCTGATCGGGTGTATCCCATTATGATTGGCTGAAAGCAATAGCGCCTTCCGATTGGCTGAAATATGATTGACAGTTACATCAGCCAATTAGAATGGGACATTTGCGCCTTTTGATTGGCTGAAATATGATTGACAGCAATTTCAGACAATCAGAAGGCCCCATTTCAAAATTTTGACCAGAGCATGCGCAAGAATCAGGTTTTTTTTTGAGGGGCCCTGCCTACAACCACTAAAGGAAGACCGGGCCTTTACTGGATGGGCATTTTGGACAGGTAAGTGGCCTATTAGGCCTTTATTATATTACATGTTGTATGTATTTAAGTATTAATTGTAATATTTATTTTTATTGTAAGTGTGACTGGACCTGTGGCCATTTTTGGAGGGCCCTGTCTGGGATAAAGCACGGAAGCCCAGCATCACTCGAGGAGCATTTGGGCAAGGCAAGTGGTATAATTTATTTATTTCTGTTGTTTTATTATTGTAATAGTGATGTGTTTTATTTTTATGTGAGTAGCTTTTTTTTTATTTTATTTAAGTAGTGGGGTGTTTTTACTTTATGTAGTGTTCCTTTTTTTCTTCTTTGTAATGTTGTTTTTTTTTTTCTGTAATCTAGTTTTTTTTTATATTCTGTAATTAGTTTAAAAAAAAAATGTTTGCAATTAGTGGAGTGTAAGGGATTTTATTAGGGGGTTAGGTAGGTAGTGTAGGGGTTAAAAGGTTAGGGTAGAATAAGCGCCCTCGTATCTCAAGACAGGTAATGTTTAGACATAAAAGTAAAGGCAGACTAGCGTGCCCCAACCTGAGGTTGTACCTTAAGGCAGCTCAATTGGCCCATCTGCCCAGGTTACACTCTGTTACCCACCAGCCATCCTGGGTATTCATAGAAAATCAGCAGATGCTCCCGCATAGCTGGGATAGGTTGATCTGGATTCCCAAGGAAATTACTCCCTTTCATATGCACCACAATCCTATGATCTCCCTAACTTTGCAGGCTTGGGGGTGGGCCAACTCCAGGTGTCGACTTAGCTCGGGTTTGTCTCCCTTACTATCAGTCACGTCCTTTCCACAAATCCTAAAGGACACGAACCCCATCTCCAAATTTTGGTGGACCTCTAGACTCCTAGACTGGGTAGGGAACTGGGTACAAAACGACAGACTGTTGACTTATGACCAATTCTGCATGATCCACGACCTACCAGCCACGAAAACCTATAACTACTTGAAAATAAGAAGTTGGGTTAGCAAAACTCTGAGAGAGTTAGGACTACCTAGGCCCTCCTGGATATCTGTTATATGTAGAAGCCTTCCTCTCATGAAGGGGGTATTGGGTTCGCTATACGGCATTTTTCGAGACTCCACCAGCAGCCAAAAACCTACATTTATGAAACAATGGGAAAAGGACCTGGGGGTGGAATGGGATTGGGACAAGTGGACAGAATCCTGCTCCAACCTCTCCAGAGGTTCCCTCAATGCAGCTCTGCTAGAGACGGCTGTTAAAGTACTGCATAGAGCCTACTGCACGCCTGATAAATTGCAGAAGTTTAAACCACATGAGAGCAATAAATGCTTTAGGGGCTGCCAACAAGTGGGGGACCACATTCACATTTGGTGGTCATGTCCAACTACACAGGAAACATGGAAACAACTAGCACAATTAGCCTCCACACTATTTCAAAAGGTGGTCTCGCCCTCTATGGAGTCATACCTGTTGGGAATGAACATCAAGAACCTCTCTCAATCCCAAAATAAACTATTCCAATTAATGGCACTGGCATCCAAAATATACATAGCCAGCAGATGGAAAAAAGAGACACTAAACTTTCAGGAGATAGTCAAGAAGATCAATTACCTTTTTATCAATGAGAGACTGACTCATATTATCATGGATAGCCTTCACCAGTTTTTGGCAATCTGGGAACCTTGGGTAGCGTCCTCATTAAGTGTTCCCTTGAGGGAACGCCCAAATCCTGATTCAGAGAAGGCAAGGAGGGGGCAGGGAGTAAGGAGTCCCGGAGGTTCTTCGGCTGCACTACTAAGGTAAAGGTCTAGTGATGATCAGTGGGGTATTTTAGTGAGGATTATAAGGGACAAGTTTAGCAGAAACCAGTTTATCTATTTTAGCCTAGTTGGCTAAAAAGTTTATATATTTAGTAAACAGCATTATGGTTTGACTATTCATGTCAATGTCTATTCTTATGTGTTATCTCTGCCTTTCTTTCTCCTACACTTTCATTTGTTGTTTATTTTACTGTGCATTATGTTATACTTTGATAGAAATTTTAAGTTATTATACATGATACTTTATAACTAAAAATGTAAAAGAAAAGAAGGTGAAGTCAGTTCATCATTGGTTAATGTTTGCTGTGTGAACCTGTATAAATTGACTGACGGAATTATTGATCAATATGTTTTATATGTTGTTGTAAACCTTCTAATAAAGAAAATTAAAAAAAAAAAAAAAAAAGGTTAGGGTAGGAGTTGGGTAGGTAGTGTAAAGTTTAATAGGGTAGGGTAGGAGCGGTTTTATAGGATAGGGGTTTACTGGGTACATTTGGGGTAAATAGGCACAGTTAGAGTTAAATAGAACTAGATAGGGTTAAATAGGGATAGTTGGGGTTAAATAGGAATAGATAAGGTTAAATAGGTACAGCTAGGGTTAAATAGGACTAGATGGGGTTAAATAGGTACAGTTAGGGTTAAATCGGACTATATATGGTTAAATAGGGACAGTTAGGATAAAATAGGTACAGTTAGGGTTAAATAGGACTAGATAGGGTTAAATTGGCATGTGAGGGTTAAATAGGTTAATTAGGTAGAGGGGGTTAATTAGTTGGGGGTTATTTGGTTAGAGGGGGTTAATTAGTTAGAGGGGGGTTAATAGAATGTATAGGGTAGGATAGGGGTTAATAATGTAAGGTAGGGGTTAATAGGGTAGGGGTTTATTGGAAATAGTTAGGGTTAATGGGGTATAGTTAGGGTTAATGGGGTATAGTTAGGGTAATAGTGTAGTGTAGTGCTTAGACTTTCAGGACCCACGAGATGGGATTTTGAATTTTCAGTGCAGCCGGGACCCGATGAGGACCCCCGCTGCAAGGGTTAATGTGAGGACCCCCAGCATTGGGTGTTGTTAATGTTAGGTGCCGCGGGGGTACTGTAAGTCCTCGGTTTGCGCATTAGTGTGCTGCGCATTAGTGCGCTGTGGCGGGTAATTTTAATTTTTAAACGCATCGGGTGTCCTGATTTGGACCCCCTCTGCAAGGGTTAATGTGGGGACCCTCCTGGGGTCCCAAAGGGGACCCCACAGCATTGGTGGTTAATGATTAACCATTTGTGTGCCGCGGACCCTTTAAGGACCCTGCGGCAGCACATTTTTAATTTTTAAATGCTGCAGGGGTCCTGATCGGAAAACGAGGCTGAGCAAAGCCAGACACGTGGGACTTAGAAAATACACAACGGCAAAGACACTAACACTTACACCAACAACGACAGGCATGCAAGACTTTGAAAATAAAACAAACGGCAGTTAGCATGCGCCACACAAACAGTCAGCAGACACACAGAAGAGAAACACACAGGAAAGGGACAGGGGGGAGATGCTGGAAAGAGACACAGGGCATTCCCAAGCACAAAACTTGCAGGTTAATAAACCCTGCAATGAGCGGCCCATACAGTAGGTGGGAAGAAAGCCAAAGGCGCTCATTGCGAGCCAAGCGATGAGTGCTGAAGGTGCTCAGAGAAGGAAAAGCCTCACATTATGTGGCAAACAGCAATGCCTGGTTTACAATTTTATGCTTGTAATTTTTTGACGGGCAATTCGCTAGTATATATATAAACACATATAAATGCATGATTTGAGACAAAGAAAGGTGAAAGGAGGAGCTGCAAGTGAGGGATGGGGAGAACACAAATCTGAATAGCCTAGGGAAGCAAAAAAGCTAAATACGCCGGGTTTAGCACTGGTGCAAAATGTCACCTTTCTCATTATAAAAGTAGCATTGGCATTTAGGGCTGGGTTCTCCTGTACTGTTTAATACACCACATTGCACACTATTCTATTGGAAGAATTAGAATCAATTGTCATGCAATATAGTTAGAAAGTTAAAGAAAATGAAAACAACTTTTAATTGATTTACTATTTTATTCATCTATGTGCACTCCTGTGCTCCACCATTGTGTCCAGTTCTTTCTGTTAAGTTTCAACTTCTAAGGCCCTGCTTTACAAGACATATACACAAAGTTGATTATATTTGTAATAAAATTACATAGGTGCATTCTGTTATATTCCAATTTTCTAATTTAGTCTCCGTTAGTCTCAGTTTTTCTCTTCTTCTGTTTAAGAAGGATAAGTTCACAAAGATGGAGATCCTATGAGACAGCAATGCCGGAGCTACAACAATTGCATGTCATAGGTTATATTCAGGGGTGTAGGCGCCAGAATAATTCGGGGGGGGGGGGGGGGGGGGGGATCCAGCTCATTGTATACACAGGCCGTAAAATAGCTTATATATACATACATACAAACATAGAAAAATCTGGGCCCCCCGCAGCCCTCCCCCTCCCCAATTATATTTGTCCATTATGAGTTCTTTTTTCAAATGGAAATAGTTCATGTCAGTGAACCTTTAGTGCTCACACTACGTTAAGGAATGAAATGGTAATTCTGACTGCACATACTTGTCTTAAGCAGGTCAAGAGACCTGTTTTTCCCACATAACTTCTCAGTAAACAACATTTGCACTGTAGCTAAGGTTTCTGGGTTGTTGTTGTTTAGTCATTTAGTCGTGCGGTCGACTCTTCGTGACCCTGTGGATTGCAGCATGCCATGCACATCTTGTGTTTGGTTGTGCTCATCCAGAAAGTTTTCATGGTGAAGATACTGGAGTGGATTGCCAGTTCCTTCTTCATTGGACCGCGATTTGTCTGACCACTTTGCTATGACCTGCCCATCTTGGGTGACCCTACATGGTATAGCTCACAGCTTCACTGAGGTATACAAGCCCATTCAAGGTAGCAATGCAAAATGGGAGGATTCTGGGTAGTGACATACAAATGAGGATCAAAACATACCATCTTTTTGCTTCCGGCATGCTTAACATGGAAAACCATTTAGGACTATGGACCTTGTTCTCAGGCGGCTTAAAAACATAGCCTTTAGTTAGGGTACACTGGTACACCTATTGTTTCTTTTCTAATAAATCACTATTTCGGTGCTATGGTTATCCATACAGTATGTTGCAAACTTTGGTCATAAACAAGCTACCCCTGAGCACAGATTTGCACCAAGCTTTCAGTGACAAAAATAGACTTCCTTATACCCTGTCTATGAGTTTGGCACAAAATTTATATATATATATATATATATATATATATATATATATATATATATAGTAAATAAATAGTACATTTGTGTTCACATTTGAATGTCAAATCTTGTTTCATTCCCAGAATTCAGAGAAATACAGTTATTACACTGCACTCTGGGAACCTTGGCAGGGACATGAAAATGTACCCACAAAGATTTAATTCTTGCAATCCATAACCATATTAAACACACATATATATATATATATATATATATATATATACACATACCGTATATATCCGAGTATAAGCCGACCCGAGTATAAGCCGAGGCACCCATTTTACCACAAAACACTGGGAAAAATAAGTGACTCGAGTATAAGCCGAGGGTGGGAAATGTGCTTCCCCCTGTGTCCCTCTTGTGCCCTCTGTGTCCCCCTCTTGTGTGCCCTTTTCTTGTATCACCCCTCTCTCTCTCCCCTGTGTCTCTTCTCCCCTCTCCCTCCCCAGTGTCTCTTCACCCCTCTCCCTTCCCTGTGTCTCTTCCCCCCTCTCCCTTCCCTGTGTCTCTTCCCCCCTCCCTTATCACCCTCCTCAACCCCCCTTCTCATTCTCAACCTCCCTCCTCAACCCCCTCCTCATCCTCAACCTTCCTCCTCATCCTCAACCTCCCTCCTTATCCTCAACCTCCCTCCTCATCCTCAACCTCCCTCCTCAACCCCCCTCCTCATCCTCAACCTCCTCCTCATCCTCAACCCCCTCCTCATCCTCCCTTCTCAACCCCCCTCCTTAACCCCCCTCCTTATCCTCAACCCCCTCCTCAACCCCCCCTCCTTATCCTCAACCCCCTCCTCAACCTCACTCCTCAACCTCAACCCCCCATTCTCATCCTCAACCCCCCATCCTAAACCCCCTTCTCAACCTCCCTCCTTAACCTCAACCCACCCATCCTCATCCTCAACCCCCTCATCCTCAACCCCCTGCTCAACCTCGTTCTCAACCTCCCTCCTCAACCCCATCCTCATCCTCAACCCCCTCCTCAACCTCCCTCCTCAACCTCAACCCCCCCATCCTCATCCTCAACCCCCCCCATCCTCAACCCCCTCCTCAACCTCAACCCCCCATCCTCATCCTCAGCCCCCATCCTCAACCCCCTCCTCAACCTCCTCCTCAACCTCCCTCCTCAAACTCAACCCCCCTCCTCAACCTCCCTCCTCATCCTCCACCCCACCTCCTCATCCTCAACCCCCCTCCTCATCCTCAACCTCCCTCCTCAACCTCAACCCCCCATCCTCAACCCCCCATCATCAACCCCCTCCTCAACCCCAACCCCATCCTCATCCTCAACCCCCCCATCCTCAACCCCCTCCTCAACCTCCCTCCTAAACCTCAACCCCCCTCCTCAACCTCCCTCCTCATCCTCCACCCCCCTCCACATCCTCAACCCCCCTCATCATTCTAAACCCCCCCAGGCGTCGGCACCCAGTATATGCTAATGACGTGACGTCACATGCGCGCCACGTCATTAGCATTGGCCTGGTCAAGACGCCGGAAGGAGCGGAGGCCGGAGCAGAAGCTGAAGATGGGGAAAGTGAGGGGAAAGGGAGAGGGGGAGGTATTTAGAGGGGTAAAGTGAGGAGGGGGGGTTAGAATGAGGAGGGGGGTTTAGAATGAGGAGGGAGGGTTAAGGATGAGGAGGGGGAGGGAAAGAGACACGGGGTGGTTAGAGAGACACGGGGGGGGGGGGGTAGAGAGACATGGGGGTTAGAGAGACACCCGGGATGGTAGAGAGACACAGGGGGGTTAGAGAGACACGGGGGAGTTAGAGAGACATGGGGGGGGGGGGGGGGAGTGACTCGAGTATAAGCCAAGGGGGCCCTATTTAGCCTTTAAAACAGGGCTGAAAAACTCGGCTTATACTCGAGTATATACGGTATATACATATATACACTCTGATTCATATAAATATTTCATATATTTGTATGTATTAAACAGAGGATTCCAAGAAAGAAGAATATTGAACAACTGTGGCCTTCCCTTCAATTGAGAAAAATTACTACAGGCTATAAATTACAGCCATTGATGTTTTACTGGAATTGCATGGTATTGCTCATTAAGATCCCTATTACATTCGGGCTATGTGTTAAAACATAGCCCGTAACTCCTAATTTAAGTGTTACAGGTATTAAATTAGCCCTGTAACGTTGCTCGCAGCAGACTTTGCATTTTAACCAGCAGGACGGCGAGAATATGTGTGGAGCAATTTTGAACTTTGCACACGTACATTCTTTGATCTGACGAGCTCGTAACTGCTACTTGTTCAATTTAGCTATTAAATTGCAACGTGGTCACTCACGAGCAAGCACGTAACATGCAAGTGGAGCCCAAAGGCCAACGTGTGGTTGAGAGCACCCACAAGGGGGATAATGCCCAATACGTAGCACATGTAATGCAAATAACAACACTCTACTGTACATTTATTAAAAGGGAAAGTGATGTTATAATACTACAGTTGTATTATGTTAATTTAGATAGCCCTACCCCTGGGTGGCTCTACTCTAGTCGCAATATTTCATTTAGGGTGTGGAGAGATCTGGAGCTTATATAGCCTGGGGGCATGATTGAAAAAATGTATTCATTATTTAAATGCAAAGTAAAGGTGTAATAAATGTTTTTTCTTATCAAGCTCTTGCTAAATATTCTTAAGACATCTTTTTATGAGCGCAGTCTGCTTCATACCCTCCCACAATATTAAGATGAGAATGGGACATATGCAGACCACTGTGATCTCACTGTTCCAGAGAAGCAGCCAGAGGAAATAAAATCTGTCCACCCACTTGACTCTAATCGATAAAATGAGTCAAACCACCAAATTATGTATTGAGGTGAAATAAGGTTTCTTCATATGATTATCATCCCCCAGGCTATGGTTACTAATCAGGGCTATCTAGCACTAGAATCTGTCTTATTGTACTGTCACTGACCTAGATAACACATGTGGAAATTTGGAGAGCAACGATTTGGGAACTGTGGTGTTAGGGTGGTGGGTACAGACTGCTAAGGTTAAAACCTGCTTCATTATGGGTGCTTGAGTGTTTGGATTGTTTTTATAATGGGGCAAAACTTGTGTTACAGAATGAAAGGTGATTGGTAAGTACTACAAAAATCCACACATGTAACCTGTGTTCATATTATCACTAAACTATGATATAGTCTTTTCATTTAAATCTAGATTATGTAAGAGCTTCTAGTAACAGTGATCTGGAGGCTATATATAAAAATATTGTGAAATACAACAAGGTGGAAAAGCCTGCAAACTGGGTGGGCTACATTGTAATTAGCAATGGCCATTTTTTTATGTACACTGGACCCAATGGAACTTCACAGTATATCCAATCACAGTTAACATATAAATAATTTAGGCAAAATCTCTCATCCGTGCTGTTTGTTGGGGATAATGCTGCTTATTGTAGGAAATCATTAAACATCAATAAAGGGATCATTAGCACAATGACGCCCTCACTGAGCAGTGAGAGCTGCAAAATTACCACTTAATCCAACTGTGAGAGCAGCAGCCTGAGCTCTCTGTAATGGGTGTCAGTAAGATTGATTGGCTGATGCCAAAGGTTACCAAAGCAAATGGTGACCCAGACCACTAATGCACTTGTAACTCCTTGAAACACTTTAGTGCTAGTTAAACAGAAGATGCCCTCCAAACCACATGGATTCTCTTCCACAGACTATTTAAAAGTCTTGCTTTGAGGAGCCATATCCTCATGAAAACAATAGAAATGATTAAAGTAATAATGCACTTTGAAAGCTGCCTCAATTTTATATGCAGCTATGGGCTTACAAAGTCAATTTACTGAAGGAAAATGGAATTACTACTTAATATGCTTCTGAGTTAACAATCCATTTCAATGCCTGGTATGAAATTGAGATGTAAGGGTAGGCAATGGTAAACCAAACGACAAACTTCATAGGCAACTATTCTACGATATCCATACCCATTTTGTCTTGAAATATTTTCGCATCATAACTATGTTTTCATAGAGGAATTTATATGGAAAGAAGGAGGATAGGTGGTAAAAGCTGAAGTATGCATCAGGAAAAGGAGAGAGAGAGGTATATGGGCAAAGGGTTAATGTGAGTAGTTGTGGATAGAGATAAGGGGCATGTTGAAGCTAATGTTTGAGAGTATATGGTGAAGGGGTGAGCATAAGTGATGGGATATGGTGTTAAATACATGCACACCTATTGTCCCAAACCAATGTATGATGTATATGCAGATGTATGAGGCTCTGCTTTTTGTGACAGGGTCATATAAATCTACATAGATATAATTATATAAAACCCATTGTTGCCATGTAGGATTAAAGGATGTTAAATGTTTACTTACATATGTCTGATTTCTGGGTCTTTTGTTAAGAATTGAATTACCTGGTATTTCAGGGTTGGACTATTATTTGGTTTTATATACATGCAAATGTGTAATACACAGAGTTATACTGATGGACTCCAACTCATGCACATAAACATATAGATAAACTGAGCTACACACAAGTTTCCTTCTTGGATAGTTACAGCTGAAAATACCTTTACATTTGCTTTAAACACATAAAGGGTTAATATAAACCACTACAACACAATACAATGCAGCGTGTGCTCTGCCACTAATGTGCCTGCAGATAAGCCCATTGAAAGTCTGAGAATTCAGCAGAGAAGCAGCTGGGGAAGGGGGATTTGTGGTGATATTTTCAAACAAACTGCAGCAATTAGCGGCCATCTCTGCAGGTCTGCACCAATAACTTTGCGGTCTCTCCCATCTAATGAGACTTCTTACCAGCCCTGGGTAACATCTGCAGTGACCTCCTCATACTTCACCTTGGCCACATACCACATAGCGATACCAAGAATGATTTGAGGTATTAAGGAAAATTACTTATTGCAAGTTAGTGGGTTAATGAGAAACCCACGTAAGATTTGGAAGACTAAAATAATGGAAGTGTGGTTATTTTTTTTCTTCATCCCTCATCTGTCATGCTTTAAATTATTGGAAAGCTGATGGACTCTTGCTGTTAATTATTTGTTCAATCGTATGAATTTTCCTTAGGCAGACTGTGCTGTGGAGAAAACCACACTGGCTACCCTTGATGAGGTAACTTAACCCATCTGCTGCTGTAGCCCATCTGCTTCTGTGCTGTAAAAAAATGAGACAAAGATAAATCATTTCAGAACTTTTTCCACCTTTAATGTGACCTATAAACTGTACAACTCAATTGAAAAACAAACTGAAATCTTTTAGGTAGAGGGAAGAAAAAATATAATAAAAAAATAATATGGTTGCATAAGTATGCACACCCTTAAACTAATACTTTGTTGAAGCACATTTTGATTTTATTACAGCACTCAGTCTTTTTGGGTATGAGTCTATCAGCATGGCACATATTGACTTGGCAAGATTTGCCCACTCTTCTTTGCAAAAACACTCCAAATCTGTCAGATTGCGAGGGCATCTCCTGTGCACAGCCCTCTTCAGATCACCCCACAGATTTTCAATCGTACTCAGGTCTGGGCTCTGGCTGGGCCATTCCAAAACTTTAATCTTCTTCTGGCGAAGCCATTCCTTTGTTGATTTGGATGTATGCTTTGGGTCGTTGTCATGCTGAAAGATGAAGTTCCTCATCATGTTCAGCTTTCTAGCAGAAGCCTGAAGGTTTTGTGCCAATATTGACTGGTATTTGGAACTGTTCATAATTCCCTCTATCTCAACTAAGGACCCAGTTCCAGCTGAAGAAAAACAGCCCCAAAGCATGATGCTGCCATCACCATGCCTCACTGTGGGTATGGTGTTCTTTTGGTGATGTGCAGTGTTGTTTTTGTGGCAAACATATCTTTTGGAATTATGGCCAAAAAGTTCAACCTTGGTTTCATCAGACCATAACACCTTTTCCCACATGTTTTTGGGAGACTTCAGATGTGTTTTTGCAAAATGTAGCCTGGCTTGGATGTTTTTCTTCGTAAGAAAAGGCTTTTGTCTTGCCACTCTACCCCATAGCCCAGTGATATGAAGAATACAGGAGATTGTTGTCACATGTACCACACATCCAGTACTTGCCAGATATTCCTGCAGCTCCTTTAATGTTGCTGTAGGCCTCTTGGTAGCCTCCCAGACCAGTTTTCCTCTCGTCTTTTCATCAATTTTGGAGGGAGCTCCAGTTCTTGGTAATGTCACTGTTGTGCCATATTTTCTCCACTTCACTGTGTTCCATGGTATATCTAATGCCTTGGAAATTATTTTGTACCCTTCTCCTGACTGATACCTTTTAACAATGAGATCCCTCTGATGCTTTGGAAGCTCTCTGTGGACCATGGCTTTTGCTGTGGGATGCTACTATGAAATTTTCAGGAAAGACCAACTAGAGCAGCTGAACTTTATTTGGGGTTAATCAGAGGCACTTTAAATGATGGCAGGTGTATGCTGACTCCTATTTAACACGATTTGGAATGCGATTGTTTAATTCTCACAGCTACATCCCCAGTTATAAGAGGATGTGCAGACTTATGCAACCACATTATTTTTCTTTTTTCTTTTTCTTCCCTCTACCTAAAAGATTTCAGTTTGTTTTTCAATTGAGTTGTACAGTTTATAGGTCACATTAAAGGTGGAAAAAGTTCTGAAATTATCCATCTTTGTCTCTTTTTTACAGCACAGAAACCTGACATTTTAACAGGGGTGTGTAGACTTTTTATATCCACTGTATACATGACTTCCTCTGGGCATGACATGGTTAGTAAAAGCAAGTTATACCAATTTCTTTAAATAATTGATTAGGGCATACACCTCTACTTAGACCCTTGTTTTTGTACACTTTGTCGACGGGCATAAATGAACATGATGAACATGAGTTGGAATGATAAGTTCAGTATGCAACAACTTTGTATTTCTGCTTATTTATATATATATATATATATATATATATATATATATATATATATATATATATATACACTGCACGCTATATGTACTCTGATTATTCATCTGAATTACTGAAATTCATACCCCAATCTTTACATATATATATATATATATATATATATATATATATATTTGACTTTGTAATTGAATTGCTACCTGTTTGGTTGTTTCTGCACCTGTACAGCCGGTTTCTGACATTGGTAACCATATTTATGCCTCTGGTCCTTCTGCTTTGATGAACCCTGATTTATCCTGCATTCTGTTTTCATGATGGTATTTAGCTCTTTAGTTATAAAATAAACCTTGCAGTAAAGTACCTCCAATCTCTTTCAAACTGTGGCAAAGTCTGGAACTGAGAACAATCCAGTGGTCTTTTTAGTGCCTATATTCACTGGTAGAGTCTGGCCATATATGCTGCACTTCTTGCCTCAGTTAAAATTTAACAATAACAACAGCCCAAACATTGTGGGAAAACAAGCAATGTTCAGTGTAAGTTTTTCCCAATATATATATATATTTATTTTGGATATACAGTATAGTATGTGTAAATATTTAGTGGGTGAAAGATCTTGATTCAGACCCAGGTCCATCTATTGACTATCTTTCTAAAGTTCTCAACAAGATATGGACATGTGGTCATAGAGGATCTGTTCTCCAATCCTTTATATTAATCTACTTTTTTCACCAATATATATATTTTACAGTAAATGTAAAATGGTCAACTTTTTTTTACATTAAAAGACAGTATTGACAGTTAATATGCAGGCCTGATAAAGCTATTGAGAAATAATGTATTATGCACAATTTGTCAGTTATCTATAAATCTGACTCCATTAAGAGAAACAGTCTAAACATATAAAGCCTCCACAAAGCAAATTGTTAAATATATGGTTTAAAAATGTAACACATTCTGGGAAGAGTTTAGCACATTAACAGAGAAGTTGTGGGAATTTCCTGTAACACCTATTTGCGCTAACCACATGATATTCCTTGGTGTGCTCTTCTTATCCGACTCTGTTAAACAAAACAAGATAATTTTGTTAACCCAATGTCTTCTGAAAAGAGTACAATGTATTTTTGAAAGACTCAGCACTGTTTTACTATTAGTATCGGCACAAATATATATGTGTACACTCACACTCGCAAGCACACACATTTATATATATGTATATATGTGTGTGCATTTCAGGTAAAATTATTCAAAGAAACAAATAAACAAACATTTTCTCAAATACGGTACATATTTAGGTTTGGTATATGAGTCACTTCACCTGTAGTATTATCTCTGAGATCTCCTATGGTGCTACAAGAGCGTCAATATATGTCTGTTCATGTTTATAGACACTGAATAGTATGTAGGAGAGGACATTACTGCATATGAATCTATGAGCCAGAGTAGTGAAGGAGAACTACATCCCAAATGCGATGTCTCTCGACCCATCACAGTACTGAATGAATGTTCTGCACTCCATAGATTAATAGTAGCCACTGGACATATTGCCTTTATTAGTGCACTCATATGGCTTTTTTGTACATTTTTTTTTTTTTTTTAATTTTACTTCAGTTTCTACAAATAACAAACAGATATTACAAAATTATCCAAAACACAAATATACATATACAAGATATATTTCAGTCATACAAAAACAAACAAAAAAAAGGGTTATGTCTTATGAGTTTAAAGAATGGAAATATTTATCCCAAATCAGCCAACTGTTAATCCTGGATAAAACAATGCCCATGTCGTATAGATTCCTTTCTAATTCTCTGTTCTTTTTGAAAATTGTTAATACTTCATTCAGTGATGGAATAAGTTCTGATTTACAGCATTTGGCAATAAGCCATTTGTCTACTGAGACTACCTGTATAATTAAAGCTTGTTCTTCCATCTTAAGCTTATTGTCCATGATGTGAAGAATAGCCATTTCCCATGTCGGCTTAATGATTTTACCGCAAATTTTAGAAATATATTCAAAAATCAAACTCCAAAGTTTCTTAATGGGGTCACAGTCCCACCAAATATGTTTGTGCGTCCCCTGCTGATTACAAAGCCTCCAACAAAGCCCCCTATTAGGATTATTGTTAATAATTGCTATCTTTACTGGGACAAAGTATCACCTCTAAATCACTTTAAAATTGACTTCTCTATATGCTTGATATTTTCTGTGAGAACGCAAACGCTCTAAACCAATTTTCCAGGTCAATTAAGTTATTACATTCTTTTTCCCATTTAAGCATACCTGGAGATTTTCCATCTTATCCTGTTTTCTTAATATTTCATAGCATTTGGAAATTATATGTTTCCTGTCATTATAAAGTACTAACTTTTCGAAATTGGTTAAGGATCTGTTTGAGGTAATTAACTATTTCGAATTTAAAATAACTTTTTTTAACTCTTTCATATTCCAACCATTTAGACGATGGAAAACTAAAATCAGCACATAATTTGGAAAAAGACCTAATTTCACCTTTATCGAACAGATTTCCGAATGTCTGTATATTCCAATTACTCCAATGACAAGTTAAGAACATTACTTACACCTAACAATGACATTTCCGAACACAGAATTGTCAAAAGGTTTAGTTTTTTCTTCCATTTAAACCACAATTTAAACCCTGATTTAATTATTATTGACGTAATATTATTATTGGGAAATTTATCATACCAAAGCCAATCTCTTAATGATAAGCCCTTAGCTAAACATTGTTCTATAGTTATCCACTTATTTTGTTTTGTTTTAGCGGACCAGGGTATAAAATAAGATAGCATTGCAGCCATATAATATTATTCAACACAAGGGGACGCAATGCCTCCTTTTATAAAGCTCTTCCTAACAATCCTTGAATTAATTCTAGATTTGTTCCCATTATATATAAATTAATTAATCAAGGTTTGGTATTTTTTGCTATTGCTTTTGACTACAAACTGAAAGATAGAATCACCAGAGGTATGACAATGCCAGGCAAGCAGGGTCAAGATGAGGTGGTGATCAAGCATGCTATGGAACAAAAGGTACTTATAGAGCACTCTGGAACAATTGGCACAGTGAGAAAATGTAGCCAGAGGTAAGTAGCAAAGAGGGTTCAAGTGCTGGTAGAGTGGCCCTGAAAAGTAGGCCCCAGTAATGTTCAAGACAGCACATCATAGCCTCTTCCAATGCCCCCAGGTCTCTTCTACTGTTTTCTGCATGGGTTCTACACTTGAGAGTGATATTCTAGGTGGAACCCTTCCAACTTGGTGGTGGGAACTAATGTAATTGCTGTGGATAACAAGGAAAGTAGCCAATTTCTTTGAAGTCACGGTTTGACAATAAAAGGTTTGTACAGCTTGGAAAAAAAATATTCTGAACAGGCATGAACATACTCTGAACTTAAGCTTGTAGCAAAATAAGTGATTACAGTCTTTTATGAAAACTTTTTATGGAATATCTGTAGTCAACCAAGCCCTTAACTTTAGTCCCAAATTTCTTATTTTGTATTTCAAAATAGTTTTTCCTTATCATCTACAAAAGTTTATTTCGATGAAAAAAACAATAGTAAGTTAAGAAAGTTAGTAATAACAACACAAAATTTGATGAAAATCAGAGTGTTTAGTGTACCTTAGCATATCTAATTAATTTAAACACATTATCAAACAAGGATTCACTTAACTTGTTTTGTATTCAAAAGACTGGTAATAAAACACAACCTTATGCAAACACTCCTTGCTATTACCGTATATATCATGTAGAGGTAATACATTTGTTCATATTACCTTTTAGAACTGTGTAAGACACAATATTTTAAAGATATGGTAAAAATATGGGGGTGCATCATACCTCTATGCCATACCCCCTCTTTTATTCATATGATAGATTCCTCTTTCTCTCACTTTTATTTATTATCTCATTCTTTCTCATCCTCGCTCCAACTCACCCTGGCTCGCTAACCCCTCCTCTAGCTCCCATTAACTCTTTTTCACTCTCTTATGCTCTCTGTATGTATATATATATATATATATATATATATATATATATAATAGCGACTTGCCCGTCAAAAAATGACAGCAATGAGATGTTTATGTTTGGAAAGTTGTTTAGTTATTAATATACGTATTTGACACTTGTAAGGTTTTAGTTATGATGAAATAAGTGCTATTGGGATATAAAAAATGTTTATTTTTGTAAAATGTTCTTTTGTTCAACATTAACTGTTAAAGCATTTTGTATTAAAAGTATTAACATTTCAATGTAAGAACAGTTGAACTTGAAATTAATCAGTATTGTAAACTTGAGGTAATGATTTTTTAACATGCACGTTCTATCTGAAGAATTGTTAACTTAAATATACATTGAATCCAGAGAAAGGCAAACAGTAAATACCCTCCTTGAAACGTAGCCAATTGTATCAGAGAGGGAAAAAAAAAAAATCCTTCCTGACCCTATTAACTGGCGATCAGATTACTCCCTGGATTAATGTTTGACATAAAAGACAACATTTACATTGTGACTTAAAACGTGATTGAGCTCTTAACATGAACTTTGTAATATGTCTAAGTAAGGAACTTGAAAGTATATTTTTTGAAACTTGAACTTTCTTATCTGTCTAAGTAAGGAACTTGAAAAAATGTTTTTTAAACTTGTAACATTACAAACAGTAACATAGTTAATTAACATTTTAACATAATTTGTAAAAATAATGCAAGGCAAGTGTTTTGTGAAGCTAATCATCCATAAACAGTACTTCCATTAATTATGAATAAATTGTTTATTGATTTGTATTTTTCAATGGTTGACCTCTGTTTGTTACTGTGATTTAAAACGTGGTTGACCTCTTAACATGAACTTTGTAATATGTCTAAGTAAGGAACTGGAAAGTATATTTTTTGAAACTTGAACTTTCTTATCTGTCTAACTAAGGAACTTGAAAATATTTTTTTCAAACTTGTAACATTAGAATCAGTAACATAGTTAATTAACATTTTAACATAATTTGTGAAAATAATGCACGGCAAGTGTTTTGTGAGGCCAATCATCCATAAACAGTACTTCCATTAATTATGACTGAATTGTTTATTGATTTGTATTTTTCAATGGTTGACCTTTGTTTGTTGCTGTGATTTAAAACGTGGTTGACCTCTTAAGATTAACTTTGTAATATGTCTAAGTAAGGAACTTGAAAGTATATATTTTTAAACTTGAACTTTCTTATCTGTCGAAGTAAGGAACTTTAAAAAAAATGTTTCAAACTTGTAACATTAGAAACAGTAACATAGTTAATTAACATTTTAACATTTGTGAAAATAATGCAAGGCAAGTGTTTTGTGAGGCTAATCATGCAACAGTACTTCCATTAATTATGACAGAATTGTTTATTGATTTGTATTTTTCAATGGTTGACGTTTGTCGCACATATAGTTTGCTTTGTGGAAAAGTGGTTCTCTAAAAAGAGAACGCAAGAACTTGAACTTGTTGCACGCTGTGTAAGCACTGTTCTGTATGTGTTTGACAATTTAATGTAGTTTAACAGTAAAATATTGTTTTTGTAAATGCAATTTCTTTTGCGTAATAATGACCTTTTTAAGGGAACGGAGTGTATTTGTTGTAAAAAATTGGTGGTTATATTGTGGTTTTTTATATTTTTGCATTTGCTTTTAAATTTGTTTTTCATGGCTTTTGTTTCTTTAATGAAAAGTTAAAGTACTTCATAGTAGACATTGTTTTGAGTAAAAATACGTCCATCTTCTAATAAATCACCTTGACTTTCATTCTTTTCAATGTAAACTTTAATAGCCTGTGGATTTTTGCACCGTAATAACGCAACCTACAAATAGTGGTTGTTCTAAGAAAATACCCACAGATTTGAACGTTTGTCCTTGTGATTTATTAATGGTCATGGCAAATGCCATAATGATGGGAAATTGTCTTTTTTGAAGTGTAAAAGGGAGACTTCTTTCACTTGGTGCTAAATCTATTCTTGGTATGAAAACTCTCTCTCATTTATGGGTACCAGTTAAAATTTCAGCACCTATGAAATGGTCCTTTAATTGTTGAACAATTAATCTTGTCCCATTGCATAGGCCTTTTTTGGGGTTCATATTTTGCAGTAACATGACAATTGCACCTTTTTTTAGCTGCAAAATATGTGGTGGCATTCCAGAAGGAGTTAGTGAGTTTATGAATTCAGTGGAAAAGTTTGCCTGACTTTCATTGTCATCAGCAAGTACAGAATCAGCACTGTGATAATTTCTTTGGGGTGCATTCATTTTTTTAAAGATTTCATTATTGAGGATTAATGCATCCTTATTTTTACACGTCAGTATGACTTGGTTGTCAAGCTCTGAATATTCCTGGTTATTTATGCTACCTTCAAATATAGCCAAATAATATCTTGGTGACAAATCATATGAGGTGGGATCTGCACAGTGTCGTCAGATAAATTTGGTATTTTTTCTGTTCTGCCTTCTCCAATTTTAATAAGCCAATCATTGAAATCAGTTTGGCCTTCTGATCTCATGTTTTGTTGCAGTTGAAGATGGGTAAAATGTTTCCATAGTGGGCTTGACTTTATACAGTTTTCGATAATGTCAGTTCGATTTCCATGTACAACGACAGGTAATGTTTGTCTAAAATCGCCACCTAACAACATTACCTTTCCACCAAATGGAAAAGTATTATCCATGACTTCACGAAGCAAACAGTCAATACATTGGAAGGCATAGCATGACATCATTGTGGCCTCATCTATTATAATTAATTTACTTTTTTTCATTTTTTTTTGCTTGTAATGATGTCATGCGAATATCTGACACAGAGGTTTCTAAAATAGACACTGGCAGTTTAAAGCCATTATGTACAGTTCTTCCACCTTCTAACAAAAGAGCAGCAATTCCAGTAGTGGCAAAACTCGTGCTCGTACAAAACTCATTAATAAATTATATAGATAAGTTTTTCCTGATCTGCCAGGTCCATCAAGATAGAAATAACGCTCTGTGACCATGTCATCATCTAGCGCATTTTTAATGGCATTATATGCTTGCAATTGTAATGTATTTAAAGTTGCAAGTCTTTCTTCTGTTCTTTGTAGTTGTAGTTGAATGTCATAGTCTTCAAAGTTTATGTCATCTATAAGACCTGGATCAGGCAAATTGAAACTTGCACAACTTAATCCATGAGTTAAAAATACTTCTTGGATTTCCATTAACGCTTTTAAGTGTGCAATAGGTTCATTGTATCATTGCATAAAGTCTTCAGCCATATTACTTTTAAATGCGTCCCGCAAAGCTAATGCATTTGGAGCATTTGAGAAGATACAAATAAATGCAAATTGTTCTCTCATCTGCCGTGGCATTTGACATAGTGCTGCTTCTTCTAAATATCTTTCCCATTCTGTATCATCATCTAGTAAGTTTCTATGTCTTGCAGCTAAATGGAAGGATTCATATACTATGTCATTAACAGTTCTTAAGTGTTCAAAACGTTGTGCTCTAGGAACATTTAAAAGTAATATTCATAAGCAAAAACGTTCAAGATCTCTTGGACTGACTGTGTAAATTCTTGGGATTATTTTATTTCCTCTGCTTTTTCTAGGTCTCCATAATCCATTCACAAAAACATAGTGATATGGAATTTCAATATATAAGAATTGTGTTGCTTCTGAATCTGTGGAATTTAATTCAATCCATGCAGTTAGTGTAGTGTGAGGATGTTCACTTTGGGCCAAATTATTACTTTCATTTCCAGCATGGAAATACACTAAATGTCTTTGTGGCAAATGTACTGCTAATCTATATACTGCATGTGATCTATCATGCATTTTACATTTTAAAAGGCACCACATAGTTTCTGGTGCACTTACATAGCAAGCATCTACATGAGATGCAAGTTCATCATGTACTAACTCAGTACTTTCAGGGTTGTCTGCACTTTTGACGACTACAGTAGCTGCATCACAGCCTTTGTAAATATATTTGTTCACATATTTAATGGATTTGATGGAAGTGCAGGCTTCTACATTAATGTGTGCGTTATACTTCATCAGTAAATGTGGATTGTAGGGTACTACATATCTATTGTCAACTTTTTTGCCACAAATAATGGCACTATCTCCTTCTCTTCTTTTCTAAAGTGGATAGCCATCACAATTGGCATAGGTTTTTTCTCTATAATCTTTTGGAAAATCTTTGGAACATTTATTATTTTCCATACATGGTGATTGTGGATTAAGCTCACCACAGGGTCCATGAATCATGCGATGAGTAACAATCTCATATAGTCTACCATATAGTTCTGGATCTGGTAGTTCAGCAACAATGACTGCATCCACTTTGTCAGCAGTATCTAGTTTATCTTTTTCTTGAAGTATTATGAGAAGATGTGCATGTGGAAGGCCTCTTTTTTTAAATTCAATGGTATATACATAAGCAAGACATTTGCCAAATAAGTGACTTATAGTGATGTCACGTATTAATTCATTTAATTTAATCTTAAAAACACTGGCTACTAAATCTTGTCTATCGGAAGGACTTTGGCCAAGAAGTAAATTTTGTGTAATTTCTGGCCATTGGGGATTACATGTAAATGTAAGAAATAAATCGGGTTTGGCAAATTTGGTGACAATAGCCTTAGCATCATTGTATCTTTCTCTCATATTTCGAGGAGATCCTTGAAAGGAAGATGGTAAAATGATGGCTTTGCCAGCTGTCATGTCTCTGCTTGTAGCCACCTCAGCAACATAGTCCATTAGTCCACAATATTGTTCTACACGTAGTTTATCTTGTTGATATTTTATAAAGTTTAAATTATTGGCCTCAACTTGCAAATAGGAATCAATAATCCATTGTTGTGTTAGTTTTCCACCACATAAAATTGGATTAAATGTATTTCGAATGGCAATTTGAGCTACTTTAAATTCAAGCATAGAAACATTATTTCGGATTCTGGCTTTAGCATTTGGGTAACTGTGAAGTGTTAATTTTGGTTGCCAACCTGCTTCTCCGTGTGGGGAAAAAATGGAATTGGATCTAAATTTGGACTTAAGATACTGATATTAATGAATGGTTGCTGCTCATTTCTGGGATATATTCTAATGTCTCTTTGAAATAGTGGTTCTCCTTCATCATTTTGAAACACCATTGCAACCTCATTTGATGTTGGCAAGTTATAACAACGTTTATCAGTATGTCTGTCTCTTTTAAGCACCATATTGACCTTTAGGATTGGTAATTTATGTCTTTGTGCATGAAGTTGTTGTTCATTTTCTACTTCTGCCAATTTTTTATAAGCTTTAGTGTAGGGGTTATTGGCCATAATGTTATCTAGCTCTATAAAAACACTGGGTAAGCATTTTTTATTTTCTTCCAGCTGCATACATTGGTCAACAGCTTCCATTGTATCTAGGACATATAGTTGAGCAAATTTTCTTTGCTCTCCTTCCTCTGGATGTAAATGGGAAGTACGTTGGTAAATTTGTCCTTGGACTTTAAAACAGTAAGGACCATGTCCTGGTACATTAGCAGCTAATGTTGCCCCCATAGATGCAAAGGATATGGCACTATTGTAGGATCTTATGTTTGTCTTAGATTTTTTGTAGTTTGGAAAAGTATGTTCAGTCATAATGTTTTGTAAATAGATTGGAAATTCTTTTCTTTCTGGAAGTTTGAACTTGCCTTTTTGACAGCAACTAATAAATTGGCCATCTCTGGGTCTCTCCTGTTTAAAATGATAAGCCTCACAAAACAGACATTGAGTATTCATGTCCCCACAATTATGAACCTCTACTGCTAAAGACTTGAGTAAAGGACAATTTGCAAAGCATATATCCGTTTCCTTTTCAAATTCATCAGGTGAAATGTCATGTGATGTTTCAGGAACAGGTTCTAAATGCTTTGAGTTTTGGTGGCTTTTTTTGGTATATCTTTAAATTTTTCAGGTAAAATGTAATCTGATGTTTCAGGAACAGGTTCTAAATGCGTTCTTTTTCTTGTCAAATTTCCTTCTGCTCCGGTGTCTGCTGGCTGGCCAATCTCTGTTGTCGTTCTCTAGCTTGGCGTCTTATCTTTTCTTGTTTGCTCTCGTTATCAGCCATGTTAATCTTTAAAAAATTATGAATGATTAGTTTATTTTGAGATGATAATAAAAAATTTAAAAAACAAACTTAACAACAGTTTGTGTAAGGATATAGGAATCACAAGGTTTTGGAGACCAGCAGCCTAGGTCAGCAATGATCCAATTCAGCAACTTGTAGGTGAAACAGGAACAAGCTTTATTGAAGGGAACAGGAACCACAATAATCTGACAAGGTACATTGACAGGAAGTGCCTGATATAGGCCAAGGACCAGACACCTGACCAGACACAGCTGAAGAGACTTAGGTACTGATACTATTGCTAGCAGAGTCAAGGTTATCAGATCTCAATGAAATTCACAAAGGCAGGCTGGCGCAGTGGTAGGGAAGAGGCCCAGCAGCCTGGGGACCAGGGTTCAAAACCCAGCAGAGTCAATTCCTTACATTACCCCCGCCTCTATAGGTGCAGCCTCTGTATGCCCTATTACCTGGTTTAGCAGGGTACTGCACATGGAAAGACCGAAGGAGATCAGGAGCGTGAATATTGTCCACTGGTTCCCACGAACTCTCCTCCTCACCATAGCCTTTCCAGCGAACCAGATACTGAAGCTTTTTGCGGAAGATCCTGGAGTCCAGAATTTTCTCCAACTCGTATTCATGCTCACCATCCCCGAGGACTGGAGGTGGGGCAGGTAGGGCTCGGCCAGGGAAAGTGTTTGCATGGAAAGGTTTCAGCAGTGCAACGTGAAACACTGGATGTATTTTCATGGAATCTGGAAGTTGCAAACGAAAAGTGACAGCATTGATCTGAGCGATGATCTCAAAAGGTCCCATGAAACTCTGACCCAATTTATGAGAAGGAACCCTAAGCTTAAGATTCCTTGTTGACAGCCAAACCTTGTCACCAACATGATAAACTGGGGCCTCCGTTCTATGCCTATCAGCAGCTCTCTTGTAACATTCCTGAGCCTCCAAAAGAGAGTCTCCTTCCACAGGTCTTTGGAATCTCGTAAGGTGGTTAGCCGATCAGTGACTGCAGGAATGGAAGTAGTAGTTGGGAGACTCACTAGAAAGGTTGGATGGTAACCATAGTTGGCAAAAAATGGGCTCAAAAAAGTGGAGCAGTGTTGAGCATTGTTATAGGCAAACTCCGCCGTGGGTAGAAAATCCAGCCAGTCATCCTGCAGGTAACTAATATAGCACCGCAAATATTGCTCCAAAGTCTGGTTGGTTCGCTTAGTTTATCCATTACTTTGTGGATGAAAAGCTGACGACAGATTTAGATTAATACCTAGATTAGAACAAAAATGTTTCCAAAAACGGGATGTAAACTGCACTCCCCTGTCAGAAACTACTTCATCAGGCACTCCATGCAAGCAAAATATTTCCAGAATAACCAGGTCAGCCGTCTGTTTAGCTGAAGGGAGACCACGAGCTGGTATGAAATGACCCATCTTAGTTAACCTGTCCACAACAACAAGAATGGTAGTGTGTTCCTTAGAAGGAGGTAGTTCCACAATAAAGTCCATGGATATAGATCCCCAGGGACGATGAGGAATCGGAAGAGGCTGAAGCAAGCCAACAGGGGATGAGCGAGGAGTCTTATGTCTGGCACATACATCACAAGAAGACACTTCTTAACATCCTCATAATACTTGGGCCACCAAAAGGATCGAGCAAGTAGCTCTTGTGTCTTTCGGATTCCTGGATGACCTGCTGGTTTTGAGTCATGGTAGAGACGTAAAAGGTCCAGTCGCACTGACTCCGGTGCAAACAGACTTTGTTGAAAAATCCAAAACCCATTAAGCTTCGTCATATGGAGATCACGAGGAGGATCACAAAGAACTGGGTCTTCAGCGTAGCCCTTTTTAATGCGAGACATCAGATCAGAAGGAAATGTAACTCCTATAAATATATCCTCCGGCAAGATGGTGGTCTTGGTTACCGTAGTATGGAGGGGGTCAGCTGCTCTAGACAAGGCATCCGCCTTACCATTTCTGGAGCCAGGACGGTATGTAACCAAAAAATTAAACCTCGAGAAGAATAGGGACCAGCGTGCTTGTCTGGCAGACAGTCTCTTAGCTGATCGAATACATTCCAGATTTTTGTGATCTGTGAGGACAGTAATTGTATAGGTAGCTCCCTCCAAGAGATGTGTCCATTTGGTGAAGGCAGCTTTTATAGCCAATAGTTCTTTATTCCCTATGTCATAGTTTCTTTCTGCTGGCACCATCTGGTGGGAATAGAAGGCACACGGATGTAACAGCATCTTAGGTCCAGTCTTTTGAGACAGTATAGCACCAACAGCTGAATCAGAAGCATCAACTTCCACAATAAATGGTAATTCTGGCTGAGGATGTACCAGGACAGGAGCAGATGTAAACAGAGTCTTTAATCGTGAAAATGTGGTATCAGCCTTATCGGACCATTGAAAAGGAGTCCCTTTACGTGTAAGCTCAGTGATCGGTGCAATAACGGCAGAGAAATTCTTAATGAAACGCCTGTAAAAATTGGCAAACCCCACAAATCTCTGAATATCTTTTTCATTCTTGGGGATGAGCCAGTCCAGCACAGCTTTAATTTTACTTGCGTCCATACTTAAACCTTTGGGAGTTATTACATACCCTAGGAATTGAATTTCTGTTTGTTCAAACTCACATTTTTTCCAGTTTAATGTATAGGTGGTGGGTACGAAGGCGCTCCAGAACTATACGGACCTGTTTTCTGTGGTTTTCAAGATTATCAGAAAATATTAGGATATCATCCAAATATGCCACAACAAACTGATCCAGAAGATCTCGTAGTACATCATTGATAAGATGCTGGAAAGTTGCAGGGGCATTACACAGCCCAAATGTCATTACTAGATATTCGTAATGCCCGTACCTGGTTCTGAAAGCTGTTTTCCATTCATCATTTTGTCTTATGCGAACCAGATTATATGCCCCCCGAAGATCAAGCTTCGTAAATATTTTAGCTGAGCGAAGTCTCTCCAAAAGTTCAGGAATGAGAGGCAAGGGGTAGTGGTTTTTAACAGTGATGTTATTAATGTCCCTGTAGTCAACGCATGGCTGTAGACTGCCATCTGTCTTTTCTACAAAAAATATAGGAGCTCCTGCTAGAGAAGTAGATGGTCGAATAA
The DNA here is from genome assembly GCA_027410445.1 of Discoglossus pictus. NCBI lineage: Eukaryota > Metazoa > Chordata > Amphibia > Anura > Alytidae > Discoglossus > Discoglossus pictus. Next base: position 222,793,536 of record CM050164.1, on the reverse strand, counting down.
AGCCTTTGGCAAGATTTTCTTGTAGGTATTCACAAAGAGCTTTCAATTCAGGCACAGAAAGGGAATATATACGGCCAAATGGGATAGCAGCCCCAGGCAACAGCTCTATTGGGCAATCATAAGGCCTGTGGGGTGGAAGCTGATCAGCATTCTTCTTGTCACAGACATCTGCAAAATCCCCGATATTGTAGAGGAAGCTTAGTCAAGTTTGTAGCAACCATTTCATTAATTGTTGTGGCAACAGGTGTTACCTTAGAGGGTTGACAATTCATTAGCAGTGTTCTGAAGGAAAGGACAAAGTTCTGATCTTCCAATCAATCTGTGGGTTATGCAGAGCAAGCCAAGGTACCCCCAAAATCACTGGAAGCTGTGTTGAGGAAATTAGGTGGAAAGATATAGCCTCATGGTGATTCACTTCCAGAGTCAACTTTAAGGGCACAGTCTCATGTGTAACTGGGCCTGACGTAAGTGGAGAACCGTCTACCGTCTCCATTAACACATGTGAAGAATTAGGGATAGACTGAATTCTATTTCCTGCTGCAAATTTAATGTCCATAAAGTTTCCACCTGCTCCAGAATCTATCATAGCTGTAGTTGAAATTTTACGATCACCACATTGCAACGTTATAGGCACCACAAAATGAGGATGTTGAGTCAACATACCCTCTTCACCAGGAGCCAGAGAAAACAAGGGCTGTGTGACAGAATCCAGTTGATCTGAAATCTGGGATTGGTGTCGAATCTGTGCACCCTCAGCAGCCATAGCTATTGTTCTTTTGGATTTGCTAGGGCAATTGATGGCATAGTGCCCTGCACTACCACAATACAGGTATAAATTGTGCGTCGCCACTGTTTTTCTTCGTTGGATAATGGCCCTCTTATTAGATTTACCTGCATAGCCTCTGGCTCAGAGTCTGTAGGTGTTTGTGGGGTCGGAGTAGAAATTCTTGAATAGAAAATAGGAGTAGCACTTGGTCTAAAAGAGCCCTGTCTTTCCAATCTTCTTTCAGAAAGTCTCCCATCAATATGGATAGCCAAACGCACAAATGCATCAAAGTCAGCAGGAAGATCAACACGAGCTAGCTAATCTTTTATGGCTTCTGAGAGACCTTTTCTGAAGTGGAACCTCTGGGCTGATTGGTTCCAGGTAGTATCAGCAACCCACTGTCTGAAGTCAGCAGCATATTCAGCCACAGAGCGCCTCCCTTGATGCAAATGAACGAGAGTGGCTTCTGCTGTAGCACATCGATTGGGGTCATCAAAAACTAGGCACATGGCCTCAAGAAAGTCATTTAGATTACCCAAGACTGGACTGTCCTGCTCCAGAAGAGGGGAGCCCCAAGCCAGGGCTTCATCTTTGAATAGGGAAAAAATAAATCCCACCTTCTCTCTTTCAGATGGAAATCGGTGAGGTAACATCATGAAGTGCAAACGGCATTGATTTAGGAAACCCCTAAATCTTTTGCGATCTCCTCCAAACTTTTCTGGTAGGGGCAAGCGGGTGTCTTGTGCAGGTGTAACAGTAGCAGCCGCAACATCACGTGCCCTGTAGCTGGTATACTCACTGTGCATTGACTGAACTTTACTTTGCAGTTCAGCTACCTGGTCCTGCAGCACTTGAATGATCTCTGCCTGGGTCTGCACAGTTCTTGCAAATAAAGCAACCTGCTGGGCCAATGCAGAATCTGACCCGGCGGTCTCCATGAAAGTCGCCAGATTATTCTGTAATGATATAGGAATCATAAGGTTTTGGAGACCAGCAGCCTAGGTCAGCAATGATCCAATTCAGCAACTTGTAGGTGAAACAGGAACAAGCTTTATTGAAGGGAACAGGAACCACAATAATCTGGCAAGGTACATTGACAGGAAGTGCCTTATATAGGCCAAGGGCCAGACACCTGACCAGACACAGCTGAAGAGACTTAGGCACTGATACTATTGCTAGCAGAGTCAAGGTTATCAGATCTCAATGAAATTCACAAAGGCAGGCTGCCGCAGTTGTAGGGAAGAGGCCCAGCAGCCTGGGGACCAGGGTTCAAAACCCAGCAGAGTCAATTCCTTACAGTTTGTTTCTATGTCATTGTAGTTCATTGTAGCAGTACTTTCTTTGTATTGTTAAATAAGTGTTTTTAATTTTGTTGCTTTTACTTTCTTTCGTAGGTTGTAATTTTTGCCTTACAGGCATAGCACACTGAAGGTAATTACACTATAGCTTCTTCTAGATGTAGTAGGTGTATTTTTTTGGTTTGTTAATTTATTTTTTTGTTGTGCTTTTGGCTTATAGGCATAGTAGAGGGCAGAAATTAGTCTTTGTAATTTATCGTACAGGGGATTGTTATAATAGTATTTTTATATTTTATTTAGAGGCTTATATGTTGAGGCTCTGAAAATGTTTCTATTGTTTTTTGGGTGTTAGTACTATTTGTTGTAGTATTGTATTTTATGTGTGTGGTTAGGTTTTATGCTTAATATTGTACATTAGGACTGGTAATTTAGAATGACAAATTTTATTTAGTCTGTGTTTTGAGACTTTTATGGACTATGCTGTTTTCTGTTTTTTTTTTTTTGGCTAGATTGAAGTTTGGATTTACTGTTAAACATTATTGTCCGTAAAAGACAAATAAGAGGTAAATGAGAAATGTGTGAGTTATATTTTGGTAAAAGTTATAGTTAGTGGATGTTATTGTTTTTTTTTTTTTGTTGTAAAAGAAAAAGTAAAATGTTATTTTATTTTAATGTATTTGTAATGAATAGCATATTTCATTGTTTTGGTCTATTGTATCTGTTATGGGGAATTTTACTGCTATGCTGTTTTTTTGTGCAACCTTTTAAAATACTTTAATTGTATTTGTATATTACAGTTATCCTTTTTTTCTGTAATTATTAATGTTTTTACTATTTTGGATCTTATCACAATGTTTTTAGCATTATCCTGTTTTGTGTCCACCACTTTTGGTATGCTTATTTAGGCTTCTTTGTAATGCTTATAGGTTCTTAAACAGTAAAGAAGAATATTAAATAACTTTTCTATCTGTTTGTGTGATTTGTGGTACAATCCTGATTTGTGTCCACCATATTTTGCATACTTTATTTGCTTAATTAGTCTTCTATTTTGGATATGATCACAATGTTTTTAGCATTATCCTCTTTTGTATCCACCAGTTTTAGTATACTTATTTAGGCTTCTTTGTAAGGCTTCTAGGTTCTTAAATCGTAAAGAAGAATATTAATTAACATTTTTATCTGTCTCTGTGACTTTTGCTACAATCCAGTTTTGTGCCCACCATATTTTTCATACTTTATTTCCTTAATTAGTCTTGTATTTTGAATATGCTCACAATGTTTTGGCATTATCCTGTTTTGTGTCCACCACTTTTGGTATGCTTATTTAGGCTTCTTTGTAAGGCTTATAGGTTCTTAAACAGTAAAGAAGAATATTATTTAACTTTTCTATCTGTTTGTGTGATTTTTGGTACAATCCTGTTTTGTGTCCACCATATTTTGCATACTTTATTTGCTTAATTAGTCTTCTTTATGAGTATTAAATGATGTTTCTTTATGAGTATTAAATGATGTTTCTTTGTAAATTGTATAGGTGTTTGTGAAGTTTGTTGAACTGTGTTGTTTTAGTCTTTATTAAATTTGTACTTTTAATTTTTATATTGGTGGCCATTAAACATATATATTTCCTTTTTTTTTTCTATTTCTTATACTATACCTTGATTAAAGTGTTGTTCTTGTCCGAATGACAGAGGGTCCCCTCCTGCTAATCTTAATCCTCAAGTCTTCTTGTAGTGTCTGTTTGAAAAAGAAAGTTAAATGGTTAATTGTATATTTCTTCTTTTTGATTTAGCAAAGCATGGTCTTTTTCAACATGTAATGTATTTTTCTATCTTACCTCTTCTTCTTTCTTTGTGTTCTTTAAAAGTAATTCTCTTTCACAGTCCACGGTGCAAATTCTTGAGTGACGCTGTTGATGCAGAGTCTGTTTGAATAGTGAAAAAAAGGGCAAAGATTCAGCTTTAGGTTCCATATGTATTAGTGTCATATTATTTTGTGCTATGAGTTGCAGTAAATTAATGTCATTTAAATATACTTGTTTAATTAGTTTTGGTTAACATTAGTTTGTTGTAGGGCCTATACACATAAATGTGCGTGTGACATGTCACTATACATGAATCACATTTTCATAGTTAAAGTTGTTTTTTTTTTTTGTTTTTTTTGCTGTCTTGGTAATAAAATGTAATATATTATAGCTTGCCTCTCAGTTGTAATTTGCACACTGTAAAGTAGGAAATTAGGAAATAATTATCTTCTCAAGTAACAGCAGCAGTTAACTATCCAGTCACTGCGTTCATCACCTGAGGAGAAATGTAGAATTTTCTGGAAAGTAGGTAGTATTTATAAACTTTGAGGTGCCTCAGACCGTTAGAACGCAATACGCATACGCTATTTGCGTTCCAGCTTACAATTTGCGTTCCATCCGCCATTTTATGCGTAGTCATTTTCAAAATGGTGGTTAATATCTGTGTGGTACGTGCCGCATAGTATGTGTTACGCACCTCGTATAGTTGACTGTAGCGTTGTTTCAGTTTTGCGAGTCACTGTAGTATTGTTGCGTCTGTAGCCTCGTTTTTGTTTTGTTCGGCGGCCATTTTTTCTCTCGCTTAGGTGATTTTCTGCAGTTTAAACTCGTTTTTTTGGACTTAAATGGACGTGTAAATCTTATTTTCGAGGTGCTGGTTCCCCCCCCTTGATGTGAGTAAGCTTTTTATGTGTTCGTTGTGTTTATTTATTGTGTTTCTGATGTTTTCGGCCGTTTTTTGCGTGTTCGGAATGGTTCGTAGCGCGTCCTGTTTTTTTTGCGAGGGACGCAGTTGATTTTTTTTATAAGTGTTGCGTGTGTGTGTTAACCGCGTGTGAAGCGCCTTTGAGCCTCCACCTCCGCATTTGCGGACAGACACAGCCGACGTTGGAACCTCCACCTCCGCAAAAGCGGCCCCTCGCTTTGCGAGGGTGCGCATTTGCAGACAAACACAGCCGACATTGGAGCCTCCACCTTCCGCAAATGCGGCCCCTCGCACTGCATCCCTCGCTTCCCGAGGGACGCAGTTCTTGAGGGCTCGCTGCGCAAGCCTGCAAGCATGAGCAACGGCTCGTATGCTCACAACTATATATGTGATATATTATGAGTTATTACATGTTTAGCAATCAACACTATTTACAGCTGTGGAGTTTTTCCGGTGAAATATTCCTCATAATTCACAGAGATAAATCCATTGCTGTAAAAAGAGCAGTATACAGCGCATTTCTTTACAATTCCATAAATACATCATGCAATATAAAAATACATAATGGGTAACTATGTCTTTGCATTGTCCAAATCTGCCATCATAAGAGGTAATTGTGACATCTCCAAAACAAACATTTACAGATGTCACCAGAAACCACCAATGCCCATGTTATCCATTATGTTTTCTATATATATATATATATATATATATATCCCCCCATAAATTAATGTGAAAAACAGTTTCACCTTTCTGAAGGGCCCGTAGGCCACCAAAGGCTTGCCTGGGGTTGGAGGGTGGGACCACTTGACCTGGCAGGACCGGGTTTGTGTGGGAGGTGGCTAGCTATGGAGCTGCCAAGGTGGAGCCATTTATAGGTCGTTTGGCGCCATTTTCCACCATTATACCCCCAGCTAGCCATGTAAATAAATAGGCTTATTTTTCTTTTCCTTCCCCTTTTCTTGCTTTCCTTTTCTTTCTTTCCCCTTTCTTTCCGTCCGTTTTCTTTCCTTCCTTTTCTTGTCTTCCCCTTTCATTCCTCCCCCTTTCTTTCCTCCTTTCCCTGCCCCCTTCATGCCTTGTTACCTGTGGCTGGCCTGCGATCCGGGCAGTAGGGGTGGAGGCGATCGGAGCTGGCTGGGACACTGCTGGCGGGGCGCCAGCCTCGGGAGTCAGCAGCAGAATGTGTGATGGTGTCCCTCTGCATCCTCTGGGCTCTGGAGAGCGGCGGAGCACCATCGGGTGGCACTGTGAGTCCAGGGGATAGTGGGATAGGCAGGCTTCTTCATGCAGGCACCCCACACATTGCTGAGGCAGCGATGGCTGCCTGAAGGGTGACTCAGCAGCACTGACACTGGAGTTGGGGGGTTAAGGCGCTGCAGCCCTACATCAAGAGGAGAGTGGATCCCTTGGCCATCCCCAGGGCTCCAGAATACAGCATGATGCCATAGGCTGGCGCGTGAGCCTGGGGGACCATGGGATATGTAGTCTCTATCTGCAGGCAGTCCACACAGAGTAAGACAGCGCTGTCTGTATGCAGGGAGACTGTGCAGCATTAAAGATGGAACTGCTGTGGGTGCACCATCTTAATGATCTGCTGCAGGAGGGAGCAGGAGTCCACCGGCAGTTCCCTGGGCTCTGGAGTACAGTGTGCAGCCATCAGACAGCGATGTGAGCCCAGGGGATTATGGGGCTTGTAGTCCTCTCCTGTGAGGCTGTATAGACAGTGGCAGATGGGCACTGGTAGCTTACAGGGAGAGGTGGCAGCTCACTCCAAACTCTCAGTGAGAGGGTTAGGGCCATGACAGCCCCCTCACAGGCAGAGTACTTCCTATTGTCCCCTGAATTTCTTACCTTCAGCTCCTTGGAGGTCCCCTGGGCTCTGGAACACGGCACTATGTCGCCGGACGATGCCATTAGCCCGGGGGATGATGGGATTCGCAGTCTTTCACTGAAGGCATGCCTGACAGTGTGGGGAGTTCGCTGGCTGCCTGCAGGTTAACTGAACGGTGGCAAACTGGCAGTGACAGTTAACACCCTTGCAGCTCACTGGCCACAAGGATAGCATACTGGTAGGATGTGAGTTTTATAGCAATACTAGGAAACTGGCTGTCAAAAATGACTGGATTAAAACTGTAAGGCTGGCAATGCTGTTTGCCACACAATGTGAGGCTTTTGCTCCTCTAAGCACCTTCGACGCTCATTGCGAGCCCCGCGCTCACCGCCTTTGGTGCTTATCGCATGGCTCGCAATAAGCGCTGCGGCAAGGCGAGCAGTGCAATGAGCACCTTCGGCGCTCATTGCAACCTAAGTCCCGCGTGGTCGATGGCTCGCCTCTCTTTGCGAGGCTCGCAATGCGTGACCAACATTGTAAGCATTCCGGACACTGACAATTATATATATGATGGATGAGGGTGCCCCTCTTATTAAACCTCCATATATAGAGTACTCTATGTTAAATTATAATAGCATTAATACATAGGCTAGTATTGTAATTTGGCATAGTGGGGCTTTCGTAGGTGTTGGCTAACAAGCGTAGTGGATGTGGCGTACACAGCATATGTTTGGGTAGGGTGTAGCCCAGTTATAGAGCTTTCGATCCGTTTACTGTTAAAGCCCTGTAGGTACGTTTGCAGTATTATTATTATTATCGTTAATTTATAACGCGCATTTATTCCGTGGCACTGTACATAAGATAAGTTCCAGGCAAAGGTAAATATACAGTGCCTCGCAAATGTATTCACCTTCTTGGCATTTTTTGTGTTTTATTGCCTCACAGCCTGGGATTAACATGGATTGTTTGAGGATTTGCATCATTTAATTTACAGAACATGCCCCACAACTTTGAATATGTTTTTTTTTTTTTTTTATTGTGAAGCAAACAACAAATAGGACAAAATAACAGAAAAAGTCAATGTGCATAACTATTTACCCCCCTAAAGTCAATACTTTGTAGAGCCACCTTTTGCAGCAATCACAGCTCCAAGTCGCTTTGGATAAGTCTCTATGAGCCTGCCACATCTTACTACTGGAATTTTTGCCCATTCCTCCTTGCAAAACTGCTCCGGCTCCTTCAAGTTGGATGGTTTGCGCTTGTGAACAGCAATCTTTAAGTCTGACCACAGATTTTCTATTGGATTGAGGTCTGGGCTTTGACTAGCCCATTCCAACACATGTACATGTTTCCCCTTAAAACACTCAAGTGTTGCCTTAGCAGTGTGTTTGGAGTCATTGTCCTGCTGGAAGGTGATCCTCCGTCCTAGCCTCAAATCATGCACAGACTTTTCCCTCAACTCTGACCAGTTTCCTAGTCCGGGCTCCTGAAAAACATCCCCACAGCATGATGCTGTCACCACCATGTTTCACTATGGGGATTGTGTTATTTGGGTGATGTGATATGTTGGTGTTTGCAACAGACATAGCGTTTTCTTTGATGGCCAAAAAGCTCAATTTTAGTCCCATCAGACCACAGCACCTTCCTCCATACACTTTGGGAGTTTCATACGTGCCATTTTGTTTTTTACTGAAAGTAATGACTTCTTTCTGGCCACTCTGCCATAAAGCCCAACTCTATGGAGCGTACGGCTTATTGTTGTCCTATGTACAGATACTCCAGTCTCTGCTGTGGAACTCTGCAGCTCCTCCAGGGCTACTTTAGGTCCCTGTGCTGCCTCACTGATTAATGCCCTCCTTGCCCGATCAAGGGGCAGTAAATCGTGAGTTCAGGGAATACGGCGGTGGTGAAGGTTAGTTAATCCCAGTATGTAGTATCCTGTTCGGGACTATGTTGTCGGAAACCCTGTGCTCAGTACCAGTAAGGTACTTTAAGATAGTTTAGTAGGTACCAGGTTTCGAGACAGGGTGGCTGACTGGTCCTTCGTATGGGCGCGCCTCAGACTGCTGGCCGGAGTGGCAGGATGGACAGTTTGTGCGCTGGGTACTCGTGTAGGTACATGTGTGGTGCAGTTTTTTTTTTTTTCGGTAACCCAAGGCTCAGAGTAGGTGTCCCCCAGAGGTGGGGTGTCAGGTAACAGTGTGGCCTATCGGAAGCAACCCGGGTTACGAGGCATTGGATGGAGAGAGCAAGTGGTAAAGGTGAACAGGAGGTATGGCAAAGGGACGGCAGGTGACTGGTAACCTTTTCCCAAGGGCCGGAGGTACCACTGTTCTCGAAGGAGGTCTGTGATAAGTGCGCATCCTTGCAGTCTATGCAGCCATCACTCCCTTCCCACTGAGGTTGGTTGGTGTACAGGCAAGGTGGGGCAATCAGGTGCCTGGTCTTGTGATCCAAGGGGGATCGTATGACCATGTGGCAGTTCTGAAAGGCCATCTCTTTCCCGCTGGTCGGGTGGTTACAAGAGGTTGGTTGGTAAACAGACAAGGTATGTCGACCTCAGGTGACTGGTCTGGTGATCCAGGGTGATCAGGTGACCATTTGGCTGTGACGGTCCAAGACTGAGCAGGTGGGGAAGGGAGGTAGTTACAGTGTAACAGGCACACTGATTGCTCGCCCTTCGAGGATTACGGCTCTCTTGGTCCAAATTGAGTAGTTGGGTGTTGCACCTTTCCTTGCTTGGAATAGGATTGGTTCTCTATGAGTATGAGTCTACGGTGTTGGAGACTTCAAGAGGCGTTTAGGCATGTTCCTCTTTGGAAGCTACTGTAACAGCCTACGGGCTTTTGGAGAATGTGGTTTGGAGGTGAAGGTTGTGTGCAGTGATTTCATTGACTATTGGTAAATCAGACCATGTAGGCGCGTTGCCTCGGTTGTCGGTCATGGCCCACAGCTGGGCGTGGCCCCGGTTCAGATGGATCAGGAGCAGATATGGAGCTCAGAGGGCGGGTGTTTTAGGACGGTATGCAGCTTGCCATGGCATTTTTGGGGAGTAGTCAAAACCACAAATGGTATTCTGTGGTCTTTTCCGTGGCGGGTGGAGAGGAGAGTCGCCGGGTCAGTGGTAAAATGGGTGAGATCTTACCCTACGGTGGTACGGATTTTCCAACACGGTAGGCTTTGGATGATGGTTTAGGGCGTAGGGTGTCTCTGACCAGGCTCCTCCCCCCGTGTGGTTATGTTGATTTATTTTATGGTTATTACATCATGTTGTGTTTACCAATAAACGCTGCGGCCAGTTATCTCCCAAGAAGTGGTCTGTGTCTAATCTTTATATTTAATAAGTGATTGGGTATAAATTCTTATGTGCACATGGATTAAATAGAGTAAGGTCCTATAGAATATATTTAGTTATCTTATTTCATGCAGCAGGTGGTGCTATTTCTTTCTACAGTGATTTTTTAAACAGGCACAATTATGCACACAACATGGGTAGACTAGCATAGTACTTTCTAAATAAAATAAAATATGGCAGTGCAAATAGATGCTTTGTTCATGTCTTAGTGAAGTCTTACAGAAAGAGAGGGAAGAATGTGGTAGTGCTAGTGCAAAATTCTGCCAACGTTCTTGTAATTGATATACAAAATCGTAATAGGTCCTCGGAATATATTTGCTTAGTGCAGGTTCTCTTAGGAATAGGTTCACTTAGTTCTGGCAATAGCTACATAGAGTGGGAAAACCCATCTAGTAGCATTTATTAGTACAGCTCAAACAGTGAGAACTCACTAAGGCAGGCTCAAGATAGTTAGTACTGACAAAAAATCAGCACACAGAAGTAACATGTCATACGATACACAAAAACTAGCTTCTGGCAGTAGGTAAAAACAGCACCTGTGTTTAAGAAGGTGAGTGACTGGTCTGTGTTATGGAGTCTGTAATCAAGCTTGGTAATTCCCTGAATGTGTAAAACTGTAGCCTGTAACATAGCCAGTGGCGGCTGGTGAGCTTTCAAGTTGGAGGGGCGCCGGAGCAAGACTTGGCAGGACCATGTAGGCCCCCAACCGGAACTTAAAAATGTACATTACACCAAGTGGGACGATATAGGCCCCAACAGGACCATAAAAACCCACAATACACCAAGCGAGACCAATCCGAGCCTCTCTCCCCCTCTACCTCTCCCCCCTACTTTACTGGCCTTGAAATGAGAGCCTTTAGTGCTCATCACGGGCCTTGCAATGAGCACCGGAGGTGCCCATTGCAAGCCTCTCTCCCCCTCTACTTGCTCTCCCTCCCCTGTGTCTCTTCCCCCTCCTCTGTGTCTGTCCCCCCACTCTCCCCCCCCCCCTCTGTGTCACTCCCCCGCACCTCTCTATACACTGTGTCTCTTCCCCCCTCTCCCTCCCTCCTCTCCTTCCCCTGTGTCTCTTCCCCCTCCCTCCCTTGAGTTTCCTTCCCCCATCTCCCTCCCCTGTGTCTCTTCACTGCTCTCTCCCTTGTGTTTCCTTCCCCCCATCTCCCTCCCCTGTATCCCCCCTTCCTCTCCCTTCCCTTTGTCTATAGGAATAACATTTAGAGTACAAGAGAAGCATGGGGTGAGATAAGAATGCGGTGTTGCTGGTGGTGCAGTGGGTTAGAGCTCTGTGCTTCCACAACTATTGACCTGGGTTCTAATCCGAGTCAGTTTCACTGAAGAAGGAACTGGCAACCCACTGCAGTATCACTGCAAACTTACTTGGTTGATGAGGTTGGGTAGAATCACCACAGGAGGATCAGTCAGTAAAAGGAGCAGGAACAGAGTGGGGGAGTGTTTGAGATAATTGGCTTATAACCCGTTCCTGATGTCAGATCATAACAATAAGTCTCTATAGGCTTGGGGGCCATCAGAGGGGATGTTCATAGCAACCACCCAGCCTGCAGCACTGATTGGTTGATGCTGCAAGCTGCCAGTTAGAAAAAATTGATACATTTCATTGAACACTGAATTTGTATACACTGAAGTTGAGCGTTACAGCCTGACACTCACATTGTAAAATGATCATATAGCTGCAGCACTAGGTAGAGACACCTGGGAAGGCACACACAGGGTTAATTTAAAGTGATAGATGCATATTTTTCACAAAATCATATGAAAAAAAACTTTAAAGCTGATATACAGATATAATTAAATTGTATTATCTATTTAAATATAAAATTCAATATTAAAGTGATTGATAATTTTTGGTGGGCGTCTGCCTATTTGCGGCTATAAATTGGCCTTGCGGGGTAAGGGGAAAAAAAAACTACAGGATGTCGAAGATTGAACTCCGCCTTTGATCTGTTAAGCCTGTAACTGTTATGTTCAGAAATCGTTTTTCTAAACCCGTAACTACGGTTTGACTAATTGATCATGTTCACAACTGCACATTCAACGTGCACAAGAATGGTTTACGGGTTTGCGTCTCAAGACCGTAACTCGCGGCATGGTCTAATTTAATTGCTCTGTAACACAGCCGAATTTCAAGCCTGCAGCCTTTGCGAGTGTGCAGGCTTCAAATTTAATAGGGCTGTCAGCCTGAGAATAAGAAACAGGATTGGCTGTAGACAGGAAGGTTGCATGGCTAGGCCAGCCAGGAACCTAACAGACATAGCAAGTAGCATCCAGAGGCATAGGTGGCCGCATCGGAAAATTAGCATCTATTGACAATCTCACAGAGCAATAAAATATACCTTACGTAGAGCTTGAATCTGTAGATTGCTATAAAGGGTGGTAAAAAGCAAAAATAAAGAGGCTCACCTGAGATGTCTAGCAACAGGAATTTGCAAATGGTGGTAGATAGGTAAAGGGTTTAATGAGGAGTTAATGGGTTCCCTACCAACAAACACATGGTTTAGTCCAATGGCCCTGCAAGTGTAGAGGGGGTCCGAGGAGACCCCAGAGTATATTTTATTGATTAGGGAGGAAGGGCGAAATACAGAGAGGATCATAAACCATTCATTTTATTTATGGAATAAACCGTTCCCTGCCATTGGATGGTGTATATATATATAAAGAGAGAGATAGATAGATAGATAGATAGGGATTTGAGTGGGAGGATTTAAGGGCTAGTGTTCACATTAGTTAGTGGGTAGCATTGCTATGAAGACTATTGTGTTTCAGGCTTACATAGTCTCTTACGTGTACATATTAGACAGGTACAATTAAAAAGTGTTTTCTGCAGTACCAGAACAACTATATTACTGCTCATTGACTGACCGTATCAAGAGTGCAGATCAGTTAAACATTTGAATCAAAATGATACAGAAAAAAATTAGTTCAATGCCCCTTTAATAGGAAGTGCTTAAAACATTAAGAGAATCAGACATTCTAAAGACGGGCAATATTCAGTAATGAATTTATGTTGACTAACAGAACTGTATATTGTAAAACACCTGTTTTTCCTTGATCTTCTAATTGCAGTATAATTTGGTGTGTGGTTTATTCCCGTTTTTGTTGATTATGTGATAAACAAACTTTGCAACTGGTTCTTGAGGTGCACATGGTGGGTGGGTTAGATAAACATCTGTTATTGTGGTATACATACCTTTCAGCTGCTGGTTCCATGCTTGATTCCAAACAGTAGCACAGACGAGATAGATGAACAGAAATTCTGGTGAAGTTGAAAGGAGTTCATTGGTTTACACTAACCATATAAGGTTTCGTAGAAAGTGAATACAGATTGGGGTTTTGATATAGGTTACCCTAACAGTTCTAACTTGTTTTTAAGTTGTGATGTATTTAGCTCCATATAGATTGTATTTAGCGCCCTTGGTATGAATGTTTAAGGTTACAAGTGTGGTTAAGTGTGGTTTATTAAGGCTAAATGGATTTAAGCAAGGAGGAGCAATTTACATGTTCAGAGTCATTATATACGTATATATACAGTGCCTTGCAAAAGTATTCACCCCCCTTGACTTTTTACTTATTTTGTTACATTACAGCCTTAAGTTCAATGTTTTGTTAATCTGAATTGTATGTGATGGATCAGAACACAATAGTCTAAGTTGGTGAAGTGACATGAGAAAAATATATACATAAAACTATTTTTTAGAAATAGAAAACAGAAAATAGACATGTGCGTATGTATTCACCCCCTTTGTTATGAAGCCCATAAAAAGCTCTGGTGCAACCAATTACCTTCAGAAGACACTTAATTAGTGAAATGATGTCCACCTGTGTGCAATCTAAGTGTCACATAATCTATCATTACATATTCACACCTTTTTTCAAAGGCCCCAGAGGCTGTAACACCTAAGCAAGAGGCACCACTAACCAAACACTGCCATGAAGACTAAGGAACTCTCCAAACAAGTAAGGGACAATGTTGTTGAGAAGTACAAGTCAGGGTTAGGTTATAAAAAAGTATCCAAATCTTTGATAATCCCTAGGAGCACCATCAAATCTATCATAACCAAATGGAAAGAACATGGCACAACAGCAACCCTGCCAAGAGACGGCCGCCCACCAAAACTCACGTACCGGGCAACGGGGGCATTATTTAGAGAGGCAGCAAAGAGACCTAAGGTAACCCTGGAGGAGCTGCAGAGTTACACAGTAGAGACTGGAGTATCTGTACATAGGACGACAATAAGCTGTACGCTCCATAGAGTTGGGCTTTATGGCAGAGTGGCCAGAAGAAAGCCATTACTTTCAGCAAAAAACAAAATGGCATGTTTTGAGTTTGCAAAAAGGCATGCGGGAGACTCCCAAAATGTATGGAGGAAGGTGCTCTGGTCTGATGAGACTAAAATTAAACTTTTCGCCATCCAAGAAAACGCTATGTCTGGCGCAAACCCAACACATCACATCACCCAAAGAACACATCCCAAACCATGTTTTTTCAGCAGCCCCGGGGCTGGGAAACTGGTCAGAGTTGAGGGAAAGATGGATGGTGCTAAATACAGGGATATTCTTATGCAAAACCTGTACCACTCTGTGCATGATTTGAGGCTAGGACGGAGGTTCACGTTCCAGCAGGACAATGACCCCAAACACACTGCTAAAGGAACACTTAAATGGTTTAGGGGGAAACATGTAAATGTGTTGGAATGGCCTAGTCAAAGCCCAGACCTCAAACCAATAGAAAAAATAAAAAAGGTGGCTCTACAAAGTATTGACTTTAGGGGGGTGAATAGTTATGCACATTGACTTTTTCTGTTAATTTTTTTTTGCTTCACAACAACAACAAAAAAACATCTTCAAAGTTTTGGGCATGTTCTGTAAATTAAATGATGCAAATCCTCAAACAATCCATGTTAATTCCAGGTCGTGAGCCAACAAAACACAAAAGATGCCAAGGGGGGTGAATACTTTTGCAAGGCACTGTATATATATATATAAATATATATATATATATATATATAAGAGTGAGGCATTTGTGGCCATGTTTGTGTGTCCCAGCTCAACTTCCCAGAATGCAGTGTAATAACTGTTTTTCTTGGAACTCTGAGCTGGAAGCAGGTTTTTTAACTTGCTTTAGACATTCAAATAGTGAACACAGATGTACTTTTTATTTACTGTACTACTAGTACGGTGGAGGGCTTCTATCACTCTTTTGCCCACCATATTATAAATGATTGTTGTGGTGAACCTACCTACTCATAATTTCCACAACACAGGCTGAGATCCCGCTCCATGCTGATGATAGCCAGTAAGCTTGAAACAGCTGTACATGGATTGGATACTCAGCCTGTGTTTATTCCAACCTGGCTTTGCATTAAAGCTGTGTAATACAGCATGCATAAGCTTAAAGGAAGCCATGATTGATAATGGCTAAGGAATGAAGAGTGAGGCATTTGTGGCCATGTTTGTGTGTTCCCCAGCTCAAACCTCCAGAATGCAGTGTAATAACTGTTTTTCTTGGAACTCTGAGCTGGAAGCAGGTTTTTTTAAACTGCTTTTGACATTCAAATGTGAACACAGATGTACTTTTTATTTACTATATAATATATATATATATATATACTAATAAATTGCCCGTTAAAAATGACGGTATCATTTTTTATTTTTCTCTCCCTCTCCCTTCTCCCTCCCTTGTGTCTCTCCCCCCTGTGTCTCACCCTTCCCTCCCCTGTGTCTTCCCCCTTTCCTGTATCTCTTCCCACCTTCCCTCCCCTGTGTCTCCCCCTTCCCTTCCCCTTGTGTCTCTCCCCCTTCCATCCCCTGTGTCTCTTACTCCCTCTCCCCTCCCCTTTGTCTCTGTCTCCCTCTCCCCTGTGTCTCTTCTCCCTCCCCCTACGTCCTTTACCCCGCCCTCCCATGTGTCTCCTCCCCCCTCCTGTGTCTCTTCCCCCCCTCTCCCAATGTGTCTTCCTCCCTGTTTCTCTTCCCCCTTTCCTCTCCCCTGTGTCTCTTCCCCCCCTTCCCCTCCCCAGTGTTCTTCCCCTTCTCCTTTCCCTGGGTCTCTTCCCCCACCTCTCCTCTCCCTTTGTCTTTCCCCCTCTCCCCTTCCCCTGTGTTTTTTACCCCCTCTCCCCCTCCCGTTGCGTCTCGATCCCCCCTCTCACTCCCCTGTATCTTCCTCCCCCCTCCCCCCCTGTGTCTTCCTCAACTCTCTTCCCACCCCCCTGTGGTCTTCTTCCCCCCCTCCCACTCTCCCTGTGTCTTTCTCCCCCTCTCCCCCTCCTCCTCTGCAGCTCGCGGCTGTTCCCACAAGCTGCGCAAACACCATGTACACACGCTCGAAGCCACTGCCACAGACTCGAGTTGTACATGTGTGCAGCTCTGTACGGACTTAAGAAGTAGTGGTAAGTGTGTACGCTCCCATGGAGCGTTACATACTTACCAGAGTTATTATAGTTGATATATATATATATATATATATATTGTGAGCATAAAGGTGGAATAGTGGTTGATGGGAGATACATCAGACCTGATTTGCTAGACAGCAACCAGAGGATTTCTCAGTTAATGCCCCAGGGAGAGATTTTACAGTTTGCAATATGCATAGCTGATGCTCTGCAAAAACATGGTATGGGTCCCTGGGGCGGAGTATTTGGAGAGCAGGGGGGGCCAATGCTCCAACAGCACTAGTTGCTGTATAACAGACCACAGCTTGGATCTGGTTTTTAAGAGTTAGCTAATTGGCACTCACCTGTAGCTACTCAATTAGCAGACAGGCCTTTAAAAGAAGAGAGCAGCCTGCTCCAAGGGAGAGAGGAAAGACAGCTTGAGAGGCTGCGCTTATTGCAAAGACATTGCTTTTGTTTTGGGAAATTGGTAAGTGGGAAAGCCACCCAATTGCAGATAGCAAGTACTGTCTAGAAGAGCTCAAGTAAGAGCAAGGGATTTTGTTTTGTTTTGTTATTATTTAAAGTACCTGCTTTCAACTGAATAAAGAAAGGAAAACTGAGCTGAAGGTTGTCCCTGGACTTTGTATACCCTAGAAGGCTGTGGTTACTGCAAGATCGGTGACAATCCTACCTGTAAAAGAAGTGTTTGCTCACAATATATATAATATATATATATAAAAATTTTTATTTTATTTATCTACCGTATTTTTTCGCCGTATAAGACGCACTTTTTCTTCCCCAAAACTGGGGAGGAAAGTTGGTGCGTCTTATACGGCGAATATACCTTTTCAGACTGCCTCTGTCCTCTTGATCTCACCCCAGCGCTTCCTACCAGCATCGCGTCGGCCGGTGCGTCCTAGTGACGTCACACACGCAACGCTGCAGTACACGTGGAGTGCTGGTAGGAAGCGCTGGGGTGAGATCAAGATGGCAGAGATCAGAAGGAAGGTGTAGGATCAGGGGGATCAGGGAGGATCAGGAGGGTCAGGGAGGGTCAAGGCTCCCAAAATGCTGCAGTATATGGATGTGTGTGTGTATGTATGTGTGTATGTATGTGTGTGTGTATGTGTGTGTGTGTATGTGTGTGTATATATGTATGTATGTGTATATATATTTATTGTGTATGTATATGTTATGTATGTGTCTCTATAAAGGTGAGGATCAGGGGGGGTCAGTGAGGATCAGGACGGTCAGGGAGGATCAGGAGGGTCAGGAGGATCAGGAGGGTCCAGGGTAGGGTCAATGGCTCCCAAATGCTGCAGTATTTGGATATGTATGTGTATGTTGTGTGTGTATGTGTGTGTATGTGTGTGTTATATATGTATGTATGTATGTGTATGTATATTTATGTGTGTATGTATATGTATGTATGTGTATCTATATATTATTATATATATATATATATATATATATATATATATTTGTGTGTAATGTAGGTGGTGTATCTGTGTGTAAAGTGTATTTGTGTTTGAGTGTATTTGTGTTTGATTCAGATTTTTTTTTTCTTGTTTTCCTCCTCTAAAAACTAGGTGCGTCTTATCTGCCGGTGCGTCTTATAGGGCGAAAAATACGGTATTTGTTCATTTCTTTAAAAGTTATTGAGAGAGACAATATTACAAGAAATCAAGGGAAAAAGACTATGAAACATGACAGTATCATGTTAGGTTGGGCATATGGTAAAAGTATTTGTAATGTAAGTATGAGTAATTCCAAATATAATAAGTTTCCCAACTGTTTTTTATTGTTCTCTATAACAACTTAACAACTCCCTAAAGAAAAGAAAAAAGGAAGGAGGAAAGCAGGGAAAAGGGAAGGAAGGAAGAGCAGAAGGAAGGATGAAGAGATATGGAGGAGACCTCCAGTCTGAGTATGGCTAGCGAACCAGCCGGTTTAATTGCCATTTTCTTATAATGTATAACTTTCTTATAACGGTCGTGAAGCACATATGTTAATTTTTCTAATATTCTGTTTCATCAATTTTGTGTATTACACCACAAATTAAAGGGGACTTCCAATTTACCCCATTTATTTCTAAGTTTAATGCTTATTTCAGGCAAATATTAAAATAATAAAACATCATCTCTCATTTATGTAGAAACCAAGTTAGACTACAAATATAAAAACACATTGAAGAGCTTAAAGGGATATCTAAGTGAGCCGGATTAATACATTTCTGCATTCTGGGCAGCCTGTGTGTATGCAGCACATTTCATAAAACATTTATTTTTTATTAATATCTAAAAATCCCTTTAATAATTATGTTGACACCCCAAGGGAGTGTCTTCACAACTTCCTGGTCCCGACCCAATCAGCATGCAGCATCTGGGGAGTAATATTAACCCACTATTTACCTGCTCTTGCTAGCTCATTGCAGCTTCCTACTTCCAGCTTCCTGTCACATGCTTGTCATACACTACATTTCACAGGCTCCTTTGCTACATATCCCATGCTGCTTTGCACCACAGCCAATAGTAAAGCAGTATTGTCAGCCTCCCAGCCACTTCTGGTATAAAACTCATCCCTACTTCTTGTCTATGCTGTGGGCTGTTGCCATAGCAACCTAACATAGTGCTATGTCTCAAATCTTTCACCTAACTGGGTTGGCCAAAACAAATTGGAGAGGGTGTTAACATGAATTTTAAACTATCAGAAATTACAATAGATTTTACTAACTTCAAGGTAAGTGCTTAAATGTTTATTCTGGTATTTTTTCATGCAAACATTTTTTTTTCATACACTTCTGATTCTCCTCCATCAGATGCATTCATAATACAAAAAACTTAGATATCCCTTTAATCAAGTTACATGATAAAATCACACCCTAACAGCCCTATTAAATTCCCCTAACGTGTAAAACCGTGGCCCATAACGTAGCCCACAAGACTTGCGGCTATTAAATTAGGCCCATAAAGCAAGCCGCTGACGATCTGCGAGTTATGAGCGAAAAAAGCCTGCAGGACGTGAAACGTGGAACTTTGGGCCCAAAAATCCTTTGTTCTGTCAAGCCCGTAATTATTACTTTCCAATTTAGCTATTAAATTGCAACTAATTCACTGGCATTCAACCCCGTAACCCGCAAATGGAGCCAAGAAGCCAACGGGTACAAGAGATGACCCGCAAGGGGGGTAAAGTGCAATCCGTAGCACTGTAAATGTAAATATACACACACTACTGGGCTATAGCCCCTATGGTGCTTAAAACCTGTTTGTGATATATAAAATTACTAACAAATTTCGCGTCAAAAATGACGGGCAATAAAAAAGTGTGGAAATGCTGTTTGTCACACAATGGGAGTGTACTGCGTGCCTGAACAGCAAGCCTCGCTCATTGCACTCTAAGGCCCTCATTCTATTATTGGCCGTAAATCAGCCGTAAGGCTGCGATTCCTTGCGGGGGTTTCAGTTAACCTCGCGATTCTATTATACGGCCCCGCAAGGATCTCCCCTTACGGCCGGCCGCATATCTTGGAACCGGCCGTAAGCTCTGAAAACTTAAAACTATAAATAAATTCAAGCCTGCACTGTACAGCTCTGTAAATGCTAGGGATCATATTGGGGGACATGAGGATTAAAAGTAACCCACTCTCAAGCTTGCACATCAGCCCAAACCCGAGTTCAAATTAACTGCTTATTGTCCGGCTGCGGCGTGGGCGTGTCTGAGGTGCTCCAAGCACTCTGGACTTTTTACATGGATATTTTACGTATATTAAAAAAAATATATTTTACGGATTTGAGTATAGGGTAATTATGTGCTATTTTTGCTAACACCGAATTTCACTTTATAGACTCCGCAAAGTGCAAGATGGCTTTATTTGAGCTATTTTATGTGCTTAATTGGTGCTAGCGGGACCTGTTTGCTGCAAGTAAGCTGCGGCTCGTTTTTAGCCTTGCAGACAGGGTTCCCGGAGCAATAGAATCGCAACCAGGCTTTTCTTACGGCCGATTTCCTTGCGGCCGTTTTAGATCAAAGGCTTTCCTCGGCCGCAAGAGATAGCAAGGCGCCGGCCGCAAGCCTGCCGGAGTCCCCGGCCGGAGGGGAATAGAATAGCCGTAAAGCTTGCGGCCGGTCCTTGCGGCCCCGCAGCGCCTACGGCCGATAATAGAATGAGGCCCTAAGTCCTTTGCGAGGCTTGCAGTTGTGGCCTCAACTGCTGTCCTTGCTTTGCAAGGCTCGCAGTCCAATGAGATCCTTCGAATGTCGCATAGAGTGCCATAGTCCAGCGTGTCGCCTGGCAAAAATGTATGAGGTGCCAGAGCATAATAAAGTAATTTCAATATTTAACTGCTTTGAGTGTTCTATCCCTGTCATCCAATGAGCATTATTCATAAAGTAAGGGCAGTTTAAAATATGAGATTTTTTTTTTTTTTGTAATAATGCATTGCTAAATTAATATACCTTACTATAATTAATTAATAAATGAATATATGTTACCTATTTGTACTTAATATCAAGCAATCAATATCCTGAAGAGCTAACAATCTGTTTTGCGTATTTTGTAAAATGTACAGGAAGATTGTTGATCATCTGAAGACAAAGTGTCAGCAATGTGCTAAATGTGCAGTGTATATTGGCTGTGTACGCGAGGGCAAATTGTTTGTTTAGGTGTGAGAACCTCCATTTCAAAAGTGTATTGTGGTACTGTGCAAGTTAGTATTGTGAAGAATCAGCTTTAGTCTATGTAAGCATTTTCCGTCATTCCTAATAGTGTATTTTTACTACCTCGTACATCCCCTGGCAAATTCGTAAGTGGCTGGCAGTGTTCTTAGCGGGCTTCGGGGTCGTGTAGCCTCGTTTTAATTTTCTTTGCCCGCCATTTTTTTCTCTCGCTTAGCCGACTTTCAAGTGCCAAAAACTCGGCAAATTGGGGCGTACATTCGTGTGTACTTACTCCCAGACGTTCTGGCTGTCCCCTCCGTGCTGTGTGTGATGTTTTTTTTACATATTTATTTTCTTTGTTTGGTTTCTTATGTTTTTTGGTGTGCGTGGTTCGTCCTTAAAGATGTATTTAGGCGGTCCAGATTTTTTTGCGGGGTCCGGATTTTTTCCGGGGTCCTGATTTTTGTCAAAGTGTTACGGACCGTAATTTTTTTAACGCAATTTTTTCAAATTGCTACGGGGCTCTCACTGTGAATTGGATAATTAAGCTTTCTGTTGATGTGTAGTCCCGCAGGGATGAGTGCCTTTGGTGCTCACTGCCTAAGTCATGCAGGGATGTAGGAATTGAGCGCCTACGGCCTACGGCGCTCATCTCCACCAGCGCAATGAGGCGCTCACTGCCTAAGTCTGTGCCGGGGTCGTCGGGATGATCGCCTACCTAGTATTGCTGGGTTGATAATCATATAGGCAAGTACAATCTTAAAACCAATAGGTAAACTAATGCCTGCCTCAGTTTATATTCAAATAGGCATCAATGTATATGACAAAATAATTAATACCACAGTGATATGAACAAATTACTCAAATATGTGTAAAAAATAAAATAAAAAAATCAAACCCGTAAATGGTGCCTAAACCTGGATTGTAAATCCATATAACAAATCCAGATAAATAATTGCACAGTGACTCAATTTGTATATGAATAAGGAGGTGTCTTTATATATCTGAGTGTATAAGAAGTTATAGCTCAATAACTCTATGTAAATAAGGAGTAATTAATGCCCCCTGTGTCCCTTGGAAGTCCAACTTCCTTTATACTGTTTATACACTCAGATATATACAGTGCCTTGCAAAAGTATTAACCCCTTGACTTTTTACCTGTTTTGTTACATTACAGCCTTAAGTTCAATGTTTTGTTAATCCGAATTTTATGTGATGGATCAGAACACAATAGTCTAAGTTGGTGTAGTGAGCTAGGCAAGGAGGGCATTAATCAGAGAGGCAGCACAGAGACCTAGGGTAACCCTGGAGGAACTGCAGAGTTCCACAGCAGAGACTGGAGTATCTGTACATAGGATGACAATAAGCCATACGCTCCATGGAGTGGCAAGAAGAAAGCCATTACTTTCAGCAAAAAACAAAATGGCATGTTTTGAGTTTGCGAAAAGGCATGTGGGAGACTCCCAAAATGTATGGAGGAAAGTGCTCTGGTCTGATAAGACTAAAATTGAATTTTTTGACCATCAAAGAAAACGCTATGTCTGGCGCAAACCCAACACATCACATCACCCAAAGAACACCATCCCAAACCATGTTTTTCAGCAGCCCGGGACTGGGAAACTGGTCAGAGTTGAGGGAAAGATGGATGGTGCTAAATACAGGGATACCACTCTGTGCATGATTTGAGGCTATAACGGAGGTTCACCTTCCAGCAGGACAATGACCCCAAACACACTTGAGTGGTTTAAGGGGAAACATGTAAATGTGTTGGAATGGCCTAGTCAAATCCCAGACCTCTATCCAATAGAAAAGATTGCGGTTCACAAGAGCAAACCATCCAACTTGAAGGAGCTGGAGCAGTTTTGAGAGGAGGAATGGGCAGCAAAAATCCCAGTGGTAAGATGTGGCAAGCTCATAGAGACTTATGCAAAGCGACTTGGAGCTGTGATTGCCACAAAAGGTGGCTCTACAAAGTATTGACTTTAGGGGGGTGAATAGTTATGCACATTGACTTTTTCTGTTATTTTATCCTATTTGTTGTTTGCTTCACAATAAAAATAAAAAAACATCTTCAAAGTTGTGGGCATGTTCTGTAAATTAAATGATGCAAATCCTCAAACAATCCATGTTAATTCCAACAAGAGGCAACAAAACACGAAAAATGCCAAGGGGGGTGAATATATATATAATGTGTATATACTGTATCTCACCTAGATTTGTTTCGGTTCCAACGCCCTTGCTTCCAATTAAGCTGATGCTCTTGCTATTTTTTTATATTTATATCACATATATAGTTGTCAGCAGGCGGGCTTGCCAAAACCCGTTGGTAACGCAACAGGGAACTGCGGCCAGACGCTCCCTGAGCTGGTGGATATGAGCGCCGTAGGCCTCATCCCTATGACCCCGTAACACTTTACCATCATACCTACGACCTGCGGGACTACACATGAACTCAACACTCAAATTACACAATTCACACTGCAAGACCTGTAGCACTTTGAAAAAAATTCCCGGAAAAAAATACGGCCCATACACTTACAAAAGGAAACCGCAACTTGCATAAAACAAAATACGAGATGCAAAAAATACGAACTTAACAGCCACACTGCGCACACCAAAAAACAAGAAAGAAACACTGAATACAAACAGAAATCAAATAAAAACACAACACACAGCAAGTGGGAACACCCAGGACGTCTGCAAGTCATCTTACATGTCAATTTAACTCCAATTTTCACAGTTTACACACTCAAAAATCCCCTAAGCGAGAGAAAAAATGGCAGCCAAAAAAAACTAAAACGAGGCTACTCAACCCCTAAAGCCAAGTTGCAAGTTAATAAAGTGAGTCAAGTTGCAAGTTGATTTGAGGCATATTTGCTGTTTTTTTCACGATGGAAAATAGCCTAAGTGAGAAAAAAATGGCTGCCCAAAAAACACAAAACGAAGAAAACGAGGCCCAAGGACGTAAAACTACCCTGAAGGACATATTAGTAGCCCGAAGGACGTAAAAAATAGCCCTAAGCAGTAACACTTACCGAAAGCCACTTAACCAAAAACAGTAACACAACCCAAGATAGTAACACTCAAGCACCAAGCCTATAAACTACACAGGGATAGAGGCTTGCAATGACCGCCGAAGGTGTTCCTTGCAAGCCACACGATGAGCACCGAAGGTACAGCAGTCCCAGCCTTAACATTTTATTCCCGTCATTTTTGACGGGCAAGTAGCTAGTTAGCTTATAATAACCATATAATATTGATTTTTTTCATAGTAAAAGTTCTGACAGGCCCCAAAAGTTCTCAGTTTCGTTAAGCTGCTCAATAAGCCCCAGGCATTAATACAACTCAACCCTCTGGCTTGTTTCCCTGTTCCCACATCCTGATGGAGATCTCCTTCTAGACCCCACCAGGCAGGTACTACCAAGGTTCTACACTTGATCTTAGCCAAATAGCCAAGAAGCGATAGGGACAGAATCAAATCCATAACGTTTATGAGAGATCTAATCACAACCTTTTTTTTGTAATTGCAGTGATTACCATTATTACCATTATTATGGAAGATAATAAAATCTCCATGCAAAGTCTAACTGATACATCAGAGGAAGGAATAACATGTTCTGTATTCCTACCCTCCATCCCTCATTTAAGGTTATTCTGTTTGTCACCAGTATATCTAATTTACTCCTGCATAAACCATCCTTTGCCATCTGTTTTTTAACTTATTTTGGACGTTCAGGTGCTGGCACAAATGTATTATTTAATTACTGTACTATGTACGGTAGAGGCTTCTATCACTCTTTTGCCCAACATAAGCTAAATGATGATGTGGTTAATAGTCTTCCCACACATCTATAGCAGGAGTTAGGTACCAGCCCTACACTGAAGAGATCTGTTTAAGATTGAAACAGCTGTCTGTGGGTAGGTCTCCTAAATCCTGCATAATCCATCCTATGCTATGCTTTAAAGGTGTGTAATAAAGCAGACATATGCTTAAAAGCAGGCATTTTTACAGAGTGAAATGATTGCAGGCTCATTTGCATGAACCTGCCCCGTTTACCAGAGTGTAGTGCAATAACTGTATTTCTTGAAATTATGAGCAGGAACTTGGGCTTCTAAAGTTTTCCAGAGTATAATACATCTCTATGAAGGGCTTCTTTCCAGCCTCCTAGAGATACAAACACTGTAATATTATATATCAGGGGTGGGCAAGTTCAGTCCTACAGGACCACACACAGGCCTGGATTTGAGGATATCCTTTCTGTACACAGGTGTGTCAGTCAGGATGAGCTGTATGCAGCAGGGATACCCTCAAGTCCTGGCCTGTGTGGGGCTCTGAACTTGCCCACCCCTTTTAGATTTAAATTCCTTTATAAAAAAATACCTTTATAAATATGTGTGTTTATGCATTAGTATTTGTGTTTATATGCCTTTAGAACTATTTTGAGATAATTATGGTGTGGAAGTTTTATTCCACCCCCAGTGAAATATATATCTTAAATGACAGTATTGAAATTAATTTCAAGAGGCTGTTGTTCCAAATTTAGATGACTGCAGGCTACAGATGCACAATGCAGTATAGGATTTTAAACACTCAAGGGGCCTCATTCAATTAACAGCCGTAGGAGATGCGTGGCCATAAGGACAGGCCGCAGGCTACTTGCGTATTCTATTCCTTTGCGACCGAGGGCTCCAGCAGGCTTGCGGCCGGCTCCCTGTTATCTCTTGCGGCCGCCCGCGCAGCAGGAAAGCCTTTGATCTTACACGGCCGAAGAGTTTCGGCCGCAAGAAAGCTAAGGTCGCTATTCAAATGCTACGTCAACCCTTTCGTCAAGGCCGTAATTAGCTAAAACCGAGATGCAGCTTACTTACACCAAAAAGGTCCCACAAGGCTCTTACTTACAAATCCGAGCACCAATTAAGCACATAAAAAAGCCATCCTCTACTTTGATGAGACGTGAAAGTGATTGGAGGTGTTAGAATTCATAGCACAACATTCCCCTACACTCAAATCTGCAAATAATTTTTATTGTAATTCATGTCCAATTTCCGTATCCAGATTCCCACGGGCTTGGAGCACATCAGACCCGCAAAGGCTGCGGGATTAGCCTCCGTCAAGTCCGTAAATGGGTAAAATAGACCCACAGGTCGTAAAGGGCTTACTTACATATCGTAGCACATTAAGCATAGAAAAGCCATCCTGTACTTTTATTAAAAATGAAAGTGATGGTTGGTCTTAGAATTAATAGCTCAACATTCCCCTACTCTCAAATCTGCAAATAAAGAAATGTAATTTCATGTTCAATCTTCGTGTTCTATCTATCATGCAAGCCAGGTTTGAATAACGAGCTACGGGCTTGGAGGTCAATCACCCTCCAAGCCCGTACGGGCTTGAAAAAGGAGCTACGGCCTTAGGGGTCTTCAGAATAATGTCACAGTCGCAACGACTGCAAGCTTAAATTTAATATCTAGCCAGACGCGAATCACGGCCTTGAGACTCAAGGCCGTGACATTCAGGCGCGCTCCCAAGCTGGAAGGGGGATGGACTAGCCGCGACCGGCACGAACCATCCAATAGCGGAATAACGCAGCGCACCACAGGTCTCACAGCCAATCACTTACGGGATAGACCATTTGATTGACAGTGGGAGGGTATAAATATGAATGACACGCGCCCACGCCTCGACTGTGTTGTGACTTCTGCCGAAGTAGCACGCAGTTCCTGGAGCTTGGTCGGTTATAGGAGGTAAGGCTTTATTATCAAGTTGCGGTTTATGTTCTTTTTACGTATTTACAGTTACTACATTTACGGAGTACGATATAAAGAAGTAAAATTGCGTTTTTTTATTGTGTTTTAATAGGTTTTTGGCGTTTCATTGGGATATTGTCCAGGAAGGAGTTGTTTGGAGGGAGGTAAGTTGCATTGTACATACTTTTAATTCTATCAAGCTGCATTTTATATTCTTTTTAGGTTTTTACACTTCCTACATTTACTGAGTATACTGGAGAGAAGTACAATTGTGTTTTTATTGTTTACTAGCGACTTGACCGTCAAAAAATGACGGCAATAAGATGGTAAGGCAGGTAATGTTGTTTGTTTGCGACATTAATTTTGCTGTTGTTGCAAGACCCTTCGGCGCTCATTGCGAGGCTGTTGGTTGTTTATATGCTATGAGCAGGGTTGTTTTTTTTTTTTTTTGTATGCCAATGAAATAATTAATGAAATAATAAATGAATATACTTTACCTATTTTGAAGTAATATATGCAGGAAGCATTGTGTTGAAGAGCTGGCAATCCGTTTTCATGTTGCTGCAGCATACAATGTGTGTTTTCAGTGATGTGGAGCTGCTGTGTAAGTGTCATCAATGTGTGCAGTGTGTAGTGTAAATAATGTGCGTGCGCACAGAAAATCCGTTAGGGTAGCTGTGTACTTCTGCATTGTGTAAGTTAGTGTTGTAAAATGGCGCCTAATGTGTGGTACGCTGCTGTGGTTGATTTTGCGTCCTTGTTCTTGGAGCTCGTCTGGCTTTTTCGGAAAATCCGTATGTGATTGGTGCGTCTTTAGGGTCCTGTAGCCTCGTTGTTTTTTTTTTCGGCAGCGATTTTTTCTCTCGCTTAGGTGATCTTCGGGCGTCTAAACTCTGTAATTTGGACTTAAATGGAGGTGTAACTTCACTTGCAGAGGTCCTGGATGACCCCCCTTGCTGTGGGTAAGCTTTTTTATGTGTTTGTTGTGTGTATTTATTGTGTTTCTAATGTTTTTTTTAGGTTTGTGCGGGTCGGCCGTCAAAGTCGTATCTTTGCAATGTCGTAGTGTTTTTTTTTTCTAAGTGCCACATCTCGTATTTGTTTCTTGTCCGTAAATTTTGCGAGGAGTGCAGTTGCTGGCAAGGAGAGCCTTCGCTACGCGAACCCGCAGTGTTAGCAACAATCCACATGCTCACAACTATACATGTAATAGGTTTTTGCAGTTTCAGTGGGATATTGTCCAGCACAAAGTTGTTTGGAGGGAGGTAAGTTGCATTGTACATACTTTTCATCCTATCAAGCTGTGTGTTATAAAACATTTCTTAATTTCTCTTTCTTTTCTTTTCAGGTGGTGATGGAGGGAGAGGAGCAGAGGGGAGAGGAGGGGAAACTTGGGGGAGAGGAGTGGCAGGGAGTCCCGGGGATTGGAGGTGGGAAAGAGGAGGGGAGGAGTGAAGAGGTAGGAGGAGGAGAAGAGGAGGAGGTAGGAGGAGGAGAAGAGGAGGAGGAGGGAGGAGAAGAGGAAGAGGAGGAGGAGGGAGGAGGAGAAGAGGAGGAGGAGGGAGGAGAAAAGAAGGGAGGAGTGGAGAGGAGAGGAGAGTAGAAGGAAGGAGGGGGAGGGAGGAGAGTAGAGTAGGAGGAAGGAGTAGGGAGGAGAGAGGAGTAGGAGGGAGTAGGGAGGAGTAGGAGGGAGTAGGGAGAAGAGGAGGAGTAGGGAGGAGAGGAGGAGGAGGAGGGTGGAGAGGAGGAGGAGGAGGAGGGTGGAGAGGAGGAAGAGGGTGGAGAGGAGAAGGGAGGAGGAGAGTGGATTAGGAGAGGGTCCTCAGCCCCAGTCGGGGGAGCAAGAGGCTGGAGGCAGGTCCTGGGCCCACAATTATAGCCGGGAGGAGAATATGGTCCTCCTGGAGGCAATCCGTGACCGCCCCGTCATCACCTCGGGGGGAGGGAAGTTAAAGCTGGGCCCAGGGCTGATGCTTGGCAGCAGGTGCTCCATTTGGTGAATAGTGTGGCGGACAGTGGACGGAGTCTGCGGTCTATAAAGCACAGATTTGATTACATCAGGGCCATGGTGAGGAGGAAGATGGCTGAGGAGGATGAGGGGCGGAGGGTCACTTACCTTGGCCATGAGAGGATTGCAAGGGCCATTATTGCATCCTCGGCCACAGCTGGAGCTTCAGCCCCGGTGTACCAGCAGGACCCAGCCTCCATGGCAGGTGAATAGGACATACACCAACATGCCGCCACATGTGCATCACACACACTATACATGTAGATGATGACACTGACATGTCGACTCCATGAAATTAACAAGGGATAGATGGATGCATTATTAAATTCATGAAGCTGACAAATCCCTGTCATTCCTGGTCACCACAACAGTAATCAAGCAATAGAGCAGGTGTGTCCAAACTCTGTCCTGGAGGGCCATACACATGCCTGGATTTGATGATAACCCTGCTGCGCACAGGTGAGTCAATTGCTTCTTCAGTCATCCTGATTGACTCACCTGTGCACAGAAAGGATATCTTCCAATCCAGGACAGTGTTTGGACACCCCTGTAATAGAGAGTCCATGTATTGGTGTGCCTGTGCAGCCTATGCAGTTACAGACAGCAGCCATAATACAGATAGCGTTGTGAGCCGAGAACAATCAAGAACAGAAACCTAAGAATAGATAACAGCTTGTATAAGATAGCTAATCAGAGTTGCAAAGAGGAGAATCATCCATATTCAAGGCTAGATGTCAAAAAATTAGAAATGAAAACATATCAATGTGCTAATCAACCTACTAATGACATGTACCTTTCTTCTCTATCTCTCAGCATCCAGGAGGAGGTCTGGGTCCTGTGACCAGCCAGAGGCGGCGGGGGCATCGGCCCCGGACCAGGAACATCCGGCAGGGGGAGGAGGAAGGAAGATCGCAGGGCCCTGGGTCTGAGGATGGGCAGGTCATTGACCTGGGGAACTCACCCGTTACAAGCCCTGGAACATTTGACCCAACTATGCCCATCCTCCAGAGACTTTCACTAGCTCTAGGGCCCTCCCACGCCCTTGGGAAGACACCTCCTTCCCCACACAGCAGTGTGCCGGCCTGGTCGCCACCGGGCCGAACACTGATGTCACCCCAGGCTCCAGCTGGGGACCAGACCCTCCCCACTACACCTCCCCACCAGGCCCACCCAGGAGGAGTGACCTCAGCCCAGAGCCAGCTGTGCAGGTGGAGATGCTGGCTGTTATGCAGGAGCAGCTGGCCAGCATGCAGAAGATAGAGGCCAGCATGCAGGGGATGGAGGCCAGCCTGCACCAGATGGCGGCCAGCATCTCTGCCCTTAATTCTCATGTGATGCACAGCCTGGCCAGGCTGTCCAGGGAGGTGAGGAGGCACCATCTCACATTGGAGCACCTTCAGGTCAGGCTGCTCAGGCAGGAGATGGTCCCCAGCCCAACATCAACAGGGATCTCCCAGTCCCCCCGTAATGAGCAGCCTGGCCCCTCCTCTCCTCCCATAATGTGTCCGCCACCTCCATTCCAGCTGCCTTGCACCGCCGCCCCCCCCCCCCCCCACCAGCACTACCAGTGGGGAGAGGGAGGATGGGCACGGATAATGTGGGTCCTAGGCCCAAACGGAGGAGGACATAGGGCCTCATTCAATTGCAATGTGGCCAATTGCTTAGGGCTCAATATCAGCACATAGCATATTTCTTTTACAGATGTTTGTAGTTAGTGAACTTCTATCCAAAAGCAAGCTCTTCACTAACTACAAACTTCTGTAACTAAATATATGCTCTGTGCTTATACAGAGCCCTATTCAATTGGCCAAATCGCAACTGAATGACGCCCATAGGGTCTGCAGAAAAGGTTTTTGCCTTCTCTACAGCACTCCTCAGTGACCATCAATTGGTGACAGGTTAAACAGAACCCAATGGCCTCATTCAAATGCGATTTGGCCATTTGAATAGCGCTCTTTATAAGCACAGAGCATATATTTTTAAACAACGTTTTAGTTAGGGAACTTATATCCAAAAGCAAGGTCTTCACTAACTAAAAACTTCTGTAAAAAATATGCTCTATGCTTATATTCAATTGGTCAAATTGCAATTGAATCAGGCCCGAAATATCACCATCACATAGGCCAAGATCCAAAACTCTGGAGCTGGACTAGATTCAGTTGGTAGTGTGACCAATACATTGTCACTAAGGAGTGCTGTTGAGAAGAGATGCTGCAGGCCCTATGATGTTTTCAGGCCTTATTTTGTAGGTTTTGTCTTTTTTTGCTTCTTTCTTTTTGTTTTTTTCAGGTCCATAAAGGCATCTCCTGCATCTGCAAGCATTGTGGAGGAATTATATGAGGTGTAAGGTTTTCTCAGTGCCTCTTCAATGACAGCCCCCTTAACATGTAGTCCCACAATCTTAAAGCTATCATATTGCCAGATATCTCAGACATGCTTGTTGTTAGCTTAAATGTAGATTAATACCACTATGGCGGTGGACTTGCAAAGTCTCACAATGGCATGTTAATGACAGCCAGCATTAATATATGCACTAGTGAAGCATGTGATCCTGACCTCAATATCAGTCTGAGAACAGATCCTACGGTCTGATGTAAGTAACATTGAATCTGGCTGCTGACCTTTGTGTCCTCTCCGTATTAATGGCTATTTGCCCATATTACTGATTATCCACAGACCTAGCTAATAGTTAGTAATGCTTGCAGATGGGAATCAAGTGAGTTGGTATATTGGTACAGTATTTAGAACTGTACTGTACGTACATTGTGATTTTTTTTATTTTTTATCCTCCTCCGCCTTTTTTTATTTGACCACTTATTTCAGATTTTTGTTTGGTCAACACACTGTATGTGTGAAACTGGATTGGATTACACAGTCCAGAGATTGAATCATCTGTTTCATTGAGCAGATCTAGTAACAAGTTGTAAGTGCTATGCACATTAATGGTTGCTTCAGTTAAATGGAGAGATTTGTGATGATCCTTTTTTTCATCAGATTCCGGTTGCAGAGGTGTAGTGACCGCATGTGACCCTGGTAGGTGCTATGCATCATACTTATTCTAGACTATTAGATTGGCCCCTGTAGGTTTCCCCTTTTTTCCAGCCTCTTTCACTCCCAGGACCCGCCTGCACCACATCCATGATATTAATGCAGTTTTGACCACTGCTGATTGTGGTCTGTCTAGCAAATAAAGCTTTGTTATACTGTTATGTGAATGCCCAATCTTGACCATTGCTGATTGTGGTCTATCTATCAAATAAAGCTTTGTTAGACCGTTATGTGAATGCCCTAACTTGACCACTGCTGATTGTGGTCTGTGTAAAAAAATAAAGCTTTGTTATACCGTTATGTGAATGCACAATCTTGCCCACTGCTGATTGTGGTATGTGTAAAAGAATAAAGCTTTGTTATACCGTTATGTGAATGGCGTAACTTAATGCTTTAAAGCTGT
Source organism: Discoglossus pictus (assembly GCA_027410445.1). Lineage (NCBI taxonomy): Eukaryota > Metazoa > Chordata > Amphibia > Anura > Alytidae > Discoglossus > Discoglossus pictus. The sequence continues at coordinate 222,761,305 of CM050164.1, read as the reverse complement.
GTTAGACCGTTCTGACTGTGTCGGTGTGTTATGAATATTTTGGGTTCTGTGACATCCACATGCATTACATTAGTGTCACATTCCTATAGATGTAAACTGATGAGCCCTAGTTAACATGCAATAGATAAATACATATAAAACTGTTGAAGAGTCAGAATAGCTTTAGATATCATATGATCCCAAATATCACATCTACTAATAATATAGGGTTAATACCCAAGACAAGTCTGATTAGCGATACTGTGGAGTAGGAACATTCCCCTGAGGGCCTACAATGAATAGGACAGGTGACACTGGAGTGGTTTTCCAGTTCCTTCTCTAATTGATTGGGATTAGTCTGACCTCTCTGCTAAGACGTACCCACCTACAATGGCCCTACATGGTATAGCTCACAGCTTCATTGAAGTATACAAATTCCTTCACCAACACCACTTAGCATATGTGTGAATACAGTTAGTTGCCCAATAATGAACACGCATTGGCTAAATATCCTTTGGTTATCATATGTTGTAATGGTCATGCACATGCCAATGTGACAAACCATGCTGCAACATGCATAATATGATTAAAACCACGCTACCCAATTAAACAGCAAGAGTAAAACATGAGTCAGGTCATATAAACCCTTTGCCACAGACATAAGCTCTATTGTTATCCTGAAATCTCTATCTAATTGCATATACAACTCGCTCATCACATCTACATTTGGTAACACAATTATTTTGCTTATTACACCGCCACATAGCATATATCAAGTAGCAGGGAAACATTTTAATGTATGTTGTTCAGTTCTTCAGTTGTGTCCGACTCTCTGTGACCCTATGAGCTGCAGCACATTTAGCTAGGTCTCTGCCTGTGCTGTTATCCACGGTTTGTATGCTAAATATACTGTTGTAGTTTGTCAGTTCCTTCTCAAGTGGATTGGACCTTGTCTGATCTCTTTGCTACGACGTGCCCACCTACAGTGGCCCTACATGTTATAGCTCACAGCTTCATTCAGGTACACAAGCCCCTTCACCACCACCACTTAGCAATGCTTCTGCTATGATGTGCCCACCTGCAGTGGCCCTACATGTTATAGCTCACAGCTTCATTCAGGTACACAAGCCCCTTCACCACCACCACTTAGCAATGCTGAAGGGGACCAGGGGAACATACACCACACATATCTACTCTGACCCATCAGGAAGGTCCGCAAGCACAAAGGGAGACTGTGCTGCAGTCCATAGGGTCACAGAGAGTCGGACACAACTGAAGAACTTAACCACATATATTGAAATATTCCCCTGGTACTTGATATATGCCATGTGGTGGTCTAATTTGGCCACTATTTGTGTTCTCAGATGTGGATGTGATTAGCGAGATGTATATTCTATGGTTGATCAACTTTAGAGCGCGCATCGAATGAGCGCTGTCATCTGCGCGTCGACACGTGCGCGCAGCAACAACAGCAGGCCCGACAGGAGGCTAGGGGATCTAATGATTAGGATTAGGCTGCGGGGTGCAAGGGTTAGGATTAGGCTACGGCTACAAGGGTTAGAAGGAATCATGGCATTAGGCCATATCACTTGTGCCCTTTCATCGACGCGCAATAATCCCAAACCTTAGAACTGCGCAATGCTGTCGCTCGCTCATGTCAGCTACATGTTGTCAAAACACATTTGCTGTGCGCGCCAATGTTGGGATGACATGTTCTATTATAAGGCTGTTTTAGAGGCTACAATGGAACCCGTGAGTGGGAAAGGGTTAATTTGGCCTGAATTCCATATATGTGTGTTAACCATTCCAACATATGAGGAATATTAAACTAATTTTAACAATTATTAATTTGGAGGCCGCAATGTTTGGGCCTCCATTTTAGGGTTACCGGCTTAAATGCCATGCAGTCTGCAAAAAACGTTACAAAATGGATACCTTCAACCTCCAATCATGTACGGGCTTTAATAACGAGCTATGGGCTTGGAGGACATTCACCCTCCAAGCCCGCACTGGCTTTAATAAGGAGCTACGGTCTTGGTCATTGAAGTCCATGGGACTTGGACGGATTTTAAAATCAAAGATTATAATTTGGCGATGTGCAAGCTTGAGAATGTTTTGCTATTAATCCTCATGCCCCCCATTGTGTTCCCCATCATTTACAGTGCTTTGCAGTGCTGGATTGAATATATATTGGCTTCTACAATGCTTTGAGTTTGCGGCCTTCAACCTCCGAACCCATACAGGTTTTAACAAGGACGAGCCCGCCGGACTTGCGATGGAAAATAAACCGGAAATGAAATATTGGATTTGGGCGATGTGCAAGCTTGAGAGGGTGTTGCTATTAATCCTCATGTCCCCCATTATGATGCCTAGCATTTACAGAGCTTTACAGTGCTATCTTGAATTTATATTTGCATTTACAGTTTTCCGACTTTGCAGCCTTAAAACACCATTTACGGGCGCGGGACATGCTTGCGGCCGATTGCATCATTTGCGGTCGGCCGTAAGGCGGATATCCTTGAGGCGCCGTCCATTTGAATAGCAGGGTAGCAGTAGCGCTACACAGGGCTGTAAGCTAGCTGCAAGGAATCGCAGCATTACGGCCATTTTACGGCTGTTAATTGAATGAGGCCCTAGGTCACCTTATAGGACATTTAACATATAACTTTTATACACTCTAGGTCACCTTATAAGACATTTAACATATAACTTTTATTATGTCATTAAAATATATAATTACATAGTGTGAGGTGATCGATTAAGAATACTGTTTCCCAGCAGAGGTGATATATTACAATAAGTGCTTTGACACTTAAATGGGATAGATGCTGTTAAGAAATCAAACAACCACATAGATCAAAATGTACCATCTAAAACAAGAATGAGAAGGGAAATATTATTCCTCAAATAACAGTTTACAGGTAAAATCTTCCTATCTTGTTCCAATAATGATAAAAAGCAAATTTACATTCCCAGTTAGTTGAATTTTATATTGTTAATTAGGATAAGGCATTGAAAATGAACTATAAAATAATGTACCTAATTAGTGGTATAAAGGGTAAAGGTTAGAGTAAAGGTTATAATGTACAGCTTTTTATTGGATAGTTTCTCACATTTCCAATATGTAAAAGGAACAAAATAATATTCTGTCCTCATTAATAGTGTGTATCCAGTTTAAATACCTCTAGTTTTCCTTGACCCCACAACCAGTGTGCTGTTACATATATTCAGTCAATCAAGCACATTGAAAACTGTGTTGAGACTGTACCTAAAAAACAACAAATAAATGCAGGGTCAAGTAATCCGAGAGCTCTGTGTGTCTCTTATTAGTTTCTGAATGTAATGCAGATATTCTATGCAATTTATCTACAAAGGAGAAAAGGTATTTTTCAAAGGTGTGTTTACAGGGGAATAAATGCATGTGACTGTCAATGCACTACAGAGAACATATATGCCTTATGCCACGCATAGGCCTTGAACTTGAGGATTTCCTTTCTGTGCACAGGTGAATCAATCAGGATAACTGAAGAAACGATAGTCTTGCCTTTATGCAGCAGGGATATCCTCAAATACTGGCCGGTGAGTGGCTCTGTAGGAACAAACTTGCTTTTCTTTGTTTTATCCCATGAACTCAGCAAATGTATTTAAAGGGTCAGGAACACATTCTTATGCATTTTAAAAAGTATGTTTAAATATTACAAAAGTTCATTTTTGCATGTGAAATATTATGTAAAACCTAAATAAACTTTGTTAAAGCTAACTGGAAAAGCACAGAGTATATTGTAGTATAAAGGTCTCAATTGGAGAAAAGTATAAGTCTATATTTCTGCTCACTGGCTAGCAAGGGCAAGCCCCAGAGCTATTAAACATATGAATCAATTATTGTGCTCTGGAAGCATCTTTAAAAAAAGCAACACACTATTAAACTTTAACAATTACCCTTGTTCAGATACAATACAGAAAAATATTCTTCCTATGTACCATAAAAAATATTTACTATACTGTAGGCAGATACCTTACACTGTGAGCTATATGTGCAGTTGAGCCATGCTGAGTATAACAAATTCTAAATGGTATTAATTTCATAGCAGATTCTAATGCCTCTTTTAGTACAGCCTCATTATATATACAGCAGCTCAATGATGGATAAAAAACTACAAGTCCAAACTAAGGGCCCTATTAAATTCTCCCTCGTAGTTCTCTCGGTGCTCGCAAAAGGCAGTTTTCCTGCTGTTTGCGAGAACCGAATCTCTCGCAGCCTGCTTTACGATATGACTGCGAGAAAATGGCCGAGAATAGGCTCCGAGAGAGCTACGTAGCCTTAAATCTATGCACGAGTCTCGCATATCGTAAGAATCCCTACGTGGACAAAAAGTCCACGCAAGGGATCCGAAAGCCTCTACGTGCTGCCTCGGAACAGCCCGAGACAGCAGCGTGAGGCTCCCCCCTGCACCCTATACACATCCCCATGCTGCAGGGGTCTCTATCAGGACCCCTGCAGCACCCCCACATTAACCCCTTGCAGCGGGGGTCCCCGATCTGCATAGATCAGGCCCCCCGCTGCATTTAAAACTTTTAAATTCCCCGCCGCGGCTCCTTAAAGGGACCGCGGCACACTATTAGCCAATCCCGGCCGCGGCACTTAAAATTAACCCCCCTCTATGCTGGGGGTCCCCATCGGGACCCCCGAAGTGTCCCCACATAAACCCATTGCAGGGGGGGTCCCCGATCTGCATAGATCAGGCCCCCCGCTGCATTTAAAACTTTTAAATTCCCCGCCGCGGCTCCTTAAAGGGACCGCGGCACACTATTAGCCAATCCCGGCCGCGGCACTTAAAATTAACCCCCCTCTATGCTGGGGGTCCCCATCGGGACCCCCGAAGTGTCCCCATATAAACCCCCTGCAGCGGGGGGCCCCGATCGGCACCGATCGTGACCCTGCTGCAATTCAATTTTAAATTTCCCGCCTCGCGGGTCCTCAAAGGACCGTAAAGGTCCTGAAAGGACTCGCACTAAAAATAATAACCCCAGGCAACTATAATTACCCCATTAACTCATGATGGTCAATCCAGACCACCATAAGGCCTAAATTAACCCATTAACTCATGGTGGTCAATCCAGACCACCATAAGACCTAAATTAACCCATTAACTCATGGTGGTCAATCCAGACCACCATAAGACCTAAATTAACCCATTAACTCATGATGGTCAATCCAGACCAGCATAAGGCCTAAATTAACCCATTAACTCATGGTGGTCAATCCAGACCACCATAAGACCTAAATTAACCCATTCACTCATGATGGTCAATCCAGACCACCATAAGGCCTAAATTAACCCATTAACTCATGGTGGTCAATCCAGACCACCATAAGACCTAAATTAACCCATTAACTCATGATGGTCAATCCAGACCAGCATAAGGCCTAAATTAACCCATTAACTCATGGTGGTCAATCCAGACCAGCATAAGGCCTAAATTAACCCATTAACTCATGGTGGTCAATCCAGACCACCATAAGGCCTAAATTAACCCATTAAGTAATGATGGTCAATCCAGACCACCATAAGGCCTAAATTAACCCATTAACTCATGGTGGTCAATACAGACCACCATAAGGCCTAAATTAACCCATTAAGTAATGATGGTCAATCCAGACCACCATAAGGCCTAAATTAACCCATTAAGTAATGATGGTCAATCCAGACCACCATAAGGCCTAAATTAACCCATTAAGTAATGATGGTCAATCCAGACCACCATAAGGCCTAAATTAACCCATTAAGTAATGATGGTCAATCCAGACCACCATAAGGCCTAAATTAACCCATTAAGTAATGATGGTCAATCCAGACCACCATAAGGCCTAAATTAACCCATTAACTCATGGTGGTCAATACAGACCACCATAAGGCCTAAATTAACCCATTAAGTAATGATGGTCAATCCAGACCACCATAAGGCCTAAATTAACCCATTAAGTAATGATGGTCAATCCAGACCACCATAAGGCCTAAATTAACCCATTAAGTAATGATGGTCAATCCAGACCACCATAAGGCCTAAATTAACCCATTAACTCATGGTGGTCAATACAGACCACCATAAGGCCTAAATTAACCCATTAAGTAATGATGGTCAATCCAGACCACCATAAGGCCTAAATTAACCCATTAACTCATGGTGGTCAATACAGACCACCATAAGGCCTAAATTAACCCATTAACTCATGGTGGTCAATACAGACCACCATAAGGCCTAAATTAACCCATTAAGTAATGATGGTCAATCCAGACCACCATAAGGCCTAAATTAACCCATTAAGTAATGATGGTCAATCCAGACCACCATAAGGCCTAAATTAACCCATTAACTCATGGTGGTCAATACAGACCACCATAAGGCCTAAATTAACCCATTAACTCATGGTGGTCAATACAGACCACCATAAGGCCTAAATTAACCCATTAAGTAATGATGGTCAATCCAGACCACCATAAGGCCTAAATTAACCCATTAACTCATGGTGGTCAATACAGACCACCATAAGGCTCTATTTAACCCCATCAGTCCCATAAGGGTATATTATTACCATTATGGGCCTGTTACAACCCAACATTAACCACATAAGTGCCATGATGGTCCTCAAGGACCATCATGACACTAACTACAAACACTACACTATAACCCCCAATAAACCATTTAATCTAAACTAACCCCCCTCTACACTAATCTTTTAACACTTACACTACCTACCTACACTACCTACCCCCTAATAAACCTCCCCAACACTCTAATTACAAAAAACAATAAACCTACAGCACAGAAAACAAAAAACCTACAGTACAAAAAACAAAAAAACCTACAGTACAAAAAACAAAAAAACCTACAGTACAGAAAAAATAAAAATTACAACCCCACCCCCCACTACAGAAAACAAAAAAATACATTACAACCCCACCCCCCACTACAGAAAATAAAAAAAATTACACACCTGAAAAGGAAAGACAGATAAACACAATACAATAATACATATAATACATTACATACATTACATACAATACATGACATTACATATAATATATTAAATATAATATATTAAATATAATATATTACATATAATACATTACATACATTACATACAATACATGACATTACATATAATATATTAAATATAATATATTAAATATAATATATTACATATAATACATTACATACATTACATACAATACATGACATTACATATAATATATTAAATATAATATATTAAATATAATATATTACATATAATACATTACATACATTACATACAATACATGACATTACATATAATATATTAAATATAATATATTAAATATAATATATTACATATAATACATTACATACATTACATACAATACATGACATTACATATAATATATTAAATATAATATATTAAATATAATATATTACATATAATACATTACATACATTACATACAATACATGACATTACATATAATATATTAAATATAATATATTAAATATAATATATTACATATAATATATTACATATAGTCCTAATCAAATACCCCCTATCTATCTAACATACAATCTATTTAATTTAAAATAAATCCTAACTATATCAAATACATCCCCCTATCTATCTAATATACAAAAAATCCTAACTACATACACAGACCCTTATTCTAAAATAAAATAAAATAATTACAGTCCTAACTACATACACAGACCCTAATTCTAAGCTAAAATCAATAAATTAAGACCACTTACCTTTAAGATGTTGCTTCAGATCACTAACCTATGGGTAAAACAAAAAAAAAAATTATTACAAAAACATTAACATCAAATAAATAAACATTATATACATTCTACATATTCAACTCACCTTTACAGCATGTCCAGTCACTGTTAAGCTCTTCCGGCGCGGCCCTGTTAAAAAAAAAAAACACAATACATGAATACATGAATACAATATATAAACAATAAATAAAATACACAAATAAACATCTAAATATACATTTAACTTACCTCCCCGCGATGTCCCCGGCCTTCTCTCCTTCAGCCCCGGCTGGGCCGCGGAACCATCCGCGCTCTAAAAAAAAAAAAGAAAAAAAACTAACGGAGGTCTGCACTGGCAGACCTCCCCGACGCTACTGAACCTCCCGGAGTCGTTTCCGGGAGGAAATTGGCATTGGCGGCTTGTGATTGGCTGAAAAAGCTGTCTATCAATTTCAGCCAATCAAAAGTCGTCAATGTGTGAGCCAATCAGGATGGGATACACCCCAATATCCCACCCTGATTGGCTAAAACACTTGTCTATCTTTATGGGAACCAATCACAACGCTCAGATGCCTTCAGCCAATCACTATGGGATACACCCCCACAGAGTGATTGGTAGAAGACATCTGCGCATCCTGATTGGCTCCTACATTGACGACTTTTGATTGGCTGACAGCTTTTTCAGCCAATCACAAGCCGCCAATGCCAATTTCCTCCCGGAAACGACTCCGGGAGGTTCAGTAGCGTCGGGGAGGTCTGCCAGTGCAGACCTCCGTTATTTTTTTTTTTATTTTTTTTTAGAGCGCGGATGGTTCCGCGGCCCAGCCGGGGCTGAAGGAGAGAAGGCCGGGGACATCGCGGGGAGGTAAGTTAAATGTATATTTAGATGTTTATTTGTGTATTTTATTTATTGTTTATATATTGTATTCATGTATTCATGTATTGTGTTTTTTTTTTTTAACAGGGCCGCGCCGGAAGAGCTTAACAGTGACTGGACATGCTGTAAAGGTGAGTTGAATATGTAGAATGTATATAATGTTTATTTATTTGATGTTAATGTTTTGTACTAATTTTTATTTTTGTTTGACCCATAGGTTAGTGATCTGAAGCAACATCTTAAAGGTAAGTGGTCTTAATTTATTGATTTTAGCTTAGAATTAGGGTCTGTGTATGTAGTTAGGACTGTAATTATTTTATTTTATTTTAGAATAAGGGTCTGTGTATGTAGTTAGGATTTTTTGTATATTAGATAGATAGGGGGATGTATTTGATATAGTTAGGATTTATTTTAAATTAAATAGATTGTATGTTAGATAGATAGGGGGTATTTGATTAGGACTATATGTAATATATTATATGTAATATATTATATTTAATATATTATATTTAATATATTATATTTAATATATTATATGTAATGTCATGTATTGTATGTAATGTATGTAATGTATTATATGTAATATATTATATTTAATATATTATATTTAATATATTATATGTAATGTCATGTATTGTATGTAATGTATGTAATGTATTATATGTAATATATTATATTTAATATATTATATTTAATATATTATATGTAATGTCATGTATTGTATGTAATGTATGTAATGTATTATATGTAATATATTATATTTAATATATTATATTTAATATATTATATGTAATGTCATGTATTGTATGTAATGTATGTAATGTATTATATGTAATATATTATATTTAATATATTATATTTAATATATTATATGTAATGTCATGTATTGTATGTAATGTATGTAATGTATTATATGTATTATTGTATTGTGTTTATCTGTCTTTCCTTTTCAGGTGTGTAATTTTTTTTATTTTCTGTAGTGGGGGGTGGGGTTGTAATGTATTTTTTTGTTTTCTGTAGTGGGGGGGTGGGGTTGTAATTTTTATTTTTTCTGTACTGTAGGTTTTTTTGTTTTTTGTACTGTAGGTTTTTTTGTTTTTTGTACTGTAGGTTTTTTGTTTTCTGTGCTGTAGGTTTATTGTTTTTTGTAATTAGAGTGTTGGGGAGGTTTATTAGGGGGTAGGTAGTGTAGGTAGGTAGTGTAAGTGTTAAAAGATTAGTGTAGAGGGGGGTTAGTTTAGATTAAATGGTTTATTGGGGGTTATAGTGTAGTGTTTGTAGTTAGTGTCATGATGGTCCTTGAGGACCATCATGGCACTTATGTGGTTAATGTTGGGTTGTAACAGGCCCATAATGGTAATAATATACCCTTATGGGACTGATGGGGTTAAATAGAGCCTTATGGTGGTCTGTATTGACCACCATGAGTTAATGGGTTAATTTAGGCCTTATGGTGGTCTGGATTGACCATCATTACTTAATGGGTTAATTTAGGCCTTATGGTGGTCTGTATTGACCACCATGAGTTAATGGGTTAATTTAGGCCTTATGGTGGTCTGGATTGACCATCATTACTTAATGGGTTAATTTAGGCCTTATGGTGGTCTGTATTGACCACCATGAGTTAATGGGTTAATTTAGGCCTTATGGTGGTCTGGATTGACCATCATTACTTAATGGGTTAATTTAGGCCTTATGGTGGTCTGTATTGACCACCATGAGTTAATGGGTTAATTTAGGCCTTATGGTGGTCTGGATTGACCATCATTACTTAATGGGTTAATTTAGGCCTTATGGTGGTCTGTATTGACCACCATGAGTTAATGGGTTAATTTAGGCCTTATGGTGGTCTGGATTGACCATCATTACTTAATGGGTTAATTTAGGCCTTATGGTGGTCTGTATTGACCACCATGAGTTAATGGGTTAATTTAGGCCTTATGGTGGTCTGGATTGACCATCATTACTTAATGGGTTAATTTAGGCCTTATGGTGGTCTGGATTGACCACCATGAGTTAATGGGTTAATTTAGGCCTTATGGTGGTCTGGATTGACCATCATTACTTAATGGGTTAATTTAGGCCTTATGGTGGTCTGTATTGACCACCATGAGTTAATGGGTTAATTTAGGCCTTATGGTGGTCTGGATTGACCATCATTACTTAATGGGTTAATTTAGGCCTTATGGTGGTCTGGATTGACCACCATGAGTTAATGGGTTAATTTAGGCCTTATGGTGGTCTGTATTGACCACCATGAGTTAATGGGTTAATTTAGGCCTTATGGTGGTCTGGATTGACCATCATTACTTAATGGGTTAATTTAGGCCTTATGGTGGTCTGTATTGACCACCATGAGTTAATGGGTTAATTTAGGCCTTATGGTGGTCTGGATTGACCATCATTACTTAATGGGTTAATTTAGGCCTTATGGTGGTCTGGATTGACCACCATGAGTTAATGGGTTAATTTAGGCCTTATGGTGGTCTGTATTGACCACCATGAGTTAATGGGTTAATTTAGGCCTTATGGTGGTCTGGATTGACCATCATTACTTAATGGGTTAATTTAGGCCTTATGGTGGTCTGTATTGACCACCATGAGTTAATGGGTTAATTTAGGCCTTATGGTGGTCTGGATTGACCATCATTACTTAATGGGTTAATTTAGGCCTTATGGTGGTCTGGATTGACCATCATTACTTAATGGGTTAATTTAGGCCTTATGGTGGTCTGGATTGACCACCATGAGTTAATGGGTTAATTTAGGCCTTATGGTGGTCTGTATTGACCACCATGAGTTAATGGGTTAATTTAGGCCTTATGGTGGTCTGGATTGACCATCATTACTTAATGGGTTAATTTAGGCCTTATGGTGGTCTGTATTGACCACCATGAGTTAATGGGTTAATTTAGGCCTTATGGTGGTCTGGATTGACCATCATTACTTAATGGGTTAATTTAGGCCTTATGGTGGTCTGGATTGACCATCATGAGTTAATGGGGTAATTATAGTTGCCTGGGGTTAATATTTTTAGTGCGAGTCCTTTCAGGACCTTTACGGTCCTTTGAGGACCCGCGAGGCGGGAAATTTAAAATTGAATTGCAGCAGGGTCACGATCGGTGCCGATCGGGGCCCCCCGCTGCAGGGGGTTTATATGGGGACACTTCGGGGGTCCCGATGGGGACCCCCAGCATAGAGGGGGGTTAATTTTAAGTGCCGCGGCCGGGATTGGGTAATAGTGTGCCGCGGCCCCTTTAAGGAGCCGCGGCGGGGAATTTAAAAGTTTTAAATGCTGCGGGGGGCCTGATCTATGCAGATCGGGGACCCCCCCCTGCAATGGGTTTATGTGGGGACACTTCGGGGGTCCCGATGGGGACCCCCAGCATAGAGGGGGGTTAATTTTAAGTGCCGCGGCCGGGATTGGGTAATAGTGTGCCGCGGCCCCTTTAAGGAGCCGCGGCGGGGAATTTAAAAGTTTTAAATGCAGCGGGGGCCTGATCAGTGCCGATCGGGGACCCCCGCTGCAAGGGGTTAATGTGTGGGGGCTGCGGGGGTTCCTATGGACCCCTGCAGCAAGGTGTTCATGTGAGGACACTTCGGGGGTCCCGACAGGGACCCCCGCATTGAGGGGGGGTTCATTTTAGGTGCCTGGGGGGGGGTTTGGAGTACCCCCCACGGCAATGCTTATGTGGGGGACTGCCGCGGAGGTCCCTTTTAGGACCCCCGCAGCACTTGATGAGGAGTGGGAGCCTGCGATATCATCTCGCAGGCTGTCACTCCTCATGTACATTTACGCAGTGTAGATACGTACGGCCCTGCTGCGTAGCTCACACGTTGCTCGCAGCAGGGCTAATTTAATAGCATTGTAAGTTAGAGAAACTTTGCAGTACGTAGGGCTTAAGTAGAAGCCTCTTATTTACGAGGCTGGAATTTAATAGGGCCCTTAAATCCCTGTAAGGAAAAGGAAAGCTTTTTTCCCCATAAACCTTTTAACCCTCTATCAGATGGTGCAGACCACAAGAGGTGACTTTAATGTAGGAGATTGGTAGTGGAGATAGTAATTAGTATACTATTCATCTTTGAAAAAGAACTGTTGTATATTTATTGTTCTATTATTATTATCCTTTATTTGTAAGGTGCCAATATTTTCCATAGCGCTGTATAGGGGTTAAGTACAAGGAAGAATCTATTTTAACACATTGCAAAAGAATGGCCCTGTCTTTGAGCTGAGCATTTAGAGTACATGCTGCTTTCCCCAAAGCACAGACACAAAATTAAAAACTCGCACACTTACAATCTAAAAGGTTTGGGTGTGATACAGGAGGTTGATAAATGTGTTGTGCATATTAAGGCTGCAGGTGATAAGCTTTTTTAAACAGATGCATTTTAGTGAGTTTTTGAAGGATTTGAGACAGGAAGACTAGTGGAGCGAGGCAAGAAGTTCCAAAGATTAGGGGCAGTATGACAACATAAAGAGTGCCACCAATTTGTTTTGTTTGTCACTGATGGAAACCACTACACCTTTCCCTATTAAGGCCATGTAAATCAAGTGCTCCAAATTAGGGCACTGCCATAAATCAGCTGCAGGAGCTTTTTTCCCCCTAAACCAGTGGTTCCCAAACTATTTCGGTTCAAGGCGCACTTAATATTTCAAGATTTGTCAGAGGCTCCCCAAGTCAGACCATAGTTCTATATACATATATATATGATCCGATTTGTTATAAAAAAATAAATGTGAATTATTACAAAAATCTTCTCTCTCTCACCCTTCCTTCTCTTTCTCTTTTCTCTCTCTCACACTCCCCCTTCTCTCTCCCCCCTTCCTTCTCTCTCACATCCCCCTTCTCTCTCTCTCCCTCTCCCCTCTCCCTTCTCCCTCTCTCTTCTATCTCCTCTCTCCCCCTTCTCTCTCTCTCCTTCTCCTTCACTCTTCTCTCTCCCCCTCTTCTCTCTCCCGCTTCTTTGTCTCCCGCTCAACCTTCTCCCCCCTCTCTCACATTAGCATTTAGACACATGCTGGGCACATTGGCTATTACAGGCACAGGCTGGGCATATTGTCTCTTACAGGCTGGGCACATTGGCTATAACAGACACATACTGGGCACATTGGCTAATGCAGGCACAGGCTGGGCACATTGGCTATTGCAGGTTGAACACTTTGGCTATTACAGACACAGACTGGGCACATTGGTAATTACAGGCTGTGCACTTTGGCTATTACAGACACATACTGGGCACATTGGCTAATGCAGGCACAGGCTGGGCACATTGGCTATTGCAGGTTGAACACTTTGGCTATTACAGACACAGACTGGGCACATTGGTAATTACAGGCTGTGCACTTTGGCTATTACAGACACATACTGGGCACATTGGCTAATGCAGGCACAGGCTGTGCATGTTGGCTATTGCAGGCACAGGCTGGCCACATTAGCTATTGCAGGCTGAACACTTTGGCTATTACAGACACAGACTGGGCACATTGGCAATTACAGGCTGGATACTTTGGCTATAACAGACACAGACTGGGCACATTGACTCTTACAGGCTGGACACTTTGGCTATTACAGACATAGACTGGGCACATTGGCTATTACATGAACAGGATGGACACATTGGCTCTTATGGGCTGGGCACTTTGGCTATTACAAACACAAGCTGGTCACATTGGCTATTACAGACACAGACAGGGCACATTGGCTCTTACAGGCTGGACACTTTGGCTCTTACAGACACAGACTGGGGACATTGGCTATTACAGACACAGACTGGGCACATTGGCTATTACAGGCACATTTGCTTTTACAGGCTGGACAATTTGGCCATTACAGACACAAGCTGGGCACATTGGCTATTACAGGCTGGACACGTTGGCTATTACAGAAACAGACTGGACACATTGGCTTTTACAGTCGGAGGCTGGACACTTTGGCTATTACAGACACAGACTGGGCACATTGGTACTTACATACACAGGCTGGGCACATTGGTTGGTAGAGGCTGCTGAGCACATTTTTCCCTCTCTCTCTCTCTCTCTCTCCCTCCACCATTGTCCTCTCTCGCTGCTACTCTGCCAGTGGCTCCTCCCCCTGGTGGCTCCTCCTCTCCTGTGTCAAAGTACTTTGAGGAAGACAGCTGGGGCCTGGGGGAAGGAAAAAGCAGGGGGCAGAAGGCAGTTGGGGGCATTTTTGCCACCCCCCTTCCTGCACACTGCACACACACCCAGCGCACATCCTGCACAGCCCCACGACACGCTGCTGGTCTCCCTCATGATACAATAATTTGGGGAATTGCCCCTGCTGCAGAGTCATGGCTCACCAGGGAGTCGCGGCGCACACTTTGGGAACCCATGCCCTAAACTACACCTCTATGTAAATATTTTGCTCCCCCACATTAGTGCACTTAGCCACAGCCATAAATCCTTGCCTTAAAGAACTCCCCCCCACACTAAAATTTACACCCATGCTGTAAAGGATCCCGGGTGGGAACCCCTGCTACCTAACATTAACTGCTGGCACTTACCATTAACCCCTATGGTGCATGGATTCCCATTCAGGACTCCCTGGCACCTACATTTAACCCACACCCACCGTGCGGGTTAAGGCGCTACATTCTAAAATACTGACATAATCATACCGCCTTTAGATACCATTACCCCTTCCCCCTCTCCTCCTCCCTTTCCCCTTATCCTCCTTCTCCTCCTCCATTTCCACCCTCTCCCCCCTTATCCGCCCGCCTCCATATCCCCCCTTATCTGCCCCCTTTCCCCCCTTATCCTCCTCATTCCCCCTTATCCTCCTGATCCTCACCCTTATTCTCCTGATCCACCCCCACTCATCCTCCTCATCTTCCCCCCTCATGCTCCTCCCCCTCATCATCCTTTACCCCTCATCCTCCTCCTTTACCTCCTTATCCTCCTCCCTTCTCCCCTCATCCTCCTCTTCCCCCCTCATCCTCCTCTTCCCCCTCATCCTCCCGCCGCACAGACATAAATTAACAATACACAACATACAATAGCCACTTCTCCGAATTCTTTAACCAAAAATTATATATTAATTTCAATATTTCTTATTTATATTATATATATTATACTAGCGACTTGCCCGTCAAAAAATGACAGGAATGAAATTATAAGGTAGCTAATGCTGTTTGGTGTGTAATAATTAAATATATAATACATTAATAAATGAATATACTTTACCTATTTTGAAGCATTGTGTTGAAGAGCTGGCAATCTGTTTTGATGTTGCTGGAGCATTAGTGGTGGGGTGCTGCTGTGTCTCCTTTCCCCCTCCTTTCCCTCCCTTGTATCTCCTTTTCCCTCTCCTCTCCCTTATGTCTCCTTTTCCCCCTCCCCTCCCTCCCTTGTGTTTCCTTCCCCCCCTCTTCTCCCTTCTTTGTGTCTCATTTCTGCCATCGCCTCCCTCCCTTGTGTCTCATTTCCCCCTCCTCTCCCTCCCTTGTGTGTCATTTCCCCCTACTTTCCCTCCCAGGTGTCTCTTTCCCCACCCTCTTCCTCCCCTGTGTCTCTTTCCTCCCTCCCCTGTGTCTCTTTTTTCCCTCTCCCTCCGCTATGTATTTTCCCCTCCCTCCCCTGTTTCTCTTTCCTCCCCCTCTTTCTCCCCTGTGTCTCTTCCACCCCCTCTCCCTCCCCTGTCTTTCCCCTCTCTCCTATGTCTCTTCCCCATCTACTCCCTCTCCTGTGTCTCTTTCCCCCCTCTGTAACCCCCTGTGTCTCTTCCCCCCTCTCCCTCCCTCTCTTTCCACCCTTTCCCCCCTCTCCCTCTGCTGTGTTCCTCATGACCCTCACCGTGTCCTGGGGGCCCTGGATGTCGGTCTCGGCCCTGTCCCTGGGGGCGGGGTTCCCACCCTTCTCCGTGGGTGTCGGAGGCCTGTCCGGGTGGCTGGTGGACTCCTGTGTGGTGGGTTGTGGGCCTGGCGCGGGTCCCCGGGTGTAGATGACATCTCCCAGCAACTGAGGCCAAGGGCTGCGGGCAAGGGCAGCGAGGGCTGAGGGCAAGGGCCTCAGTTGCTGGGATCGCGCTTCATCCCAGCAACTGAGGCCCTTGCCCGCAGCCCTCGCTACGCGAGGGCCGCAGGCTCACCATGTCCTGGGGGCCCTGGATGTCGGGCTCGGCCCTGTCCCTGGGGGCGGGGTTCCCAGCCTCCTCCGTGGGTGTCGGAGGCCTGTCCGGGTGGCTGGTGGACTCCTGTGTGGTGGGTTGTGGGCCTGGCGCGGGTCCCCGGGTGTAGATGACATCTCCCAGCAACTGAGGCCAAGGGCTGCGGGCAAGGGCAGCGAGGGCTGAGGGCAAGGGCCTCAGTTGCTGGGATGGCGCTTCATCCCAGCAACTGAGGCCCTTGCCCGCAGCCCTCGCTACGCGAGGGCCGCGGGCTCACCATGTCCTGGGGGCCCTGGATGTCGGGCTCGGCCCTGTCCCTGGGGACGGGGTTCCCAGCCACCTCCGTGGGTGTTGGAGGCCTGTCCGAGTGGCTGGTGGACTACTGTGTGGTGGGTTGTGGGTCTGGCGCGGGTCCCCGGGTGTAGATGACATCTCCCAGCAACTGAGGGCCGCGGGCTCGCTATGCAAGCCCGCAAGTGTGAGCAACGGCCTCAGTTGCTGGGATCCATCCCAGCAACAGAGGCCCTTGCCCGCAGGCCCTCGCTACGCAAGGGCCGCGGGCTCGCTATGCGAGCCCGCAAGCGTGAGCAACGGCCCTTAGGCTCGCCGGGCAATGAGCGCCTGCGGCGCTCATCGCTACGCCCGCTAAAGTTCTACAGGTTAACGGCTCGCCTCGCGTCGTTCATGACCCATGCATGATCCATTTAGGCTAGTTGATGGAATAACTGACACGACAACTTGAGTTGGGAGAAACAACGGGCCACAGCTTTATTTTGAAACAATGTAACAACAACCGTAACTTATTTAAATGACTAATTTAGTCCTTTCCTTCCGGGGGAGGAGCCCGGCCACGAACAGTGACCTCACGCTTTGAGCCCTGCCCAAAGCCCCAATGCTTATCTTTAAGCACGCCCTGTGAGGTGGGGCCATCGCCCCCTTAGGCCAGTGGGCCGGGCAACTCACCTCCCGCCACGGAGCATGCGAGGGACGCCTCCCGAGGCTGCGATCCCCCCCCTGCTAGACATTAAAGCCAAGGCCCGCAAAACACTCTCCCTAAACTCCAACATCATCAACTCATACCCTATTTCCGTAAGATGAACCTTATCCTTTGCGAAAAAATCATCTGCGCCGACCGGTTCGAAATCTTTATACCGGATGGCAGTGAAACCTTGTTTTCTCACAAAGCTTGCAATCTGCTGGTTAATCTTCTGTCTAGCCTTATCTAAGCATACTGGGTCGCGCGCATTACGCCATGATCTTCTCTTAATCATCTCAGACCAGATAAGGAACGTGCCAGGCAACTTCTTCACCCATTTCTCGATGTCTCGTCTCATCACCTTTAGCATTCGTCTCATGGGAACTGTCCCCAAATCGTTCCCGCCGGCATGAAGAATTATAACACTGGGCTGACCGTAACGCTGCGCGTACGTTTCCAAGAGACCGTCGAGCTGCGCCCATCGCAGACCCCGAATGCCACACCACCTTACGCGTAAGTCCGTAACAGGAAAGCCCAGTTGTGCCTTTTCTTCGGTAACTGCGGCTAACCTATGGGCCCAGTACACGTATGAATGGCCCACAATCCATAGTTGCTTCTGTTCCCCTGAAAGTAGAAAGCAACACCATTAAACCACTGCATTTGGCCGTACATAGGAACGAAAACGGTCTGAGTCCCACCTCCCGATGCGCTTCACTGTCGCGTCGGGCAACCCCAACCAAGCCGCTTAAGTGGCAGCTCCAATCCGAAAGGAGTGTGTCCCGAAGTCAGACTGCTTGAAACCGAGCCGATGCAGTGCGCTTTTTAAAACTCTTTTAAATTGATACGTAGACAATGCCGTTCCATCGGCGTGTACCAGCAGCGAACACCGTCCCACCGGTCGCTGCTTAAGGTACTCCATTACACATGCATATGGGCAACACTCCGTGCCAACCTGATGCAGAACCACTTCTCTTCCTTTACCCACTTGGTCGGTCTTTGACCTCCGCAACCACAATACCACCGTACCTTCCCTGAGGCAGGTATCCACCAATTGCAGACCCCCCGAACCGTGTCTAATGCTCGCGACTAACTCCCCTATCCTAAACGCTCCAAAGAACGCCAGGGAAAAAGCCGTTCGGAAAAGTAGAGATTCAAAGGGGTCCCTGCAAACCACCACCAACTCCTGAGCCAATCTCAGCAACAGCGCAAATGTTATTGGCCGCCTACTATCTGGCCTTTGCGCACCGCTGAACATTCCGAGCACCACCTTGTGCACTAGAAACTCCTTTGTAAGGTCCCTCTGCCCAGCAAGCTTAAACATAAAAGCAAGCGCCGTGACCTGTCTCCCTACTACGGGTTTTGATTCGCCTTGCTCAGAGCACCGCAGCAGGTACCAAAGCAGGATCCCTACGCTCTTGTCCTCCGTCGTGGCACCACCTGCCAGTGCCACTAGACTATCCCATTTTGCCCACACGCGTCTATAAGCGTTCCACGTCGCTGGGGCAACAGACTGTCTCACGAGTCTCGTTACCTGACAGCTCCAATCTCCCAGAGCTCCTCGGGGATGTGCTCCCCCAGGGCGTTCGCACGAGGGGCCAGCGCCCTGAAGCGATCCTCCTGAAACCGAGAGAGGGCGTAAGCAATTCCGTTGTCCACATTTGTCACGTGTCTTGCTTGAAACCATATGTTCAAGCGAAGGCAACATAGCACAAGATGCCGGAGCAATCTAATCACTGGTACGGATGCCGCCGTGATGTTGTTCACGGCTTCAACCAACCCCTTATTACCCGAATGGAAAATGACTCGCCTGTCCCTGAAACAAGGACCCCATAAGTGCACTGCTACCACCATAGGAAACAGCTCCAGGAATGTAGGGTTCAGCAGTAAACCCGCCTCTTCCCATTCCTCCGGCCATGCCCCAGCGCACCCTCTCCCTTGGAGATACGCCCCACAACCGATCGGTCCAGGACCATCGGTGTGAATATCTAGCTCTGCGCTGGTGGTGCCCTCCTTTTGAAGGACCACCCGTCCGTTAAAATCTGCAAGGAACATCGCCCATACCCTTGCATCGTATAATTCTGCATGCGAAATTCAACTTCCCCAATATTGATTGCAGCCGCCGCAGGGTCACCCTCCGTGCGCCCCGTAGCGCCGTAATCTCGGCTTGCATGTCCTCCACCTTCTCTAAGGGAAGACTGCACTCCATTTTGCAGGAGTCGATCCGAATCCCTAGAAAAGTCAATTGTTCCGTAGGGCCCTCCGTCTTGTCATGGGCCAGTGGTACCCCGAATTCTGTACAGATTTCGGTGAACACCTCCAGCATGAAGCGGCAAGCGGCGTTTCTCACTGGGCCAACAAAAAGCAAGTCATCCAGGTAATGGGTAACACTCTTGTACCCCGCCTCGATGCTCACAACCCATTGTAAAAATTTGCTGAAAACCTCGAAGTAAGCACAGGATATCGAGCATCCCATGGGTAAACATAAGTCGACGAAGTAACTTCCGTCTACGAAGCACCCCAGCAACCGATGGCTTGACGGGTGTACGGGGAGCAAACTGAATGCTGCCTCGATGTCCACTTTCGCCATAAGGGCCCCCTGGCCCTCCCTCCTCACCAAGTCGACCGCCCGGTCAAATGACTCGTAAGACACAGTAGCCTGGTCTTTTGATATGCCATCGTTTACCGAACGACCTCTGGGGTAGGAGAGATGCTGGATCAATCTAAATTTACCCTTCTCCTTCTTGGGGACCACCCCAAGTGGAGACACTACTAATCCCTGGATGGGCGGGGCCGCAAATGGCCCAGCCATCCTCCCCAATTTTACCTCATTAAGCACCTTAGCTTTAGCTACCCCTGGGAAATCCCTAGCCGACTTCAGGTTTGGGACAAGAAAACCTTGAATGTCGACCCCGCATGGAATCCGGAATCCTTCTCGGAACCCGTCCTCCAACAGGCGCGCCGCTTCGGCGGTGCCTGCCAATTTACCGTAGCGCTTTAGCCACGGCAGCATGGCGGGGAGGCGTATGGGCGTCCTGCCCCTTTGCGGGAGGTTCGCCCCTGCCTCCCTCTTTGGGTCTACCGCATCTAGACAGGGGGTGTTCACCTCCGCAATTTGAGCATGCATGCTTAAACCTGCAGTTAGGTGCCCATCTGCAGACCCCCTCGTTGTATGAAAAACAGGTCTTAAGACCGGCTCCTGAGGCATGGGTGGGGCCCTTAGCTCCACCAGCCCCGCTCCGAAAGGGCGTCGTGACTCTCATGGGTGTCATGATGTTTAGCCAATATGCCACCGCTTTGTCACTCCACGCCATACTTGGCCTTGAGGCCAAGTATTGCCGGAATTCCTCATTGTACCGCCACCAGGCCGTACCCCCATAAACCTTGTGAGCATTCCGAATTTCGTCTATGTAAACGAACAATCCCGAACTCTGTTCAGGGTGCCGCTCACACAGTACGCAAGCCCAAATAGAAAATGCTTGCAGCCAGGTATCAAACGTCCTGGGTAGCCTAGCAAAGGATTTCCCCTCCCTGGGGCCCCTCTCGGCCAGGTCTGTTTGCCGAGACATAGGGAGAAGGGAAAACAACTCTATAAATTCCCTCCTCCAGATCTTTTCTTTTACATCCTGTGCAAGGTGTGCACCTAAATTATCCAACGAGCATAGGACTATAGGTCTCATGGCTGCGTCGGTAACTCCCACAGTGTTATTCCCAACTGCTGCAATCGCGTTGACTACCGGCTCGGGCGCGCGCAAGCTAGCTAGCGCCTCGCTCGCGCTCGCTGGCGCCACTACCGCTGCTGGCTGGGACCATGCACCCTTTGCTAGCCCCCCTAACCAAGCTCCCATTTCGTGTTCGCTAACCGCAATGTTATGCGCAGCTAATACAGTCTTTAATGACCCAATAAAACCACCCTTGTCTGCTGCGCAGCTCAATTCTGAGCGCTCACCTGCTTCTGGAAGCTTTGGACTAGATACGGCCAACGGAGTATCCCCGCGTCTCTCCTGACGCTTCGGGGACTCTGACCGTCTGGCCCTCCGCGGGCTCCTCCTCTCAGATCCAGTGCAAGCACAGCTGCACCGACAAGATCTTCTGCTTCTTGACCTGGATCTCCTTCTGGATCTGTGGGTACAAGAAGAACAGTCACTAGCTCTCCGCGACCTGCATGCCCGCGCCCATACCGCCCTTTCCTCGTCTGAGGAAGGGTCCTGGTCCGCTAAGCTTGCGCGGCTGGAGTAGGCTAGCACTGCCTCCGCCGCCCCCTGTAGGGATTCCCCTGAGACTTCCTCGGGCGTTGGAATATCCAGCTGTTGGTCAGTCTTAGACCCTTTGCGCTGTGGCCTAACCGTATCGCCCTCAGTCTCTACTCTGCTATGCCTTAGCGGTGTGTGCGTAAATAGCAGCGGACTGTACCTGCTCGTAGCCTTCTTAGCTCGAGTGGGGCGTCCTAGCCTCGCCACTGCCGCTGTCACAGGCATGTCATCAATCATGACCATGCTGTCTTGGCTATTCATCTCTCTGATCACCCCGTCTCTTCTTTCTCTCGTCGTCGCCATGCTCCTCTCACTGCCAGTTGGGCGTCCCTGTAACGTACCAGAAGCACTGTTAATGAGGGAAACCCCAGGGACCGTCTGCTTGGTACCGTGAGGGCCTGTAGGAGCCTTTTTAGGACTCCCGGCTTTTCTCTTACCCCCTGCACCCCCCTTACGGGGTGTTAGAGGGGTGTTTCTCGACCTTTGTCGCGGCCTAGGACCTTTAGGCAAGTCGGCAGGTGGTGGCCGGAGTGCTAGGCCCTCACCCCCACCGCCCGTGATCCTGGCGCTCGCCTGCCTGGGGGGTATGGGGTCCCGGGCGCCCTGACCTGTAACCCCCCCCCATCTCTAGTGTCTCTGCTACCCGATGGACGGGGGTCTGGCAGCCCTACAGTGGTGGGATGGGAAAAAATTTCCCTGGAGGCATCAGAATTGGCTAGGACACCAGCCACCGCAGGCTGTTCCTGCACAATGTGCTGAGCTCCAAGCGCAGAAGGCATGGGAGGTCCCAGCCTGTCCTGCACCCACCTGACCCCTTGGCTTAAGGCACGGGTCCTAACCTCAGCCAGTAAGGCCTCTAAGCCTTCTGGATCCATATTAAATACTAACAGGGGGACAAACAGGGGGAACAACAAGCAGAAACACAGGCACACACAGACACAGGAACACACACAGACACAGCACACTCACAGTGAGACAAGGACACACACACACAAAACGGAGGAGGAAAAAACACAAAAATGAACAAAGATAGCCTCAACAGTTATATCCCCTTATTTGCTGGTAAGCTGGGGTGAAATTCTCAGTATTAAAACCTTCCTACTGTGCTTTTAGATGCAGGACCTCAGACCTCCGTCCATTCCAGTCGGGAGACCGTGCTGCTGTGTTCAATGGCGCGAAACGGGCTTCCGACACGCCCCCCGACGCTCCTGATTGGCTAATAGCCTCACAGGCTCCGCTGGGTCACGTGACGCTACAGGCTGACCCAGGGAGCCTGTGCAGCCTCTGCGTCGTTCAGAAAGTAAATAGTGGGTTAATATTGATGCCCTGATGCTTCATGCTGATTGTGTGTGTGGTGGTGGTGGTGGTGGTGGGGGGGGGGGGGGGGGATCAGATGCCTGTTTAGACAGCCCTGGAGGTTTTTACTTAATCATTAATAAAAATGTAATGTCTGATTTAATCTGATCACAAAACACAGTACAATGAACAGCGCAAGCTTTTAGCTATGGGAAACAAATACAACAAGGGAGGTGGGCAATAGTGATATACTTTACTTTATTAGTTTAATGGAGACAACAACGGTTAAAAACTTTAACAAGGGAAAAGTATAAAATCAAACTGTACAAATTCCTTTGGACAGAACAACTGCAAGCCTTATTGCCACTAAATAAATATCAATCATGAAGTGGGGTTTTAGCAGTAATGTGCATGAGAAAAAGAGAATTTCTAGGTTCTGGCTCAAGTAACTATAAAAATGCTATCCCCTAATATTTGTGACCTGGTATGTCACAAGCTCAGGGTAGTTTAGATGATATAGATAGCATGGTAGTATGCTTCAAAAGGACATATCTATTTGCATACAAAAAGTTATTTTATGGTTTGGCTCTTAAGTAACCAAATGCTTCATTCCCTCTTTTAGAATGCAGTGCCACAATTATTTGAGTGGTACATGTGCATTAAAGGCCATTCCAACCAAGCTAAACTCTCTATATACTCATATGTAGTGTCTCAGCGTCTCCCTGTGCTGGGGAGATTTGCGCTTAACCTAGAAATTCTCTTTTTCTCATGCACATTACTGCTAAAACCCCACTTCATAATGGATATTTATTTAGTGGCAATAAGGCTTGCAGTTGTTCTGTCCAAAGGAATTTGTATGATTTTATACTTTTTCCTTTTTAAAGTTTTTAATCGTCGTTGTCTCCATTTAACTAATAAAGTAAAGTATATCACTATTGCCCACCTCCCTTGTTGTATATATATTTAGAGTGTTATGCACTAATGGGCCTTACCCCCTAAAGTAATTTTTTTTGCATGGGAACCATATTAACAAAGCAAGTCACCAGCCATTGGACTGGTACTTTGTGCCTGAAATGTAGCACTGTTAACAAAGATGCCCCCCTCCATTAACCTTATTGTGGATGGAGACCAGTAATACCTGAGTCTGAACCTTAAAAGCACTCTTGAATATTTAGTTTGATATAATTTTTGATAAAATTTACATTTTAACATGACCAATGCTTAAAGGGCCATTTATCTCATTATAAGTGCTCTTCATAGTGTGAAAGAGCACAAGATTCTATGTTAAAGTGATCTATTGCTTTTTTTAATTAGTGTTGTGATAGCTAAAAAACTAAGGTCTTTGGTCTGTTTACAGACACACTGCTGACTGTTCTATAATTAACAGCACATGCCGACAACTACCGTTGCAAGCTCAGCGTGAAGACAAGATTTATTGTTTCTTTCTGTTCTTCAGAAATCAGCAGGACAAGTTAACCCCTAACTGTGATTTTTAGTGGACTTGAGAAGTCATTTCTCTGCACAGATGCATGTGTTAACCCTATCTCTGTTTCTGTTTCAAAAATTCAAAATGTATTTCAACCAGTTTGTAAGAGATCTTTTGTTTGATATGGTCCAAACTGTTCTGAAGTAAGTGGCCCTTTAATTAAAATATCTTGCTCATGCTATTAGGCCATTACAGTTATCCTGTTTTATACAAGTTGTAACAATAATATATTTGGGTGCCCATGTCTTAATTGGATTTGAGCACAGTAGCCAAGTTAAGTAGCTTGGTCCAAAGTTGTCTGGGTGTCTTAATTAAATCTCTCCATTTTTTCCTAGAAAGCTTATTAGTTCATAATAAAATGCACACTGGTTAGACATTTTAACTACAAATCCAAATGATGACATTAACTTTATTTATAGTTATTTTGGAAAGTGGTTCCTAGTTTAACCCATTTCAAAAATGTCCACAATGTCCATTGACTTCAATGTAAGAAGAAACTGGTTAACTAGTGCTGCAACCATAGTTTAGCCCATTAGGGATGAGTCATCAGGAATCAACTGTGGCTCACAAGGAGGGGAACCAGACCTGCTACTACAAAGCATCTCCTGGTGGCATCATAAGTAAATATTACTGATCTGTTCCATTTTTTCCTAGTCATTGGGTGCAACTTAATTCTCAGTATGTCAGTGAAACATGTCTTTAAAACCCCCCCCAAAAAACAAAGCTTTATCATGTACGATAGTATTATCCCAAATATTGTATATGATCAAAGGTATTGTATAAACACAATGGGCTAGGGTTGAGGGGGGCATGTACTACTTCGTTCTTCAATCCATAACCATTATAAACATGGCTTCTGTTAAGCTTATGCCCACTGCATTACACAGCTTTTATGCAAATCCAAGGTTTAATTATACATTTATAATCTATATTGCATACATACACTTATAATTTCTAATATATAATATATATAAATTTTTATATATATATATATATATATATATATATATATATATATATTTACTAGTGATTTGCCTGTCAAAAAAATGAGAAGCCTTGCAATGCTGTTGTTTGCCACACAATGCAAGGCTCCCTCTCCCCCCCCCCCCCCCCCCAACTTGCCTTCGGCGGTCTTTGAGAACCTCTCCCCCACTCTATTTGATGGGCCTGTAACATTGCGAGCGTTACAGACAAGCAATCTCACCCCTGTGTCTCTTTCCCCCTTCACCCTCCCCTTTGTCTCTTTCCCACCGCTCCCTCCCCTGTGTCTCTTTCCCCCCTCTCCCTTCCCTGTGCTCCTTTTTCCATTTACGGGTGTGAAAACATTTGCGGGCTTGGTGAAATTGATCAATAAGCCTCTATTTAACCCCATTAATTCCATAAGGGTATTTAAAGACCCGTAAGTGCTATGAGGGTTCTCCAGTTCCCCTTAATGACAATAAGTATAAACACTACACTGCACTATAGCCCCCCAATAAACCATTACATCTAAACTAACCCCTCTTTACACTAACCTATTAATACTTACACTAGCTACCTACACTACCTACCCCCTAATAACCCCCCCACCACTCTAATTACAGTAAAGATAAAAACTAAAGTCACCAAAAATAAAAAATCTACATTACAGAAAATAAAAAAACCTAAATCACAAAAATAAAAAAATCTACATTACAGAAAATAAAAAAACCTGTCACAAAAATAAAAAAAGGAACATTACAGAAAATAAAAAAATACATTACCCCAGCCCCCCCCCCCCCCACTACAGAAAAAAAAATGACACACCTGAAAAGGAAATACATACAATACAATACAAATAAAATACAATACAATACCCCCTATCTAATATACATCCAATATTATCTATCTAAAATACATCACCCAATCTATCTAATATACAATACATCCTATTTATCTAAAATACATCCCCCAAGTTAACATACAATACTATATAATATACAATACATCCTATCTATCTAAAGTACATCCCCCGATCTAACATCCAATAAATGCTCTCTCTATATACAAACCCTAATTCTAAGCTAAAATAAAATAATTAAGACCACTTACATTTGCAGATGTCCCTTCAGCAACCTAGGGAAAAATAAAAAATATACAACACATTTACATACAATAAATAAACATTATAAATATTCAAAATATTCTACTCACCTTTCCAGCATGTCCCTTCTTCTTTTCTTCTTCTCTGGCGCGTCCCCTGTTAAAAAAAACATTACATTAGTACAACATACATAAACATAAAAACAAAGTAAAATAAACATAATATACATTGTACTTACCTCCCAGCAATGTCCCGGCCTCCTGCTCTTATGCCACGTCCTCGAACAATCCGCGCTCTAAAATAAAAAATAAAATAAAAAACTAACGGAGATCCGCACTCTCGGATCTCCCCGACGCTAATGAGCCTCCTACGGAGTTTTCCAGAAGAAAATTGTCAATGGCGGCTTCTGATTGGCTGACAACTCTGTCTATCAAATTCAGCCAATCAGAAGACGCCAATGTGTGAGCCAATCAGAAAGGGATACACCCCAAAATCCCGCTCTCATTGGATATTGCACCTGTCAATCTTTATTTAAACCAATAAGAAGGCTTTTTTGCCATCAGCCAATCACAATGGGATACACCCCCACGGTGATATTGGCTGAAGACATCTGCACCTTCTCATTGGCTGTAATACTGATTGGCGTTGACAACAGACAATCAGAAGGCACAAATGCCTTCAGCCAATCACTACGTGGGAGTATATATTTTTTTTCTCTAGGTTGCTGATCTGAAGGGACATCTGCAAAGGTAAGTGGTCTTAATTATTTTATTTTAGCTTAGAATTAGGGTTTGTATATGTAGATAGCATTTATTGTATGTTAGATAGGGGTATGTATTTTAGATAGTTAGGATGTATTGTATATTAGATTGGGGGATGTATTTTAGATAGATATGATGTATTGTATATTATATAGTATTGTATATTAGATTGGGGGATGTATTTAGATAGTTATGATTTATTGTATATTAGATGATGGGATGTATTTTAGATAGATAGGATGTATTGTATATTAGATAGATTGGGTGATGTATTTTAGATAGTTAGGATTTATTGTATATTAGATTGGGGAATGTATTTTAGATAGATAGAATGTATTGTGCACTGCTCAAAAAAATAAAGGGAACACTAAAATAACACATCCTAGATCTGAATGAATTAAATATTCTTATGACATACTTTGTTCTTTACATAGTTGAATGTGCTGACAGCAAAATCACACACAATTAAAAAATGGAAATCAAATTTGTCAACCCATGGAGGTCTGGATTTGGAGTCGCACTCAAAATGAAAGTGGAAAAACACACTACAGGCTGATCCAACTTTGATGTAATGTCCTTAAAACAAGTCAACATGAGGCTCAGTAGTGTGTGTGTGGCCTCCACGTGCATGTATGACCTCCCTACAACACCTAAGCATGCTCCTAATGAGGTGGCGGATGGTCTCCTGAGGGATCTCCTCCCAGACCTGGACTAAAGCATCTGCCAACTCCTGGACAGTCTGTGGTGCAACGTGTCGTTGGTGGATGGAGCGAGACATGATATCCCAGTTGTGCTCAATTGGATTCAGGTCTAGGGAACATGCGGGCCAGTCCATAGCATCAATGCCTTTATTTTGCAGGAACTGCTGATACACTCCAGCCACATGAGGTCTAGCATTGTCTTGCATTAGGAGGAACCCAGGGCCAACCTCACCAGCATATGGTCTCACAAGGGGTCTGAGGATCTCATCTCAGTACCTAATGGCAGTCAGGCTACCTCTGGAGAGCACATGGAGGGCTGTGTGGCCCCCAAAGAAATGCCACCCCACACCATTACTGACCCACTGCCAAACCAGTCATGCTGGAGGATGTTGCAGGCAGCAGAACGTTTTCCACGGTGTCTCCAGACCCTTTCACATCTGTCACATGTGCTCAGTGTGAACCTGCTTTCATCTGTGAAGAGCACAGGGTGCCAGTGGCGAATTTGCCAATCTTGGTGTTCTCTGGCATATGCCAAACGTCCTGCACGGTGTTGGGCTGTAAGCACAACCCCCACCTGTGGACGTTGAGCCCTCATACCACCTGTTGAGGTATAATAAAAATGTTAATCCCTACTAATATTTGATTTGACCTTTTGTACCTTCTACAATTCTGATTACAATGATGCCTAAAGCCATTCCCCTTGTTTTATCAACAAGACCCTTTGATACTCCATAAATAGTTTCTGGAGGACTTGTATGTCTAGTTATAACTAATGTAATCTAAAACAAGTATCTATATACACATACCTAAACCTGTCATGACCTGTATTTCTTGAACCTGCATAAGATGACTCAGCATTTACCTCTGTTAATCCAAGGTATGGCCATGGGTACTTTTATAAGCTGCACTGAATGTTCAATAAATTGAGACCATTTGATACCAATCCCTTGTGTGTAGTGTATCATTTGTGTCTCCCAGATATCTGAGCCAAGAGGAGAGTGAATAAGGAAGGTAATAAAAGGTTTTACCCCGGGGTGCGCTTGTTCCAGCAATTGAAGTAATCTTGCTTTAACAGATGGGGGCTTTGTCCGGATGTCCCTCCAGAATTGGTGAGTAAAAAGAAAAAGAAAACATTTTTTTTTAATTTTTGTTCTTTTATGCTCACCTTTTCTGCAGGGGTATCATAAATTGGGACAGTTTTTTTTCTGTGAAGGGTTAGAGGCCCTTCTTTTAAATTGGGACAGCGTTTTTTTTTTCTGTGAAAGGTTAAAGTGCTTTCCTATTTTTCTGTGAAAGGTTAAAGTCCTTTCCTTTTTCTGTGAAAGGTTAAAGTCCTTTCCTATTTTGCTGTGAAAGGTTAGAGTCCTTTCATTTTTTGCTGTGAAAGGTTTGAGTCCTTTCCTTTGGTGGTTTATCACCTTCCAAAATTCTCTCCTCTTGGTTAAAAACAAAAAAAAAATTGTAAGTTTTGTGTTATTGTTGTGGCAATTAGGCTGAGTTAGAATCAATATATAATATATGATTTTTTATTTTTTTTTATGTTTGTTTTATGTATTTAGTATTTTGCAAAATACTAAATATTGTAGGCCTGTCTTTAATAAATAGTTTGTGAAGAACTATGCAAATATATATATATTATTTTGGTGAGCTCACAATTTTCTGGTTACCGTATTTTTCGCCGTATAAGACGCACTTTTTCTTCCCCAAAACTGGGGGAGGAAAGTTGGTGCGTCTTATACGGCGAATATACCTTTTCAAACTGCCTCTGTCCTCTTGATCTCACCCCAGCGCTTCCTACCAGCATCGCGTCGGCCGGTGCGTCCTAGTGACGTCACACACGCAAAGCTGCAGTACACGAGGAGTGCTGGTAGGAAGCGCTGGGGTGAGATCAAGATGGCAGAGATCAGAAGAAAGGTGAGGATCAGGGGGGTCAGGGAGGATCAGGAGGGTCAGGGAGGATCAGGAGGGTCAGGGAGGATCAGGAGGGTCAGGGAGGGTCAAGGGCTCCCAAATGCTCCCAAATGCTGCAGTATATGGATATGTATGTGTATGTGTGTATGTGTGTATGTATGTATGTGTGTGCATGTATGTGTGTGTATATATGTATGTATGTGTATGTATATTTATGTGTGTATGTATATGTATGTATGTGTATCTATATATATATATATATATATATATATATATATATTTGTGTGTAATGTAGGTGTGTATCTGTGTGTAAAGTGTATTTGTGTTTGATTCAGATTTTTTTTTCTCTTGTTTTCCTCCTCTAAAAACTAGGTGCGTCTTATCTGCCGGTGCGTCTTATAGGGCGAAAAATACGGTATATGTTTTTATGTTATGTGTTTTGTCACAATATCTCTTATAAGATCTTGTGAGTATATTTTTATACTAATATAAAAATCCTATGAATGGGATATCCATTTTTGACTGACAGTTAATAAATTGTTTTATGTATTGTATTGCTCCAGAACCTGATCACCTCTGGATGAATATTATGTTCATATGCTGTTGGCCATTTTTGGATATTTTATCTAGATTTATGTATTAGCAGAAAAGAAGGAGGGTTTTTTATGCTAACCAAACTTTTTTAACCCAAACTGAAAGAATTCATATATGACATCAAATTACTTAATTTTTTTTTCTCTCTCTTACTTTTCTGCACAATATAAATTGTGGTTAAGTGTTTTATCTGCATTTATACTGCTTACTGTGTAAAATATGGGGAATTCTAAATCAAAAGGAGAGAGCCCAAAGGTATCCAAGGGAACAGTTACTAAGACCATTATTCCCTTTAAAACTAAGCTAAAGGTAAATGGGGCAAAAGGTGAAATATTAACTAAACTCATAGGTCATAAACCGAGAGAAACTCCCAAAGAATATGTTGCCAGAATGGAAGGAGATTATTATTGTGACCCTTTTGTAGATAATGTGGCCGGCTGGACTGAATGTTTAGGAACACAGGCTGCCCCTTTTCCAAGGGAAGGGTCCTTTAGTTCATTTAGCATTTGGCTATTAAAGGGAATGCTGCTAGATGATCCAACATGGTTTTGGTGTGATAAAGATTGCAGAGGAAACTCCTCCTAACCCTAATATGCCCACATTTAAGTATTCCCACTTATCTGCTCCTTTAATTCCATCCTCCCCAGTTGAAGATACAAAAACTCCACATTTATACCCAAAGTTGATAAAACCTAATCCATATAAAACTAATGCCTTGAATATGATTAAAAGTGACACTGATGATGAATTGATACAGCTTGCCACCACTGTTGGCCATATGCCAACACCCCTACACCTGAGTCTCAGGACTCATTATCTCATATGGTAACGGAGGACTTCCATTCTCCTGTTCAAACTAGAAACCAGAGGGCTGCAGCAGCCTCTATATCAGGTACAGCATCTAATGCATCATCTGAAAAGGCAAATATAGGTACAACAGCAAGCCTTGCAATGCCCTTTATGACCATAGGCACCCAGGTAATTCATAAACCTCCTGATGTACTGTTGTATAATGCCTTGGCTGAAGGATGCCCAAATCTTATAAAAAATCCTGCAGCTGTTGTAGCTTATCTGAAACGATGTACTAAAGGGCTTTGTCTGAATGGAACAGACTATACATTTTTATTGGATAGATGTGCTAAAGGCTTTGAAATAAATTGGAAGAATATTAAGTATTTACGTGGAAATTATGATACTCCCCCTGAGACTAATGATAATACATGGAATGATCATACAAAGGTTGATGAAATGTGGAAAGAAATACAGAATATGTTGAATGCTATGCATGGGCAAATGCAAGATGTGTCTCCTGCTCTGGTGTGTAAGCATAAAGAGGGAGAAGAAGTGTCAGATTTTTTAGTCAGGTTAAGAGATGTTGGTTGGAGGAATGTGGACTGACCATGGACATGGGAGCACTTTTTGTGCAACATGCCATGGCCAATCTAAGACCGGATGTGTCACAGACTGTAAGGCAATGTATTGATGATTGGCATAAAAAAAGTGCACAAGAATGGATAGAGGCAGTCAGAGTTAAAGATGCTGGTGGAGTCTTTTTAGCACCTTAGAAAATGAAGACCCCCTCTACTGTTATGTACTCTAATATTAGGGGCCGGCAGAGGGATCCTTTTATTAATAACAGAAACCACTATAATATTTCACAGAATGGTCAGCGCAGGGAGCACAGACACCCCCAGGGCAATATACATAGTTCAGGAGGTAGAGCTAATCAGCAGGGTACATGTTTTAATTGTGGTAACAAAGGACACTGGCATAGGGAATGCAGGTCTCCACGGCGTGTCCAAGGGGCACAGAATAGCCAAAATCAGTCAATTCAGTTCCCAATTGCATGGGGTGGAGACCACCCTAACAATCAATCTTCCTCGGGCTTCCAGCACCCATAGGCATGCCAGAGCATAGACCCTATCGCTTGTTATCTTTCCCAGTTATCTAGGCGATGGGATGAGTTGCCACTATTATCACTTTCAATTAATGGCCAGGTATACGATTTTCTTGTCGATACTGGAGCAACTCGCTCATCCATGTCTGCTAACTTTTATAAAGGGGAAACTTTTGACGCAGGCGAATCCTCAATTGGTGTTGGAGGGGTCTCCATTCCATGTCTCATTACACCTCCCTTACCTATCAAGATACTACCTAAAGAGGATAACTGCATGGAATGTTTCATTCATAAATTTTTGAACCTCCTTAAGTGTCCCGTAAATCTCTTGGGTAGGGACTTAATTTCTAAATTACAGATTAACCTCTTAGTGGACAATAAAGGAGGTATCCTAGGTGACTCACCTTACCACTTACGCCCTCCTAATGAACCTCGCTTCAATGTTTTGTCAGCCTATGAGGAGGCACCTACCTCACCTTCTATTTACCTCACTGCTTCCTCTACTGACACCTTATGCAGGGCTATTTCTCCCTCTCACACTGGAACTGTCTCTGTCACTTCTCTGCGTAACCCTTTACCATGTTTTCCGCTAGATTTTGAACAACTATCAGATGGTACCCCTGACATCATACAAGGTGTGTGGCTTACTCCTACTGCTGCTTATTTACTTAATGACAGACAAAATATGTTTACTTAACTGGTAGGTGATGGACTGTGTACACAGACTAAATACATTCCCCTGGACAATCTTTCTTGTTTTATTGCCCAATCTACTCTTTTTGACCAATTGCCACCCTCTTTGCATCATTTACCCTCCACTCTGTGGTCTACTTCTCCCACTGACCCAGGATTTGTTTCCTGTACACCTTACAAAGCCAAAATCCGCCCAGGTGTTTATCCAGTCTATATTAAACAGTACCCATTATCTAGGGACAAGGAGGAAGGTATTTTGCCCATTATTCAGGAGTTATTGGAAAAGGGAGTCATTGTTCCTACAACCTCCCCTTACAATACTCCCATCAATCCTGTCCCCAAACCAGGTCGGCAGACCTGGCGCCTCACACAGGACCTTAGGGCCATTAATATTTTGGTTGAGCCTTTGGCTCCCATTGTTCCAGATGTTAACTCTATTATCACTGCCATACCAGCAAATGCCACGTATTTCACTTGTTTAGACCTAAATTCCACATTTTTTAGTATTCCAGTCGACCCTATTACTCAACCTTTGTTTGCCTCCAATTTCCGGGGCCATCAGTTTACGTGGACACGCCTCCCACAAGGCTTTTGTGATTCCCCCACAGCCTATTCTGCTGCATTCCGTGCCACCTTGCAGTCTTGGACCCCCCCATCAGGCTCTGTCCTCCTCCAGTATGTAGATGACCTGCTCCTGTGCAGTACAAATCTAGAAGCCTGCCAAGAAGATACGCTCTCTCTTCTCTCACAGTTTGCTCTTACTGGACATAAGGTCTCCCCTGGCAAGATGCAGTACTGTCAGCAAACTGTCCACTATTTGGGATTCCTCCTCTCCCATGCACAAAGACTATTGTCCCCAGAACGTGTTTCTGCCCTTACACGTCTGCCAAAACCCAAAAGTAAGAATGCTCTGCTCTCCTTCCTGGGTGTTGTTGCATATTGCCGCTAGTGGATTCCAGACTGTTCCTATTATGATCACATCCTGCGTACAGCAACTTTGCAACAAGCTCCTGATTTACTGTCATGGACTGCTCAAATGGACAAAGCATACAAGTACCTCAAGTCATCTCTTCGTCAAGCACCTGCATTAGGTCTTCCAAACTATCAGTTACCATTTCATATTTATGTTAAGGAGGATGGGGACACGGTGGCGGGAGTCTTAGCGCAGGAACATGGCTCTGGCTATAGGCCTGTGGCCTTTTTATCTAAAGTTTTGCCCCTTGTGGTTCGAGGCATGCCTGCTTGCTTGCAGGCCGTTGCTGCTGCAGCAATGATGGTAGAATCATCCCAACCTCTACTACTCTCACACGCACTCATTCTTCACACCACTCACCAGGTACTCACTCTCCTACAAAATTCCACCACACAGAACATGACTGCTCAACGGAGATCTGGATATGAAGCTATCCTCACTGCAACTTCCAAACTTGTTATCAAATATGCCCCAGACCACCATGGCCCAGCCTACCTTCTATGGAAACAACTAGCTACAGGATCAGATCCTGTACTCCCACCTGAAGCACATGATTGTATAGACAACATACATACTGAGACACCTCCCCGACCTGATCTTCAGCCTACCCCACTACCTGACGGTGACATTGTTTTTGTAGATGATTCTTGCTCCCGCCCCTCAGATGCCCAATTTCACACAGGTTTTGCAGTTGTACATCTTCCTGATACAGTACTTGCAGCTCATTCTTTGCCTTTTGTTTTGGCCCAAGCAGCAGAACTCGTTGCTCTCATTGAAGCTTGTCGCCTTTTTAAGGACCGCCCTGTTACTATTTACACAGACTCTAGATATGCTTTTGGGGTTGTCCATGATTTTGGCCGCATTTGGCAATTACAAGGTTTTGTTTCTGCTGATGGTAAAGGGATTTCTCACTCTGACCTTGTTTCCTAGCTGCTAGACGCTATTCAGCTACCATCCACTATTGCTGTGGTTAAATGTAAAGGACAATCTTCTGACTCTTCCTTAGTATCTCAGGGAAATACTCTTGCTGACTCAGCTGCTAAGAATGCTGCTTTAAATGCTCCTCTTCATCCTCTTTACCTATCCACTTTTTACTCTCAACTTGCTCTTCTCCATGTTCCTTCTATCCCTGATTTTCCACTCATCTCCCTCAACAGTATGCAACAGAGGCCAATCTCTCCTTTTGGAAGCAGCAACATCTGACCCTCGATCCTAATGGTCTCTGGTCAGATAAGGAGGGACGAGTTGGTATTCCACAATCCAGTGCCCCTATTTTTATTGCCCATTTTCATGGTATTGGCCACTTGAGTAAAAGAAACACACTCAATAACATGAGCAAGAGATTTGTGATAAAAGAAGCTTCTACATTAGTACAAAAGCAATTATCACGTTTCTTAGTATGTGCTCAAAACAATCCAAATACAGGGTTACAAGTTCAGCATGAGCACCTACCACCCCCTGAAGGTCCTTTGCAACAGCTACAAATTGATTTTACTCATATGCCAATTAGTGGCCCTTTTAGGTATCTCCTTGTAATCTGTGATCAATTTTCTAAATGGGTAGAAGCTTTTCCAACAGCATGGGAAAATGCAAAGGTTGTCGCAAAAATCCTATGTACTGAGATTATACCACGATTTGGTTGTCCACTACAAATTAATAGTGATAACGGAACACCTTTTACCTCCAAATTAACTCAGGAAATTGCCAGATTACTATGTGTTGACTGGAAATTCCATATTCCCTACCATCCTCAGTCCTCTGGACAGGTAGAAAGGACAAATAGAACCATTAAGGATAAGCTAAGGAAAGGAACTATTGGCACTTTCACAAATTGGCCACGATATTTACCAGCAATTTTAGCAGAAATTCGTATGACCCCCAATGCTACTACTGGTCTCTCTCCCTTTGAGGTTTTAATAGAAAGACCGTTCCCTGTACCCAGCTGTGGTGGTAAGTCCAGCCCCCAGGGGAAGGTCTCAATAGATATAATTCAGGAAGAATATGTACATCAATTGATCAATAAATTGAATAACATCTACGGTAATGTAGCTGTCTCTCTTCCACTTCCATCAGGTGAACCAACACACCCTTTCAGGCCAGGAGATCAAGTGTTGGTGAAAAGGATCATACAGAAAAAACCACTGGATACACCTTACGGACCTCCAACAACTGTCATCGCTGTGACCAGAACCGCCGTCCTCACTGAAGAGATCCCCACCTGGATCCACGCCAGTCGTCTGAAATGGGCCCCTACAGCAGAGACTCCTCCCTAACAGCTCTCGTATATTTTCATGTTTTTACCATTTGTTATTCAGAACTTTTGCATGCTCCACCTTATGACAACTCATTCCTCAGAGCCTGCAACCAAACTTATCAATTAACACAACTGATCAATTCATCCAATCAGAATTGTTGGATATGTGCAAACACACCTCATAGCGTGAATGCAGGGTTCCCTATGACACCAGTCCCCTTTAACTTGTCTGGTATTGCTGACTTAGTGAAACATTCTGCTATTCTTAACTGGACCCAGGAACCCTTTATTAAAAACCCCAAAACTAGGTTTATTAGCCTAACTCAAAAGGTTACCCATGGTTTCATAACTTTTATCAATGCTCAAGGTAACTCTATCCCAAAGGAATGGACTAAGGACCGTATTTCTATAATATTTAATGAGTTGGGTACCACTATTCGATGGGATGGCTTGCTATTTCCTCCTACTGTAGACAATTTTACACAGACCCAGTATTGTAAGCCTGATTTTTCCTCTGATCTATCTATTGCATATCGATGGTACAATGCCACACTGGATGCTTTACGAAAAGCCACTGGCATTGGCGTTAATACTCAAGGGATGGGTCGCTGTCCAAATAAAACTTATATTAGGAGTACTACATATGTTTCTTTTTCTGGTCCTCCCAGATGCCCCCCTATTCTAAATCTACCAATAGGCATGTATTGGCTTTGTGGACAATGGGCCATGAAAATTATTCCATGTGACCATATAGGCCCATGTTTTCTAGGCATGTTGCTTCCATCTATGGCCCGCTATGATTCATTGCCCTTTAGCCACATACGTATGAAACGTGATGGGTTCTCTACAGAGGGTTTGCTGGACCCTCCAGCTGCCAAAATCATCCTCAGTATTGTTGCCCCATTAGGTATGGCCAGATTGTTTAAACAACTTAAAAGAACCATTGAAGCGGTGGATGCTGCCTTCAACTATACCCAACAGGCTATTAGTGCTCTCAATATGGAGATGGAACAAGTCAGAACGCTAGTATTACAGAACCGTTTGGCCCTAGATTATTTGTTAGCTTCTAAAGGGGGTACATGTGCTGTTGTTGGGTCTAAGTGTTGTGTTGCCATCATTGATAATAGCCCTGTTGTGGATGCTGCATTACACAAGTTAGATGAAGTTCAGCAACGTATGCGTAAACAATCATCTAGTTTATTCTAAGATTTTGATTGGTCCTTTGGACTAGGATCCTGGATAGGTTCTCTGGGTCATAAGATAGTCTTTGGTTTAATCCTTGCTTTTAGTGTTCTATTTGCCTTCTTTGTTATTATTTCCCTTTTGCAATGTACTGTCTCATGTATTCTAAAACGATGTTTAAAACCCCCCACAGCTGAGCCTCAGGGTCTGTATATTGCTGTGCTTCCAAATAATGCTGAACCAATTTTATGTCTGTGACCCATCTAGAACAGAATCACCTGCATCTCCATAAGTTTCAACATTTCTGCTAAACACCATTTTTTTGTATTGTTGTTCTTTCAGAACAAAAGAAGGGATTGTTGAGGTATAATAAAAATGTTAATCCCTACTAATATTTGATTTGACCTTTTGTACCTTCTACAATTCTGATTACAATGATGCCTATAGCCATTCCCCTTGTTTTATCAACAAGACCCTTTGATACTCCATAAATAGTTTCTGGAGGACTTGTATTTCTAGTTATAACTAATGTAATCTAAAACAAGTATCTATATACACATACCTAAACCTGTCATGACCTGTATTTCCTGAACCTGCATAAGATGACTCAGCATTTACCTCTGTTAATCCACGGTATGGCCATGGGTACCTTTATAAGCTGCACTGAATGTTCAATAAATTGAGACCATTTGATACCAATCCCTTGTGTGTAGTGTATCATTTGTGTCTCCCAGATATCTGAGCCAAGAGGAGAGTGAATGAGGAAGGTGATAAAAGGTTTTACCCCGGGGTGCGCTTGTTCCAGCAATGAAAGTAATCTTGCTTTAACACAACCCTCATGGAGTCTGTTTCTGACCGTTTGAGCAGACACATGCTCATTTGTGGCCTGCTGGAGGTCATTTTGCAGGGCTCTGGCAGTGCTTCTCCTGTTCCTCCTTGCACAAAGGCGGAGGTAGCGGTCCTGCTGCTGGGTTGTTGCCCTCCTACAGCCTTCTTCACGTCTCCTGATGTAGTGGCCTGTCTCCTGGTAGCGCCTCCATGCTCTGGACACTACACTGACAGACACAGCAAACCTTCTTTCCACAGCTCGCATTGATGTGCCATCCTGGATGAGCTGCACTACCTGAGCCACTTGACTCTGTCTCATGTTATCACTAGAGTGAAAGCACCGCCAGCATTCAAAAGTGACCAAAACATCAGCCAGAAAGCATAGGAACTGGGAAGATGTCTATGGTCACCACCTGCAGAATCACTCCTTTATTGGGGATGTATTGCTAATTGCCCTTTAATTTCCACCTGTTGTCTGTCCCATTTGCACAACAGCATGTGAAATTGATTGTCACTCAGTGTTGCTTCCTAAGTGGACAGTTTGATTTTACAGAAGTGTGATTGACTTGGAGTTATATTGTGTTGTTTAAGTGTTCCCTTTATTTTTTTGAGCAGTGTATATTAGATAGATTGGGTGATGTATTTTAGATAGATAGTATTGATTGTTAGATAGATGGGGGGTATTGTATTGTATTTTATTTTATTTGTATTGTATTGTATGTATTCTATATGTATTTCCTTTTCAGGTGTGTAATATTTTTTTGTTCTGTAGTGGAGGGGGGGGGGGGGGGGGTTGTATTGTTAATATTTTATGTAATTAGAGTGGTAGGGGTTTATAAGGGGGTAGGTAGTGTAGGTAGGTAGTGTAGGTGTTAATAGGTTAGTGTAGAGGGGGGTTAGTTTAGATTTAATATTGTATTGGGGGTTATAGTGCGGTGTAGTGTTTATACTTAGTGTCATGATGGTCCTTGAGGACCGTCATGGCACTTATGTGGTTAATGTTGGGTTGTAACAGCCCCATAAGGGTCATAATATATCCTTATGGGACCGGTGGGGTTAAATAGAGGCTTATGATGGTCTGTATTGACCCCCATGAGTGACAGGGTTATTTATTGGCTTATGGGGGTCTGTATTGACCCCCATGAGTGACAGGGTTAATTATGGGTTTATGGGTGTCTGTATTGAACCTCATGAGTGACAGGGTTAATTAAGTGCTTATGGGGGTCTGTATTGACCCCCATGAGTGACAGGGTTGATTAAAGGTTTATGGGGGTCTGTATTGACCCTCATGAGTGACAGTGTTAATTAAGGGCTTATGGGTGTCTGTATTGACCCCCATGAGTGATGGGGTTAATTAAGTGCTTATGGGGGTCTGTATGGACCCCCATGAGTGACAGGGTTAATTATAGGTTTATGGGGGTCTGTATTGACCCTCACGAGTGACGGCGTTAATTAAGTGCTTATGGGGGTCTGTATTGACCCCCATGAGTGACAGGGTTAATTAAGTGCTTATGGGGGTCTGTATTGACCCCCATGAGTGACAGGGTTAATCATGGTTTTTTGGGGATCTGTATTGACCCCCATGAGTGACAAGGTTAATTAAGTGCTTATGGGGGTCTGTATTGACCCCCATAAGTGCCAGGGTTATTTATTGGCTTATGGGGGTCTGTATTAACCCCCATGAGTGACAGGGTTAATTATGGGTTTATGGAGGTCTGTATTGACCAGCATGAGTGACAAGGTTAATTATGGTTTTATGGGGGTCTGTATTGACCCCCATGAGTGACAGGGTTAATTAAGTGCTTATGGGGGTCTGTATTGACCCCCATAAGTGACAGGGTTAATTATGGTTTTATGGGGGTCTGTATTGACCCCCATGATTGATGGGGTTAATTAAGGGCTTATGGGGGTCTGTATTGACCCCCATAAGTGACAGGGTTATTTATTGGCTTAAGGGGGTCTGTATTGACCCCCATGAGTGACAGGGTTAATTATGGGTTTATGGGGGTCTGTATTGACCCCCATGAGTGTCAGGGTTAATTATAGGTTTATGGGGGTCTGTATTGACCCCATGAGTGACAGGGTTAATTATGGATTTATGGGGGTCTGTATTGACCCCCATGAGTGATGGGGTTAATTAAGTGCTTATGGGGGTCTGTATTGACCCCCATGAGTGACAGGGTTAATTATAGGTTTATAGGGGTCTGTATTGACCCTCATGAGTGACGGGGTTAATTAAGTGTTTATGGGGGTCTGTATTGACCCCCTTGAGTGACAGGGTTAATTATAGGTTAATGGGGGTCTGTATTGACCCCTAGGAGTGACAGGGTTAATTATGGGTTTTTGGGGGTCTGTATTGACCCCATGAGTGACGGGGATAATTAGGGGTTTATGGCTGTCTGTATTGACCCCCATGAGTGACAGGGCTAATTAGGGGTTTATGGGTGTCTGTATGGACCCCCATGAGTGCCAGGGTTATTTTTTGGCTTAAGGGGGTCTGTATTGACCCCCATGAGTGACAGGATAATTATAGGTTTATGGGGGTCTGTATTGACCCCCATGAGCCAAAGGTTTAATTAGGGGTTTATGGGTGTCTGTATTGACCCCCATGAGTGACGGGGTTAATTAGGGGTTTATGGGTGTCTGTATTGACCCCCATGAGTGAGGGAGTTAATGAAGGGCTTATGGGGGTCTGTATTGACCCCCATGAGTGACAGGGTTAATTAAGGGTTTATGGGGATCTGGATTGGCCCCCATGAGTGACAGGGTTTTTTAGGGGTTGATGGGGTTAAAAAAATGTTTTATTACGGGTCCTTTAAAAACCATTATGGTCCTTTAAGGACCCGTAAGGCGTGAATTTAGAATTTTCATTGCAGCGGGGGTCCTTGATCGCGTGCGATCGGGGCCCCCCACTGCAAGGGTTAATGTGGGGTTAATGCGGGTTTACGAGCTTATCTCGGATCCCATGGGGTTAATGCGGGTTTCCAAGCTTATCTCGGATCCCATGGGGTTAATGCGGGTTTCCGAGCTTATCTCGGATCCCTTCTTGGGTAAGTTGTACGTGGCTGGGCGGTCCGGGGTCGTGGAGCCTCGTTTTCTTTTTTTTCAGTGGCCATTTTTTCTCTTGCTTAGGGCATTTTCGTGTGTCTAAACTCGGGAATTTGGACTTTAATTGAGTTGTAACTTAACTTGCAGAGGTCCTGGGTTTCCCCCTTGCTGTGGGTAAGCTTTTTATGTATTTTTTGTGTGTATTTATGTGTTTTTAATGTTTGGAGGTGCGCTCGGTTCGGCCGTTAAGGTCGTATTTTTGCAAGGTGGTAATGTTTTTTTTTTTTTTTTCTAAGTCCCGCGTCTCGTATTTTTTTGTGTAAGTTCATACATAGTGATTGCGTGTTAGATGTATGCCGCTTA
Source organism: Discoglossus pictus (assembly GCA_027410445.1). NCBI lineage: Eukaryota > Metazoa > Chordata > Amphibia > Anura > Alytidae > Discoglossus > Discoglossus pictus. Next base: position 222,719,264 of record CM050164.1, on the reverse strand, counting down.
TGTGGGTGTTTGTAGCTCATTGCAGCCGACGTGCGAGCCTCCACTTCCGCAAATGCAGCCCCTCGCTTTGCGTGACGACGATTCTTAGTTTGACAACTATTATATGTGATATATATATATATATATATATATATATATATTTATATATACATATAGGGCACCGAAAGGAAGGTCAACCGGAGTGTGGAGGGGGACCCAAAATATTTTTTTGCATTGGGGCCCTCCGTGCACTAGCTCTGCTACTGATCTGTGTCAATACTGTTTCTCAGCTGTTCCTTTAAATTTCTGTTTGTTATTATTATTATTGTTTAATTGTAATGCACCAACAAAATCCCTAGCACTATACACGGGTTTAGAAAAAGGCAAAACAATACCAGTGTTAACACATTGACATTGCAAAGGATAGAGTGTCCTGTTTTTGAGCTTAGAATCCAGTACCCAAAGTGCTTTCCCCTAAGCACCTTGCAAGATTAAAAACTTGCAAACTTACAATTTAAAGAAGTATCATTTAACACAATTGGTGACAATCTATAAATTAATACAAACATTAATGGAAATAAACAGTGTGTAGCTCAATCTCCCATTGAACCAAGACACACAGTACAATACATGTTGGTGTATAATTTCATTAAAAGTTTATGATATCAGTTTGAAGCCACCATGTTCTTGGGCATCAACTTTCCTTAGTTTAGGATAAAACAGTTTGTGGTTTGGAGAGGGAAGTATCATAAGTGACAGTTTATGAGGGAGTACAAGAGAACTGTGGAGATTCATATTAAAAGTGTGATGAGGGAATGTACCAGAGACTGGAAATAAGGCTGGGAATAAGTGGGGTACTCACAGAGAAAGTCAGGAAGACACTCCAGAATATTAGCGATTACAGTTTAGAGAAGGCATGAGAAGAGAAACAATAAGAGCTCTAATCTATATGAGACAAATAAACTACTGCCAATCTTAAATTTACCTGCAGGAGCTTTTTGCAGCAATGTTACACGTTGATTCAATGCTTTACACAAGTAAAATTACTATTACATTCAGTGTCTGCAGCACCACTCTGTCAGTCTCTCCACTGGCTTCCTGTAGCCTCTAGAATAAAGTTTAAAATCATGACCTTAACTTACAGAGCCCTCAACAACCCTGCTCTCATCTCCAAATACTCCCCCACCACCCTTTATGTTCTGCTAGCAACCTCCTTCTTTCCACCACTCTTCTAACCTCCTCTCATTCCTGCCTTTAGGACTTTTCTTGTGCTGCCCCGATTCTCTGAAACTCCTTGCCTCGCTCCACTAGACTATCTCCTTGCCTCAAAACCTTCAAAACCTCACTAAAAACACATAACTGTTTAAAGACGCATATCACCTTCCACCCTAACATGCATTTAACACTTTTCTCACTCTCCTGTACCACACCCAAAACCTTTAGACTGTAAGTTTGCGAATTTTCAAACCTGCATGCTGCATTGGGGAAAGCGCTGTGGACACTGGATTCTAAGTTCAAAGACAGGGCCCTTAATCCTTTGCAATATGTTTATATCGATTTTGCCTTGAACTTAACCCATGTATTGCGCTACGGAATATGTTATAGCATTACAAATCACATATATAGTTTTTAGCAAGCGGGTTGTTGCTAACGCTTGCGGTCTCACGTAGCGAGGCCTCTGCAACTGCGGCCCTCTCGCGTAGCGAGGCCTCTGCAACTGCGGCCATGCCTACGACCCCCTAAGACTCCCGAAGCGAGGGGTCGCATTTGCAGAGGTGGAGGCTCTACAGCGCCTCACAACTGGTTACAAACCACCACACAAGCGGGACTTGGAAAAAAAAACATAAACACGCCATGACTAACTACGGACTTACACAAAAATTGACCAGCCGCAGGACTTAGAACAAAATAAATTGCGGACTTACACAAAAACAATTACGACACGCGGGACTTAGAATAAATCCATTACGACTTTAATGGACCACCCGTGCAAAGCACCAAACATGAAAAAACACAAAAATACACACAAAAATAAAATAAAAATCTTACCCACACCAAGGGGGGACACCCAGGACCTCTGCAACACTGCTTAAACCTCGAATTATGTAACATTTACTAAGTTTAGCCACTCGAAAATCTCCTAAGCGAGAGAAAAAATGGCAGCCGAAAAAGATGAAAACGAGGCTACACGACCCCTAAAGCCGCTAAATTCCACAAAGAAAATACGGCTTTTACAAAAACCCATACCACCTACAACATACACCATTAGCAAGGACGCTTCATCATACAAACACGCCTACCACATACACATTCGGCGCCATTTTACAACACTAACTTACAGAATGCGGAAGTACACAGCTACACTAACGGCTTTCTCTCGCGCACGCAGCCTATTTACACTACACACTGCGCACATTGCTGACACTTACACCTCAGCTCCACAACACTGCAAACCTACATTGTATGCTGCAGGAACATGAAAACAGATTGTCAGCTCTTTAGCACAATGCTTCCTGCATGTATTACTTACAAATAGGTAAAGTATATTAATTTATTAATTTACTACTTATTTCATTAGCATCACAAAAAACATATACAGAAGAAAAAAACTATCGCAATAAACGCAAAAGACATTCACTGCGCACCTCACGAGCGCCAGCGCTGCTCATACCACACAAAATACACCAGGGGACAGCCTTGCAATAAGCGCAAAAAGCAGATCAGTGCCGACCTTACAATGACAGCAAAAGCGCCTCTGATAACAAAAAATACAACAACCAAGAGCCTCGCAATGACCACCGAGATCTCAGACCACCACAAAAAATAATGTCTGTGCCAAACACCATTCCTTGACATACAATTCTATTGCTGTCATTTTTTGACGGGCAATTCGCTAGTAAATAATAATAATACTGAGCACAGCCACATCTCATAAACCCAGTAAAGTTATAAGGCTCACAATCATTATGTGTATATGTCATATGGCCAGAGCTGCCCGGGAGTAGCTGGAGGAGCACGGCAGAGACTTCCAAGTACTCCCAAGTACTTCCCTGGCCTTCAAATTCCCAGGACTTGAACCCCATCTAGCACCTGTGGGACTTCCTTGATTGTCATGTTCACTGTATGGATACTCCAACATGCACTCTTCTTGCCTCACTATCTTATTGACTCACTATCACACCTTCTTGCTGCTGTCCGTGCTGCAGGATATTAGCTGGTGGTCATAATAATGTGACCGTCTGTGTATATATAAAATAAAAGAGAGCAATTGCAATAATTGCTTTAAAAATTCCAAGCTGTGCTTGGCAAAAAAAGAAATAACTTCCTCTTTCAAGTGTATATTCTCATAGTATTTAGTCACATGATTGCTGTGGCTATTATTTCAGACGTCTCCAAATTAGTCAACAGCATATTTTAGAAGGATTACACATGTATATCCAAACACTGGGTACTGTTTTTATGATCTTGCCCTATTGCGTATCATTTATACAAAAAACAACCGTTATATCAAATAATTTAGGATTATGCTCAGTTTTCACTATTATAGGTTTTCTTAATTTGGCATAGTATCCTTACTCAAAATGAATATTCTGTTTTCCAAATTTGTGAAGTGGAAAGACAATATCACATCAGACCTGGAGGTTCATAGGGCACATATACTGAGTTTGAGGGGGCAGAGGAAGGATTGTTGGTGTAGGAGTTAGGTTTATTGTCCCCTCTGTAGATCAATGGGTAAGCAGGGCTAGATGGGGTACATAGGTACTAATTTATGGAAACCTGGGGAGATTTTCCAACCTACCCACACTTCAATGCACTGTGTAGGGGTGGGGGGGGTCGTCTGAGGCTCTTTAGGTCTAAAAGTGTCCTGAGTTTCCTCTGTGTCTGTAACATGCCCATATAGACACAGTTGAGTTGGGAGTTGCTTTTGGAACTTCCTTTTTGCCCAGTGTGACAGAGAATGCTGGCGTTTATATCTAATTTATTATTCACTTCTGTTTTCAATATTTTTTATTGCCAAGTATAAACACTGTAACAGTCATTTTTATGATCATTTTAAATTTGACAATTTGTTAATAAAGTTTAGTCATTTTGTATAATGCGGTTCTTATTCATTATTGAACTATCCCAATATTTCTTCAACTTTTCTGTTTTCGTAAAACAAAAAGAACATAAGGGTCATATATCATTTAAATTATGAAATGAAAGAAAATTTAGCCAAATAGCTACTATGAGCGTGCTGACACAATTAGCCCAGCACATGCGTCACTTTTAGGTTTTATCGTGAGGTTGGACGATTTCCAGCCAATCTTCCCACAATGTACTTGTTCGGCTCCTGGGATCCACGCCGAGAAGTCCATTTCCAGTCTGCATGAAATCATCTACCAGATCTTAGAAGAGTTTTAAAAAACACTGTTTTATAAAATGTTTTTTGTATGGGGTGAACTTAGCCACGAGTCCCAAGTCTCTAGAAATACGGAGTATGTGTTTTTTATCCTATGGGTAAGTCTGTCATTATAACATTTAGTTTATTGATCACTTCTTTTAAATTAAGTGTTGGGGTCTTCCATTTACGGGCAATGTGGTTTTTAGTGGAAAGCATTGGATACTGTAGCCATTTATTTTTTTTTTTTTTTATAGTAAAGGGGTATGGTTACCCAGAAGGCAAATATCTATGGATGGAATAATGTTTTTTTTATTATTATTATTATTATTATTATTATTATTATTAAGACACTGTGGAGCCATTTCAACTTGTACTATATGTAATATCAATATTTGTATGAATGTTTCTGTGATATAATAACTGATGCGATAGAAACTTTCACTAAGAAAATCTATACCTATGCATTTGTCTGAAACCCCCCTTACCTTGCCTGCTCCCCCACTCCCAAAGCCTGGTTAACATATTTTAACCATAATAATCATAAAACAGGGTAAAACAGTGATGGGTTCCGCTACACACCTCCCCCGTGACCATAAGCCGGCATACGCGGTCTGATCCCAACGGATCGGCCTGGGGATGTCCGGACAAAAGTATTTGTTGGTCAATTCTCTAGTTTGACAACCCATCAGCATTACTGCAATTCACATTTACTCACATTTCCCATATCCCCAGATAGCTGGGATCTGAGCGCAAAAAACTACAGAATAGCGCTCAGATCCTCTTCACACAGTTCAATTGCCATGTAGCTAAAGTCTTTCCCATAGTCTTTCATTATATGAATGGGCTTCATGGCACAGTTATCTGGGGTATCATGGTTCACACAGGGCAAGTACCGAATGACCCACCTGTATGTAAAGGGCCAAAATGAGTGACTTACACTCTGGTATGGCCGAACACTGGTTCCAAAGGGCAATATGTCCCAGGGCCATAGTCGCAGGGCAGGAGGCTGGCAAACAGTCCTCTCCAAGCCAAAGTGGCGAAGGGCACTTCGTCACACATCTCCCCTTTGGGGGGAAGTCTAAACAGGCACCTGGATATTTCGCTGGGGTGATGGTGCAACACGCTGAGGGGACTTGAGGGGCAGAGGCCAGCGGCACTCTGCCCTGATGCCAGCTCTTCTGCTGGTATAACCTGCAGGACCTCCTGCTCTGTACAAGGGACAAAGGGAGGGCAGAGGCCGACTGCACTCTGCCCCACTGTCAGCTCTTCTGCTGGGGTACCTGGGACATATTCCGGCTCAGTAGCCAGGGAAACGTGGGGGTCAGTGGGGGTTAACATTTCCTCTGTTAACCCTGGGGCCACATTAGAAGTTAGCTGGGGAGGGGAATTTGTACTTACCCCCTCCTCCGGTTGTCCCAGTGAGGGTAGTTGGGGATCTGGACAGGCTGTGGGCGCAGAGACCATCTGCGCCGTCTGGGAGATTGGTGTCTCCCCTGGTTAGGGTAAACTGTCACTGGGGGGGAAGGACGACACCTTCTGCCCCCTGTGTTTCACACTGCCGCTGGGGGGGAAGGACGACACATTTGGCCCCCTGGGGTACCCACTGCCGCTGTGGAGGAAGGTCGACACCTTCTGCTCCCTGGGGTACACACTGCCGCTGGGGGGAAGGACGACACCTTCTGCCCCCTGGGGTTCACACTGCCGCTGAGGGGGAAGGACGACACCTTCTGCCCCCTGGGGTTCACACTGCCGCTGGGGGGAAAGGACGACACCTTCTGCCCCCTGGGGTTCACACTGCCGCTGGGGAGGAAGGACGGCACCTTCTGCTCCCTGGGGTACACACTGCCGCTGGGGAGGAAGGACGACACCTTCAGCTCCCTGGGGAACACACTGCCGCTGGGGAGGAAGGACGACACCTTCTGCTCCCTGTGGTTCACACTGCCGCTGGGGGGGAAGGACGACACCTTCAGCCCCCTGGGGTACACACTGTCGCTGGGGAGGGGAATTAGTTGGAGTATTCCACGTGGAGCGAGCGGTTTCTGTTTCTGGGACAGTCTCTCTGCATGTGGCCCTGCTGGTTACACGTGTGGCACCTGATGTACCGTGGAGGGGTTTGGTAGTTCCCACCACCCGGACGCAGTGCTGGGGGGGGGGGGGGGGGGGGGTTAATGGTGGGAGGTGGGTTAGCAGCTCCCAAGATGGACCGCTCCCGTGGCCGCTGCTTTTCCAATATGAATTTGTGGACATCTGTCATTAACCATTCCAAGGTTTTTATGGGAAGCGTACCTGGGAAAAAGGCCAGTCTGCTTTGGAGTTCTCTTTGAAACTCCGTCTGTGGAGTAATAAGAGGTACTGTAACCATGAGTTCCTTTCTGTCTGCATCCCTGTAGTCCGCGGCCGCCTCCTCCTCCTCATGATGGAACGCTGTCTGAAAACTAGCCGGTTCCATCCTGCTGTAGCCAGGGGCGCTGTACGAATACTAGCGTTGCCCTCAATTTGTACTCCAAGGAATGGTGTCTCCTGTAGCTGTCCTTCTGACCGTGGGAACAAATCCCACCACTGCCACCAAATGTAACGGAGCTGGAACACGCAGTCCAATATCTCCGCTAGTATACAGTAAAATACCCAAGAGGCACTACAGTTTCACCATCCCCGACCTCCCATATTGGACGACACACAATTTGGGAGTCAAATGAGTACTGACTTTATTTTGTTATTGCAGAAATATTTATACCCATCTCTTCCCACAGGCAATACACATGCCCATATTTGGCCGCACAATACCCATAAAGAGAACAATAGGGGGGTCACACCTCCCTGGCAACTTTGATACAATCAGACATTGATTCAATTACACTTCTTTGTTCTTATCTGAGAATGAAAACACTGTATACAATAGACTTCCTTTATCTTATGCGGAGTCGCTGTAACAGGATTATCTCCCATGCCAAGTAGCTGCAAATGTCTGGGACAATATTCTGCAGAGCATCAACCAACATACATATAGTAGGAACATATTTTAAACATAATAATCATAAAACAGGGTAAAACAGTGATGGGTTCCGCTACACCTTCTAAAGTTCATAAGCAGAAACACTTCTGCAAGTCCAAATCCCACCTCCTCTCCCTCTCTCGCTTTCTTCTGCTGGCTTCTTGGGACATACATCCTAACACAGGCCTCTCACCTCCCACTCGCAGATTATACTATCTGACCACTAGAGGCAGATAACATATTACATACTAGAATCACTTACTAAAATTACTTTCTCAGATGCTTTCCTTTTCCTTCTATATGAAAAAACATTCTAACTTTGCATACCCTCCTACCTAATGAAACTTCACTTTCTTCCTGACCCTTGCTATTTCTTATCTGCCTCTTCCATCCCCTTTAGATTGTAAGTAGAGAGTTTTCAATCTTGTAGAGTGCTTTGGGAAAAAAACACTTTCTACAAAGATTCTAAGCTCAAAACAGGGCCCTCCAGTTTTTGAAGTTTGTTAAAATTATATTTTTCCTTGTTTTTTCCCCCTGTATAGTGCTACAGAATATGTTGGCGCGTTACAAATAAAAGTAATAATAATAATAATTATTATTATTATTATTCACTTCTAAAGTGGGTAGAGTGTTTCAAAGTACTGACATGAGTATAAACTATAGGGATAACTGCTTTTGTTACCAGAAGGTATATTTGTACAGTAGGGCTATTTAAAGATTTACCGAGTACCTCAGTATCACAATCAAGTCTTGTCTTTAGTGGTACTGTAGATACTCAAGTATACCGCTAGTTTTTTATGTTTCCATTGTAACCAATAATCAGAGGATCACAATATATTCGAGATACAGTTGTTCTAAATTCTGGTAAACCGGTTCCCTGCAGTTCATAGTGTTGAATTAGGTTTATAGTGTTCTCACCATGTCTTTATTAGAGTGCATCCTGCTGCTGTATTTACCACAGGCTGCGGCCATTGTGTTGTGTGTCCTGTGGGTGGGAATGAGAGTGGGGGTATCAAGCGTACAATACATGTTATATACAGTATGTCTATGTACGTGATAATAACCATAATATTCTGTTGTACAGTGCTTTGCAAAAGTATTCACCCCTCTTGACTTTTTACCTATTTTGTTACATTACAGCCTTAGGTTCAATGTTTTGTTAATCTGAATTTTATGTGATGGATCAGAACACAACAGTCTAGGTTGGTGAAGCGAAATGAGAAAAATATATACATAACACTATTTTTTAGAAATAGAAAACAGAAAATTGGCATGTGCTTATGTATTCACCCCCTTTGTTATGAAGCCCATAAAAAGCTCTGGTGCAACCAATTACCTTCAGAAGTCACATAATTAGTGAAATGATGTCCACCTGTGTGCAATCTAAGTGTCACATGATCTGTCATTACATATACACACCTTTTATGAAAGGCCTCAGAGGCTGTAATACCTAAGCGAGAGGCACCACTAACCAAACACTGTCATGAAGACCAAGGAACTCTCCAAACAAGTAAGGGACAATGTTGTTGAGAAGTACAAGTCAGGGTTAGGTTATAAACAAATATCCAAATCTTTGATGATCCCCAGGAGCACCATCAAATCTATCATAACCAAATGAAAGAACATGGCACAACAGCAAACCTGCCAAGAGACGGCCGCCAACCAATACTTACAGACAAGGAGGGCATTAATCAGAGAGGTAGCACAGAGACCTAATGTAACCCTGGAGGAGCTGCAGAGTTCCACAGCAGAGACTGGAGTATATGTACATAGGACGACAATAAGCCGTACACTCCATAGAGTTGGGCTTTATGGCAGAGTGGCCAGAAAATAGCCATTACTTTCAGCAAAAAACAAAATGGCACGTTTTGAGTTTGCGAAAAGGCATGTGGGAGACTCCCAAAATGTATGGAGGAAGGAACTCTGGTTTGATGAGACTAAAATTTTACTTTTCTGCCATCAAAGAAAACGCTATGTCTGGTGCAAACCCAACACATCACATCACTCAAAGAACACCATCCCCACAGTGAAACATGGTGGTGGTGGCAGCATCATGCGGTGGAGATGTTTTTCAGCAGCCAGGACTTGGAAACTGGTCAGAGTTGAGGGAAAGATGGATGGTGCTAAATACAGGGATATTCTTGAGCAAAACCTGCACCACTCTATGCGTGATTTGAGGCTAGGACAGAGGTTCACCTTCCAGCAGGATAATGACCCCAAGCACACTGCTAAAGCAACACTTGAGTGGTTTAAGGGGAAACATGTAAATGTGTTGGAATGGTCTAGTCAAAGCCCAGATTTTAATCCAATAGAAAATCTGTAGTCAAACCTAAATATTGCTGTTCACAAGCTCAAACCATCCAACTTGGAGGAGCTGGAGAAGTTTTGCAAGGAGGAATGGGCAAAAATCCCAGTGGTAAGATGTGGCCAGCTCATAGAGACTTATCCAGAGAGACTTTGGAGCTGTGATTGCTGCAAAAGGTGGCTCTACAAAGTATTGGATTTAGGGGGGAAGGACGACACCTTCTGCCCCCTGGGGTTCACACTGCCGCTGGGGGGAAAGGACGACACCTTCTGCCCCCTGGGGTTCACACTGCCGCTGGGGAGGAAGGACGGCACCTTCTGCTCCCTGGGGTACACACTGCCGCTGGGGAGGAAGGACGACACCTTCAGCTCCCTGGGGAACACACTGCCGCTGGGGAGGAAGGACGACACCTTCCGCTCCCTGTGGTTCACACTGCCGCTGGGGGGGAAGGACAACACCTTCAGCCCCCTGGGGTACACACTGTCGCTGGGGAGGGGAATTAGTTGGAGTATTCCACGGGGAGCGGTTTCTGTTTCTGGGACAGTCTCTCTGCATGTGGCCCTGCTGGTTACACGTGTGGCACCTGATGTACCGTGGAGGGGTTTGGTAGTTCCCACCACCCGGACGCAGTGCTGGGGGGGGGTTAATGGTGGGAGGTGGGTTAGCAGCTCCCAAGATGGACCGCTCCCGTGGCCGCTGCTTTTCCATTATGAATTTGTGGACATCTGTCATTAACCATTCCAAGATTTTTATGGGAAGCGTACCTGGGAAAAAGGCCAGTCTGCTTTGGAGTTCTCTTTGAAACTCCGTCTGTGGAGTAATAAGAGGTACTGTAACCATGAGTTCCTTTCTGTCTGCATCCCTGTAGTCCGCGGCCGCCTCCTCCTCCTCATGATGGAACGCTGTCTGAAAACTAGCCGGTTCCATCCTGCTGTAGCCAGGGGCGCTGTACGAATACTAGCGTTGCCCTCAATTTGTACTCCAAGGAATGGTGTCTCCTGTAGCTGTCCTTCTGACCGTGGGAACAAATCCCACCACTGCCACCAAATGTAACGGAGCTGGAACACGCAGTCCAATATCTCCGCTAGTATACAGTAAAATACCCAAGAGGCACTACAGTTTCACCATCCCCGACCTCCCATATTGGACGACACACAATTTGGGAGTCAAATGAGTACTGACTTTATTTTGTTATTGCAGAAATATTTATACCCATCTCTTCCCACAGGCAATACACATGCCCATATTTGGCCGCACAATACCCATAAAGAGAACAATAGGGGGGTCACACCTCCCTGGCAACTTTGATACAATCAGACATTGATTCAATTACACTTCTTTGTTCTTATCTGAGAATGAAAACACTGTATACAATAGACTTCCTTTATCTTATGCGGAGTCGCTGTAACAGGATTATCTCCCATGCCAAGTAGCTGCAAATGTCTGGGACAATATTCTGCAGAGCATCAACCAACATACATATAGTAGGAACATATTTTAAACATAATAATCATAAAACAGGGTAAAACAGTGATGGGTTCCGCTACACCTTCTAAAGTTCATAAGCAGAAACACTTCTGCAAGTCCAAATCCCACCTCCTCTCCCTCTCTCGCTTTCTTCTGCTGGCTTCTTGGGACATACATCCTAACACAGGCCTCTCACCTCCCACTCGCAGATTATACTATCTGACCACTAGAGGCAGATAACATATTACATACTAGAATCACTTACTAAAATTACTTTCTCAGATGCTTTCCTTTTCCTTCTATATGAAAAAACATTCTAACTTTGCATACCCTCCTACCTAATGAAACTTCACTTTCTTCCTGACCCTTGCTATTTCTTATCTGCCTCTTCCATCCCCTTTAGATTGTAAGTAGAGAGTTTTCAATCTTGTAGAGTGCTTTGGGAAAAAAACACTTTCTACAAAGATTCTAAGCTCAAAACAGGGCCCTCCAGTTTTTGAAGTTTGTTAAAATTATATTTTTCCTTGTTTTTTCCCCCTGTATAGTGCTACAGAATATGTTGGCGCGTTACAAATAAAAGTAATAATAATAATAATTATTATTATTATTATTCACTTCTAAAGTGGGTAGAGTGTTTCAAAGTACTGACATGAGTATAAACTATAGGGATAACTGCTTTTGTTACCAGAAGGTATATTTGTACAGTAGGGCTATTTAAAGATTTACCGAGTACCTCAGTATCACAATCAAGTCTTGTCTTTAGTGGTACTGTAGATACTCAAGTATACCGCTAGTTTTTTATGTTTCCATTGTAACCAATAATCAGAGGATCACAATATATTCGAGATACAGTTGTTCTAAATTCTGGTAAACCGGTTCCCTGCAGTTCATAGTGTTGAATGAGGTTTATAGTGTTCTCACCATGTCTTTATTAGAGTGCATCCTGCTGCTGTATTTACCACAGGCTGCGGCCATTGTGTTGTGTGTCCTGTGGGTGGGAATGAGAGTGGGGGTATCAAGCGTACAATACATGTTATATACAGTATGTCTATGTACGTGATAATAACCATAATATTCTGTTGTACAGTGCTTTGCAGAAGTATTCACCCCTCTTGACTTTTTACCTATTTTGTTACATTACAGCCTTAGGTTCAATGTTTTGTTAATCTGAATTTTATGTGATGGATCAGAACACAACAGTCTAGGTTGGTGAAGCGAAATGAGAAAAATATATACATAACACTATTTTTTAGAAATAGAAAACAGAAAATTGGCATGTGCTTATGTATTCGCCCCCTTTGTTATGAAGCCCATAAAAAGCTCTGGTGCAACCAATTACCTTCAGAAGTCACATAATTAGTGAAATGATGTCCACCTGTCTGCAATCTAAGTGTCACATGATCTGTCATTACATATACACACCTTTTATGAAAGGCCTCAGAGGCTGTAATACCTAAGCGAGAGGCACCACTAACCAAACACTGTCATGAAGACCAAGGAACTCTCCAAACAAGTAAGGGACAATGTTGTTGAGAAGTACAAGTCAGGGTTAGGTGATAAACAAATATCCAAATCTTTGATGATCCCCAGGAGCACCATCAAATCTATCATAACCAAATGAAAGAACATGGCACAACAGCAAACCTGCCAAGAGACGGCCGCCAACCAATACTTACAGACAAGGAGGGCATTAATCAGAGAGGTAGCACAGAGACCTAATGTAACCCTGGAGGAGCTGCAGAGTTCCACAGCAGAGACTGGAGTATATGTACATAGGACGACAATAAGCCGTACACTCCATAGAGTTGGGCTTTATGGCAGAGTGGCCAGAAAATAGCCATTACTTTCAGCAAAAAACAAAATGGCACGTTTTGAGTTTGCGAAAAGGCATGTGGGAGACTCCCAAAATGTATGGAGGAAGGAACTCTGGTTTGATGAGACTAAAATTTTACTTTTCTGCCATCAAAGAAAACGCTATGTCTGGTGCAAACCCAACACATCACATCACTCAAAGAACACCATCCCCACAGTGAAACATGGTGGTGGTGGCAGCATCATGCGGTGGAGATGTTTTTCAGCAGCCAGGACTTGGAAACTGGTCAGAGTTGAGGGAAAGATGGATGGTGCTAAATACAGGGATATTCTTGAGCAAAACCTGCACCACTCTATGCGTGATTTGAGGCTAGGACAGAGGTTCACCTTCCAGCAGGATAATGACCCCAAACACACTGCTAAAGCAACACTTGAGTGGTTTAAGGGGAAACATGTAAATGTGTTGGAATGGCCTAGTCAAAGCCCAGATTTTAATCCAATAGAAAATCTGTAGTCAAACCTAAATATTGCTGTTCACAAGCTCAAACCATCCAACTTGGAGGAGCTGGAGAAGTTTTGCAAGGAGGAATGGGCAAAAATCCCAGTGGTAAGATGTGGCCAGCTCATAGAGACTTATCCAGAGAGACTTTGGAGCTGTGATTGCTGCAAAAGGTGGCTCTACAAAGTATTGGCTTTAGGGGGGTGAATAGTTATGCACATTGACTTATTCTGTTATTTTGTCCTATTTGTTGTGTGTTTCACAATAAAAAAACAAAAAAACAAAACACATCTTCAAAGTTGTGGGCATGTTCTATAAATTAAATGATGCAAATCCTCAAACAATCCATGTTAATTCCAGGTTGTAAGGCAACAACACACGAAAATTACTTTTGCAAGGCACTGTATTTACTTGATATATTGAATATTAAAGCATTTATGCAACATTTAGGGTGTTTTTGTAACAGGATTCAGCACATATATTTTCTACAAATCTGTAAATTTTTATTTTATATTTGCATCTTGCACTTTTTACCCATTCACCTACCAAATTTGTAATTCTAGCGATATATTCGGGATATAAGTAGGTACGTTACCACACTAACTGCTATTGGGAGAAATAAAAGCCTTTTTACAGGCTGCCAAGCCCACTAAGGTATCTGTTTAATATGTAAAAACCTTTATAGTGTGCTTTTTGAAACTACAATAATTAGAGAAGTTTACTCCAAGTTATAGTGCATCAAAATCATTTTATTGTGGTGAAAAAAAAAATCAACTTCAAATGGGACATGCACACTCTGTAAAAAGTAGCAAAGTCACAACAATAAAAGAGCTAATATGGCTTAAAGAGCTTAAAAATATATTGCGAGTAAATAGGAGAAATGCAGGAAAATAACACCTTCGTTAGATCTATACTATTTATCAACAAATTAACTGCTATAGATGAAGAAGGGTGAGGACTGAAAGTGTTAGTGTTGATACGTCTATATCGAATTAAATAGTTATTATTAACTATAATGGTTAACTACTTACAGGGGGTCTACATGCATTGGTTTCAGTCTAAATATGCTTAAGAAGCTAGGTACATGCAGACCCCATGGAGTACTCCCTGAGTACTCAAGCTTTCTAAAACAGAGTCTGTTTTTATAAACTGGTTTCGAATGTTATTGAACACATAGTATATGAAGATAATTTAAGTATCATACGTTTCCTCAGTTACAACCAGCCTGGTATTGTAAAATCATTTTGACATGTATTATTCCAGTTTATCAGTTGCCACATTTGTGCCTCAAAACTCTGCCCACCTACTTCAAATCTTTAAAAAAAATAAGTGGGCTGTCCTAGACACTTAAATTGTGCCAGAAGAAATGTTAGATATCTAAATATGTTTTTATTTATTTTACTCAGTTATACAATAATCTTATTATAGGTGTTTGATTGATGTTTGAGGGTAATGTTTTGCAACAGCTGATCCTTGGACTGGCCCCATAGACCTTATCTGTCAGTCACTGAGACTTTACTGATCCTCAGGAACAAAGATGGATCATGAGAATCTAACACTTTAGACATACCACTACCACTAGTCACAGTTGTTTGTAGATTATAAATGATCATATCTGCAGTAAAAAGTACTCTATTACAATAAATGCAAAACTGGGTAAATATTTAGTATGTCACACGCGTATGAACCTGTGAAATGGATCTAGATTTTGAACCGCAAAGCTGGTCCTCATGAGCATCGGAATGGAAACCAGACAGTCCCCAGTCGGAAAATGTTGAAAATTACCATTTTCATAAGAGGACTGATCTAGTATTTTCCCAAACTAATACCTGTCTAATACTCAGTAATTTGTTCTACAATTTTAAAGAAATCTTAGTAACTTGATCTTTCTCCATATTCTCAACGAACCAGCACAAATATGTGTTGAGAAAATAAGCCAACAAAGAAAGGAACAGATTAAAGAAAATACTCCTAGACACCTCTGGCTATAGCTATGACAGCCTGTCTGATTTGTGTGTCAGAAAGCAGAAGTACACACTAGCCTGTGGAAATCATTGGCTTTGAGTAACCAAAGTGGTTTACAGAACATGTTACTTAACATTGCTTATATCTATCAGAAGACTGAAGTGCGTGAGAAGGGATGTTGAATGTTACATACTCAGCTCTGTCAGTCTGATCATAGCACTTTTTTATAGCAAACATGTGAGACATGAAAACTCTGGTGGTAAATTAAAATGTTAATGTTCTTCTCTTTTCTGAAGCTTCTATACTTTCTAATGCTGAGAATTCCAAACTGTGATCAGTGAACTATCAGCGGTCAGTGAGCTTCGTTCAGGTAGTTCACAACTTGTAATAGAAAAATCAGTAAAATAATTTTCAAGGCAATAAATAAAAATGTATTAAAAAGCATTGCATGAGTGTCTACATACTAAATTGTATGGTTTTTAAGAGCACACTGTGACAATTCAGGAGTAGAGGCTATTATTATGATTATTGCCCAGGGCCACCTGCTACAGACTACAGGTTAACTACCCATACGGACCATTAAGTTCTTGGAAATCTCGGCACCAGCACCCTGATATCTGTTTCAGTCAGGGTCTTTCCATCAGGATTCAGCACTTACAAGAGTCTCAGTAACCTTCCTGTGGTAGTGACAAGAACAAGTTAATTGCAGGGTGAAGATAGGATCAGCACCGCAACCTACAGGAACAAATATGGAACATACAATTTGCAGTGAACTGATTTAATTTTGGAAAGTCAACAATATTTATAGGGGGGGGTGTATACAGCACAACAATGATAGGGAGTGGCAGACAAACACAGGAGATTGATTACACATGAGGTCTAATGTGAACAATAGGCCAACCTCCAAATACACATAATGCTGTCTCGATGTCTAGTGGTCCATACCTAAAATAGAGTACATTAACTTTATCAGGCAAACAATGTGGCAAAACACTTTACAGTATAATGGAGGTGTTCTCTGCACTTAGTCCAGTGGCTGGAGCCAAGCAGTCTGTCCTTTATGGTGGCTCAATGGGCTAAGATCCAGGAACTGGCACACACCTATAAGAATAAGAAACAGGAAGAGAAATCATTAGGTGATCTGTAAAGCTACTCTGCATGATTCAAATGGTCCACCAAGTCCCTGATCATCTTTTAAGTGATCCATAAAAAAAAGTTTGGTAACCACTGTTTTAATGTATTATTTTATACCTTCAGTCCTGAAAACGGTAAACAGACCAGGCTTAATAGATATTCTTGGTGGAATTGATGTGGAAAATTAGCTAATCATATAGTTCTGAACAAAGATGGCATTTCTGGCCTTAGTTTGTGGAAGCCTAATGCAGTGCTCCCCTTTTGGATCGCTACCTTGTCATGGTGAAGGGGCTTGTGTACCTCAATGAAGCTGTGAGCTATACCATATAGAGTCACCCAAGATGGGCAGACCATAGCAGAGAGGTCAGAAAAAATTGCGGTCAACTGGAGGAACGACTGGCAACCCATTCCAGTATCTTTGTCAAGAAGACCATATGGATAAGCACAACCAGAGACATAATGATTATGCCTGGCATGCTGGGGTACATAGAAGGACTGAACAACACAATGTTGTGCTAGCTGCCCAGTGTTTTTTTTTATAGACCATTTAAATATTGATTCGGATTTTGGTGGATATAAGTATCGGATATTATTTAAAGGACGACTGTAATGCTGTAGCAAGAGGCTAGTTATATTAATTATGCATAATATAATTCCTATGTAATAATTTATAAAAACAATATTAGATATTAAATTAATTTCCAAAGATTAGAGTTTTAGTCTCCACGCTGATTAGGTCATTAAGTTGAGGGTGGGATGGGGATTGGCTGAGAGGGTTTTAAGAACAAATAGATTTTATAAGAGAACTAGCGACTTGCCCGTCAAAAAATGACGGTCATGAAATTGTAAGTCAGGTAATGTTGATTTATGAATTTTTTAGCATAAGTACCTTCGGCGCTCATTGGGAGGCTGTTTTTTTTTTGTTTGTTTGTTATTAGAGGTGTAGTTTTTGTGTATATGTCTTGTTGTATGCCAATGAAATAATGAATAAATTAAAAAATTAATATACTTTACCTATTCCTAAGTAATATATGCAGGAAGCATTGTGCTGAAGAGCTGACAATCTGTTTCTATGTTCCTGCAGCATCCACTGTAGTTTTGAACGGTTCTGGAGCTGCTGTGTAAGTGTCAGCAATGTGTGCAGTGTGTAGTGTAAATAGGCTGCGTGCGCGAGGGTAAGCCGTTAGTGTAGCTGTGTACTTCTGCATTGATAAATAGCGCAAATGTGTATGTGAGGCTGGTGTGTATGATTTTCCGTCCTTAGTAAAAGTGTATCTTTACCTCGTACGGCTTTTTGGAAAAGCCGTATGTGCTTGGTGCTGTTTTACGTGTTTAGGGTCCTGTAGCCTCGTTTTCGTTTTTTTCAGCGGCCATTTTTTCTCTCGCTTAGGGGATTTTCGTGGACTTAAATTGAGGTGTAACTTCACTTTCAGAGGTCCTAAGTGCCCCCCCTTGCTGTGGTTTATGTGTGTATTTATTGTGTTTTGACTGTTTTCCGTTGCGTGCAGTTCGGCCGTTAAGTTTGTATTTTTGCGAGGTTGTAATGATTTTTTTTCTAAGTCCCGCGTCTCGTATTTTTGTCTGCTAAGTCCGTAAATGTGCATCGGGTCGTATTGTTGGTAAAGTGCCGCTTGTGTCTGTGTTAGTAATCGCGTGTGAAGCACCGTAGAGCATCCACCTACGCAAAAGCGGCCCCTCGATTTGCGAGGGCCCGCATTTGCAGCCTGCAATGAGCCTTTGGCTCATTGCAGCCGATGTTAGAACCTCCACCTTCTGCAAATGCGCAAGAACTGCGTCGCTCGCTACGTGAGCTCGCGAAAGCGTGATGACAACTTGTAGTTTGACTATTATAATATGTGGTAAGCAGTGACTGCTAGACTGCTTCAACAGCAAAAGCTCAACACCTTTGAAAACCTTTTCAACACAATAAGTCTCTAGCCAAGAGATCATTAAGTTAATACAAGTCACCTCTTATACTGGGTGGACTCTAGGAGCAGCTGAGGCTAAACTTCGAAAATATGTTGCATATTAAATATTTCTTTTTTAAAATCATTGCATATAAATTTCATTAATGTGCAATGCCTAACAAAATGTCTAGCCCGTGTTGTCAGTGTCCTTTAATGTTTGTCGTACTGCTGACTAACTAGTCTGTCTATTTATACAAACTATAGTCTAGTATCATCGCACTTCTACACTACTTTTACATTTTTGATAATTATTTTTGCTTATTTTTTGTAATAAAAAATGTTTAGTTCATCACCAGAATGAATGCCATTAATCCCAGTAATGAGAATCTGTTTTAACTGATATATCCAGTTGCCAGATATACACAACAATAAAATGTGAAACTTTAATAAGATTATTAAAATGAAAAAATGCTGCATTGATATGCCATTACTATGAATTTAATGTAGGTAGTGTCAATTGTTACTGCTGCAGTTAAGTCTCTTTTAATTCAATTAAGGTGGTTGGTACAAATTCCTCCCAAGGATAAGTGGGTTTAATTTTTGTAATTGCAAAGCACAACATAAAAGTTGCTTTGACTAATAAATAACTAATGACACATCACCAACCTATGTCCCATTTCAGAGACCTCCTATCTCCAGGGCTATGGTGTGCCCCACAAGCTGACTAAATTCCCTGCAGTAGTGCACACATTGTGCCAGAAGGAAAATACACTTATAATAAACTTATACGAACAATCCAGATATGGGCAATTTGAATTTAAAAATGATTATGTACAAAACTCATTCACACAGCTAAAACAAAGTTGTTCGCCTAATTTTATCCAGTTGGAAAGAACATACAAACTACCACTAAGTTTGTAGGTGAATATGGAACGCCAAACAACAATCTAGAACCACACTGGATTAAATCTCATGCTTAGTCAGAAAATCTGTTTAGTGGTAGCTTTGGGTAAGCAACCTGATGGGTATGAACCCCCCATTTTGCCCTATGGGCTTTATCAAAGGCTACATTTGCTAAAACAGCCAGAGCAGCATTTTGTATGGCGTTTAATAGCCTGGAGGAAAATAAATGGCTCAATTGGAGGCGTTGTCAAGTCACGCGGCAATTCGCGTGCGTGCGCGTTAGCATGTCTCCAGACCATAAACCATATTGAGCAGCTGTGTGGCATCCTCAAATGGAAGGTAGGGGAGTGCAAGGTCTCTAACATCCACCAGCTCCATGATGTCATCCTCCATAATGTCATCATGGAGGAGTGGAAGAGAGCTCCAGTGGCAACCTGTGAAGCTATGGTTAACTCCATGCCCATGAGGGTTAAGGCAGTGCTGGAAAATAAAGGTAGCCACACAAAATGGCCCCAATTTGGACATTTACACTTAGGGTTGTACTCACTTTTGTTGCCAATGGTTTAGACATGAATGGCTGTGTTTATTAATGTTGACCCAACAGTAGGGAGCTAAGAAATTGCTACCTATGTGGCCAAGTAAAAATGACTCTACTTTTTAGCAACACACTAAAGAAAAGTAGAACATAAACAATAATAAAATCATAATAATACACCCTTGTGACAAGAATGCGCCAAAAAATATACAATATTTACAATGATAGGTGGTATATATAGGGTAAACTGCTAGTTAGTATCCCTCCTAATTTTCTACCAATAGATATCTATCTCTGTAACTAGAGAAAAAGAGTGTACTGCCAATAGTTAATATCTAGCTATCTCCACAGGGTCAGTATAAAGAGCCTAAAGTTTCCAGGTGTTGCCTTGTTTGATTAGTTAGTGGATTGCCATATAGAGTAGTTACTTATTATTATTGCTGCATGGACATCCGTGACTTTTCGGAGAGCACCAAACATTAAGGATAAACTGGTGCACAGCCATTTTGAAGCTCCGAAAGAGAAGGGGTGTGAGTGGCTAACTGTCGGCAGACAAGGCTCAAGAAGCTGTGGTTCATGTAAAGCATGTCCCCATATGTTCTCCACAAATAAAATCAAGAGTTTTGTTAATCAGCAAGAGTACATAATCAAAGACTCAATTGACTGTAGAACCGCGGCGGTAGTGTCTCTTATTTCCTGTTGCTGTGGTTTACAGTATGTGGGGAAAACCACCAGACAGTTCTGGAGAAGGACATTAGAAACGCTATTCTAAATGTCTCGGTGGCGAGGCACGTGAACACACTACATGCAGGAGACGTAAAAGCCTTAAAATTTGTGGGTATAGAGAAGATCAATATATCCAATCGAAGAGAGAATGTGGAACTAAAATTGCTTCAGAAAGGAGTATGGTGGATTTTCCATTTGAAAACAAGATCTCCACTAGGCCTAAATGAGGGCTTTACTTTTGCTCCATTCATTTAAACTCGATAGTTCAGTTTATTTCATTTTAATCTATTTCTAATCAAGTCTTAAATACATAATAACAAATAGATAAACTATAAACAGTATAGAGGCTTCGGTATTCAATAGTATACACAAACCAGTTCAAAGCAGGAGTATCAATATAGTTTTGGTTGGGAAGTTTAGTCAATTTATGACATCAACAACAACCTATTGTGGTTATTAGCACCTTCAACTTCGACAATTTTTGGTATCTGGATACTAATATAAATTTAAATAACCTTAATATTTGATAACATACCAAAGACAAAATATAGGTGGAAACTAAGGAAGAAGGAAATAAGAGATTATAAATATTTGTAAGAAATAATAAAGATACTAATCATTTATCAGAATGCGAACAAAACATAATAACTGATTATTTAAGAAAGAATATTCATTTACATCAAAAAATATATAAATTGACATCCGAATATAATTCATTATTAGCAATGTATAAATATAAGACAAATGGTTCATAATTATTTTATTATTTTATTGCAATATTAAAGCGAGCAACTAGTGAATTGGTGATGCTGATAAGAAATGAGAAGATCCTGCAGCCATTAGAAAAGGTTCTAGAAAGACTATAAAAAAAAAGGTAAAATTGACAAAATTGAAAATATAGTCAAATATTTTGCCCATAAATGTTAGGGTGAAAGACAAGTAACAATGAAAAGATGGTAGTTAGTAAAATGGCGCCAGGAATAATTGCGTCATTGCATAGTTGCGTCATCCAACGTGATGACGTCATTGCGTAAACGCATGACCGGCGCAAGCATCGTCCAACGTGTTGACGTCATCGCATAAACACATTATTGGCACAATCGGTGCCAGACAGTACAAAAAGCCTGCTAATGGATAAACTAATCAGTCCCCTGATGAATCCGTAGCAGAGAGTATGGTGAAACACGCGTCAGGCATTCTCACAAAGGTGGTAAGGGAGACTGCACCCTCCTACAATAAGGTAAAAACCTTTTGGCCTATTTTCTATGCGAAGTGACTTTTCCAGCAAAGAGCAAAGATGCTCTATCTGGATTTAGATTTACACATAGCTAAGACTCACACTGACAGTGTGTAGGAGTCTATGACTATTGTGGTAAAAGTGGTAATATCCATGAAGCTATTATAATAAATAGCTACTCTATATGGCAATCCACAAACTAATAAAACAAGGCAACACCTGAAAACTATAGGCTCTTTGAACTGATCCTGTGGAGACACTTAGATATTAACTTTTGGCAGTACACTCTTATTCTCTAATTATAGCGATAGATATCTATTGGTAGAGAATTAGGAGGGATACTAACTAGCAGTCTACCCTAAATATTATTGTAAATATTGTATATTTTCTGGCACATTGTTGTCACAAGGGTGTATTATTATTATGACTTTAATATTAAAGTTTATGTTCTATTTTTCTTTAGTGTGTTGCTACAAAAATAAGTAGAGTGTTTTTTGCTTGGCTACATAAGTAGCAATTTCTTAGCTCCCTACTGTTGGTTCAACATTAATAAATATATAATTTACTATAATTTACTAATATATTATATTTAAAGGTTGTATACATTTTCTATTTGGATTAATGGCTGTGTGTTGGGTTATTTTGAGGAGACAGGAAATGTACACTGTTATACAGGCTATCCACTTACTACTTTGTAGCAGAGTGTCATTTCTTCAGTGTTGTCACATGAAAAGATAGAATAAAATATTTACAAACATGTGAGGGGTGTACTTGCTTTTGTGAGAAACTGTATATATATATATATATATATTATCTGTACTGCAGAATGAATCAGAAACAATGTATACATAATGATAATAAAATGCTCTAAAATATATTGTATTAAATTGCCACCACTCTGCCAAATGATTTGTGCAAAAGAGTGTGGAAAAAAGTTTTTTTTATTATAAATCTATTATTGAGAATAGACGTGTGAAAAAATAATTGTGAAATATCTTGTGATGAATATTATGATGGAAAGAACGTGAGACTTGCAAGTGTAAATTCAACTACCAAAATGTGTTGCATAATGCTTTCTGTGTATTTATACAAATTAAAAGTATATTCATATTTTTAGCCAATTGTGCAATATTGACAAAACATTAAAAAACACATACTGTATACCTACAGGCACACATAATTGAAATATACTAGACACATGATGACAAAAGTCAATAATGTAAATATATATAGTGGCAGTGGGGAAGTATATTAAATTTCAAATAAATTAGGTAAATGAAAAACCCTCATTTAAGCCATCTGGGTTTTGAGATTTTAATTGATGAATCCATTTGGATTATTTCTGTAACAAGATCTTATCCAAATTTCCCTTTCTTGGCCCCAAAGTTACACTGTCAACAACACAAAATGTAATTGCCTCAAGTTCATTGTTATGGTACATCTTTATGTGACAAGCTACTGGAGCATCTAGTTCTTTTTTAATGGTATAGACATGCTCCAGAATTCGCCTTCTAAAGCTGACGTGTCATTTTTCCCACGTATAATTTTTTGCAAATACATTGTAATACATAAACAACCCCTGTGGATCCACAGTTATAGAATTTATGAATCTTATATCTTTTTCCACTATATGGATTTTCAAATTCTTTTGTAGGTTGTATGTAGTGGCAAGCTTAGCATTCTCCACAACAATAAGTTCCGGATAATGGCCGTAACCAGGTACTAGAGGATTTTTTTGACTGAAAGAGGCTATGTGTAATCTAATCCTTGATATTTTTGGC
Source organism: Discoglossus pictus (assembly GCA_027410445.1). Taxonomy (NCBI): domain Eukaryota; kingdom Metazoa; phylum Chordata; class Amphibia; order Anura; family Alytidae; genus Discoglossus; species Discoglossus pictus. The sequence continues at coordinate 222,695,638 of CM050164.1, read as the reverse complement.
CCTTCTGTGTGTAATTTGTGCCTTTTCTGTTAATACATCTGTAAGATCTTTATCAATTTTTAACAAAGGCCAATGTTTGTTCAGAATTTCTTTTATTGCCAATGAATTTTGTCCTTGGGAAAGTATGTATCTGGTTTTGTATTCTTTAAAGGGAACTGTCTTGTTGGTCATATCCATTTTATTAATATGAATTACAAGAACAATTCTTTCTGTTGATAATGCCCTTTTATATGCTTCTTTGAAGCATCTATTTGGGTAACCTTTCACCTTAAAGTTATTTCTCAAAATATCCTCCTGCTGTTTAAAGTCCACTTCCGTGGTGCAATTTCTTTTCACACGCAGGTATTGGCCAATAGGTGTACCACGTTTGAGTTGATATGGATGCATACTAGACCAAGACAAAAAGGATTGCTGTAGGTTTTCTGAAAACAGACGTTTGGTTACAATTTATATATACATTTAAATCAAAGAAATATATGTGAGACCTCAGACCTAGATTATTGTTGTTCAGTTCAGTGATAAATATTTTAAACTCTGACAGGGTACCTGTCCAGAATAAAAGTATGTCGTCTATGAAACGATACCATGCTAACACTTTTTGAGTGTAATCTGCCATGGTGTCACTAAACACCACTGTGTCTTCCCACCAACCTAAGAATAGGTTGTCATAATTCGGTGCACAGGGTGTCCCCATGGCCGCACCCCTTTTCTGATAGTACCATTTTTGGTTGAAGAAAAAGTAATTATTTGTAAGAAGAAATTCTAACAATTTGATAATCAATTTGTTGTGTGCCTCCAAAGTTTTCTTCTTGTTTCTCAAGAAGAATTCAACAGCTTTTATACCTAGATAGTAAGGTATGCAAGTGTATAACTGTTCAACATCTATGCTGCATAAAATTGTATTTTCAGGTACACTCATATCTTGAAGATGACTCAACAAATCAGTTGTATCTCTTATATATGATGCTAATGTCACCACTAGTTCTTTTAAATGATCATCCACAAAAAGGCTGATATTGTGTGTCAAATTATCAGTTCCAGATACAATGGGCCTACCAGGAATAGGAACCTTTTTTGAGTGAAGTTTAGACAAAGCATAGAATGTGGAACGTGTAGGAAATTTGATACAAAGAAAATAAAAAGTGTCTGTATTTATTAGTCCATCCTCCTTTGCTTTAATTAATATATTTCTGAGCTCAGTTTTGAACTCTGAGGTAGAAACATGGTCAAGGATATTATAAGTATTTTTGTCATCAAGGATTTGCAAACACATGTTGAGATAATCTGGATTGTCTGATATTACTATATTCCCCCCTTGTCTGCTTGTTTCACTACAATATTGTGATTATTTTTAAGTTTTTGTAAAGCCTGTCTCTCAAAGTGCTTTAGATTTTTTGTAAACTGTTTTTTCAGTCAATCACTTGTAAGTTTTTCTCAATCACTTGTAACCATTTGTAAAAATATTTCCAAGCTAGCATATTCCCCAAAATTTGGGGTACATCTGTTTTAAATTTAATTTGTGAACTCTCAACCTTTTTATTTTGAGAGGTGTGATCTTCATTCTCTTAAAGCAAGTCCATAAGGTTCATCAGGGCAGCAATATCTTCTTTTTGTATACGAAAGTCTATATATTCCTTTTCTTTTTTCTTTTTATGGAAATAGTGTAGGGCTAATTTCCTCACAAAGGGGTTAATGTCCTTGATATTATTAAAAAGACTGGGGTAAGAATCAGGTTTGAATGATAAGCCCTTATGTAAGACTGAAATATGGAACTTATTTAGGGGGAGCTTTGACAAATTGACAACCATATTTTCATCAATTAGACAACTGTGTTTGGGATTAGAGACCTTATTGTGTTTGACAGATACAGTCTTAGATTCAATAGTAACACTGTTCGAAATTCCACTTGTTTTAAACATTTGATTGACAAGTCGTGAAGTTGGATTTTGTGTCAAAAGAGATCTCTCATTCTGCCTCTCTGATTGTTTTGCCATTTTTGGCCTTGCCACCTATCAACCTAAAAAAGAGTCCCTAGTACTCTTACTTTGATAAGAACGGGTAAGGGGCCTATTAGGATTCTTTGAAACAGAACCTGTCCTTTCAGTATTGTAATGTCTACAAGAGGACCGGTATTCGTCCGTATCAGACATCTCAGGTTTAGATGAACTTACGTCAGAGGGCAAAGGGTCAATTTTCTGTCTCATGATTTTAAAGCCTTTATTCACTTTATAATCATGCTGATCACTTGTGAATTTTTTGGCTTCCTCATTATAATTTCCTTTTTACATTTTTCAATATTGGTTTGCATTCTGATATTTAATGATTCATATTATGTTGTCGAGTTGCATTTCAACAATTCTTCTCTGGTTTGTGTTACTTTCTGTTTCAAAGAACAGTCAGTGATAATATCTAACCTTTTTTCTGAAATGTATCATTATGTAAATGGAAAGCTGGGACAAGTTGTACACGTAACCCTCTAGGTAGCATGCAGTTCTTATGATATTTTTGGAGACTTCATATCTCCCAGATTGTCCTAATCTGTTTTTTGAGATTCTTATGCATTTCTCTGAATACCTCTGAAATCTGTGAATGTTCAGTATGAGCCATCTGGGTTTTGAGATTTTAATTGATGAATCCATTTGGTTTTTCATTTACCTAATTTTTTTAAAATGTAATATACTTCCCCACTGCCATTATATATATTTACATTATTGACTTTTGTCATCATGTGTCTAGTATATTTCAATTATGTGTGCCTCGAGGATATGTGTTTTTTAATGGTTTGTCAATATTGCACAATTGGTTAAAAATATGAATATATTTTTAATTTGTATAAACACACATAAAGCATTATGCAACAACTTTTGGTAGTTGCATTTACACTTTCAAGTTTCACGTTCCTTCCATCATAACATTCGTCACAAGATATTTCACAATTATTTTTTCACATGTCTATTCTCATTTTCATTCTAATAATTCATTATTATTCACAGTATACAAGGATTTAGAATTGTACATGTTTCTTTTCATCAATTTTCACTTCAATTCCCACTGTATGTTTTCATACAAGTGAAACTATTATTGTTCTTAGCACAAATGGGTTTATAGATGTACAAAACTCCTCATTTCTTTTTCTTCCTTTTTCATGTAGCAACATCACATATTTTTGTTTCTTAAGCTAAAGGTCAACGGTATCCTCTAGGCACATATATTATATATTCACATCACATATATCCGATTGGCCATTGTCTATAAGAGATATATTTATAATAAAATACACTTTTTTTTCCACACTCTTTTGCACATACTTTTTGAAGATATAATTTTAATAATTTGGCAGAGTGGTGGCAATTTAATACTATATATTTTTAGAGCATTTTATTATTATTATGCATACATTGTTTCTGATTCATTCTGGAGTACAGATAATTTAAATTGTAAATCAGCGAGTTTCAATCCTGTATGGTGCTTTAGGGAAAGCACTATGGGCACCGGATTCCAAGCTCAAAGACAGGGCCCTCCATTCATTGCAATGTGTGAATCTTGAATCTTTCATTGCCTGTAACTAAACTTATGTATAGTGCTACGGAATATGTTGGCACGTTACAAATAAACGATAATATATATATATATATATATATATATATATATATATATATATATATATATATATATATATATATATATATATATACAGTGGATATAAAAATATAAAAAGTCTACACACCCCTGTTAAAATGTCAGGTTTCTGTGCTGTAAAAAAATGAGACAAAGAAAATCATTTCAGAACTTTTTCCACCTGTGACCTATAAACTGTACAACTCAATTGAAAAAGAAAAAGAAAATTAAAAATAATGTGGTTGCATAAGTCTGCACACCCTCTTATAACTGGGGATGTAGCTGTGTCCAGAATTAAGCAATCACAGTACAGTTTATAGGTCACATTAAAGGTGGAAAAAGTTCTGAAATGATTTATCTTTGTCTAATTTTTTTACAGCACAGAAACCTGACATTTTAACAGGGGTGTGTAGACTTTTTATATCCACTGTATATATATATATATATATATATATATATATATATATATATATATATATATAAACCTTTTTTCCTATTTGCATTAAACGTAATTCCCCTTTAACCCTTTCCTTTTTTCAATCTGTGGTATTAGAGATTTAATGCTCTGTCTGTATGGCTAATGGGCATGTGCAAATGCACGTTCTTCATTGTGCACACGCGCTATGTCATTACACACGCTCACGTTAATGCGCACACACGCGTATTAGCCATTTATTTTCCTCCAGGCTATTTAAAGCCATACAAAACAATGCTCTGGCTGTTTTAGCAAATTTAGCCTTTGATAAAGCCCATAGGGCGAAACGGGGGGTTTATACCAATCAGGTTGCTTACCCCAAACTACCACTAAACAGATTTTCTTACCAAGCATGAGATTTAATCCAATGTGGTTCTAGATTGTTGTTGGGGGTTCCATATTCACCTCTAAACTTAATGGTAGTTTGTATGTTCTTTCCAACTGGATTAATTAGGCTAATAACTTTGTTTTACCTGTGTGAATGAGTTTTGTACATAATGATTTTTAAATTCAAATTGCCCATATCTGGATTGTTTGTATAGGTTGTGTGTTTTCCTTCTGGCACAATGTGTGCACTACTGCAGGGAATTTAGTCAGCTTGTGGGGCACACCACAGCCCTGGAGATAGGAGGTCTCTGAAATGGGACATAGGTTGGTGATGTGTCATTAGTTATTTATTAGTCAAAGCAACTTTTATGTTGTGCTTTGCAATTACAAAAACTAAGCCCAGCTATCCTTGGGAGGAATTTTTTACCAATCCCCCTTAATTGATCGGCGGCGTTGATCTCATGTAATTGGCATAACCTCTCAAAGTCATGCAAGTAGCCATAGATGTCTTCGGTCTCCACATTTTAAAGCATGGTACAGGATTTTAGGCTTCCCCGGTACTATGTGTGGTGTGATTAGGGACCCCTCACCGGACCTCCGTTCTGCCCGCTGCTTTTCCATTATGTATTCGTGGACATCTGCCATAATTCTTTCCATGGTTTCTGTGGGAGGCGTACCTGGGAAAAAGGCCAGTCTGCTTTGGAGTTCTCTTCCAAACTCATTCTGTGTGCTGTAAGTAAGAGGTGCTGTAGCAGCTGCCCGGTCTCCCTCCATGAGTTCAGCAATAAGGGTAGCTTTGGTTTTATTGCTGGCAATAATTCCCCTTGCTTCCAATAGCTCTTTTAGCGTGGCCCGTTTCAAGTTGGTATAGTCTGTCCCCATTCACTATCCGTTCGGGTATATTCACATATCCTTTCCTTTCGGTTCCATACGAAATAGCAAATTTCCCAAATGGCTGTAACTGCCGAAGAACGGTCTGCTGTGAGGTTTGAATCCCGTCACTGCCACCAATTGTAACGGAGTTGAAACACGAAGACCAGTATCTCCGCTGGTATGCGGTAAAATATCCAAGAAGCACTGCAGTCTCACAAGCCCCAACCTCCCATATTGGACGACACTCAATTGGGAGTCAAAGAATCCTCTCTTTATTTTGTTATCCAGAAGTATATATACATCTCTTCTCACAGGTAATACACATCCCCCTATTTGGCCACACAATACACATAGAGAGACAATAGGTGTGGTCACACCTCCCGGAGGCTACCTGGCTACTTTTATACAATACAGACATTGATTAGATTATCCTTCTCTTTGTGCTATCTCTCACAAAAACTTTACACAATAGACTTTCCTATCACAGGAGCCCCTGTGATAGGATTATCTTTTAGGCTAGCAGACCAACATATCTACAGTATTGCAATGTGATCATATTTTAACCATAAGAATAAAATAACCATAAAACAGGGTTTTTCTTCACACTCTGCATCCGAAGTGCATAGCAAAACTGCAGATCCTTTGTCCGAGCATTTAAAAGGCCAGAACCAGTCTAATAAAATCCACTATGCTCAAATAACATACAGTTAAAATACCGGAAATAATTAATGCAAAAGTCTCTTGTGGCTGCTTCTGCCACAATTGAATTAAAAGAGACTTAACTGCAGCAGTAACAACTGACACTACCTACATTCAATCCATATTAATGGCATATCAATGCAGCTTTTTTTTTCATTTTAATAATCTTTTCCCATTTTATTGTTATTTTTTTAGATAGATCTGCATATTCTTTGTTTTTTCAGATATACACTTACCTTGATTGGTATGCCCATGATATAAGGTAAGCTTTATGTGGTATGTTCAGTAAGACATAACTTGCCTGTTATGCATGTTTCAATTGTATATTTGTATCTTTATGTGAATTGAAAATCCATGTAAACAGTAGTAGTATTAGCATAACTAATATTCATAAAGTGCAGATGTATTTTATATTAACTCAAGGAATACACAATATCTGCCATGTCTACCATGTCTCATACAAGTCATGAGACCACTTTGTGGTCTTGACATAGCGCATAACATAATTTCCATCATGGCAGGTTAGTGTGTTTTATTGGTGGTAGTATGAAGGGAAGGCTGAGAAAGTATCCATCATGATTCTTTATTCCAACCTGTTAAGACTGTCCTGATTTGATATTTGATGGTGGACTCACACTGGTTGTGATGTTAAATAAGGAAGTAGAAATGAGGAAAGGTGCAGAAAGCATAGTGAGTAAGGTTGAAACTTACTCTCCATGCTTTCTGCACCATTCACTATATGATATCAAAATTTGAGATGCATGTAATGGAGAGGGGATAAGAGGTTGTTTGATTACCCCAGTAAGATACTCCAGATACATGTAATGTAATGTTTAACCCAACAATACTTAGCAATAAACATAACCCAACAAACAATATCACATACACTGTGATAAGCATAAAACTATATAAACAAGTGAAAAGGGCACTACTGGCCTAAGAAGAATATATGGCAAAAACAAAATTTCAAAAGTGAAAACAAATAAAATGATTAATTAAAAAAGAGGGATCTACAGTATTTGTTTTCTATGGGACACACGCTATCATATATGCAAGAAATATACCCCCTCATCTCATTTGGACACATTCCTCCTTATTAACTGTTGTCTGTGTTCTCCAGGTTGTAACATCTTCATCTTGCCATTAGAGTATAGTGCACAGACATTTACATGTAAATCTTTAACATGTCATAAATACATTATACTCTAAATTTGTTATGGAATTGGCTAGATGAACAAAGAGGACTTTGTTAGCTTGATCATGCTTATAAAATTGTGATATTTCTTTTAACTTAAAGTGTTATTTTTTCTACCTCTGAAGCCAAGATTTATTATTCTTGGTTCTTAAAAAAATCATACAAGTTTAAACATTGTTTTAGTTTCTTGTGTTCTGGTTCCTGAGTACTGGTGGCACAGTGTAATGTATCTGGAGATTGACATAATTTATTTTGATCGTAATTATTGTTTCCTTTTAAGGTATTATTTGTCTCGGTTCCAACTAGTCTTTATATAAATATATAATAGCATTGTCCTTATTGTTCTTTGAAAATAATTATAAGGTAAGTGTCATTGCTCTAAATGTGTTTTATGTTAAATAGGCTTAGTTTGCTTATTATATGTAAGCTGATTTTGTTTGTGCAGGGTTTTGGATAAGAACATTTGCTGAGATAAATTGGACCTGTACTTGATTTCTTTGTGTGTGAAGCTGTAACCTTTTATGGCTCAAATTGTATGTACACTTGTGTCTTATTTAATTTTCTTCAGTACTTACAATAGGAGTGTAATGAAACCCTGCATACACTTTATTATTATTCATTAAAGTTCAGAAGTTCTGGTGAGGAAGTGCTATTCATAATAAAAGCTTGTAAAAATAAGTGTAGAATCTCTTGATTCATAATTTTGTGTCTCTCTTTGGCATAATTAATTCAATTAAACACATTTAAACATTTCCTTAAATGTATTCAACCCAAATTAGTTTAGCTTTGACCATATAGGAATTGTCTAATTAAAACATGTATATATCTGACAGAATGGATACATTGTGAAAGTGTGGGAGTAATGACTTTCAGTTACACATTGAGATGTGCGAGTGTGTTTGGTGGTCTCCAATAACATACAACCTTTTGTAGGAAACCACCTCTAGTTTTGTAGGAGATATATTTCTGAAACTAATTATATATTTACTAACCAAAAGGCTTAAAGATGCATTCAATTACTTAACACTCCTCAAGAATCTTTTGATAATAAATGCTATGGTTAATTTTTTTTCAAATTGTTACATTTATCTTAAACACAAAGTTGCAATTGTATATGAATGTGCAAATCACAGTAAATGTCCCGGTTTACTCCTGTTTCAGAACTCTACAGTATTTGATATATAATTTCTGCTATCTCTTTGCTTAGCCAACTGTGACAGACTGTTGATGAAAACCATAAAATAATGTACATTGTAAGTGGTTAGGTGAATACACATTTGCCAAGGCGATCTGACTTGTGGTCAATCCATGTATGATAGAGCAATAAGAACTACCCAAATTGCTGCTAGACATTCATGTGAAAACCTGTAGGCATTTATCCTCTTCAAAATGCCACTGATGGGACAGCCAAATCTACTCTTTAGAAAGAGTTGATTAAAGGACCACTGTACCGTGAAACAAATATATATGACTAAGAGCATAATTAGGCAGGGGAAAAGTGACACAGCTAGCTTTCATCTAGAAAAAACATACTGGGATTCTTCTGCTGGGCCCTTGACCTAAGCATACATGATTTAGTGTGTGCACATGAAAATAAACCACACCCTTTACACCAAATAAACGAACAACACCAGTATGGGATAAAACAGGCCACAGCATTTATTTGAATAACAATAAACCAAAAAATAGTGTTGAATGCTCATAACCACCAAGGGAGCTCAACCATCTGAAGTCTCTAGAAACCCAGTGCCCAGGAGACCTCATAATCAAAACCTGGTTTGAACCACCACCAAAATATGCTCCCACCTTATCAAGAGCAATCACCCCGCCCACCAGAGCTGTGTCAAAACATACATAACCAATAGGGAGGGAGGGGAACTCACATGTGCTCCTAAACAGTGACCAGTAAGGGTCGGAAAATGTTGTTTTATTTTCTTACAACTCCTCCCAATACATTAAATCCTCCAATTACTTCCTAGCACATTTCCCGGTTAAAAGCCTCCTCCCACATGCTGCCCCTAGGGGCTGCCTGGAGGCATTTATGATACTTTGGTAAAAGTTTGTGCTACAGAGGGGTATTTAAATTTCTGGAGAACATGGCATGAGTATATTAATGTAATCTGAGCTCCCTGCTTCTGGAAAGGATTTGGTGTCAGTTCTAGTTCGATAAAATTATTCAACAAATACTACTGCTCTTCCTCTTTCTTCATCCCCACCACTCCCTCCACTAAAATAAAAAAAATTACACCAATCACAATCCAGTTTTCGAGTTGTGATGCAACAAAGACAAGCTGAATCCTCTTCTTAGTAAAAAGAGTCTTCACAAATCCAGATTTTCAATAAAAATCATTTATGTCTATGGCTTACAACATTTTTAATTGCTGTTTGTTACATACTTCACATAAAAGTGCCATTTATTGGAACTACAGTGCTCCTTCAACTATTTTATTTTTGTTTTCATACAAGTCATGAGACCCCTTTGTCGTCTTGACATAGCGGATAACATAATTTCCATCATGGCAGGTTAGTGTGTTTTATTGGTGGTAGTATGAAGGGAAGGCTGAGAAAGTATCCATTATGATTCTTTATTCCAACCTGTTAAGACTGTCCTGATTTGATTTTTGATGGTGGACTCACACTGGTTGTGATGTTAAATAAGGAAGTAGAAATGAGGGATTTGGAGAATGGTCAGAATTTGGCCCTGTTTATAAGTGGTAATTCAGAGCATATAGTAGAGAGGGACTGCTGAGTGTATTTATTGTAAATTCACTGTATATTTAGCATATAGTGCAGAGATCACATAACACCTCTTCTCATAGTTATTGGCTTCTCTTCCAAGAAGTGAAGAATGGTTAAGTTTAGTTTGTGTATGGTACTTAACAAAACAAGCACAAATATATCACTCTCACTTAGCTCACGACGCTCTACGAACACCTTAATAGTCCTAATCCAACCTTGTGCCCAATCCCGCTTCTTGGCTCCCTCCTTACACCTCTTCACTGGAATAAACTTCCTCTCCACATAAGACAGTCCCGTGATCTGCAAACATTTTGCAAATCTCTTAAGACCCACTTTTTGTCTCTTTCCAATCCTGATACAGCTTTAGTTCTCCCACCTTACTTCTCCCAATGTCCTGGTTTGACCTCTTGCATCCATGACCATGATCTTGCCTCTGGCCCATTGAGCTATTTCAGCAACAAACCAAAATCTCACCTTATGTTCTATTATGTAGCATTTTATGACTATATAAAGGGCCTTGGATAAACTCAATAAAAACAAATATGAATAAATAAGAATAATGTATTTGCTGTGTTTTATCAGATATTGCAGAGCTACTGTGTATTAAAGGCCCTTACTTATTGCAGCAGGCATCAGTTTTGTTCGTATTGGGAAATATTTAATACAGTTGACCCTCTGTACTCGACTACCTCAAAACTCATAGATTTCGGTATTCACCATATTCAGTATTCTTGATGAGCAAAAAATGCTTTGACGCTCAACTTGGTACTTGTCACGCTTGTTAAAACCAATTTACATTACTCCTTATGGGAGTTTGGTACTCATCGTTTTCGCTAGTCGTACTGCCTTCCAAACCAATGAACAGTGAGTACCAATGGTCTGCTGTATTCTGAAATAAATACTGGCATAGCATACATGGCTTGGTGGGAGTATTTTGCCCTTGATGAGCAAAACACCATAATAAAAAACAAAGGTCAAAATATTGATTAAAATACAGTATTAAACAAGATGTAAGGAGCCGTTAAGCAATACTACCACCTCTTAACATATAAGAGATTTTCTTAATATTATTATTTGTATAAATTAATATAAATCCTTACCCTCATTCTGCTTTATAACCCACTCCTGAGAAGACTGCACCTTTGTAGATATTGATGATACATTAGAAGTGTTCTATTTTATTGCAGGTAAGTCTAAACGAATAAATCTACATTCTTGTATTTCCTGATTTACTTATCAGGTAACACTCAGTGACAATCTATCTCTATAGAGAGCTCAGTAGAAGTCACATACATTGCCTGCCCACAATATTACATGTTCAACTGCACCTCCAATTTTCTTTCAAGAAGCAGGTTGGTTATAATGCTACTGTTACACAAAAACTACAGCTGTCAAAAAAATCCTATTGGTAATCTCTCTTTCAGTTATCAGATTCCCTTTACTATTTGCTTGGTTAAACTGGCCCTTTTGGGTAACCTAAGATAACCTTGCTTAAATGCAGTTTTGGGTTGTGGTACAGATCACTGTGTATTGATGTATGAAATAGTGACTATCTACTCATTTCTGACTGATTTTGTTACTTCTGATTCAGCCGATGACAGCAAATTGCAGAACTTGTTAAGATGTGAAAGATGTATGTCTCGAACACTTTCCCACGGCAGGTTCTTAAAATAGACAAGAGAAGTCTACTGACCGTATATTGTTTCACATGGTATAAATATATAGACGGCTTAAATAATTTGAATTTAAGCGCAAAATCCGGTGTGCTTGTGTTGGTTTTGACATTAATGAGTGTGAGCTTCTGCACGTTGGAAAAAGTTGATATTGCTGCAGAGTTGTGGAATACAGGTGCAAGCAGACAATTGGGTTGTGTGGTTTTAGTATGCGGTTTTCCTGCTCAGTAGCTCATTGCAGACAAGTCTGGAGTTGCTGAGCGTTTTGCAGAATTTAAATTTCTGCAAAAGTATTTACTGTTCAATTGTAAAATGTCAGTAAGGAGGAATTTTAAGTTTGTTTTATACTGGCAGTAAATAATGGGCTGTGCAAGTGCTTTACCTTGAATTGCCCCACTGCACACTTATAAAGCCACAACAGAGGTTTTAGGAAAGTTCCAATACAAATATGAATGTATGCAATTAAATGTTATTGTAAAATGTAATTTAATAATAAACAGATTTGAATTTACTACATTTTAGCTGTCACTCAGCTCAAGAGATCCTCCAGTCAAGCTAGTCTTGTTTTATGCATCTAATAAATAATTACTGAATTAATGGCTTAACTTTGCATGTGGATTCTGATGTATCAGTAGGGTCTTGGAATTCACAGATTTGCACCTCAAAATCAATATACAAAAGAGAGCCATTAATCCAAAGAGCCATTCATCAAACATGATCTAATTAGGTACTGAAAACAAAAACTTAGTGACAGGCAACATGCAAATGAATAGTAAATGCAAGATCATCTAATACTAAATTACATTTTTAAATAGCTGCAGATATTCATACTTTAATTGGTATTTTTCTATCCTACCACAATTAGGACATCTTAACTACAATATTGCATTAAGACATAATAGTAAAAAACTGTTAATGAAATCTAGCAATAAGATAGTGGTTGTTGTTACACTGAAATCTAAAATAAGAACTGGTGTAAAAATAACAAACCACACTCTTCATCGTCAGGAGTGTGTACAAAATTTACTGCACACAATGTGGCCAGCACTCTTCATGTGGAATTAAAATGAGCACTTTAAAATTACTTGTAACTCTTTCTAGAAGTACAAGATAAATCTGAACTAACTATAATAAATATATAACAATGATGCATCTATTTGTATAATTCGGATTTTGCATATAGAGACACATTAGTCTATCATGTAAAAGAAGTGGCTTTAAATAATATTTAAATACTAAAGACTTGCCCGTCAAAAATGACGGGGAAATACAATTTTAAGCCATGGCAATGCTGTTTGATACACAATGTAAAGCTTTTTCTACTCTGAGGACCTTCGGTGCTCATTGCAAGCCTCTCCTGTCGTTTACCTTTGCTCCTCTGAGCGCCTTTGGCGCTCATCACAAAGACAGATATATATGTCTATTTTTTTAAATAATAATTATTTAATTATTTACTTATTAAATTAATATACTTTACCTATTTGTAATTGATATATCCAGCAATGAATAGCCTGAAGAGCTAAGTGTCTCTTTTTATTTTCCTGCAGCATACAATGTACAGTTAAACGGTTGCTGCCCTGAGGAAAAAGTGTCAATGTCCCAACTGTGCATTACTAATATGCTGCGTGCGCGAGGGCAAACCGTTGGTTTAGTTGTGTAAAGCGCCATTTTTGATTTATATGTGATTAGTTGCAAGTTAGTGTTGTAAAATGGCATTTTTTCAAGTTTCAAAGCTCCTTAAATTAGACTTTAATTACCGTGCAACCTCACTGGCAGATGTTGTGGCTGTCCCCCCATGCGGTGTGTGATTTTTAAAAATCTATTTTGTAGTGTGTTTGTTGTTTTTGGATGTACGCGTTTCGTCCGTTAACTTTGTATTTTTGCAACCTCGTATTTCTTTTTTATAAGTTCCGTGGGTCGTAATTAAAAGTCGTACGTCCTTGTCAGTGTTTTCTGTGCTTCAGGGTCATGTAGTCTAATTTTTTCAGCCGCCATTTTTTTACGCGCTTAGCCGATTTTCAAGTGGCGAAACTCCTTAAATTTGACTTTAATTAGTCTTCAACCTTACCCCCAAATGTCCTGGCTGTCCCCCCGTGCTGTGTGTGATTTTTTTTTTTTTTTCATTTTTTGGGACTTTCAGCTATAGCCAATAAATTTAAATCCAGACCATCCAACCCAAGGCATATTGTGCACCGGGAGCCTCCACTACCTTGTTGTATGTAAACTTTTGATCAGGCCATTTGGGTGATTTCTGTTATCATTATGATTTAAAAAGGAGCCAAGCAACTATGTGACAATAAATGACTTCATATGATCAATATCCTTCAATAAAAGACATTTTGTTTGCATGATGAGTCATATTTTCAAAATAAATGCGTGGATTTCAACATTTCTGCCAGGGTATGCAAAATTTTGAGCACAATTGTACACACACTGCTTTAGAGTTTTAATGACATTGGGAATTTTTCTGGTGTATTAACCATACTTTTAAAATATTAAGGCTATGTTCTGGTAATCAGAAATAGGACCACAATAAAAATAGCATTGACATGAATCAAAAATCATCCTTATAATGTTAGGGAGCAAAAATTTGTTGTTGATCAGTTGTCCTCCAGGCACATCTATTGTTATGTCTCTGGTCCTGCTTATCCATAAGGTTTTCTTGGCAAAGATTCTCCAATGGACGCAATTTGTCTGACCTCTCTGTTATGATCTGCCCCACTTGATATAGCTCACATCTTCATTGAGGTACACAAGCCCCTTCACCATGACAAGGTAGCAATTCAGAAGGGGGGGGGGGGGGTCCATAAATACTACTTATGTTAACCATAATAAACCAAACAGGACACAAATGATGGAAAAAGGACAGACACATTATAAATTTGTATGTTTACTCTATAGTGGAATATTTCACCATTCACAGACTCTGCATTTCAAATACTGCTTTTCAAAAACTGTTCTGTGAGTTGCACTGGCAGAGATTTGGAATAACTTTACTGCGTGTCAGTGTCTTAGGGCCCTATGTAAATCTCTGCAAAGTCAATGACCACTGCTGTAGCAGCACAGTAAATCCTACATAGCTATGTTAATCCCCTATCCCTAAAACATTGAGACACTTAAAAATCCAACATCAACATATATGTAATTAAAAATATGTATGTTAGTATTAAGTCCTTTTTATGATACAAAATCCAGAGTAACAACCCAGTACTCAAGGAGTTAATACATGAAACAATTTTGTCTAGGAACAAATGCTTTAATGCATTGTCTATAAATATATCATATTTTAACACAACATAAACACTTATGTATTTATTGAAGCTATAAGTACAATTGTCACATCTTTTTTATATCAAAATATATTAATAAATAGAAAACAATTTCTTTATATATATATATATATGTCTAATGTTTCCTTGTCGCAGCAGTTACGGCACTTTTCATGGCACTTATCACTCATTGTAATATTTATGATGTTCCCATTTCCTATTGGCTCCTAGAGCCCTATCTCATCTGTAAAGCTTAGTTTGGCTCTCCCTACACAGAAAACTGTTGTGGCTAAGGCTGATTTTACACTGTGGGCTGAGTTTCCTAACCCAGGGGAGTAAAAGATTTACATTATTGTAGAACGTAGAGAAAAAAAGCTCCCACAGCTGATTTTCGGCAGTGCCCTAACTTAGAGCACTATATTTACATGGAGGCCTTACTTGGCAAATCTCAGTTCTGTGAACTCCCTAAAACAGTGCCCTGGGAGCCATACATGTAGGATTGTGGAGGTTATTGTTGTTTTGTGTGTAGCTGAGACTACACCTCCCTGCATACTTTGAGCCCTATTCTATTAGAAGCTTGCAAATGCCTTTAACGCACAAATTTGGCTGCTGTAATTTTTCGCAAAATGTTTTGATGTATTCTATTGACTCAAGCTTGCAATTCACCTCCTTAAGCCTAACAGTGTAAACCCTGCCTTTTTTAGTAGGATTTTAGGGGGAGTGATTATATAATCTGACATATTAAAGCTAGCTTGTAATTTACTTCTTAGGCACAGCCAATAGTAAATGAGTCTGTCATCATGACCTCAGTAAAACATGGAAGTTACACGTAACCTGCAATCGGAGGCTACAGATTAATTAGTGCCAATAAGTAATATTTGCTTGCAATCAAGCAATCTATAAAATGCATTCGATCATCTGTTTTAGTCCATGTGAGTTTCATGATATGTATTGAATCCAGGATCAATATTACTCAGAAAAAACATTTAAAAATAATATACATTTTTAAATTACATATTTGTGGGTCTGAGACTTGTGCAATTAATTCTAATGTCTTTCCATGCCTTCCCATGCTTTTAAAGTATAGCAGTGTGTCTTTAATTGCTGCTACAGCTAAAATAAGTGTTTGAAAAAGCCCTTGCGAGTCCAATTTAGTACTCGTAATATTTTTGACAGAAACTTGATACTTTTTTTTTATATGCAAGCTAGATCTGCGTGTTTAATAGAATATCGGTTTTGTGTAACTTTAATTATTTAGAGCTTGTAATATTCAAGTTGAAATTTGCTTCTTTGGCTGGCGGGGAACTTATAATCATATTGCGAGTAGCTAATAGTATATGTGGCAATATTAGAAGTGATTTTAAGTGTGTATACATTTACGAATTGGGCAATAGAATAGGGCCCTTTGTAAGGAAAAGAGTAAGTGACATAAATCATATGTAGCACAACTCAGCCAATCATATAGGAGCTTTGTTATGCTCACCCAAGGCATATCACTTCCTGCAAGTAGCTTCTAAGCCTGTTTTATTTAAGTTTTAAAACATGGTGCCCCTGCAGACAGATGCCCCTAGGCACTTGCCTAATCTGCCTAATAGTAAATCCAGACCAGTGTAAGATTAGAATATACAGTATTAAAATGATCTATTGTTTTTTTTTATTATACTAATAGCTACAAATATAGGGAGTCTTAGTCTAGTCTTAGGTCTGTTTACAAACACACTCCTGACTGTTCCATGATTAATAACATATGTCGACACCAAGCGGTGAAGGTGAAGGCTCGACAAACACAAAGATTTATAGTTTCTCCCTGAACTTCAGGAATGGAGATGGACATATTAACCACCAACTGTCATTTTTAGCTGATTTCCCTGCACAGATGAATTTGTGAAGGGTTAACTCTCTTTTTGCTTATTCTCTCTGCATGGAGCTGCTGCTGTGGGTTTGTCCGGGGGCTTGTCAGTGACACATGTAAACTGACATTTCATTTATAAATCTCTTTGAGAAAAAAGAATGTATTTCAAAAATTCAAAAAGTATTTGAAGATGGTCTTATGAGAACTTTACAGTGGTGTGCTCCAAGTTGTACTGAATTAACTGGCCCTTTAACTCTTGCAGTAGATTAAATGTATATACTTTTAGGATTTGAGGAGCACCAGAACAAATTTAGATATGTGTTAATATATAAAACCTTACAATCATAAGAGGTGTATTTTCCCCATTACAAATAGAATTGTTGTATCAATGTGTACATTATGGGCCACATTCAATTCCAAGCCTGCATGTCTGCGATTGAGTTACAGGCTCCTGTTCCCCTCCATTTGCGATGCTATCCAATTCCCCGGAGACGAAATCGGAAACCTGTATTTCCAAAGTAAGCAGACCCGGGCTTGCCCATGCAAGCCCATAGCTACAATGAGCCAATAGGAAATTAAACCATCCCTATACGAAACCCTGCTGCATGGTCCCCATCGGGACCCACACATGGTTCCCACATGACTCCCATGATACAGAGGTCCCCATCCGGACCCCCACAGGGTCCACAAATGACCCCCATGATGCAGGGGGTAAGTACCCCCACAGCACCAAACATGAACTATGATGCAGGGTCCCAATCCGGACCCCCAGAGGGTCCCCACATTAACCCTTGCTGCAGGGGTTATGATTGGGGCCCCCACAGCATTTTACAATGTAAAGGTTCCCGTTGCAGGTCCTTAAAAGACCTTAAAGGTCATTAAAGGACCTGCGCTACAATTCAAATTAACCCTATTACTCATGGGGGTCTATATAGACCCTTATGGGACATTAAGTAACCCTCACAATAACACAGTAAGTGCCATGAGGGTCCTCCAGCACCCTAATGACACTAAGTCTAAGCACTACCCTACACTACACTATTAGCCCCCCCAACAAACTAATAAATCTAAATGAACTTCATCTAAGTAATTAAACCCCCATCTAACTAATAAACCCCCTTCTAATTTATAAACCCCCCTCTAACTAATTAACCCCTCCTCTAAAGTAATAAAACCCTCTAACTAATTAACCCCCTCTAAGTAATAAACCCCCTCTAACTAATTAACCCATCCTCTAACTAATTAACCCCCTTTTAGTAATTAACCCCCCTCTAACTAATTAACCCTATCTAACTAATTAACCCTCCCTCTAACTAATTGACCCATATAAGTAATTAACCCTATTTAACCCTCACTATACCTAATTAACCCTATCACTAACCACTTAACCCTATCTAGTCCTATTTAACCCTAACAGGACCTAGTTAATTCTAACTGTACCTATTAAACTCTAACTGGAGCAGATAACCATATTTAGTCCTATTTAACCCTAACTGAACCTATTTAATGCTTACTGTTTCCAATAACCATATCTAGTCCTATTTAACCCGAAATTTACCTATTTAACTCTTACTGGACCCAATAACCCTAACTGGATCTATTTAACCCTAACTGGACCCAATAACCCAAACTAGTCCTATTTAACCCTAACTAAACCCAATAACCCTAACTGGACCTAATTAGCCCTAACTGTACCTATTTAACCCGAACTGGACCTAGTAAACCCTAACTGTACCTATTTAATCCTATCTGGACCTAGTTAACCCTAACTGCACCTTTTTAATCCTAACTGGACCTAGTTAACCTTAACTGTACATATTTAATCCTAACTGGACCTAGTTAACCCTAACTGTACCCAGTAAACCCCTATCCTATTATCGCCCCTCTACCCTATACTATTAACCCCCTATACCCTATCCTATTAACCCCCCTCTACCCTATGCTAATATCCCCCTCTAGCCTATCCTATTAACCCTTAGACTACCTACCTAACCCCCTAATAAAATCTCTAGCACACCACTTATTACAAAAAAAACACTAATTACACAAAATAAAAAAACCTACATTACTGAAAATAAAAACACCCCACCCCTGTATTCCATTCTGATTGGCTGAAATCTGCTTGACAGCAATTTCAGCCAATCAGAAGGCGAGATTTTGGATTTTTATCGGAGCATGCGAGGGAAACTCCATTTGCACCGCTAGTTTTTTCATTTTTTTAGAACGTCAGGATTTTTTCTGAGACGAAAATCTGACGACCAGGTTTCGCTGGAGGGGCATTTTGGACAGGTAAGTTGACGATTAACCCTATTTATATTACAGGCTGTAATTATATTCTTATTTCATGTAATGTTTCTTTATTTCAGGTGGAACAGGACATCAGGACATTGATGGAGGGGCACGTTGGACAGGTAAGTTGACTATTAAGCCATTATTATATTACATGTTGTATGTATTTGTGTATTAACTGTAATGTTCCTTTTTTTTAGGTGTGACAGGATCTGTGGACAGTTTTGGAGGGCCCTGTCTGGGCCAAAGCACTGAAGACCAGAGGATCGCTGGAGGGGCATTTTGGCAAGCTAAGTGGTCTATTTAACCCTTTTCTAGTTTTTTATTTTGTGTAATTAGTGGGGGTTTTTATTTTCAGTAATGTAGTTTTTTATTTTGTCATTAGTGGGTTTTTTATTTTCCGTAATGTAGGTTTTTTTATTTTCAGTAATGTTGGTTTTTATTTTGTGTCATTAGTGGGGTGTTTTTATTTTCAGTAATGTAGGTTTTTTTATTTTTTGTAATTAGTGGGGTACTAGGGATTTTATTAGAGGGTTAGGTAGGTAATGTAGGGGTTAATAGGATAGTGTACCAGGGGGTTAAAAGGGTAGGGTAAAGGGGGGTTAACAGGATAGGGGTTTACTGGGTTAAATAGGACTAGATAAGGTTATTGGTTCCAGATAGAGTTAAATAGGACTAGGTAGGGTAAATAGGTCTAGTTAGGGTTAAATAGGACTAGATAGGGTTATTGGGTCCAGATAGGGTTAAATAGTATTAGATAGGGTTATTGGGTCCAGATAGGGTTAAATAGGACTAGATAGGGTTAAACAGGTCCAGTTAGGGTTAAATAGGATTAGATAGCGTTATTGGGTCCAGTTAGGGTTAAATAGGACTAGATAGGGTTAAATAGGTCCAGTTAGGGTTAAATACATTCAGTTAAGTTTATTAGGTCCAGGCGGGGTTAAATAGGACTAGATAGGGTTAAGTGGTTAGTGATAGTGTTAATTAGATATGGTGAGGGTTAAATAGGGTTAATTACTTATATGGGTTCATTAGTTAGAGGGGGTTTAATTAGTTAGATTAGGTTAATTAGTTAGAGGGGGGTTAATTAGTTAGAGGGGGTTTATTACTTAGAGGGGGGTAATTAGTTTATTGGGGTGGCTAATAGTGTACTGTAGGGTAGTGCTTAGACTTAGTGTCCTGGAGGACCCTTTTGGCACTTATAGTGTTATTGTGAGGGTTAATTATTGTCCCATGATGGTCTAATGGGACTGACAGCGTTAATAAGGGGCATATGGGGGTCTGAATAGACGCCCATGAGTGATAGGGTTAATTTTAATTGTAGCGCAGGCCCTTTAAGGACCTTTAAGGTCCTTTATGGACCCGGGCGGGAAATTTTTAATTTTTAAATGCTGTGTGAACCTGATCGAGCGTCCAGATGGGGACCCCGCAGCATAGGTGGGGATAATGTTAGGTGCCGCGGGGTACTTACAGTACCCCCGCAGCATGGGGTTAGCCATTTTGGTGCCGCGGGCCTTTTATGTACCCGCCGCTGGGAATTTAAGGGTCTAAATCCCGTGCAGTTCATCTCCAGCACATGTAGAACTTCGTCCTTCATAGGCGTTTTATGAGTTAGGATTTGTTTGCGAGCTTGGGGGAATCGGGCAATTGAATAGGGATTTGCAATTTAAGTCCTGCAAATGTGACAGATCAAGGGCTTCTGAGAGGTGTAGGTTACAAGTTTGATGGCCGCCATTTTCGCAAGGCCGTAACTCGTAATTCAAACCGAACCCTCAAAAAAATAAGCAATTGAATAGAAATTTGCCTGCGATCTCACTTGCGGGCTATCAGATCTCAAATTCGCACAATTGAATGAGGCTCTATATTTGTACACTTTATACATTTTAATTAGAAACTAATGGCAAAGGGCTCAAACTCTTTCTCATCCTGTCCCAGCAAGTTGTATTAAGGTTTCACAGATATATCATCTGTCCCACCTTACTCATCTCTTCTGCTTCTCTTACCCTTTTGATGGTATGTTTCCGCTCAGAGCAAGGAGTGAGGAGGTGACGCAGTGACAGGAGTGTGAGAAACTAACATTTTTGCCTGCTTTCCAGTAAATGAAAGCATCTGCGCAGCTATACACAACGCATCAACTGCTCTAACCAGGATGGGTGACGATTAGCATTTAATTTTCCTGTATCACTTTAACTCTGTGAATGCTGGAAACCACATGCAGTTAAAATGTTTTGCTTACAAAAGGGAGAAAGGGAGGTTTTCAATCAATTGTGGTGGTGAATTTTAGAGAGAAGATATTGACATAGTATGGATGAATAGGGGTAGGTGCATTTAAGAAGAGGAGATAGGAAACCCACGGCTGCACGGAGTTAAAGAAAGTGGGTATTTGACCGGGCTTGGGGTTTGGTTATTAGTGAGGCTATTATGTAATCAGTTATTTATATATATCCCTTCTCCTCCGCTTTTTCAGTTGGTCTGGCTATCAGAACCAGCATCTATCTGTGCTTTCACCATCAGATGTTTCTGGACTCATCATTTATCCTTACAGTACCAACCTGGTACTTACCTGATGCAGTATGGCTTCCTCTATTGTAGGGGGCCTGAATGGCTGCCATCTATCTTGCCCTCAATTACCAGTCAATATTTGCCCATACCATATGGTCAGGCTGATGGCTCTGATAAGCCTTCAACTACTGCCCTTGGAATGGCCACCCGCTCTGGGAGCCTTATTGTGACTCCCAAGC
Organism: Discoglossus pictus; assembly: GCA_027410445.1. Taxonomy (NCBI): domain Eukaryota; kingdom Metazoa; phylum Chordata; class Amphibia; order Anura; family Alytidae; genus Discoglossus; species Discoglossus pictus. Next base: position 222,673,888 of record CM050164.1, on the reverse strand, counting down.
ATCCTACAAGGCTATCAAGACTTCCAAAAAGATTACGATTGGTGTCTAGTGGGCCCAAACCCCTCCAAAATGACACCCCCACTTCCCTGGTGTTTACTGGGCCTCATGGAAAGCCCACCTCTCCTTCCCTATGGCCTAGTGTGCCTGAAATATTATGGCTAGCGTGCTTCTAAAGGGAGCACCTGCCCTCCCCCGGTTACCAGTCAGCAGCCTTCCAGCGGCCGTCAGGACCGAACTCTACCACATACTGCCATTGGGCCTCTCCAGCAGACCCTGAGTGAGGCCTATGCATCGCCACCAGCGTTGCATTTCGATGGTGTTGCTGAAACAAGGAGAGGTAAGGAACGGTCGCAGCTCGGTGTGAGGTATTTGATGGTCGTTGGTTTAGGTGAGCTGAAGGTCTGGGCTACACAATAAAATATGGTGCCCAGTCCTTCCAGCAGGGGCATGGGAGGGAGGGTGCCTGGGGTAGGGGGAACAAAGATGCGGGGTTTGGCAAAAAAGACCACTACAAGGAGGAAAGGGAAGGTCATCATTGGGATGGGGGGTTACTAGGAGAAGGAGGGAACTAGGTAGGGTGACCTGTGTCTGGGATAAAGACACTGGGTTGGAGGTTTGGCCTGGGGATGAGGTGGCACAAGGGAAGGGACATGAACTCCTGGGAGAAGGGAGGGGTGAAGTGGGCACAGATGGCAGATCTGATGCTACAGCAGGGCTTGTCTCACACTCTATTACACAGGGCTGTTACACATAAGCAGGTGCAGCAGAGCCTGTATCACACTCAATTACACAGAGCGGACACGCAGCAGAAACTTCTACTAATTTTATAATTAAAAATGTCAACTTTGTTTTGATAAATGATTCAAATGCTTCATTGAATAATTTGGGGTCTGAGTACGAAAGAATACTGCTACTGGATCAGGGTTCTAATTTATCCCTCTCTGATCTTGATGAGGGTAGCTCAGACTTATGGATAGAGGATAGATTGGAGGATTTACAGGGTGACAATGTTGACCGTAATACAGTTACATAGTCTGATTTTTGTCTTTTAACAGATGTGGCTGGAAGCTCTGGTATGCCGAGAAGATATAAAGGTTTATCCCCTTCAGTTTGCAGAAAGGGGCATCAGTCCAGGAAGTCATCAACCCCTCAAGACTCACATGGGGCACGGAGATCCATTGAATGCATGTAAGCTATATGGTCATTGCAAACAAATTCAGGTTAGGAGGGTATGGCCGTTCAAGCCACCAAGAGGCAGAGAAATAAAATTTAGGAAACCGGGAGGGGGGCGACGGCTAATGGTGGAGACAGGAGTTATTTTTCTTTTGACAGGAATTAAGCCAGAGCAGAAAGCATTATACATCAAACCCCAGCTCACCTTTTCCCTGTGCCGCAGTCTGCGGCTTCTGGCGAGTCTGTCAGTAATTCTTTACACACTATAATTACAACACTTACGTCTTTGTTACAGCAATTTGGGAATAACAGTATAGGTAGTAGCATTACTAATGCTTGGATTAATCCAATGCAGGCTACTTTGCCCCCAATGTTGTTGGAGCCATCTGCACCTTATGCATGCAATGCAGTTAACGCAGCGGAATCGGTACATGTGATACAGGCTGATACATTCCTTTCTACTGCTATAGCAGGAGATTCCCCTAAAACCCCAAAGTCTGTATTATTCATTTTGGCAGACACAGCAAAGGCCAGGTCATCACTATGCCATTTAGGCCCTATTGGCATACATGTTCCACTTGAAGTAAAAGGGAAAATATGGAAAATATTTTATTGAAATGTTATCTCTCCTTCCACTTGACAACTATTTCCAGGTGAAGGAGAGAAAAAATGAAACCAAAAAGGAGGAGGAAAAAAGGAAAAGGCGATACAGACACCTTCCTAAAATGTTCTCAAACTGGCTTCAAGCATATGTTATTGTGGCCAGCATTATTATGTAAAAGTATTATAATACTTGTTCAGCTCTCTTTTGCAATCTAGATGAAGTTGAGAGCATACACAGAATTTACCGGGGGGAGTATTGCATGGTAGTCTTATGATGAGCGTTTAGCTGTTACTCCTGAAATGAGATGGGATGAAAGGGACATGGGCATGTGGATGAGAATTGTCACTCCAGCAAAAGTTAGTGGCTCCTTTCATCCATTTGGACTTAGAACCTTATTATAATCAAAATCCTCATCCATTACGAAAGGATTATGTTTTCAATTTAATGAGGAGGCCTTTAAATGGGGGTCATCATGCAAATACAAATATGAATGCTCCGAATGTGGTCACCCCCATCCCTTTTTCAGGTGTTTTAAAAAGATCAGGGAGTTTACTCCTAAGGGCAACAACTCCTATAGCAGTAGGAAGGATGCTGCTATGGCTAAAGTGCTGTGCCAGTAGAACAGGGTTCTCCATGAGTTGTTATCATTCCAAGTTCAGAATCTTCTTCAGCTAGGTGTCCAAGCAACTTTATCTCTGCTAGACAATATGCAGATGTGGTTTGGGAAAAGTTGCAGAAATAAGTTGTATTAGGGAGAATGTTTGTCCCAAATTTGCATCCTTCTTTACAGGGCTTGCACATTTCCCCATTAGGGCTGGTGCACAAGAAGGAACATGGTCAATTTAGGTTGATTCATCATTTATCATATCCAGAAGGATCATCGGTCAATGATGACATTGAAAAACAAGTATCCTCAGTTACATTTGCATCTTTTGACCAAGCAATCAATGCTTGGTACGAAAGGCTGATCGTGGAGCCTTCATGGCTGAGTATAACATTAAATCTGTCTTCAGGCTGCTACCTTTTCACCCACAATCTCATCATTTATTTGGCTGTAAATTTTAAAAACAATAATATGTAGACCTTTGTCTTTCAATCGGATGCTCCATTTAATGAGCGTACGTTGAAATCTTCAGTTAATTTGTTCAATAGGTGCTGAAACAAGTTTCTGGCTCTAAATCTGTACTCCATTATCTGGATGATTTCTTGTTAGTTGGGTTTACGATTTCATACACCAGTTGAACTATTTTGTTAAAGTCGCAGATTATTTTGGTATCCCCATGGATAGGGACAAGACACAAGGTCCTACCACATCGCTACATTTTTGGGGAATTGAAATTGATCAGTTAAAGTTTCAGTGCTCTCTTCCTTTCGTCAAGATGGCTGATCTGCAAGCTTCTATCGCTAATTTTTTAGCTAATAAGAAAAAGACCCTTAAAGAGTTGCAATCTGTGTTAGGAAAGCTCAACTTCCAATGGGGATGGTTTCCTGCAGGCGTTTATTTCATTTCATTAGTTACTGAATCCCTGAAGGAAGACCTGAGAGTTTGATTGATTTTTCTGCAACATTTCAATGGAAAATCATTCTTCGTGTCTGCAACCAGGACATTGATCTCTACACTGACTTGGTGTAAGGTTGGCGTACATTTGAAAGGCCAATGGTGTGCGGCTATGGGGCCAACACACTGGATGCATTCTGCATTGGTGACGAATATGGTTTTCCTAGAGCTATTTCCGATGATCTTGGGCTTTTGCATATGGGGAGATCAGCTGAGGGATTAACATGAAGTGCTTCACACAGATAACATGGGTGTTGTAATGGCAATTAACAAACTCACATCATCGTCATTACCGGTCTGGCAGCTGATGAGACACCTTGTGCTGGAGTGCATGTTGCATAATATTTGGTGCCAGACTGCACATGTTCCTGGATTCAATAATGGTATTGCGGATGCACTTTTGCATTGCCAGTGGAGTCGATTTCACGAATTAGCTCCTGAGGCTTCTGTGTTCTCTATATTTTGCCCAAATTATCTGTGGAGATTGTGTGATGACTTCATAACGTCCTCAGCAGAGCCCAATTAGCCCTTTGTGCACGATGCATGGAGACCCCCATAGTTTGTGGGGTTATCCCCATTTTTATTAGTGGGGTATTGTTACATACATTGTTTTGGAGATATCCCAATTATCTTGGGGTTCATGCTGTTATCTACATTATTTTGGAGTTCTGCTTGGCTTCATTTAATCCCCATTATCAATGGGGTATTGTTTAGTTAGTGTAATATTTTACTATTTTCAAGCTTTTGTATTGATAATACTCCATACTGTTGGATTGGTTTTTCCTTATGGGGTATGCTTATGGGGTATGTTGTTCTATATTCTTAACCATTGGATGGACTCTCTTTTGTATTTAGGAAATTGTGGTTTATTACTCTTGGTATTTTAAAAATTGTGCTTTATTGTTATCATCATTGGGGCTGTTTCTTTTCTTTCTGTTGCAGGGAATTTGCTTCTATCTTAGATTCTTAGTTCTATTTTGTTTCTTTTTGTTCCGCCCCCCGACTGATTGGATAATGGTCACTCATACATATATTGGGCCCAGAGGAAAGCTGCTAAGCAGGACAACGGGTTGTAGTTAGTATTTGACAGGAATCAGTTCATTCTAAAGTCGTTTGGGAGTAGGGGTATGAAATGGGAGATAGTTCTTCTTGATGTGGTTCAATATGCTCATTTAGCGGGTCCTCTGCATGTCTTGATTATTCATTGTGGGGGTAATGATTTAGGGCCTCATTCAATTCAGGGCTGCTACTTGCAAGTAAATACCCGATTTGCTACTTTTGAGCTACTTGCTCTGGTAGCTCTATTTTTACTTAGCTATTCAATTGGCAAGTTAGTCCCCCTTTCAATAATCGCAAACCCTGCAGTCGGAAGTAGCATCTACGGGCCTGAACACAAAGCCTGTAACGCCCCCATTGAAACAGCCAATGGAAACAGAGATCGTCGTTATGACATCAATGTTTCCAACCTCCAAGCCTGTACGACATGGTACAATGCAGCCTGCAACCCTGCTGCAGTGTCCACACATTACCCCCACATAAACCCCTTGCTGCAGGGGTGCTGATAGGGAACCCTGCAGCATTTCACATTTTTAAATTCCCTGCTGCGGGTCCTTAAAGGCCCCACGACACACTAATGGTTACCCCCATGCCGCGGGGGTAAAGTAAGTACCCGCGCACATTAACCCTTGCAGAGTGGGTCGCGATCGGGACCTCTGCTGCAATAAAAAATGCAAATGCCCTGCCCCGAGTCCTTATATGCGCAATCCCTGCCGCAGGGATACTGTAAGTATTCTCGTGGCACCTAAAATAACTTCCCCATTGGCACCCTGCTGCATTTAAAATGCAAACATTCCACCTCGCGGGTCCTGAAAGAACCTTAAAGGACCTGCGCTAAATAAAATTAACCCTTGCCGCGGCGGTACTATAAGTACCCCCCAGACCCTAAAATTAACCCCATCAGTGATGGGGGGTCAATATAGGCCCTCATGAGACTAAAATTAACCCTGTGTATAGACTTCTATAGGACACTATTAATCCCTATGTTAGCAATATATGTGCCATCAAGGTCCTCCTATTTAACTCCATCAAGTCCTATTTAACCCCTCTAGCCCTATATAACCCTGTCTAGTCCTATTTAACCCCATCTAGTCCTATTTAACCCCTGGCTAGACCTATTTAACCAAATCTAGACCTATTTAAGCCTGTATAGTACTATTTAACCCCGTCTAGTCCCATTCAATCCCATCTAGTCCTGTTTAACCCAATCTAGACCTATCTAACCCTGTCTAGTCCTATTTAACCACGTCTAGTCCTATTTAACCCCATCTAGACCTATTAAACCCTGTCTAGTCCTATTTAACCCCATCTTGTCCTATTTAACCCCATTGAGTGCTATTAACCCCGTCTAGTCCTATTAAACCCAATCTAGACTTATTTAACCCTATCTAGCCCTATTTGACCCCAAATCTACCCAGTAAGCCACTATCATATAAACCCCTTTCTACCCTACCCTATTTACCACTACACTACCTACCCAACTCCTACCCTACCCTATTAACCCCTACACTTCCTACTCAACTCCTACCCTAACCTATTAACCCCTACACTACCTAGCTAATACCTACCCTAACCTATTAACCCTACTCTACCTACCCAAAACCTACCCTAACCTATTAACCTCTACACTACTTACCTAACCCCCTATTAAACCCCCAACACCCCACTAATTACAAAGCACAATAAACCCCCACTAATTAAAACAATAAAAAAACTTGGTTACAGAAAATAAAAATAGAACAATACAGAAAATAAAAAAGAACATTACATAAAGAAAAAAATCACAATTACAGAAAAAAACACCCCACTACTTACAGAAAAATAAAAAAACAAATACTCACATAAAATAGAAAAAAACTACAACCAAAAATAAACACATCCCTATCACATTAAACCCAAACCCCACACCTAGCAATACAATAAAGTTTAAATTATACTACTTACCTTGCCAAAGTGCCTCTCCAGCGACAATGGTTTTCTTTGCTTTGTCCCTAGACAAGGGCCCATCCATAGATGTCCCCAGGACCTCATATTTCAGGCAATCAGAAGGTGCAAAGGTGTGAGCCAATCAGAATGGTATACAACCCCATATCCCATTTTGATTGGCTGAGGTACCTGTCAAGCATTAGTAATCCAATCAGAAGGCACTGATGCCTTCAGCCAATTAGAACGGGATACAACCCCACAGGTTGTATCTTATTGTGATTGGCTCCAAGCATCTGAGTCTTCTGATTGGCTGCAATCTGGTTGACAGTTACATCAGCCAATCAGAATGGGATATAGGGGTGTATGCCATTCTGATCGGCTCACACCATTCTGATTGGATGAAATATGATTGACAACGTTTTCAGCCAAATAGAAGGCGCCATTTCTAAATTTCTTTGGAGGGGCCCTGCCGCGGAAGACTTCCGGGAGGACGGGGGCATCGCTGGATGGGCATTTGGGACAGGTAAGTGTACTATTTAGAATGTATTGTGTTATATGTTGTATGTATTTATTTAGTAAGTGTAATGTTTCATTTTTTGTAGGGTGTTGGTCCTAGGGACATCTATGGATGGGCCCTTGTCTAGGGACAAAGCAAAGAAAACCATCGTTGCTGGAGGGGCATTTTGGCAAGGGAAGTGGTCTTATTTAAACTTTATTTTATTGCTGGGTGTGGGTTTTTGTTTTATTGTGATAAGGATGTGTTTATCTTAGGTGTAATTGTATTGTTTTATGTGAGTAGCTTTTTTTTTATTTTCCTGTAAGTAGTGGGGTGTTTTTATTTTATGAAATGGTGCTTTTTTTCTGTAATGTAGGTTTTTTTATTTTCTGCATTGTTCTATTTTTTATTTTATGTAATGTTATTTATTTTATTTTATGTAATCTTAGGTTTTTTATGTTTGTAATTAGTGTTTTTTTTTTTTTTTGTAATTAGTGGGGTGTTTGGGGGATTAATAGGGTGTTAGGTAGGTAGAGTAGGGGTTAATAGGTTAGGGTAGGTGTTAGGTAGGTAGTGTAGGGATTAAAAGGTTAGGGTAGGAGTTGGGTAGGTAGTGTAGGGTTTAATAGGGTAGGGTAGGAGGGGGTTTATAGGATAGGGGATTACTGGGGACATTTGGGGTTAAATAGGCCCAGTTAGGGTTACATAGGATTAGATAGGGTTAAATAGGTCTAGATGTCAAACACTTTTTCAATACGCATGAAAATCTAGATACCACTCAGGTTGACTTTATTGTGGTTGCCATTCAATTTATCCTCCAGCACAATTACTTCATGTTTGACCAAAAAAATCCTACAGAAGACTGGAACAGCGATGGGCACCAAGTTCGCCCCAAGCTCGGCGAATATATATATGGGTCTGTTAGAAGACCTCCATATATGGAACATTAACCCATTTACTACAAACATCATTAGCTGGCAAAAGTTAATTGACTATATTATAATCAACTGGAAAGAGGGCAAGAATGTGGATAAAAACACTTTCTTGAATATCTAAACATGAATAATATGAACCTAAGATTCACATTGAACTCTAGACTAGAAACACTAGAAGTATCAAGGACCACAGAGTGGACCAGACCTTCGACCTGTTGAAACAAGCTATGTATACCTCATATATACATGAGGGTAATACAGGTGAGGGTTAAATCTATACATCAACCATTTATCATATTTATAGACAGCAGTAATCTGCACTAGGAGGTGGTGAGCTTTCCCCTCCCTCTTCTGTTTCAAATATAATTTGTCAAGGACACTATTGTGAACAGTGCCTATAAGAGAAGCTGGTTGCCACCACCTGCACACACGATTTACACGATTTAGGCAAAAGAACAAACTATTTCAAAAGGGGACAATTGTACTCAGGAGTACAAACTTCATGGTGGACTAAAAAAACACGGAAAAAAAGAAATATATAGATATCCCCTAAGCACTTCAGCCTTGTGACTAGGATTTACCAGCCCTAGTACATCTATGTATATTTTTTTATATAAATAAAAAAAATGGATATCCTGTTGGAACATTTGGACACTGAAAAAGACAAAAAAAATGTTTTTACTAAGTGAACAGCCTGTGTAACAGTGTACATTTGCTGCCCCCTCAAAGCAACTCGACACACAGCCATTAATGTCTAAACCATTGGCAACAAAAGTGAGTACACCCCTATGTGGAAATGTCCAAATTGGGCCCAAAGTGTCAATATTTTGTGTGGCAACCATTATTTTCCATCACCACCCTAGCCCTCATGGGCAGAGCTTCACAGATTGCCACTGGAGTCCTCTTCCACTCCTCCATGATGAAATCATGGAGCTGGTGGATGTTAGAGACCTTGCACTCCCCCACCTTCCATGTGAGGATGCCCCACAGCTGTTCAATAGGGTTTAGGTCTGGTGACATGCTTGGTCAGTCCATCACCTTTACCTTCAGCTTCTTTAGCAAGACAGTGGTCATCTTGGAGGTGTGCTTGGGGTCGTTATCATGTTGGAATACTGCCCTGTGGCCCAGTCCCTGAAGGGAGGAATCATGCTCTGCTTCAGTATGTCACAGTACATGTTGGCATTCATGGTTCCCTCAATGAACTGAAGCTCCCCAGTGTCGGCAGCACACATGCAGGCTGTACACTTACTACTTTACATTGTAGCAGAGTGTCATTTCTTGAGGGGAGTACCCACTTTTGTAAAATACTGTACATCATTCTGTGGTGTCTTAGTTACTTATTTGTGTTGCTTATTTATCTATTATTCATCACAAAGCAACAGTGCAGAGCATACATAGCACCATGAATGTGATCTTCTTCAACAACCATTTTCCATTTCAGTTTTACCATTTCTAAAACATAGTTTTTTCTTATATTGGGTTCAAACTGATATATGGTCTTTTCTATTGCTTCAACTTGGTCCAAGACTTTTGTCAACTGCCATAGCCTTTGATTTGTTTCAGAAATGATTCAAGATATAGATATATGCATACTAAATAACATGTCTATACATACCTCTCACAAGGAGTATTTTAGCATGTAACTGTCACTTCACTTCCCCTTTTAGCTGTCCATGTTATTATTATGGTTCATGTTATATTTGTGTAACTTCTGTCTGTTACACATGCTTTGCTGCCATTCATCATTCACATTTTGTTGTGGTCATAAAACTGAATTAACTGCAACCAACCTTTATGTCTGTTACCAGAAAGGGAAACTGGTATGATTAACAGGCTAATTATAAAATATAGTGTAAGAATGAGAACAGTTTATTTCAATATTTTGTGAAGAGACAGCAAAGTGGGATTTTTTTGTTGTCTGTGTGTATCTATTCTGTTTAGCCAGATATTCATGTCTGGTTTGCTCTACATTAGGAGTCATGCAAGTAAGGTGGTATACTCCTGGGAAATACCAGCCACAGCCCAATAAATTGCCCACAGTAGTAAATTAGTAAATCAGTACTGAAGTGACTATATTGTGAAACTGATGCAAATCCGAATAATAATACAAACCTATTTCACAGGCAATACACCATGGGACAGAGGAACTACATTACAGATCTGTTCTGGATCCACGCAAAGAGATCACAGAGAGACTGCCCACTAAGGGTCACCAACAGAACGTCTGTTTCAGGCTGGAATATCAGGGAAATAATGAAATGTCCCTGTAGTTGCATGAATTAGGTAAACATTGGAGTCACCTTAGATAAAGGGCCAGTATAACGGTCAGTATAAATGAATTTTCTATTTATTTCAGTGGATATTTTGAGAGAAAATAACAGTTTTTTTCCTTGGAGACCCTCAATCTTTTTCAAGCTGCTGCCTATTAGTGGCGTAGCATAAGGTCATTTGCACTCTGCAAAGCAATTAATGAAACATTCTAAATGTTCTCAACAATCTAAAGATAAGGGTTAAGCCAGCTATTTTAAGGCATAGACTTTCTTAAATTACAATCTTTACTACTACGTTATGAATGCTTAACCATTACACTTTATAGACATTTTAAAGGGCAATGTAGTTCAAGAATAATGTCTCTTGTCTGTCAAGTATGTACCAAATTAAGAACATTAACAGCTGTGTAAGCTTGGACATAGCCACATTTATGGGAAAATCTGAATTTTTGAAGACTCAATCTATGAATATAAGAATCAGTTTTGCTTTTGCTACACCACTTCCTTAGAAATGGATCAGGAGCGTGTGTATCAGTTGAGGGAGGGATTGAGAAGGAGGGAATAGAAAGCCTTTGATAAGATAAATGGATACGATTGAAATGTAAATGTCTCTCTCTCACATACTTCTTTCTGGATTCATCCAGGGTCCTGCAGAGGAATCAATATTTATTTTATTTTTAATCAAAACACTAGCTTAAATTAAATTACGCTTTTAGCCAGGCTCAACGTTTTCAAACATAAATATTATTTTCATTGAACAGTGATGCTTTAAGCTTACTTTAAGCACAAGGTTTTAAGCTTAGTTTCTATTCTGTGTCATTTCTTCTTTTTCAATTTTTTTTTTCTTTCTTTTTTTACATTTTTCAGATTATTCACTGCTCTAATATTAAGAAGTATAGGTTGCTTTTTCATGCTATTTCATTATGACATTGGACAAAACTAATTAAGAGTCATGTGGATAACTTACATTTTCAGTCAGTGAAATTCAGCCAGTCTGTGACATGCAGCAGACTTCTTTTCTTATTTGTCATCTATTGTAGCTTTTCTTTATATGGAATTTAAATCAGCAGCTGATGCAGAAAATACAAAGCATCTGCTTCTGATTGGACAGCGTTATTCTAAAATATTCAGTTTGGCAGTCTAGGCTTGATGAATTCTTGCAAACAAACTGCAAGTTATCAAAATGATTTAAACTTGTTTTTTTATTAATGACATACTCTAACAGCTTGTAAAAACACCCTCTACCCATTTGTTTTTAGACAGCTAGAATCCCTTTAAAATAGCAATGTCAAAAATAAATGTGACTCCTTTTGCTCACCATGTAAAAGAGCAAATAAACCAGTAACATTAAATATTTAGTTCTTTGGTTTTGTTAGTAACACTTCAAGCTCTACACAACCTGTAGGCAAAAACTGATTAAATATGGTACAGAGATTAACGCAATGGAGTTGGAGGATTGTAATGGAGTTGGTGACTGGAAATTAACAATTCAAAAAAGTCTTACCCTCCTATACACATAATGTAATTGCCTTGACAAAGCCATCTGTTAGCAGGGAAATGTATGTTGGCATGGGGCGGGGCTGTGCCAGAATATATATTATATATCATATATATTAAAGGACCATTGTATGAAAGTTTTTGTTTTTTTCAAAGTTATACTGCCCTTCTAGACATTGTTCCCAAGTCTTACCATGTTATTAAAAAACCTTAAACCTAGTTATTATAAAAAAGTAGATTTTTTCCATGTGATTTCATTTAAAGATCTGATCAGGCAGTACTTTCTTCCTTTGCTGCTGAGTTAACCACACTATTACACCAGGAGCATCTCTCAGGAGAACACAGGAAATCACAGGAGCACACACTATTCGTTTAGTGTATCAGACAAAAACAAAATGAAAAATTCACTTGGTCCCCTCCCCACTTTATTTAGCCAAACCCCCTCTGGTTCACCCTACAGCTCTTTTCTGATCTATCCATCTGGTATTCTTCTCACTGTCTCCATATCCCAAAGGTATATCTAAGTTTATCTGTTTGTACCATTTTCTAATCTGCTTATATTAGAAACACACATTACATTGATTTATTCTATACACATTCAAGCCAACAGCAGCGCAATATAGAGATCTACAGAGCAGTGGCTGGCTCCTCCTGCTTCATCCAGGGGACTAGATATCCCATGATTCCTTGCTACACAAACTGCCATCACAAATTGAAACAATGTTGTATCTGACTGTGATTAGCAAAAATTAATTATGCTAATTTTAGAAGGAATTTTATACATTACTGATTCTCCTCTATCCGATGCACTTATTATCCAGGAAACTAAATATGCCTTTAACTGCAATCCTGCAGTTATGATCACCCTACTGCTGGGTCATTGCATCATACAGTTGCATACATGGATTTAGATATAATTGTATGGTTATTTAGTAGTTACATAAAGCACTGTGTCTTATGTTGTTGAGAAGGGAATTGAGCGAATTAATGGAAAATAACTACCTACCTATAAAAAATACAAACATACTATTAATTTATGGAGTTTATGATTATACGCTCTTTTGAGCCATGGAGGGCGGCCCAGCTCCTGGGATCGCCGGAAGGGTCCTATGACCCGGCGGAGCCTGGGCGCTCCCTCATTGGCTGTTTGGCTGCTGCGGAGGGGATTAACTGGGCATTTTTGCACATATCGGTGCCACGGCCAGACAGAGAGGCGTTTGGAGGTCCTGTCGACAGTGCTTTATCATCCCAGTGATCTTCCATCTTTGTTCTGTGTAGTGTCTGCGTCTTGTCTGTGTTTTTGTTGGGTGAGTGTTTTGTCTTTTGTGTGAGTTTGTCGTTTGTATCTGTGGTGTGTTTGTTTTGTTTGTCCTGTCTGGGCCTGCCATTCCTTTGCCTATGTTGCCTATTGTTTGCTATATATTCTGGGTTCTGTTTTTATATTCCTTTCTTTGGTGTGGGCTTCTTCATTTGGCGTTTTTTCCTTATCCCAGTATTGCCTATTCTGTTTTTTCTTGTTTCTGTTGTTCCCTGTGGGGGAGTTAGGGAGTAGCTGAAGTGTGCAAGTTGGTGCTAGTTTATTGAGGCAGCGCCAGCATAGATAACATTAAAGCAGCCAACCTTGAATGCCTATTAGAGGTGGTACGCTCCAAGGCCATTTGCTATGGGGTCAAGTGGTTGGAAGACCAATTGGCCGCTCCTGCTGAAGATTTAACCCTCCCCTTCCTACAGGCTTGGGGAGCCAGGCTCCTCTGGTAGGCCCACACTGCAGCCTGTCTCCAGTGCCTGCTATTTTTAACAGGAAGGGGTGATGCCACATACCGCCAGTACAGGTGAGGGCTTAGCCAGCTTGCAGAATTCACCTCATAGAAAAAGGAGAGCTGAGCGTGCGGGTGGGGCAGGTGTGAACTCAGTTGACTGGCCTGCAACTTCTGGAACACCATTGTGCCAGATCATTCTCTCCGACACCCACACCCCACCTAACCCACACGCTAAGGGAGGCAGGGGTCCTAGTAAGGGTAGGACAACCAAAAACCCAGTGGTCCCCAAAAGGGAATTATCTTGTATACCTGAATCTACAATGCAACTGTCTAACACAACTGTTTTGAAGGGTCAGCACCTAGGTGGCGGTGGTACAAGTGCCAGTATGACAGTCCTGCGCAGAATGTCCATGGAGATCGAGAGTGAGATGATGACGGAAGCGGTCAAGGTTACCAAGGTCACACGCTCCTCAAGGACCAGGAAGGCGACCTCAATGTACAGTCCACTTTCGTTCTCCGTCAGAAAAAAACACAAAAAGTTGTAACGGCTCATGACACCACACCAAATACTGGGGTTGACACAGCGGTAGGTGACGCTTATGGACAGGGTAGAGTGCAAAAGACGAACCTAGCACCAATGAGCAGTCCTAATTTGGTGAACCATGATGATAGGGTAATGGGCCTTGGGGACTTGAGGGGCCTTTCAGGACAAGTAGTGGAGGAGAGTGACTCATCTCAGGATGTGCGGATTACTCTAACCCCAGCATGCAGGCATAGACAGGCTAGTAATAGTTCTTCATGCTTTTCCAAGGATCGGTCCAGATCCCTCAGCCGCAGGTCTTGCAGTCGCCGCTGCCCTGTTCCAGCTCGGACCGGGAGGCGAGGAAAATAAGGCCTCAACAAACAAGTTCCCGCAGTACGCAGAGGACAAGAGTTGCTGATGACACTGGCCCCCCAGGACCCAGGTGAGATGGCGTGTAGCCAACAGACACACACACCATAGGGCAGGCCTGGGGGGTCAGGATTCCTTCTTAGCTGGGTTGAAAGGTATTTCTAGGCAATCATAAGATAGTCATAGCTGATGATGTCCTAGGGGAGTAGGTATCAGGACTTGCTTGTAAGCGGTGGGCTCAGAACTCGCCCCCTAGTAGGGCTCAGCGGAGTGGGGTTGTCCCGAATACCAGCGGGACCCAGGAATCTGTCGCAAGGGTTCTTAGAGTCGGGGAACCCTCGGGTGAAGTGGGGGCCCTGGATGTGGTTAGGGTATCCGAGGTGTCCATGAGGGCTTTGGCTCACTGGATAACCTGGTGGCTTACTTACCCATGGAACCAAAAGAGTGCATTTGGCTGAGGGAATTTGTAGAAATGTTGTCTCTTCTCCCTTTGTTGCATTTTGTGGACACCTCCAAGGTTGGTTTTCGGCGTGACGGCGGGCATAGGCGGCGTGTTATTAGGTGCATTCCTAGGACTTTTGATAATTGGTTGCAAGCCTTCTCCATAATGGTGTTCGCCCCTTTTTGTGTATCTCGAAGAAATTAGAAGCGCTTACCGCACTTATGTCAGTATGGAGTATGATGAAGACTTCCGGCAAAGTATGGCCTCCAGGACAAATATGACTTGGAGTGACAAGGCAATAGCGTATTGGCTAAACGTTATGACTTCTATGCCGCTCTTTGGGAACAGCTCAGGCAGGAATAGCCCCTCCGCCACTGCGTCAAAAGATGGGAGGTGAATTTACTATGCCTATAATGAGGGAATCTGCAAATGGTCCCCCAACTGCCAGTTAAGGCACACCTGTTCCACTTGTGGAGGGGAACACCCCACTGCCAAGTGCAGCAAACCAAGAGATAATAACAAGCCCAGTGAGTATCCTAACAAGGGGCAAGATGCCAGTGCTGCTGGACGCAATGCTCCCGTGACTAGAGCAACAGGGAAAGCATCAGCAGCTGAGCTACTGATGAGAGGGTTCCAGTATGGTTTTGTTATTCCATGTAGTATGGGGGTTGCCAACAGTCATCCAGTAAACCTAAAGTCATCACAGGAACACCAGGGGGTTGGTAAGGAAAAAAACGAGAAGGAGGTGAAGTTGGGCAGAATGGTGGGGCCTTTTCGGTCCCCCCCCAGTTCCTAACCTGCGAGTTTCCCCCTAAGGTGTGGTACCTAAGAATAATAAGACCCTGCTACATTTTGCCTCATTCACCATTTATCTTATCCCAGGGGGGTTTTGGTAAATTATGCAATCGACATGGACCTATCTTCTGTGTCCTATGCTTCTTTCGACGTGGCTAAGGAGATCATGTGGGTTGCGTGTCATGGGGCTTGGATGGCGAAGGTAGACGTGGAATCAGCTTTTTGCTTGTTAGCAGTCCACCCCAGTAGTCATTACTTACTGGGTTGCTGTTTCGGCAGGATGTTTTATGTGGACCTCTGCTTACCAATGGGGTGTTCCATATCTTGCGCATTTTTCGAAACATTTAGCACATTTTTGCAATGGGTCACATGTCAAGAGTCGGATTATTTTCTATTTGTAGGCCGGCAGGCCACAAAACCTGCCGCTTTATCTTGGATACATTCCAAGCTATGGCAAGTGATTTTGGGGTGCCTTTGGCCCACGAGAAAACGGAAGGCCCAATGACACTATTGACATTATTGGTTATCCAAATATGCGGATGGAATGTAGCCTGCCGCCAGGCAAAGTGGAGAAGTTGAGGGCTGAGTTAACAGGGCTGGTTGGAGCCAGGAGGGTATACCTTAAACGACTTCAATCCATCCTAGGTAAATTGAACTTCACATGTCAGATCATGTCTATGGGAAGGATATTCAGCAGGAGGTTAGCCTTAGCGATGGTGGGCGTACAACGGCCTCATCACTTTATAGGAGTCTCGGACACTATAATAGATGACGTCAGAGTTTGGCTAGCGTTCCTGAGCGAGTTTAATGCGAAAACACTCATCCATCCATGTAGGCTGTCTAACGTTGATATACAGCTGTACACCAACGCATCGGGTGCAGGTGGTTTCGGAGCTTACCTCAGTGGTGCTTGGTGTGCCGCCCCATGACTGGTTGGCTGGGAAGAGGCTGGGTTGACAAAGAACCTGGCTTTCTTGGAGATATTCCCTGTAGTTGTAGCGATATGTATATGGGGGAATAAAATGCGGGATAGTCAGATCGTCTTCTTCTCAGACAACATGTCAGTGGTATATGCCATCAACAACATGGCATCGTCCGTGCCTGTAGTACACCTGCTGCAACATCTGGTTTTATGTTGCTTGTGGTTGAATATGTGGTTTAGGGCTAAGCATGTGCCTGGGTACAGTAATGAGTACAGGAATGCTGACTCCCTTTCTCGTTTTCAGTGGTATCGCTTCAGGTGACTGGCACCAGAAGCGGAACAGGAAGGCGTCAGCTTCCCAGTGGAACTTTGGGAGCTTGGAGCACAGAGATAATGTGGTTAATAACGAACTCCTGGGCTCCTGCCACCTGGAATTTGTATAGAAAGGTCTGGCAAAAATGTAATGACATGGTGGAGTTAGATGGTGGAGCTGACACGGAGGACAAGATGACTGGCATCTTGTTATAGTTCCTTTTGAGAAGCAAGAGCAATGGGTGCTCTAAGGCAGAGGTTGGGAGCCAGATGGCGGTGCTAGCTTTCATGTTTAAGCTAGCTGGGTTAAAGTACCTGATAAAGGTTCCAATTTTCAAAGGTCCTAAAAGTCTGCTTGCAGCTCCTTGGGCTCGATCCGGCTGAATTCGGCACTCATTCTTTTAGGCAGCCGGCCTGGGTTTGTAGTAAAGCAGGAGGCCAGATGATGTAGTAAAGAGAATTGGGAGGTGGGAATCCAAATCTTTTCAGCGCTATGTTAGACAACAGGTGGCCATTTGCTAATTTTACCATGTTTTTTTCCAGGCAGCGGAAAACAGATCTGGGTGATTGGCCATTCATTCATTTACTGAGCTCAGAGGTTCAGCTTTTTGTGCCAAGAGGTTTTCAATTGACAAGAGGACATCCTTTGAGGTTAGAACCTTAAAGAAAGAAAAGCATTCTTCACAGTAAGGGTGGTTAATCTGTGGAATTCTCTACCAAAGGAGGTGGTGACAGCAGATTCAATAGATAACTTTAAAAAAGGGTTGTATATATTTTTAAATAAAAAAGGTATTCAGGGTTATTCTGTTAAATCAGAGAGGGAGTATTGATCCAGGGAGAAATCCAGTCACCAGTATATGGGGTCAGAAAGGAATTTTTTTTTTCTTTGGAGACAATCAGCATATTTTCACTTAAGTTTTTTTCTGTTTGCCTTCCTCTGACTCAATTAGCAACTAATCTGCATATTGAAAATCAGAGGAGATCTTAAAAAGTTGAACTTGATGGGCTAAAAGTCTTTTTTCAACCTCAATTACTATGTAAATATGTACCTATGTAAAAAGGAGCCAAACAATGATGTTATAATAAATGGATTCATATGATCACTATCTTTCAATAATATACATTTTGTTTGCATGATCAGTAATATTTTCTAAATAAATGCCAACATTTCACAATTTCTGCCAGCGTATGCAAACTTTTGAGCACAACTGTATATATGGAATAAGATATCTGGAAGATATATATATATATGTCAGAATCCATAGTGAAGATAATAGCTGCCATGGTCCAGTTAACAGCTATCACTGTCTGACTGGATTAATATATATATGGGATAAGATATCTGGAAGATATATATATATGTCAGAATCCATAGTGAAGATAATAGCTGCCATGGTCCAGTTAACAGCTATCACTGTCTGACTGGATTAATATATGGGATAAGATATCTGGAAGACATATATGTGTCAGAATCCATAGTGAAGATAATAGCTGCCCTGGTCCTGTACAATTCGTGAAATGAATGTTATGATACCTTGCAATGACTGTATAAGCAATTTATGCAAAACCCAGAAGACTCACAGACTGTTACAGAATGTTATACATCCAGGCTAGCAGGCATCCTGAAGGGTCAAATAAATGTACAATCCCCCCAATCCAGAACAGTAACCCAATCTGCCTTGCTGAAACAGGAGGGCCATGCAAGAAAAAAAAATGCAAGACTTATGCAAGAAAGCATCAATGCTGTAATCAGTATCTAAAAGTTGGATAAGTGTCCAACCAAAAAATATATTCCCATGGTACAAAAGAACAGAACAGAAGATGGTCCACTAACTAATGTTTCATTTGATGACCATTATTCCTGTGTTATCTCAAAAAGATTATCCCAAAATATGCACAATGTGATCAGCTTCTCTTGGCAGGTAAGTCTTATATCTCACTGATTCATCTATGTGCAGCAAATATACCACCACCAATAACAAGATAGTCTAGTAATCATAATTTCTAAGTTATATATGATATATTATAACACCTCCCATATTAATCCATCCTCCAATTATATTGGTACTTGTCACTTTTATACATATATATATATATATATATATATATATATATATATATATCTCAATGTAATAATTTAACCTACAACGCTCATTCATTTAGTTTAAAGATTTAAAGATAGCAGATATAAACGATGGTCATATAGAGCATACAGTAGTATGTAGATGGCCTAATCACTAAGGTCTTGATGTGTGGTACAGTAACTCCTCACCAACACACAGGAGATCAGATCTATGCATATATTCTATTCCTGCAACAGTGAGAGAGGGCACGCTCCTCAGATTATATTAGTGTTTGTAACTGTTTGTGTACATTGATGTAGTAATTAACCTCCTAGCCACAACAATTCTTTAGTTCTGAAGCAAATATGACTAACAGTCAAATAGCACATAGTTTATAGATATCCTGATCACTTTATAAGATCTTAATATAAAGTCTGATAACTCCTCAGGAGATTTGATCTATGTATATACTCTATTATTGCCACTGACTGTGAGGGAAAGCGCAATCCTTCAATTGTATTAGTGCTTATAACTGTTTATGTAAATCGTAAAGTGGTGAATAACCACTTAGTCACCAAGGCTCATCATTTTATTTTAAAATTACATATATAAATGATAGTCATATGACACAATATATGGGTGGCCTATTCACTCTAGAAGATCTCAATATGAGGTTATTATTATTATTATTATTATTATTGTTTATTTGTAACGCGCCAACATATTCCATAGTGCTATACATAAGTTAAGTTACATATTCCATAGTGCTATACATAAGTTAAGTTACAGGAGGGCCCTGTCTTTGAGCTTGGAATCCGGTGTCCATAGCACTTTACCTAAAGCACCTTGCAGGATTGAGGTCCATTTACTCTTAACTAACATTAAGAGGATCAGATCTATACATATGGGCAATTAGTGACACTGATTGTGTGAAAAAGCACAGTTGCGCAGCACACTGTAAGATCGGTGTACCAATCCCACTCTCACTATGCAGCACAGCTAGTATGACAATGGTCTTATTCCCCTGTACAAATTCCAAGGGAGAAAGCAATGTCAGGGATGACCCCTGTGGATCCGCTGTTAGCACAAACTCTACAGGCCAGGGCAAATGCCCACTTCTTCTTATGGGACTAGGAGAGCACATATACTCCTCTGTGGCAACAACAAACAATAATTCCAGTAGGCACCCTTCCAGCTCTGTGACTGAGCCCGAAAGCAGTTCCATATACAGCTCTACACACATAATTAACATATAATCCTGCTAAAGTGACTCATTAGCAAAGGAATAATGCAGTGCTTGATCAGAGCTGCAAATTAAGTTGCAGAGAATAAAAATAAAACATTTTACGTTTAAATAAGTACGTTTAAAGGTATATGCACGTGAGCTGGGTTATTAATGCATCTGATAGAGGAGAATTTATAGTGTCTTAAAAAAATTGTTTGCATAAAAAAAAATTCCAAAGTAAACCGTTAAACTGTTAGCCTGAAGTTTGGTGAATTTCTTGCCTTTGCAAAGAGTTTTCTCTCAATGTTGACACCCCCTGAAATTCCCAGGGAATATTAGCATAGCTTATACAATGTTTCTTTTTTGCCTGGGGATTGTGCAGACATGCTCAGTTGTCACCTGAAGTCTGCCCTACTGTGGGAAGTCACATGATGTCTGACACTTTCCATTCCTTTAGATTTCTGTCCCTTCATTCACTGGCTGTTTTATCTACATCCCAGATGATACTCCCCCAGCCCCAGAGAATTGCCCCATCACCTTCCCTAGCCCCAGAGAATTGCCCCATGACCTCCCCCAACCCCAGTGAATAGCCCCCCAGTCCCAGAGAATATCCCTGTGACCTCCCCGAGCCCCAGTGAATTACCCCCCAGCCCCAGAGAATTGCCCTGTGACCTCCCCCAACCCCAGAGAATTGCCCCCTGGCCCCAGAAAAGTGCCCCCAATCCCAGAGAATTGCTCCTTGACCTCCCCAACCCCAGTGAATTGCTCCCCAGTGCAAGAGAATTGCCCCGTGACGTCCCCCAACCCCAGTGAATTGCCCCCTGCTCCAGAGAATAGCCCCCAGCCCCAGTGAATTGCCCCCCAGTCCCAGAGAATTGCCCCATGACCTCCCCATGCCCAGTGAATTGCCCCCCAGCAACAGAGAATTGCCCCATGACCTCCCACAGCCCCAGAGAATTGCCCCCCAGCCCCAGGGAATTGCCCCCCAACACCAGAGAATTGTCCCTCCAGCCTCAGTGAATTGCCCCCCAGCCTCAGAGCATTGCCCCATGACCTCCCCCAACTCCAGTTTTTTGCCCTCCCAGCCACAGAGAATTGCCCTGTGACCTCCTCCAGCCCCAAAGTATTGCCCCCCAGCCCCAGAGAATTCCCCTGCAACCTCCCCCAAGCCCAGATAATTGCCCCCCAGCCTCAGAGAATTGCCTCCCAGCCCCAGAGAATTGGCCCCAGCCGCAGAGAATTGCCCTGTGACTTCCCCCAACCCCACTAGAGGACCATGGGACTCACAGTGGGGCCACAGAGGTTACTAGAGGGCCACAGGGGCCACTAGCAGACCATGGGGGCCACAGGGGGGCAGTGGGGGCCACTAAAAGGCAATGGGGGCTGAGGGGCCACTAGTGGGCCACAGGGGGGTCATGGGGGCCACTAGAGGGCAGCAGGAACCACAAGAGGGCCGCTCCGACCACAGGGCGGCCGTGGGGCCAAAGTGGGTGCCGGGCCACTTGACGGTCGCTGGCTGAACAGGGGATCCGTGGGAGGTCCCTCTGCTTTATGCTTTCCCCCACCTCCTGACATCACTGCTGCTTGCTGATTGGCTCAAATGCCAATCAGCATGTGCATGTGCTGCATATTGGGCTCCTCATTAGAAATGTGGAGCCCAATATGCAAATCTCAGTTGCTGGGGGTGTCAACTTCACCACCAGCACATTTTTTATTTTATTGCAAAAACAATTTGCATGTTTTCATGCAAAGGTTTTTGCTAGGTGGGTTAGGATGCATTTTACTGGATGCATTCATAACCCACCTCACTTTAATATACCTTTAAGGTTTTTTTAAAAAATAATATTCTAAATTTTCATGCTTTTGCTTACTGCATACAGGGCATCATGTTCTGAAAAACAACCTTTCATACAGGGTTCATTTAAGTACTGTTATTGTTTTAAGCATAAATGCAAATTTACAGTAGGATGTTAGCAGGTCATCACAGGCAAAATACCAGCCAGTGATTATTAAGTCTCAATGTTAACAATCATAAGCCAAAAAGGTTGAAAATGGATGATTATACAAAGATATGAAATATATATGTGAAACTCTCTGTGATTCTCCCTGGAATATTGAGTTATGCTTGTGGATTTGTGGGAGTTTCTGCTCTTTTGTGAGTAACTAATAAAACTGATATTAGAACAAAACAACTCCCATCATGCTTTGTAAAGTAGAGAGGAAGTGTCTTGATGAGCAGCAGAATTCAAACAATCAGATAGAAGTGTTGTTATTCCCGTCCTTCAATTCATGGCACTTCCTGCAAGGAGTACTGTGCAAGCCATACTGTTCTAAATCTGACATATTCCTCAGTGCAAAAATATAGCGCCCTCTGCAGGCAGGCGCCCCTAGGCACAGTTACTGCAGTTACTACAAAATAGAATTACTTCCTGCATCTGTTCTGAAGAAAAAAAAAAGGGTATTAATCATTTAATAAAAATATACGTAAGTTAAAATATTACAATTACGTGTGTATTTAACGATAAATTATTGAAGATTTCCAACTTACCCACTTCATATTTTAAATTCAGAAACTGTGATGTGCTATTTTTATCTACAGTAAGTACATTGCACTGAATTATATTCAGAATTGATTAAAATTATAAACGCTTTTAAACCAAGTCATTATCTCTTCAACCCATATAACTTAAAGGTTTATTAAAGTGAGCTGGGTGATTAATGCATCTGCTAGAAGAGAATATACCAAAATAAACAGTTAAACCATTAGCCTGAAGTTTGCTGAATTCTTGCATTTGCAAACAGTTTTCTCTCAATGTTGACACTCCCTGAAATTCCCAGGGAATATTAGCATAATTAATACATTGTATCTTTTTGGCCTGGGGATTGTGCAGACATGCTCAGTTAGCACCTGACGTCTCCCATACATGACGTCAGGCACTTTCCTTTCCTTTAGATGTCTGTCCCTTCATTCGCTGATTGTTTTATCTACATCCCAGGTGATACTTCCCCGAGCCCCAGTGAATTGCCCTGTAACCTCCCCCAGTCCCAGTAAATTGCCCTCATCACCTGCCCCAGCCTCAATGAGTTGCCCCATCACCTGCCCCAGCCCCAGTGAATTGCCCTGTAACCTCCCCCAACCCCAGTGAATTACCCCATCACCTGCCCCAGCACCAGTTAATTGGCCCGTGACCTCCACCCCCAGCCCCAGTGAATTGCCGCCATCACCTGCCCCAGCCCCAGTGAATTGCCCCATCACCTGCCCCAGCCCCAGTGAATTGCCTCATGACCTCCCCCAACCTCAGTGAATTGCCCCATCACCTGCCCAAGCAACAGTGAATTGCCCTGTGACCTCCCCCAGCCCCAGTGAAATACACTCATCACCTGCCCAAGTGAATTGCCCCATCACCTGCCCCAGCCATAGTGAATTGCCCAGTGACCTCCCCCAGCCCCAGTGAATTGCCCTATCACCTGCCCCAGCATCAGTGAATTGCCCCGTGACTGTCCCCAGCCCCAGTGAATTGCCTTCATCACCTGCCCCAGCTTCAGTGAATTGCCCTCCAGTCCCAGTGGATTGCCCCGTGATCTCCCCCAGCCCGAGTGAATTGCCCCCATCACCTGCCCCAGCCCCAGTGTATTGCCCCATCACCTGCCCCAGCCCCAGTGAATTGCTCCGTGACCTGCCCCAGCCCAAGTGAATTGCCTCATGACCTCCCGCAACCCCAGTGAATTGCCCTCCAGCACCAGTGAATTGCCCCATAACCTCCAACAGCCCCAATGATATGCCCTCATCACCTCCCCCTGCCCCAGTGAATTGCCCCATCACTTGCCCCAGTGAATTGCCCTGTGACCTGCCCCAGCCCCAGTGAATTGCTCCGTGGCCTGCTCCAGCCCCAGTGAATTGCCCCATGACCTCCCCCAGCCCCAGTGAATTGCCCTCCAGCCCCAGTGAATTGCCCCGTAACCTCCCCCAGCCCCAATGACATGCCCTCATCACCTCCCCCTGCCCCAGTGAATTGCCCCATCACCTGCCCCAGTAAATTGCCCCGCCACCTGCCCCAGCCCCAGTGAATTGCTCTGTGACCTGCCCCAGCCCCAGTAAATTGCCCCATGACCTCCCCCAGCCCCAGTGAATTGCCCTCCAGCCCCAGTGAATTGCCCCGTAACCTCCCCCAGCCCCAATGACATGCCCTCATCACCTCCCCCTGCCCCAGTGAATTGCCCCATCACCTGCCCCAGTAAATTGCCCCGCCACCTGCCCCAGACCCAGTGAATTGCTCTGAGACCTGCCCCAGCCCCAGTGAATTGCCCCATGACCTCCCCCAGCCCCAGTGAATTGCCCTCCAGCCCCAGTGAATTGCCCCGTAAACTCCCCCAGCCTCAATGACATGCCCTCATCACCTCCCCCTGCCCCAGTGAATTGCCCCATCACCTGCCCCAATGAATTGCCCTGCCACCTGCCCCAGCCCCAGTGAATAGCTCTGTGACCTGCCCCAGCCCCAGTGAATTGCCCTCCAACCCCAGTGAATTGCCCCATAACCTCCCCCAGCCCCAGTTATATGCCCTCATCACCTGCCCCAGCCCCAGTGTATTGCCCCATCACCTGCCCCAGCCCCAGTGAATTGCTCTGTGACCTGCCCCAGCCCAAGTGAATTGCCTCATGACCTCCCGCAACCCCAGTGAATTGCCCTCCAGCACCAGTGAATTGCCCCATAACCTCCAACAGCCCCAATGATATGCCCTCATCACCTCCCCCTGCCCCAGTGAATTGCCCCATCACTTGCCCCAGTGAATTGCCCTGTGACCTGCCCCAGCCCCAGTGAATTGCTCCGTGGCCTGCTCCAGCCCCAGTGAATTGCCCCATGACCTCCCCCAGCCCCAGTGAATTGCCCTCCAGCCCCAGTGAATTGCCCCGTAACCTCCCCCAGCCCCAATGACACGCCCTCATCACCTCCCCCTGCCCCAGTGAATTGCCCCATCACCTGCCCCAGCCCCAGTGAATTGCCCTCCAGCCCCAGTGAATTGCCCCGTAACCTCCCCCAGCCCCAATGACATGCCCTCATCACCTGCCCCAGCCCCAGTGAATTGCTCCGTGGCCTGCTCCAGCCCCAGTGAATTGCCCCATGACCTCCCCCAGCCCCAGTGAATTGCCCTCCAGCCCCAGTGAATTGCCCCGTAACCTCCCCCAGCCCCAATGACATGCCCTCATCACCTCCCCCTGCCCCAGTGAATTGCCCCATCACCTGCCCCAGTAAATTGCCCCGCCACCTGCCCCAGCCCCAGTGAATTGCTCTGTGACCTGCCCCAGCCCCAGTAAATTGCCCCATGACCTCCCCCAGCCCCAGTGAATTGCCCTCCAGCCCCAGTGAATTGCCCCGTAACCTCCCCCAGCCCCGAAGACATGCCCTCATCACCTCCCCCTGCCCCAGTGAATTGCCCCATCACCTGCCCCAGTAAATTGCCCCGCCACCTGCCCCAGACCCAGTGAATTGCTCTGAGACCTGCCCCAGCCCCAGTGAATTGCCCCATGACCTCCCCCAGCCCCAGTGAATTGCCCTCCAGCCCCAGTGAATTGCCCCCCAGCCTCAATGACATGCCCTCATCACCTCCCCCTGCCCCAGTGAATTGCCCCATCACCTGCCCCAATGAATTGCCCTGCCACCTGCCCCAGCCCCAGTGAATAGCTCTGTGACCTGCCCCAGCCCCAGTGAATTGCCCTCCAACCCCAGTGAATTGCCCCATAACCTCCCCCAGCCCCAGTTATATGCCCTCATCACCTGCCCCAGCCCAGTGAATTGCCCCATCACCTGCCCCAGCCCTAGTGAATTGCCCCGTGACTTCCCGCAGCCCCGGTGATAGCGGTTAGGGTAAGGAGTTAGGGTTTGGGTAAGGAGTCAGGGTAAGGAGTTAGGGTAAGGGGGTAGGGTAAGGGGCTAGACAGACACATGCACTCACACACACATGCATTCACACAGACACTCACACAGACATGCACTCACACTCAGACACTCACACAGATAGACACTCACAAAGACATGCACTCACACACACTCACTCGCACAGACACGCCCACATGCACTCACACAGACACATGTACTCACACACTCGCACAGACATGCATTTACACTTAGACACTCGCTCACACAGACACTCACATAGACATGCACTCACACTCAGACATAGATACTCACAAAGACATGCACTCACACACAGACACTCACTCACACTCACTCACACTCATACACTTACTCAAATTCAGACACTCACTCACACACACAGACACTCACACAGATATGCACTCAAACACACACTCACACACACACAGACATTCACACAGACATGCAATCACTCACACGGACATGCACTCACAAACACAGACACTCACACAGACATGCACTCACACTCAGACACACACTCACACAGACACTTACAAAGACATGCATTCACACTCAGACACTCACTCACACAGACACTCATACAGACATGCACTCACACACAGACACTCACACACACAGACACTCATACAGACATGCACTCACACACAGACACTCACACACATGCACTCACACTCAGACACACACTCACACAGACACTCACAAAGACATGCACTCACACTCAGACACTCCCTCACACAGACACTCACACAAACATGAACTCACACACAGACACTCACTCACTCACACTCAGACACTCACTCACTTACTCACACAAACAGACACTCACACAGACATGCACTCACACACACACACTGACACGCAGACACTCACACAGACATGCACTCACTCACACAGACACTCACATGGACATGCACTCACTTATTCACTCACTCCCACAGACAGTCCCACAGGCAGACACTCCCACAGACATGCACTCACACACAGACATGCACTCACACAGACATGCACTCACACAGACATGCACTTGCGCTGCGCCGCGGGCCCCCCTTCTCCCTCCTCCCGAAACCTCTGAGCTGCGCTCAGAGATAATCGGAAGCAGCAGTGAAGTCACAGCTGATGTCTCCACTGTATGCTGATTGGCTGAGAAGCCAATCAGCCAGCGCATGCACTGTTGGGTCGGGTACAAATTAGAAATTCGTACCCGCAATGCCTGCTTACAGCAGCTGCTGCAGCAGCTTCTGAGGGGTGTAAACATCACGCCCAGCACATTTTTTTTTTTTATGGCAAAAATGATTTGCATGTTTTTATGCAAAAATGTTTTGCTAGGTGGGTTATGATGCTTTCGACAGGATGCATTCATAACCCACCTCACTTGAATATGCCTTTAAACTAAGTGGTGTAAATATTGTGAATTAACGGACAATTTAACAGCAAACAGTTTAGCATATGATTCAGGTAACGTTACTTTTAATGAGGTTTTGCACTCAAACATTATCTGTGGGTGTAGAAATATGAGGTTTGGTTTTTAATCCACACATTAAGAAAAAGACATAATAAAACACAAAAATGCAGTTGATATGGGTGTAGTTGGAATATTCATGATTGCAGGCACATAACCTAATTTAAAAGGTCCAGTCAATATTTATTTTTCCAGAAAAAATTAAAGTTGAGATAGCCTTGGTTAATTATTTCAAAGACATAGATGAACTTTGTTAGAACTTGTAATAATTGGTATTGTGGTTTGCATATAACCATTCACTAACCATTTGCTAACAGAGGGCAACCAAGCTTGGTTTCATTGACATGACATACATTTATTCACATGAGCGAAAGTTAAAAAACTATTACATTCTAAGCATTGATTTACATAAGGCTTACATATATGATTATTAAAAGGGCTCCAGACGTGGACTCCTTGCTCACTGTGCCTTAGGGAGTACAGCAGCCCTTCACTGGCCCAAGCGAGGCCCAAGGGATGCCAAAACGTAAGTCTGGGGGTTGCTGTCTCTCCTGTTAAGGGTAGAATTACCTGGTATTTCGGGGCTGGATCACTCTTTTGAGTGAGACCAAACTGATGTACTACAGGATATTTCTCCCTGTGAAAGGCTCAAGTGAGCTAAAAGACCTATAGAGCAATCCTACTTAGGTATCAGATGAGCACCTCTACTCTTTTTGTTTAGTTTTTCTTACTTTAAGGGTGATAGGGGAGACATGGACTCCATGCTCACTGTGCCTTAGGGAGTACAGCTGCACCTCACTGACGAGGCCCAGGAGAGGCCGAAACATACGTCTTGGGTTTGCTGTTTCTCTTGTTCAGGGTAGAAGTGCCTGGTATTTCAGGCCTGGATCACTCTAGTGAGTGGGGCCAGACTTATATACTACAGGATATTTCTCCCTGTGAAGGGCACAAGTGAGCTAAAAGAGGCTGTTCTCTGAGTAGGTAACCAGACATATAGAGCAAACCTACTTAGGTGTTGTTGGTTCTCAGAATAGCACCTCTACTCTTTTTGTTTAGTTTTTCTCACCTTAAGGGTGATAGGGGGAACCAGGCTAGCAAAAAAAACGTCAATTGAATAGCAAATTTATTTACGGCCTCCATTACGGGCTGCTGTAACTTACAATTAGTTTCTAATAAAATATATATATCACTGTATGGTGATTCCTGAGTGCTTAACACTCTGATATTTATGATTAAATAGTATGAAAAACAGGAATCATATAAATGGCTGGAGTGGATATGGTTGAAGCTATTGTTGGTACCAATAGTAATCTCAAAAGCATAAAATACACTGGAGGGAATAAATGTACTGGTGACACTCTAAATATATAAATATATATGAGAGAGACATATAACCGCCCATATGTGCTTGACTGTCTTAATACTGTTGTATGTAGCCAAATGCAAACAGTATCCTATTGGATGTAGTGATAGCTTCCCTCATATGGCAATTTGAATTGCTTAATCCTTGGGGAGCTGTGACTTAGCTAAAACCAATAGTTGTCTAAAACAACAAAAAACAAAAAAATTTAAGTGCAATTACCCATAGGTTGGGAACAAAAAAAGAAAAATATAGTATAAAGCAGACCAAATAACAAAGTAAGATGTTATAGGTCAATGTGACTATAAAGGAGAAAGTGTGAGAATATTTATAGTGATATTGAGGGTAAATGGAAGAACATTGCCAGTGTTTTCCATATAAATTCACCACATATTCATTAAAGCATAACATGCAATTCAAAAATGGTGTTGTTCCCAAAATACACAGGTACAAACTAGAGGAATTTTGCACTGAAGAGGTAATTATTCAGACACTTCTCTGTTCAATAAACCAAATCAGAGCAACTGCACTTATCTTAATGTGTTGAAAAGAAGTCCCGACTGCTCGTTTCGCCCTTCCTAGGGCTTAATCATGGGTTAATGAACTTCACTTCTGTGGTGCTTTATATAGCACCCTTCTATCCACTGATTGCCGATTTTGCAGCCACCTCTTTGGTCTATTGGATAGCGTGGTGACGTCACACGTATTGTTGCGTCACCACGCTATCCGCGTTTTGCCAACCACTTGCGTTTTGCCATCCAAGGCTGTTGTGTAATCGCGTGATGACGTCACAGCGTCATCTCGCGCATTGCATCTCTGGGTAATGACGCTGCTGAATGCCTGATTGCAATATACACGTTTTTAACAAAGAAGAAGAAAAATACCTAGTAAATTAATACTGGCTATGAATATTTATACTACAAAAAGTTTCTAATAAAGTTTTAAAGTTTTCCAATTTTAAATTAAGTTGTTATGTAAAAGTAGTGTAAAGCACCTGGAAAAATAGCCGATTTATTTGGTACAGTTTTGTCACAAAATATTTAGTTTCATGCATATTTAAAGTGACATAGTGGAGATTAAAATTGCTCACTGTGCCTTAGGGAGTAGAGCTGAACCTCACTGATGAAGCCCACAGAGACCAAAATGTACATCTGGGGTTTGCTGTTTCTCCTGTACAGGGTAGAATTACCTGGCTATTTGTGCGGATCACTCTTTTGAGTGAGACCATACTGATATACTACAGGATTTTCTGCCTGTGAGGGGCACAACTGAGCTAAAAGAGGCTTCTCTGTGAGTAGGTAAACAGACATATAGAGCAAACCTACTTACTGTAGGTGTTGTTCATTCCCAGATGAGCACCTCTACTCTTTTTGCTTAATATTCATAGTATCTCTTTTGATGAACTTGACAGGCTAATTGGCAAAATGTTTTTTGAAGGATAGGATAACACGCACCATCAGATACTAGCTCTATTAAAGCCCTAATTTGGAAACCCCAGACACAAACAGAGTCTATTAAACTTAAGATTTTTTCTAGAAAGGCTTTCAGGCTCATTATGCTAATGCTGTTCATTTTTTCCCAAAACTTTACTGGTCTGTTTAGTAGCTTGCTCTATTTAATTTTCCCTCTCAGGGTGCTTTTTTTAAATGTTTTCTCTTGCAGGCACTTTTTCAAAGGAGATATTTCCTGTAGGAAGTCAATTGGCTGATAAGTTATTATACAATTGTTGAATAATATGAGGAATTCAAGTCCCCATGAGTGTTTGCCACTCTAATTACACAATATTGGTTTACAAAAAGGGAAAAATAAATGCTACATCTTTATAAGGAGCTTGATAAACAACGGCGATTAAAATTATAAAGAAATCCTGGATTGGAATGGTGAGCTAAAATGGGCTAATTTGGAACTGACCAGTTAACCTAATTTCCTATGACCTTCAAATAGAGACTGGAGTTTCACCCTAAACTTAAGTTTCACCCTAAACCAGAATTGGTAAGACTTGGCATAGTCTTATATAAATGAGTTGAACCCCCCATCAACATCCACTATTCTTGGTGTAGTTCTCCACCACATATGGGAGACAAAATAAGATGTGATAACTCATGTAGGGACCCGCAGCACTTTTCAAATATTTAGCCCAAAGGTACTTGGCACAATAAGAAGGGACAATTCAGCCTTCACTGAGTCTGGAAGCTAACGTGCTGGAGCGCTATAGTAACACTCACTCTGTGTGGAGTTCCCACCCCTCTCCCTTGTAATTGGCTTGGGTAGCTGTATGCCCACACTGGAGGGGATACGTCGCTATCTAGCTGAATTCCAAGCTATGCAGAGAGGATGTGGAGGGGTCTAGCTATGAATGAGCATTTAGGATAGGATGGGTAAGGGGTTTCTCAGGCGCATATAGTGCTAAACTGGTAGGGTGAGACAGAACAGCTGCATGCGGTCTCGTTAGAGGACGTGCATAGAGTCGTGACGTAGCCTGATGCATTTTGACGTCACCAAGACTATGCCAAGTCTTACCAATTTTCTTACAATCTAATGTGATTTAGGGTGAAACTCCAGTACCTCCCCATTGTGGGAATCACTGTCTCTATTTGAAGGACATAAAAAAATTAGGTTAACTGGTCAGTTCCAAATTAGCCCATTTTAGCTCACCATTCTAATACAGGATTTTTTAATAATTGTAGTTTTGTAGTTTATCAAGCATCTAATAAAGATGTAGCATTTATTTTTCCCTTTTTGTAAACCAATATTAAGTTATTATACAGTCACACTATTATGGCCAATGTATACGTCAGCAGTGCGTAGCCAATGAAATACGGCACGTGTCGTGAGCTGGCGTGGTGGGCATATAAGCTGACATGTAGGCATTCTGCAAACATATCAACCATTGCTGTCATTGGTATAACATGTGATTTATCCGACTTTGAAAAGGGGATGATCATTGGCTTTCACGGGAAGATATAGCGCAGTTTGTGAACTATTCATGTGCTGCTCTGGTTAAAGTGTACCGTGACCGAACAAATGGCACCATTGCGAATAAACAGTGTCAAAACTGCGGCACACCTCATGTCATTGATGTCAGAGTTGCGAAGGTGTGTGAGGCCCAACCGACATGCTACAGTGGAGCGACTCACCATCCAAATGAACCAGGGGGTGACCAGAAGTGGGGCTCTGAAGCAAACAGATTGTCAGTGCATCCATGCTGACATGGATTAATTGTCAGAAACTGCTTCAATTTGAACAACAGTTCCCAAAATTGGACCTCTTCAGATTGGTAGGGAGAAACACAGAAAAGGAATTTAACAGTGCTTCAGATAAGCCATCCTGAGGATTATTTAAGGCCTGCACAAAAGATCCTAACAGCGCAATCTCTAATACCAGCCAAAATTCCCAAAAAGTGGCATAGGGGAAGGAGCAATGGACTATTAATTGATTTATACAACCCATGAAATATGGTTTTGTGACCTTCTACTTATCTAGCTTGTTGGTTTTAAGTCTGTTTTTAGATCTAAAAGGAACCTGTTTTTGTTAGTTAATTTGATCTACACAGTAAATCACAATGAGGAAGTTACTGAGAGAATCTGATATATGGATTCTATATTGTATCATCCATTTACAGGGAGGCTTCAGTGAAGTACAGATATATGTGTAAATGCTCATGAACTTGTTATATTATAACAATTATACCCAGTCCTTCCATCTAAATTTCTGTATATACAATTCAAGTCAGATGAGATATCCAGTTCTTATTTTCGTAAAAAAAGAGACTGTTATATACACCACACATGTCTTTCTTTCAAGTTTTATTACGTTCTTATTGTGGCATCTACAGAGCCTCATTCAATTCGAAGGCAGCATCTCATGGTATACAGGCCATATGTCTCCGAGCTTGCTGCAGGCTCGCGGTCTGCTACAAATTCAGTGCTATTCAATTGAACAAGCCCGCAAGTTATGGGACGAGCGCCAAAGCCGTAAACCATGCACTCATACTTACCAGTTCCGGACAGGAACATGATCAATTAAGCAAGGCTGTAACTACCCATTTAGAAACAGCCAATAGAAAATGAGACCATCATCATTAGGTCAGTAAAACATGGAGGTTACAGTCAATCAGTTAGCGTTTGGAGGTCCAATATGGGATCAGACTTGCAAAACCGCAAAACACAAAATAATAAAAATGAATGGCGATACTGTTCTAGTCCATGTGGGTGCCCTTATATGTATTAACTCATTGATTCCCGAGATCAATATAACCCCAAAATAAAACATAAAATAAAAGTATTTTTGATTGCCGATTTGCGAGCTTGAGACTGTTGTGCAATTAATTATAATGTCTTTCATTGTTTTCCCTATCATTTACAGTGCCGTATTGATTTTTTATTTGCTTTTACAGTGCTACAATCAGATGTTTAACCCCTTTGCGGGTCCTCTCTAGTACTCATAGGATTTTCTCCTACATTTTCCGGTAACGGGTATGAAAACATTTGCGGGCTTGAGGAATGGTAGCAATTTGCAATTGTAGCGCTTGCGGACATGAAAGATCAAAGGCTTAGATGGGGTGTAAGTTACGGTTGTAACAAAATCAAGTATTTCAAGCCCGTAGCACGTGGCCCGTTTGCGGCTCGCAAATAAACGCCAATTGAATAGCAAATTAACTTACGGCCTCCATTACATGCTACTGTAACTTACAATTAGTGTTTAAAAAAGTTTTAAAGTTTTCCCATTTTAAATTAAGATGTTACGCAAAAGTAGTGTAAAGTACCTGGAAAAATAGTCAATTTATGTGACATAGTTAAGATAAAATTTAAACTTATAGGTAAAAAACTGTTGGACATTTTGGACATTTTGAGCCATCAAGGAGAGATCATTGCCATTAATCACTGATTGGTAAGTGCAATCACCTGTGTCTGAACATGCTTAATATTTGATTATGCAGGTGACTGCACTCAAGACAATGGATCCAAAACATCAGATGCTATTCAGTAATTAATGGCAATGACATATCATTAACGAAATAAATAATTGTCTGTGGGTTGATCAGAAATGCTGACTAACTTGGTTTCTCACTTTGATTCAGGAACTTGGGCCGCCAAGGCAAACTTGGCTAACAACCATATAGGTAGAGAAGTAGACAATACAACATCGAAGGATAGTTGTTCTAACCTAACAAGAGGATCCTTTACATATAGCTTACTGGAAATCTTGGTTAAGGTTTTACACAGAACCTCTAACACACCATCATTAATGAACACATTTAACTCAAATCTCAGTGAGAACTGTTTTAGAGGATGCCTATCAAGGGGGGGGGGGGGGGGGGGTCTTCATGTTTGGTGGATGTGCCCATTGGTGCATAGGCTATGTGGGGAACTGATCAGATTGTTCTCACAAATAATCAATACTCCCTCATTACCCACAATCGAGATGTGCCTTCTAGGCTTATATGAAGATAATCTATCCGGATCCCATAACAAGCTTTGGCAATTCTTTGCTTTAGCAGGGAAGCATGTTATTGCAAAAAATTGGAAATCCCCAACTTTAATTCACACTGAGGTCAATCTAAAAATCAACTATATTATGATTAACGAAAAATTGTCACATATTTTGGAAACACATATCCCCAGTTTCTTACAACTTGGACACCTTGGCTTGATTCTGTTCATAGCATTTCAATATAGCTATTGGTTAGTGAAGT
The DNA here is from genome assembly GCA_027410445.1 of Discoglossus pictus. Classification (NCBI taxonomy): domain Eukaryota; kingdom Metazoa; phylum Chordata; class Amphibia; order Anura; family Alytidae; genus Discoglossus; species Discoglossus pictus. The sequence goes on along the minus strand of CM050164.1, from coordinate 222,639,554 downwards.
GGACTTAATGAACAATACAGAGTTATTGAAACCGGGGGGACCTAGAAAGCCACACATTCTTACTTCTCCAAGACTGTCTCAGTGTAGTGGGTTTGCCAGACCTTCCTTCCCTTCCCCCTTCTTTCCCCTCCCAGTTAATCTTTTCAATGTCAGGTCGATAATGTAAAACTAAAAAAACTAAAGTAAAGACAGAAAATGTTTTTATAAATTATAAACTTTTATATTCGAACAGTGCATCATTATTTGACTGTTTATTGAAGTACTTTGGAAGTTAGCAATTGTTATCGCTCAGGTGACGCTGTTATATTTTGTGTGTGTACTTGATTACCTGCTATCTTATATTGTATTGCTGAGTTTTGTTTTTAATAAAAAGACTGAATAAAAAAATAATAAAATAAAAAGAAATGCTGATTGACAGCTCCAAATTTCAACATTAAGACATTAACTTACTATAGGAAAATACTTTTCTTTTTAAATAACATTTAACTGATAAAGTCCTTGTTATTACCTATTGCTTTAAAGTATATTGTATTTGGAACCTCACTTTAAGTTCCTTTTTTGACAGTCAGATGGAGGTTTAATTAAACTGCATGACTCCATAATCTTATTCAAAATGAGATTTTAAGGAAACTGAACTTTTTGTACAAACCTATAATCTGCTTTTAAATTTTGCCTTTAAACCACAAACTAAAAAAAGTGTGAAAAGAGTAAGCAAGGGATTTGCGTAATAACAGCAGACACCTGAAATGCTTGAGAAAAAGTGTGACCTGTAAAAGCAAAGTGTGAATACAGAAAAACATTCCACAAACACTGTAGATATAAGATATGCAAAAAAGGTAAAATTTGTACAAACAAAGTAATTAAATGTAAAGATATATCTACTAAGGAAGGGGAGTCAATGTAAGAATAAATTGGTCTTATTTATTCACAGATCAAAGTCTCATAATATAGGCACAAATAAAAGGCCACAGATTTTATGTATGGCTGGATCACAAGTCTGCCATATATAATGGTTGAGATTTCATAAACTGTGGAATCACATGTAATGTCAGACATCTTATGTAGAAGAACTAAACGCATAGAGCCTCATTCAATTGCAAGCTCGTAATTACCTCCAAATTTAACTTTTGGCTGTGGGTCAATTTTTTCTAAACGTTTAGATGTATTCACTTGGCTCGTAATTACAAGCTCACAGCCTGAACACGCAAATCATGAGCTCGTAAGTAGTATTTCAGGGGCATGATCATGTGATCAGGCAATAATTAAGCAAGCCCATAAGTTACTTTTTAGACAGAGCCAAAAGTAAATGACGTCATGCAAATAAGTAATGTTTGCCGATTGGGTGCACTCAAGCAATCTTGAAATACATTAAAGCATCTGTTTAAGTCCATGTGGGCGGCCTGATATGTTTTAACCCATTAATTTTCGAGATTGATATAACACAAAATAAAAGTTACAAATTATTATTTATCATTGCGGATTTGCGAGCTTGAACCTGTTGGGCAATTAATTATAATGGCTTTCATTGCTTTCTAAGGGCCTCATTCAATTGCAATTTGGCCAATCGAATAGGGCTCTAAATAAGCACATAGCACATTTTTTTTAAAGAAGTTTTTAGTTAGTGAAAAACTTGTTATTAGATAGATGTTTACTAACTAAAAACTTCTTTAAAAAATATATGTTATGTGCTTATTTAGAGCCCTATTCAATTGGCCGAATTGCAATTGAATGAGGGCCCTAGTATTTTAAAGTAAAGTAGTGTGTGTTTTTTTGCTTTTGCAGTTATACGAACAGGTGTTTAAACCACTTGAGAGTCCTATCTAGTACTTGTAGAATTTTTTCATTACATTTGCCATTTAATTTGAATGTTTCTAATTGAATATCAAGTTTACGTCTTTAGCACTGGTAACATTTGCAGGCTTGAAAAATCAATGGAGGAGATAGGACAGAGTTATGGCTTTGACGACTGCAGTGATTTTGAGCCTGTTGTTCAGAATTAAAATGCGAAAAGCAAAATGTATTCAATTGAATATTAGTAACATTTAAGGGCTGCATTACGGTCTCATGTAAATGAGATTTGGCCAATTGAATAGGGTCCTTAATATGCAACAAGCATACTGATGTAGTACTTAAGGTGTCCAAATGACTAATGTACGTACAGCAAAAATACATCAGCTTAACATGTAAAATACACATGAATTTATCATTTACAATTTATAATTTCTGGCCCCCACTATGTCACCTTCAACAACCAAGTTTACCTATAAATAATGGGGACCGCAATGGTAACAAAATGGCACCACAATATGCCATTCTTTTTATTTCTGACCTGGAACAGAGATTCTTATCAACATATGTCCACAAACCTTACAGATACTCCCATTACATAGATGATCTGTTCATCATATGGACAGAAGGAGAAAAAACCTCAGAGACTTCAGCAATTCTTTCAAAACCATCCACCCATCTATTAAACCTAAATTGGATTACTCTGCAGAACAGGTAAACTTACTGGACACTACCACATATGGAACACTCAATTCATCTATGTAAAGGAAACCTACAGACAGATGCAGCTACCTCCACAGTCCCAGTTTCATACCTCCCATACTAAACAAGCGATAATTAATAGTCAAGCCAGCAGATATCACTGCATATGCTCAAAAACTTTGGACCGTGGTAAACATTTTAAAACACTGTCTAAATCTTTAATACAAAAGGGTTACAAGCCCTTTGACATTACACAGAAAATAACCACTGCCATTAAAACACCCCATGAACACCTGTTACAATACAAAACTAAATAACTACTTTAGGTACACCACTGGTTACCACATACCACCCTCTAGAAGAAGTACCAAAAATATTTAAGGATTTACAGTCACTACTAAAAGAGGACACAGAGTTAAAACATATATTCTCAAAGCCTCTCATTCTTGCATTTAGACAGCCACCATATCTGAAACAAACATTGATCAGCAGAAGATTGTCCAATGAACAGTCAATGAGAGAAAATTATTTCACAGCCACACATAACAAAAATACCTATAACATCAGAGGGTCATATTCATACACATCCTCCAAACTCCAGTTTGGTTTACATAATGTACAACTATCTCACCTTCCCTGCTTTCCTCTCCTCTTCTCTGCTCCTATGAGCTCCTCTCCTTCCTCCAGTCACTATCTCATCCCTCCCCTAAAGGTGAAAAGCGTAAATGCTCCTGTAAGTCCTATTCCCATCTCCTTTTACTCTCTCTCCTTCTTCTGATGGCTTGTGGGGATTTATCCCCTAACCCAGGCCCCTCACTCATTCCCACCTGCTGTCAGCCACGGAGAGTCCCCAGGGCAGCAAATGCCCAAAACACCAATAATCTAATACCCATCAAGGTCTGTTTGCAATAAACTTACCTTCTTTCATGACCTTTTCATTTCCAACTCCCTCAATTTACTGGCTATCACGGAAACCTGGCTCATACCATCTGACTCTCTTATGGTGGTCTACACTTCAGCCACACTCCTAGACTTGGGAACAAACAAGGTGGAGGTGTGGGCATACTGCTATCCTCGCGCTGAACTTTTCACTGCATACCTCCTGTTCCCTCCGTCCAATTCTCATCTTTTGAAGTCCACACTATCCGCATCTTCTCTCCCCTCCCTCTGCGAATAGCTGTGATCTATCGCCCCCCTGGATCACACTCTCAATTTCTGGACAACTTTGCCGCCTGGCTCCCTCACTTTCTCTCCTCCAATATACCTTCATTCATTCTTGGCGATTTCAACATAGCCACTGACACACCCACCTCCCCAACAACTGCAAAATTGCTTGCACTTACCTCTTCCCTTGGCCTCTCACAATGGACAGATTCCACAACTCACAGTGGTGGACACTCCATTGACCTTATTTTTACTAATCTCTGCACTATCTCCAACCTTGATATCTCCTAACTTCCCCTATCTGACCACCACCTGCTAACATGCAACCTCACCTCATCTTCCGCTCACCACCCGTCTTCAAATCCTGCCACCAGAACACGCAGAAACCTGCAAGCGCTCAACCCACAACAATTTTAAAATGTACTAAAACCCCTTCTCAGCCCCCTCACCACCCTTGCCTGCCCTGACATCGCCACTTCACAGTACAACGCTACTCTAACCTCCACCCTTGACTCACTTGCCCCCATAATCACAAGCAAACGCCCTCGCTCTCACCCACAACCATGGCACGCTACACAAACACGCTATCTACAGAGATGCTCACTCACTGCAGAACGACTATGGAGGAAATCTCGCACTTCAGCAGACTTTCTCCACTACAAGTTTACCTTGCGCTCCTACTTCTCTGCCCTCAATCTTGCCAAACAACACTACTTCTCATCACTAATATCAAACCTGTCCTCCAACCCTAAACGTTTATTTGCTACATTTAACACCCTCCTTTGCCCACCCCCACATCCTGCCCCTTCCTGTCTAACTGCTGATGACTTTGCCAACCACTTTAAAAATAAAATTGAAACCATCCAAAATGAGCTCTCCTCCCAGCTTGCCCTATCCCACCATCCTCTCCACAAACCGACAACACCCAACCCTTACCCTTCTCCAACCCCTCCTCCACTATGGATTCCTTTGACCCTGTATCCGAGGATGAAGTATCTACGTTATTATTAAGCTCTCACCTTACAACATGTCCACATGATCCTATTCCATCACAGCTAATCCCTCCCCTATCCACCACACTTATCCCAGCTTTCACACATCTATTCAACCTCTCCCTAAACACTGGCAGATTTCCATCCTCCTTAAAACACGCCATAATTACACCCATTCTCAAGAAGCCCTCATCTGACCCACTTCTGCCTCCAACTACCGCCCTATTTCACTACTTCCCCTGGCTTCTAAACTGATTGAGCGGCTTGTTTACAATCGCCTCACTCAATTTATTTCCTCCAATTCCCTTCTTGACCCCTTCCAATCTGGTTTCCGTGCCCAACACTCAACAGAAACAGCCCTCACAAAAGTCACCAATGACTTGCTAACCACCAAATCAGAGGGTCACTTCTCCATTCTAATTCTCCTGGATCTCTCTGCTGCCTTCGACACAGTTGACCACGCTCTTCTAATCCAAACTCTCCGCTATTTGGCATCCAGGGCACAGCTCTTTCATGGTTCACATCCTATCTAAAAGATCTAAAATTTAGCTTCTCCTTCTCTGGCACCTCTTCTTCGCCTCTCCCTCTGTCTGTTCGCGTTCCCCAAGGTTCTGTCCTAGGCCCCCTCCTCTTCTCCATCTACACCTCCTTCCTTGGCACCCTCAAAGAATCCTTTGGATTTCAGTATAATCTCTATGCAGATGATACTCAAATCTACCTCTCTGCACCCGATCTATCCCCCTCTCTTTTAGCTCAAGTTTCCAACTGCCTCTCTAGCATATCCTCCTGGATGTCCGCCCATCAACTCAAACTTAACATGTCTTAGACTGAATTCCTAATCTTTCCACCCTCTACTACAGCTTCCACTCCTCAAATATCTCTCACTGTTGACAACACCATCATGACTCCCACCTCCCAGGCCCGTTGTCTTGGGGTTCTACTGGATCCCGCCCTCTCTTTTATTCCTCACATCCAATCGATAACAAAATCTTGTCAGTTGCACCTAAAAAACATCTCCAAAATTCGTCATTATCTTACAGAAGACACAACTAAAATTCTAATACACTCTCTCATCATATCTCGACTCGACTACTGCAATTCACCCCTTGCTGGCCTACCCATCTCTCGTCTGTCTCCCCTCCAATCCATAATGAACGCCTCCGCTAGACTCATCTTCAATACCAAACGCTCAGTGTCTGCAGCTCCTCTCTGTCACTCACTCCACTGGCTTCCTTTAGCTTCCCGAATCACATTTAAAATCATGACCCTAACATATAAAGCCCTCAACGTTAGTGCACACCCTTATATCTCTGCTCTTGTTTCAAAATACTCTCCCAACCGCCCCCTTCATTCTGCTAACGACCTTCTTCTTTCCTCCTCTCTCATCACCTCCTCTCACTCCCGTCTTCAAGACTTTTCTCGTGCTGCCCCTACTATGTGGAACTCCTTGCCTCGCTCCATTAGATTATCTTCCTGCCTCAAAACCTTACTAAAAACATACCTGTTTAAAAAATCTTATCACCTTCAGCCTTTATAATTACAACTGCACACTCCACAGCTTAATAACACTCACACCCACAATCTACAGTACAACACACAGACCCCTCCAACTGACTAAACAAATTGCATTCACGTTGCCATTTTGCATTTGTCACCATATTGTATCACACCTGGACCCTTAGATTGTAAATTTGCGAGTACATCTGATTATATGCTCAAAAACAGGGCCCTCCATTCTTTATAAGGTGTTAAGTTTGAAATGAAGATGATTCCACTTTTTAATGCTAAGGATACAAGACTTAATATAGACTTTGGATTTCTGTCTGATTACCAAAACTTCTTGTGACCCTGGTACATTCCTGGCCTTTTCTTCCTTTTGTTGGCCCTGACTTTATTACATTGGTTTTCACTTATCTAAGAAATAACTTAGACATATGCACTCTTGACTGAACAGAACATTATTCATGATGCCTGTCACTTTTAATCTCTGCCCTGTATTACACTTTTAGTAAAGCTTCTGACTTTAAAAGGATAGTTGTCTCTCTCGAAAGCTGATCATTCTAATTTAATATGTTTGTCCAATAAAAAAGGCATCAGTAAATACTGCAATACTCTGATTATCAATATTACTAGACACTTCATAATTTACAGTAGGTGTACTTGGCTAATATGCAGCATGTACAAGGCCTATGGATCTCATATACAATTTATACATGTGTCTAATTATTAGTGTAAATATATATACCTAACAAAAAGATAAAGGGGACATAAATGTACCATTCAAACCACAGAATATACTGCATTAGTGACCTAGAATTACTACATACCTTTTAGAAATATGATTGAGAACTTTTCTATAATTTGTTAGAGGGTTATTTGAGAATTAGTCGTGATTTACCATATATGTGCAGTACACATAAGCCTGAGTCATACTGAGAACATGCAGACGCACAATGATATACAGAAACAGACCACACTGTCAGACTGCACTGCACATTAACCTACCACAGTGACTTTACCACCATGGTTCTCTGTATTTAACACTTCATACAGACCCACCAACTTGACAGACAGCTGATAAATCCACTCTGACAACATGTATAGACGTCACCCAGCTCACAGATCCAAGCAAACGCATACTACATGCACATACGTAAAATCTCTTGTAGACTACAATGATGGTGTACAACGCCACACTTGCATGACTGGTACTTGAGCACTAAATCAATTAAATATGCAACGGCCGTTGATAGAAAATGAAATAAAATGAGGTCTGTAAAGAGTTAAAATTTTAGAACCTTTTTAGTTCAAATTACATTATTTCAGTCTGAAGGAGAAGAGAACATTATATGTCCTTTGATTAAGTTTACAACTATATAACTTTATAGTCTGACATGCAGAATACGTCAAGCAGCCAAAAAAAAAGATAATGTTTTTTAGCAAGAACGTAAGTATTAATTTTAGAATAAGGCAGATTTAAATGTTCACACCCAGATCATCAAATTTATATATCTCATTACAGGGGTGACCTAGCCAATAAATGTTTAACAAATGTATCAAAAATGTACAGTCTCTGTATGAAAGCCACTGCTTTGTAACAAATAATTACTCAGAATTTGAATGTTGTGTCCTCTGTGCTTTCAAATTGAATAAACATTGTTTGTTTCAATATTTTTTTTTTATTAAAGACAATCACAGATGTTATATATAAATGAAGGCCATTATAAAGTGGGGAGGCGGTACCATTTACATTTTTAATTTTTAAGCTTCAAAGGTAAATACCTAAATATACATATTGTATGTACCAACAGGAGTGGAAAAGTGTAAGGATATATTGAAAAAACAAAAAGAGAAAGACACCTATATATCCACACCTGTATACCATCCGTAGTTATAATAAACAGTAATGAACAAAATTATCTAAGTAAACTGACAAGAAAATTATTCAGTGAAAGCTCATAATTTATTCAAAAAATATCTACAATACATATTCTAAAAACATTTAAAAATGAAGCAAGGACAGTCACCGGTTATATGTATTATCTCAGTATCTTGCTGTCTGTACAATACTTTAAACACATATAACAAATAGACAGTTTTACCACCTATTAGGATAAATCACCTGATCTGAATTTGGTGGTAGCGGAGCCCACCATTTACTCCTTTTATACTAATCTAAATACACTGTCTAGGAAATAAAATTTAAAAGTGAAAAGAAAGAAAAAAATGCTAAATAAACTATTACTGATGGTGGAACTGGGGATCCACCAATTACCCCCCTAACCTGTTTGTGATAAAGAGCTTACCTACTCTAAGCTAATATTGTCTGTGCAAATATGCTGAGTGCAAATATTATATTAAAGATGAAATCAATGATAATATTCTATTGTGTTAATACAAATATACATTTCAAGATATTGCAAGCAGTATGAATGTATCAGAAAAAGGTATATTGCTATTTATACATATGTGCAAATATGCTAAGTACAAATATTATATTAAAGATGAAATCAATTAGCGCTGCGAGGCAAGCCGTTAAACCGTAGTGTTGCGTAGTGCGTACGACTTAGTGATGAGCGCCGCAGGCGCTCATCGCCCGGCAAGCCTCGCGCAGCGAGGCGAGCCGTTAAATCGTAGCACTTTGGCAATGAGCGCCACAGGTGCTCATTGCAGACGAGCCTCGCGCAGCGAGGTGAGCCGTTAAATCATAGCAATTTAGCAATGAGCACCGTAGCAATTAGAAAAAAAATACGAGGTGAAAAAAATTACGAGATAAGCGGCGGAACCAAAACAATAAAAAAAACACTAAATACACACTAAAAAATTAAATAAAGGTCACTTACAGCATGGGGAACCAGGCAGGACATCTGGAAGTGAGTTGGAACTCCAATTTGCATCGATTTAGCCGAGTGACAAAGATCGAAAATCGGCTAAGCGAGAAAAAAATGGCCGCCGAAAAAAATTAAAACAAGGCTATACTACTACGAACTGCGTAAAACACAGCCATAGACGTATGTGTTCGAAAAACAACGAGATAAAGGATGCGGATTAACCGTGCAATGAGTAAAAAGACAGTAGCGAGTACATTTTACGAAACGCAATTACAGATTTACGCATTAACACAGATTTCCCGCCTTTGTCTTGCGCCACATAGGATTTCCCGCCGAAACAACGCATTTGGCTTGCGGAACTGCGGATTTCCCGCCTAAAACAAGGCATTTGTCTTGCGCACAAAGCCTACATATAGGGCACACTTGACACATAACTGACACTTTCTCCTCACTTGATGACAGTCTGACTGGACGTTTTCTGATGCCGGGAAATCTCAAGAGATTGTTAGCTCTTCAGTATACTGCTTCAGCATTATTACATTACAAAAAGGTAAATATATCATTTATAATTATTAATTAATAAATTGGTACTTACTTAATAAATAAAAAATAAGAAATGTAATTAATAGAAAAATAATATTGTGTTTACGTGTGTGAAACAATTGTTAATAACATTCATAATGTACATTAATTAATTAATAATTAATATCAAAATTAGTTAACGTTTAACATTGTAAATACAAAAGCAACACAATGATTCAGTAATTATTAATGTACATTAATTTAAGAATTATTTTGTTATATATCGGGATTACCTGTGTGAAAAAATTGTTAATAACATTCATAATGTACATTAATTAATTAGCAACACATTGATTCATTAATTATTAATGTACATTAATTTAAGAATTATTTTGTGATATATCGTGATTACCTGTGTGAAACAATTGTTAATCATTAATTAATTAATGATTAATATCAAAATTTATTAACATTTAAGAATGTGAATAAAAAAGCAACAGATTGATTAATTAATTATTAATGTACATTAATTTAATAATTATTTTGTTATATATCGTGATTACCTGTGGGAAAGAATTGTAAATAACATTCATAATGTGTCATTACTAATCATTCATATCAAAAAAGGTTAATGTTTAAGAAAGTGCATAAAAAAAGGAACACGTTGATTAATTAATTATGAATGTATGTACATTATTTAAATAATTCAGTTCTTATATATTTTGTATAAAATAAACCAAAAATTAAAATTAAAGGCTATATACTCATGCTTACATGTTGATGTTAGATTTAGTCACACATTAGTTTAATATTAATGAACATTAATTGATTCTTATTTCATTAGTAATGTACATTATTTTAAGAATTCAGTTGTAACATACTCATTTTAAAAGACCACTCAAAAAAATAAAAGGGAAGAATAGTAGCTGAATGAACAGAGATAGTGACGTTTGCACACATTGAACATCATAAGGATAATTTGGACAGGTACAGAATTTGAATTATATTACTACAGCAAGATATTAAAAAATATGATTTTAGGTTTTTAATGTAGCCAAATATATGTCTGTTGATGTTCAGTTAATAAAATCGATGAAGCAAAAGTTTTAAAATATTCTCAATTTGATTTTACAGTTTATTTGGATCTGCAAGGGAATAAACAGACAGTGTGACGTTTGCAGCCTTTCAACAACATCAACAGCATCCTCACAGGTATAAAATTTAATTTTGTAGTGATGCATAGAAAAAGGCTATATATGATATATTTGGTGAAAATTGATATTTTTTGAAAATGGAGAGTACTTATTGAGTCATTAATGTATGATATTTAGTCATAACTTGAAAAAAGTTGAAAAGACAATACTAATTAATAAGAATATTTAAAGAAAATAAGAAGCTTACAATACTTGCAAAAAAAAAGAAATTGATGGTATGCTGTGAATTCAATCAAGAAGGAATGGAATTGAAGGATTAATAATATAAAGATAGATATGTGCAGCTATTTCCATTTCATATATGTCAATAAAATACTTTGAAACATGTCTATTTACAATTACAGATTAAAATGGCGGAGAATGGAGAAGACAAAATTGAACGAAAAAGAAGATTGGCAAGGGAAAGGAAGCAATGGTGGAGAGATGCTCAGAAACCGGAAACTTCACAAAGCTTGCGAGAAGAAGATCGACAGAGACTTTTAAATAAAAGAAAGATGAGTAAGAAAGCCGCAAGTGAGTGTGTTGGGGCTTCCAAGAAACGTAAAAGTAAACAAAAACATCTCTGTGAACCATTGTCCAATGATTCTATTTTGCAGAATGACTTAAATGTAGACACACAAGAAAAACGTACATATAGAAAGTGGGTCTGATATCTATGTTGAAGAAATGCATGACAATGTGTTTACTACTGCAGTAGAAGTAGATACTCATTATTGTGGGTTACTTAATGTGGTTTGTCAGTTTTGTGGGGCCTATCATTTTATAAAGGAAAGACCTACTGACGGAAATTTCATTAGTTGCTGTCAGAAAGGAAAGGTGAAACTTCCACTAAGACACCCATTTCCATATTATTTAGAATGCATTATGAGCGACCCAACATTTCCAAATTATAATAATTTCAAACAAAACATAAGGTCTTATAACAGTGCAATTTCATTTGCTTCAATGGGTGCAACATTAGCAGAAAATGTACCAAGACATGGTCCTTACTGTTTCAGAGTTCAAGGTCAAATATACCACCGAACTTCACATTTACACCCACAAGAAGGAGAGCAAAGGAAATTTGCACAGTTATATGTCTTAGATAAGATGGAAGCTGTGGAACAAAGAATGACACTTCCAGAAAATAGACCGTGTTTGCGCATAGTCTTTGAACAGCTGGATAAAATTATGCAAAAAAAAACATATAGTCAAGCATACAAACAATTAGCACAGCTTGAAAAAGAACAACAGGAACATGCTGAAAGACATCAATTGCCTACACCAAGAGTCAATATGGTGTTAAAAAGAGATCGCAACACTGATCAAAGAAGATATAATTTACCTACTGTAAATGAGGTTGCCATGGTGTTTAAAAATCAAGATGGTGAACCACCTTTTCAGCGGGATATTAGAATATATCCACGCAATGAAGAACAACCATTTATCAACATCAATATATTAAGCTGTAATTTAGATCCAATGACATATCCCATTTGCTTTCCAAATGGGGAACCAGGATGGGAACCAAAATTACAATTGGAAAGTTATCCCAATACTAAACTTCGTATTAGATCTAATATTTCCATGCTGGAATATAAAGTGGCACAAACTGCTATCCGTGATTGTTTTAATCCAATTTTACATGGAGGAAAACTCACTCAACAATGGATTATTGATTCATATTTACAAGTTGAAGCCAATAATCTAAATTTCATTAAATATCAACAAAATAAGAACAGTATTGTGGACTAATGGATTATGTGTCAGATTTAGCTTCCAACAGAGACATTCCAGCTGGAAGAGCAATTATTTTGCCATCCTCTTTCCAAGGATCTCCTCGCAATATGTGAGAAAGGTATAATGATGCCATGGCTATTGTTACAAAATTTGGAAAACCAGATTTATTTATTACATTCACGTGTAATCCACAATGGCCAGAGATCAAGGAAAATTTGAATCTGGGACAAACTACTTCTGACCGATCAGATTTAGTGGCAAGAGTATTTAAAATCAAACTCAATTCGTTAATACATGATATCACTAAAGCACACTTATTTGGACAATGTGTGGCTTTTGTTTACACCATTGAATTTCAAAAAAGAGGATTGCCACATGCTCACATACTTTTAATACTGCAGGAAAAAGACAAGTTGAACACTGCAGAGAGAGTGGATTCAGTAATTTCTGCACAATTGCCAGACCAAGAAAAATATACAAAACTTTGGGAGATTGTTACACATAGAATGATTCATGGCCCATGTGGAGAGATGAATCCGAATTCACCATGTATGGAAAATAAAAAATGTACTAAAGAATTTCCAAAACAATTTCAAATGCAAACTTATGCAAATTGTGATGGATATCCTTTGTATAAAAGAACACAAGGACAAACAGCTATTATCCGTGGCCAAAAGGTTGATAATAGATTTGTCGTCCCATACAATCCACATTTGCTCATCAAGTACAATGCACACATCAGTGTGGAAGCTTGCACTTCGATTAAATCAATTAAGTATGTGTATAAATATATATACAAAGGATATGATGCAGCTACTGTTGTTGTACAAGGTGCTGGAAATGAAAACGAAAATCCAATTTTACATGATGAACTATCAAATTATTTAGATGCTCGGTATGTGAGTGCTCCTGAAGCAATGTGGCGCCTTTTAAAATTTGAGATGCATGATCGGTCACATGCTATCTATCGTTTAGCTGTACATTTGCCTGAAAGTCAGATGGTTTGCTTTACTCAAGGAAATGAAAGAACTGCATTATATCAAAGTGAAGACAGAGATACCACACTTACTGCGTAGTTTAAATTAAACTGTCAGGATACGCAGGCCAGACAATTTTTATACATAGAGATACCATATCACTATGTATTTGTAAATGGTCTATGGCGACAACGAAGAAGAGATACACATAAAATCATACCACGCATTTATACCGTCAGTCCAAGGGACATTGAACGTTTTAGTTTAAGATTACTTCTGCTACATGTTCCCGGTGCACAGAGTTATAAGCATTTAAGTACAGTGAATGACATAGTTTATGATACATTCCTATTAGCTTCAAGACATCAACATTTCATAGCTGATGATACAGAATGGGAAAGGTGTCTGGAAGAAGCAGCACTATGTCAAATGCCTAAGAAAATGAGACAACAATTTGCATTCATTTGTATATTTTGCAATGTACCTGATGCTTTCACTTTGTGGGAAACATTTAAATTAAACATGTCAGAAGATTTCTTGAAACGTTACAGAGAACCAATAGCTCTGTTAAAAACATTGATGGAAATCCAAGAAATATTGTTGGCTCGTGGATTAAATTGTGCAAGTTTTAATTTAGCTGTTTCAGGACTTATAGATGACATCAATTTTGATGATTATGACACTGACCTTCAAAAACAAAAAACCCAAGAAAAACTGGCAACTTTAAATATTTTACAGTTAGAAGCATTTCATGCCATCACAAATGCTACAGATGATGAAATGGTCAAAGACCGGTATTTCTATCTAGACGGACCAGGTGGATCAGGAAAAACTTATCTGTACAATTGTTTGATGAGTTATATTCGATCACAGGGTCAGATAGCAATGCCATTTGCAACAACTGGAATTGCTGCACTTTTGTTAGATGGTGGTAGAACTGTGCATAGTGGATTTAAGCTGCCAGTTTCCATTTTGGAAACATCAGTGTCAGATATTCGACTCAATTCCATACAAGCAAAACAATTTAAACTAACTAAACTAATTATCATAGATGAGGCAACAATGATGTCATGTCATGCATTGCAATGTATTGAAAGATTCTTAAAAGAAGTGATGGATAATAAGTTGCCATTTGGTGGAAAGGTGACGCTGTTAGGAGGTGATTTTAGGCAAATATTACCTGTTGTGCCACACGGAAATAGAACAGAGATCATTGAAACATGTATCAAGACCAGTAAACTGTGGCAAATATTTACACATCTCAAATTAGAATTAAATATGAGATCTGAAGGCCAAAATGAATTCAATGACTGGCTCATTAAAATCGGAGATGGAAAACATCCAGAAATACAGCATTTACCAAATGATACCATTGAAATTCCATCAGAAATGGTTTGCAATGAATCACTCATATCAGCCATATTTCTAAACACACTTAATAATGAGGATTACACAGACATTGCAAACAAAGTGATATTAACATCAAAAAATATCGATGCCTTGAATGTAAATAACGAAATTTTAAAATATATCAATGCACCACAAAAGAATTATTACAGTGCAGATTCAGTTCTGTCAGATGATAAAGACAGTGAATCGAATTTTAGTATCGAATGTATTAATTCGTTAACACCATCTGGAATGCCCCCACATATTTTACAATTGAAAAAAGGCGCAATTGTTATGTTATTGCGAAATATGAATCCAAAAAAAGGACTTTGTAATGGGACCCGATTAATTGTGCATGAGTTAAAAGATCATTTTATACATGCAGAAATTATAACTGGTACCCATAAAGGTGAACGAGTTTTTATACCAAGAATTAATTTAGCTCCAAGTGAGAGTGGTTTGCCCTTTGTCCTTCAACAGAGACAATTTCCAGTTATCATGGCATTTGCTATGACCATCAATAAATCCCAAGGACAAACTTTTAAGTCAGTTGGGATTTTTTTAAAGGAACCAGTTTTTGCACATGGACAATTCTATGTGGCTTTTTCAAGGTACACTAATCCAAAAGAAATTAAAGTGCATGTTGAAGAAAATGAAACTCAAGGTCATTTATTGGACGATGGATGTGTTTACACCAAAAACATTGTCTACTATGAGGTGTTGGAAAGATAGAGGACAATGGTTTCATTTTAATGCCAACATTTTATGGGACTCAATATGATTGCACAAAAACAATATTTCACATAAAACATCTAAAGAATGGACAAAAAAACATAGAGAACAGTGGTTTGACTTCCAGTACAAAATTAAAGTACTCTGGGACTCTTTAAATAGGGGATTACTATTTCACTTATGAAAATCTATGTGATGTTTGCAGAATGGACAAACTGGAAAAAAAAAAAAAAAAAACAACAGTAAAATATCCTTAAACAGATTTAAATGGGTTCAAAGTTTTATATTTACATGATTGGCCCCACAAAACAATTAACTGAATTTTTCAGGATTTACAAGAGTTAAATGTTATTGTTTGATGTTACAATTTTAGATGTTAAATATGTGTTTTTGAATTTTTACAAAAGTTTGCTAAATATATATGTGGTATAGTCAAATATGTATTGTTAGTATAAAGTTGAAGTATTTAATAATAATTGGAAATGTATTATTTAAAGACAAAGTATTGATTCAGGGAGAAATCCGATCGCCAGTTAATGGGGTCAGGAAGGAATTATTTTTTTTCCCTCTTTGATACAATTGGACAAGTTTCAATAGGGGGTTTTTATTGTTTGCCTTCCTCTGGATTCAATGCTAATTTAGTTTAACAAGAGTTTAACAAATATGTTACAAATGATAAAAAGCATGTTATTGTTAAAACAATTTACTTTCTCTAAGTTAATATAGTCCGCAGTTACTCAGTGATAAATATGTATTGAAAAGTGTTAGTATTGTTAACAAAATGTTGAACGAATGTTTCATATACAAGTTGCATGTTACAAAGTTTAATGTTTGTGAAATATAGGTTGAAAGTTAAAAAAATGAATGTTTTTATTTTTAGAAAAAAAAAGGGACAAATGTAGGTGACTCATTTTGTGTTGCAAACAAATTTCACAACATTTAATTTTTATTGACCGTCATTTTTTGATGGGCAAGTAGCTAGTTCCTATATATTTTAGGCCACATGAGCAAATTAGGCAATATACTACTGCTTTTGTACTGCAGTTAAAGAAGCCTTTGATTTTGATTTCTCTATTCAGTCTGTCATATATCATATTATCTGACTTCATATATTTACAAACTTTACATCGGCTGCAGGAATATGTTCCATCAGGTAATGAGCCTACAAGTTGTTTCTTTTTTTCAAAATGGCTGTTAGTAAGATAATCTGACAGATTTTTTTCGGTCGTCTCCATCCCATGAGAATTCTACTACAAGATTCTGAATCGTAGGTTCTGATCTAAGAACTGCAATGTGTTTGTTAAACATTGCATTTAATTGCTTCGACTGTTGTTTTTATGTACATATGAACCTAATAGGTTGAGATAAATTCATTATTTGTTTAGGATTTAAGAGTTGGTCTCTTGGCGTACTTAAGGCTCGGTAATAAGCCCTTTTCAAGATAGTATTAGAGTATCCTCTCAATTTTAGCCTATCTTTGAGTTCCAAGGCTTTCGTTTATTTTACAAATATACATATTATACCAAGGTACATATGGCATACATTAAGATTCAAATTGTTAGCTTAAAAACTTACACATAAATCATGCCCTAACTACCTATTAGGCGTAATAGGACGAGTCTTAGAGTGTTATAGCTGGATTTGACAATATCCCAACTCTTTATTTAATTTAATTCTCAACTTCTTATTCCCCTAACCGCTACTTTGTGTAGAGGAGCCAGACAGATAATTCACTTCTGTCCACATCTAACCTGCCAAACCATTATTAGATCAATATATCTACCTAGACCTTAATTGGCTTTGTGAAGTGGTAGATGTTTGAGAAGGACCTTAGTCTTTATTTTCGGCTTTATTATATTTATTGCTAGAGTGAGAAATTAAATAGGTCTCTATGTTTTTTTGTTTGTGGGATGGTGCGCACTATCATTATGTATGTTATTAGTGGCCGTTTGTTTCCTATATCCAACAGTGGTCAATTTACCATCTGAATCTTTTTTGATGGTAATATCTAAGAAGTTAATTTGTTCATCTCGTAGGTTAGTCTGAGATTGTGATTGTTGTTGTTCAATAAGGTGATAAATTCTTGAATCACAGATGTTATGTCAACAATTCATAATACAAGTCAAAGCAGATGAAAGTGTATTGTTACATGCATTTTGTTCAAGTAAGATTCCTGCCTGTGATATACAAAGAATAAAGTCAATGTTAACCCAAGAATCTAGCGTTTGTCTTTTTTTTTTTTTTTTTTTCCTATCGCTAAGATTTCCAACTGCGAATACACAATATTAGGCCATCTCCTCAATAGCCTTCAAACTTGCCCTCTCCCCTATTTCCCCGCTAGCTTTAGTTTCAATATTTTTTTATATCATACAATGATCCCATTTGAGATTGTAGCACCCCGATTGCTCAGTGTAACATACTAATACTCCTCTGCGAGTATCTCTCCTTAAATTTGTACCTATAGTTTAACTTTCTTGAATTTTATATTGCTTCTCTCGTTCCTTAAACTAATCTCTTGTTACATTGCCCACACCATGGCCCTTGTGTAAACCTTCCTATCTAACTAGATTTAGCAGTTTATAAAACAACAATGAGGAGAATTATATCCCATTAGTAGTTCTATAAGTTGGAGTACATTTAGAATCCTTTATGATATTGACGGTCTAGGGGAGAGAGGAGAAAACAAACAACTAAAAACTAAACAATTATCCATTCCAATTCTCGATGGCAGTCCACAGATTTTTTGACTAGTGCGTTCCTACCTGCCCCTGTTTCAGGGCATGATGCAGGCAGCCATCCAGCCCACATCAGGTATTCCCTTTGCTCCTCTGTCTCAACCAGTAAGGGCCATATTCCTGCTCGGATATATTTCCCGGTTGCCGATTTTGTCCCGTTCCTCTTCAAATACTGTCAATTGCGTGTGACGACCTTAACCAGTTTCCCCAAATTTCTAGAAATAGGGGGAGTGTATTGGCTAACGCATGTGAGCACCTATCCTGAATCATTATGTAATTTAACTTATTAATGACTTCTGTTATTCTCAGATTCGGTGACCTCCACTTCTGGGCTATATGACTCTTTATTGAGGTCATTTTGTATTGTATCCATTTGTTTTGGTTTCTTGATATTGACTTAATGCTTCGCCCTAGCAGGCAAGTTTCAATTGAGGGAACAATTGGGGTATGAAGAGTTTCTGATGCTAATTCTAACAAAGCTGACCATAGGGATCTAACCACCACACACTCCCACCATGTGTGTAAAAAGGTTCCAGAATAAGAGCATTGTCTAAAATATAACGGGGAATTCTGAGAATTAATTTTGATGCATTTTAACCGGTGTGTAATACGCTCTGTGCAGAATTTGAATTGATGTTTCCTGCAAACTATAGCTTAGTGGGCCTTTCATCAGAGTCAAGCATGTTGTTTCCCATGTTTGAGAGTCCCATTGGATGCCCAAGTCCTCTTCCCATTTTACCTTAAATGAAGGTTTATACTTAGTTGGGGGAGCATTTAAAAAATCGTATAACATGCTTAGCGTTCCTTTAGTTAAAGGTGCTTTTATACACATAGTGGACAACCAGCAAGCCTTAGGATAGCCCCACTTCCCAATCAGTGTTCCCTTAAAGGGATGTCAAATATGGTTCTAAACTGTTCAAAATGTATAATTTGGTCGTTGTCTACCCACGTCCCCAGTTTGTCCAACTTGTGTATCGCCCAACAGTTTCTTGAGGTCTCGCCCAAGTTGTCCCAAATCATGGGATGGGTAAGAGTGGGAGTTAGACCTGTTGTTTTATTCACCAAATTATGTTTCTTGTTAATCCTATTCCAAATGGAGAGTGAATGTCTAATAATGCGATTGGCATGCTTGGTGTAGTCTAGGGGCATATCAGGAGTCCAGATGATGGAGTCCCATCTATTGGGTTTGATTTGCTGATTCTCTATAAATACCCACAAGGGTTGGTGCTTAACTGAGGGTGTTTGAGGAATAAAGGACAGCTGGGCTGCATTGTAAAAAGATCTCAGGTTGGGGCACGCTAAGCCTCCTATTTGTCTGTCACTAAATAACAATGTTTGAGGGATACAGGGTCTTTTATTGTTCCAGATTAATCTCATCAAGTGTTTTTGAAACTTATTCAGGTTGTTTTGATTAATTGGGATCGGAGAGATCTAAATAAATATAAAACTTGCAGTAAAATGTTAATTTTTATACAGTTGATAAGACCTGTTCAAGACAAGGGGAATCTGCTCCACTTTTTTGTATCTAAAGTAAGTTTTTAACATTGGTGTGTAGTTGGCTTTGTACAATCCATCCAGGTCAGGGGTCAGATTTATTCCCAGGTAAATGATGTGGCTTGAGGGCCATGCAAATGGGAATTTGCATTTCAGTTGTTCCAATTCTTGGATAGACATTAGGGTCCCAAAAGCCTCAGTTTTATTAAGATTCACTTTAAGCCATGATATTAGGCCAAACTGGTATAGTGTCTCCATCAAGGCTGGCAAAGAGACTTCTGGTTCAGTAAGTGTGCATTTTATGTCGTCAGCAAAAAGACAACACTAACTTCCCCCCCCCCCCCCCCCCGAATCTGTGGTGACGACCGGATGGCCTGAGCTAGGGTGCGAAATGCGAAAAGCAATGGGGATAGGGGGCATCCCTGCCTCCTTCTTCTTTAAATGTTAATAATATTTTTGCCTTCTCCTTGTAATTTAACAGAGGCTTTTGGATTGTTATAAAGGGAGTTAAATATATTTATAAAGTTTCCCCCAATGCCCATCTTGTTCAGAACCCCCCTCAAGTATCCCCACTCTAGGGAGTCAAAAGCTTTTTCTAAGTCAAGTGCTAAAGTACATATAGGTTAATTTTGTGTTTTTGCTATGTGTAGCACATTCAGCACTCTTCTTATATTATCCCCCGCCTGTCTAAACAGTACAAAGCCAACCTGGTCCTTGTGAATTAATCCAGGGAGAAAACTGGAAAACCTAGCGGCCATAATCTTTGCTAATATTTTCAAATCTCTGTTTAGTAGAGAAATTGGTCTAAAATTTACCTAATCTCAGATTCTTAATTGTGTTGCTAATTTCTTCTAATGTGATATCTTTGTTTAATCATTCTAGGTCTTGGTCTGCAATTTTTGGTAGATCCAAATTGTTAAGAAAGTTTTGAATTTGTAAAGCCTTTGCTTCCGGTTTGGATGTGTATATTTTTTTATATAGATTTACAAAGGTTTCCTGAATTTTCGTCTGGCTTAACGTGACTTGACCTTCTATTGTTTTGATTAGATATATCTGATTTTGGGCTTGTTTAGATCTAAGTCTGCTGGCTAGCATTAGGGAAAATTTGTTCGCTTGACTAAAGAATTTATATTGTGTTTTTCTTAGGGCTTTTTCAGTCTTAATGTTCAGAAGGTTATCTATTTCTAGTCTTGTTTTGTCAATCTTTAGTTTAACTTCAGAGGAGAAACTAAATTGATTCTGTTTTTCTAATAAATATAACTCCCGCAGAAGAGTATTTTCTTTTAAGTGGTGGTTTCTTTTGTATGATGATACAAGTCTAATCATGGAGCCGCGAATATAAAGCCAGCCAATTTCTGTTTCAGGTATGTCGTTAAAGTCAAAATATTGAGTTATTTATTTTGAGATCTGTGATTGTATATCCAGGTTTGATATGAGGGATTCGTTAAGCCTCCATTTATATCTATTCTTCAAACCTGTTTCCAGGTCAATGTTAAGGCTTACCGCCGCGTCGTCCAACCACGTACAAGGTATAATCTGGGCTTTTTTGGAATGGTCGAATAGTCCAGAGTCAGTTAAAAGAACATCTATTTTGGAGTGTGTGCTATGTGTTGGGGGAAAAATAGTGTACTCCCTTTCATTTGGATGATACCCTCTCCAGGAATCGATTAAATTATTTTACTGGAGAAGCGTATTCATTCTTTTGAGTTTTTGTGCAAATCTCAAGTTTACTTTGTTCCCTAATCTGTCTATTGTTGGTTGAAAAGTTAGATTTATATCCGCTCCTAAAATTATTTTACCTGTGTTCATTAGTATTAGTGAGTTTAGGAGTCTAATTACCGTGTTGTGTGGGGAGGTCGTTGGGGCATAAACATTTAATAGGGAGATCCTTTTGTTTTGGACCATTCTGTTAAGTATGATATAATCTCCTTCTTTATCTACTATTTTTTGGTGAAGTAGGAAGGGGAACTCCTTATAGAGCAATATAGCTATATACGCCTTCTTGGTCTTTTGGTTTAGTGTATAGAAGTTAGGATGATCCTTATGCATAAATGTAGGCGTTTTATGGGAAGCAAAGTGTGTCTCTTGAAGGAATATTACCAAAGGCTTATGTGTCTTATAAAATATGAAAGCTTTCCTTCGCTTAAAAGGCGTATTAACCCCTTTGGCGTTATGAGTTAAAAAGTTAAAGGTTGTGTCAGTCATGTTTACCCTTTGTGTTATGTCTGGGAGTAATGCCGTAGTTACCCTCGCCTCATGGAAACCCCACGTGAGGTGGATGGCCAGCTTGCGTCGTCTTTGGGAACCTTGGAAAAGAAACTGAAATAACAAAACATTAATCTCAACCAAATAACATTCAAGGTTACATAACAAGTTCTCCTTACACTATACCTAGTGTATATTGGATCTGGAAGAGAGAATCCCCTACCTAGGCATTCTACCTTCCCCTAAGGGAGAACAGATTGCAACTCTATTCTGGATAGTTCCAGTGATTTCCTTGTTAGGGAAATCCAATAACCTACAATTAGAGAATAAAACATAAAGTAAGCAAAAAATTTTTTATTAAGAGTTAAAAGTAATAAGCGAAAATAACATTTCACGTTCCACTCCCTTTTTTGGGGAGACTCTATGCTCTTAACATATATTGCTAGCTGGAACTGCCTGGCAAGTTTTAAAAATCTGCATGTTTTTTTTTGTTTTTTTTTGGAACATACTGGTTAGCCTATCCATACACATAATCTTATCTTCAGTGCCTAATGCTGAATTTTAATTACTTCTGGATAACAATAGACTTCCTATCCTGTCTTTCGAAACAGTTCAATTGAGCTTCTCTTTAAATAGTAGTCCCACATTTTCCTCTTGGTACAGTTTGTTTGAGGGATTCAACAGTAAGAAATCTTCCAATGGACTCTGGAGGTCTATCAGCGGGTCTTAGAATTAGTCGCCAGCTCCGTTTGCTTCGAGGTGTGGGAGTCTTGCTGAAGCTGAGACCTTTTAGGCCTTTTGTCTTTTGGCACCTCCATCCAGACTTGAGCGGGTCTAGGTGTTTGACTCGTCTCAGGACAGGTTTCCTTTGCACCGCCCTGATACAAATGAAGCTGAGTGAGAGTTTCATGGCCTTCTTCCGGCGAGTGTATTTTATACAGAGAACTGTTGACGTGAAAATTCAGGACAAAGGAGAAGCCCCACCTGTAGGCTATTTTGTTTTTGATAATTACCAGTAAAACAGGTTTCATTGCCCTTCTCTTCTCAAGAGTTAGCGGTGATAAGTCCATATACATTTGTATCTCCGAGCCATCCGGGCCTTTCACCGTTGAGATTCGCCTGGTTCCTAAAAGAATTAGGTCTCTCGTGCTCTGACGCAAAAATCTCACAATTACGTCCTTGGGCCTGTCTATTGAGTTTGCTGAGCCCAGAGCCCTGTGAGCTCTTTCAATCTCCCAGCTTCCAACCGGGGAATCCGGGAGTATGGAGTGCACCGTCGAGGAAATATATTGTTTCAAATCAGTAATTTGACCACGAATTCCCCTGAACCTTAAATTATTCCTCCGTGACCTGTTCTCAAGGTCTTCATATTTACTCTCTAAGTCTGCCTTTTTAGCTGTATTCCTTGACACATCCTTCCTGACTCTGTCTTGGGCCTCCGCTAGGTTGTCAGCAGCTTCCTCTAAAGCCTGAGTCTTTTGCCCTATCTCATGCATTTCTTGTCTAAGATCATCTACAGCCTTGGTAATATAAGTCTTAAGAAAGTCTCTCAAACTTGGCCAAAGACCTCTCAGAGACCTCCAGTTGTTGACAAGAGGGGCTTGGAATGTCCTCTGACTCTGACATTTCAGATTGGTCGGTGCCAGGAGGCCTGGTGGGGGGGCTGTTTTGCATCCAAGGATTTGAATAGCTCTTCAATGTTTCTACTCTGGACATTTCTCTTGTTTTTCCCCATTTTTGAGAGCAGATAGGCTGTTGTAGTTTAAATGTAGGTATGCTGAGACGTAGTTGTATCTGCGTTGTTAGTGCGTATTTTACCTCTGTCTTTTTTTTTTGCTTAGGTCTGTGGCTTTCTCAGGTTCATAGCATACTCTGAAGATAGTATGTAGTTCTTAGCTTTGTTCCATATAGGCTATAGTGCTGAGTCTCCCCATCTAGGGATGTTTAGATAGGCCTGACCATTAAAATATAAGTGTGCCCAAGGCTGATAATCCTTCACTTAACATTTTATTGTTACAGAGTTGTGGCTGGGCCTTGTGATGTATGGGGCCTTTCCTAGATGTTGGTACTGCCACCCCTCTCTGCGGTTACTGAATGGTGGGTAGTGTCCATATAGATTAATTAATTCACTGTGCAGCTCTGTATAGATGCATGTCTCAAGTTGATTCCTATTACGATTTTCTTATGGAGTCAAATGGGTTCCACTTGATTGCACAGTCCTTACATGAGCTCTGTTCTCTTTAACTTGTAGATTTGTCAACTTGTCAGTTTCAAATTGAATAAACATTTTACTTCCACTCCTGGTAGCAACGTGATTGGCAAATGTATTTTCCAGTTCTACAGAATTTTGATAATTTCATGGGGACCCATTTGTATGCCAGCCCTTAGTGAACATTTTGTTCTGAGGGGGCATTGCTGATTGCTGTACCCTGAGCTGTCTCAGGAAAAAAAATATATATCTTATGGAGGGTGGGGCTGCTCTCAGCGGAGTCCTGGATCTTGGCCCCAGGTGAACTTACCAACAGACTTACAGAGTATAACAAAACTTTTAGATCTGAGCTAAATGTGGGGTCATGCTAATCAACAGTCTCCATGGTAACCAAATAGGAAGCAATTTATTTCCCTTGCAATTGCCTAACCTATATTTTTGGAACAGAGAAGTTGGGCATTAGGGAAATAAAATAGAATAGAATATGTCAGGAAGGCAAACAGTTTCTATTCCTTGTAAATTCCTAGACCATTTTTTGAAACATAAGAATGGGAGGTGGGGGAAATCCTCTTGAAGCCTAGCCCATCTTTTTTGAAACAGAAAAGTGGGGGTTGGGAAGAGGTATAGCGTGAGCTTTTACAGAGACCGCCCCATAAGGCCTTGTAGACTGTAGGAAAGGTACTCAGGCACGGACAAAGTAACTGACCATGACAGTAGGTCAGTTTAAGGTTCCCAGATGTTTCCCTTTAGGGTGTGTTGAAAAGTGGAGTACCTTAGTAGGGAAGTGGAGTAGTTCGATAATGGTCCAGACTGGTTAAATTATCTAGGCATTGACCCCAATATCACATCATTATGAGAAATGGTTAGAGTTTGGATCCTTTGATTATATTGTGGTGTTTACTGTGCTTGCAATGTAATTGGAAATAAGATGGGTTCACCTGTGTAAAACCACAGAGAAGAGGAGCTGAGTAGACAGCACCCCGTTATTCAGGTCAGCTGTTAGACTCACCAGATGATAGGGCATTGTGATTTAGTTCTATAAATTATAATTTGGATTTGGGGAAAGGACGTGTAAGAGTTATTCTTTGAATATTACTCTACTTGTCTTTGTTTTGATAAATGGTTAGTTTCATCTAGAGCTGACCTTGATGGGAACATTGAGAGCAAAATAATGTATGATGTAATTTTCCCTGATTAAGAAATTGCAGCATTAGTTTCGAAATGTATTTCTTACAAGTCCATATTTGTAAGCTTCGAAGAGGTATACATATGTTGCAGCAGAAAATCCTGGATTGTCATTTTGTTGTTAGGCATTATACAATGAATAGATCATTTTAGCTTCTGCTTCTGGAAAGCTGTTGTAAAATTATTTATGTATAGACACAGAACTGAACAGCACAGATATGTTTCAAGGTAGGAAAAAAAATAGAGGATTGAACAGCATAAGTTATACTGGTGTCTTAAGGTGGTTGTTAATTAGATGTTTATTGTGCAATCAGTGAAGTAGCTGGTATATCTCCCCACTTGTGTTTATTAGGATATTAACTGCTTCATTCTGCAGAAGAAATAATCTGTATCTCTGGGTAATTAGGGTCAATGAATGATTTTTAGGAGGTAATTGTAAGTGATTACAAAGGTTAGAGTGGGTATGTTTTATGTGGACATTTGTAATTAGTACAGAAAGCGACAGAGGCTAATTTGCCCTAATGAAGGTAGTTCTGAAGAAAGCAACCAGCAAGTTATTTAAAGGACTTTTTGCACTCATTTAGACACTATAAAAAGAGATGTGATTTAAGGAACCCAAGAGATTTAATTGTTGATGAATGAGAAATCTGAAACATAAGATCTTTACCTGGAATTATAAATAAACAAGAACTAAGAAAAGCTGATGTCTTGCTAAATCCTATCTTATTTATCTGTAAAATAAGACAAAGTGTTTCCTTATTGTTTCTAAAGGAAAAAGTAGAGTCTTACTTTAAATATGGCTCATTATTTACAAGTAAAATTATATGTGGAAAATGTCCTCTATTAGGTAGTTTCCAGACCATCTTGTCTTATTTTTGTAATATTTGTCTGACTGTTCCATGTTCCAGAAACAGACCAGATACAAGGAGGGTGTGATGTCCAGCGGGAGCCACGGACTATTGGACTATTGGGTCCTAGATTAACATTGAATATTGATATTCTTTCTTCCTTCTCTCCCCTGACACTGTGTTCCCAGCCTGGACACTTGAACTTTGACAGCTACATTATTATTGTGAGACATGTTGTGTGGGTAAGCCATGTTGTTAGTGGAGGGAAACCACAATATGGGGTTAATCAAAATCATTGTATTTCTTTGCTTGGTTGTAGGGAATCCAGTACATTGAGCGCCAGGGGACATGGACACTTAGGTGTGAATGGGTAAGCAAGCTGGGATTAACCATTACTGTTCTAAATAACACAAGGAACATGCATCTAAAAGTACTGGGGTTTATGGAGGGTTGCATCCACCAGCAGACAGAGTGTCTCGACTCATGATCTGATCGGACACCCCCTGGAAAGCCTGGATCAAAGGGCCAATTAGCTTTATTGTTCAGTTAGGCTGCAGGACCAACTGGATAATTGGGGGGGGGGGGGGAGGTAACATCCCTTGATGGACAGGTCTCCTCACATTGTCAGGGTGGAGGCATGGTGGGGATTGGTGGAGCTGTTGGTGATTGATAATGATTTGACTGTGTTCTGCATAAATATGCTGTACCACCATCAATAAACTAGTTGTCAGTTTGGACTACATAATTTGTGTGCATGTTTCATTCTGAGGGAATAATAATCCTTACTATTGGGATCATTACTTCAGAACCTACATTGGCTTTATTGGTTCCTGTGATCTACTGGGCACTTTGGTGAATGTAAGCTGGGTTGGTTCTGTACCTGCTTTCAGGGATATATGCAACGAACCAGACGGTCCTACTTGGTAAGTACTTGTCATGATCCCCCTGAGAACCAGCCCCTTTAGACTCTCATGATCTGCGCAGAATGGATTAAGGTTTTTAAACCAGGCCATTCCTCTGGCCTATTAATGGCTTGAGGGTGGTAACAATATCTGGGTTCTTATTTATGCAGTTGTGGAATGGGGAAATTATACCTTGTCTGAGCCACTGGCGTAGGGACTGGACTGTCTTACATTTTGAGGATAAAAGAATACCACCATTATTTACATTATTTGTTGTCCATTGTCACTTATTATTTACGATTGTTTTCATACACGATCACTTATAGTATACTCCTCTAATGTTAGGGGTTAAATCATGTTCCTGTTAAAATTAAATATTTCTTTAAGTTGGTAAAAATGCGTTATCAAGTCAAACTTGGCTAGGTCACTGTGAAACTTTTTCTCATGGGTATGAAAGTTGGAATGAAACATTGTAAGGTCTTTCTGAAATGTACGCATTTCTTCAATGTTCCATTGTTCCTTCAAGTCTATTATCACACAGGTGTAAGATTAGCTTGCCATAGTAGTCTAGTCTCCCAGAAATAATTTGGCACGTAATTATGTCGAGGTCATAACATTTTAATACAACTAGAGCGCTCCCATGTGGTAAGAACCACACATTCACATTATTTTTTAAATGTATTATTAATATATTCCTATACATAAAGAGTGGAGTGTCTAATCCAATCGCATAAAGAGGGATTTCTTCTGTGAGAAGGGATTCTCCAGTGACAGGTGTTATCCGGAAATTCCATACATAGGTAATGTATAACATTTTATTAACTATTTTGTTTGCAGTCGAGTTACACTTATAGCCATATATACCACAATCCTTCTGTTAACCTTTCTGGTAGTGGTCACAAACCCAGACAAATTAGCATATATATTCCGGACTGTAGATGTTAATCAATATTTTAATCTGTGCCCATATCCCCTAAACAGACTGATTGACTTCATTCAATAATGTAACTGTTTAGCTATGCTACAAAGATCAATTATTAAAACCTCTACACCACAGACCATATTTAGCTATATACAACATATATAATCTTGGATTACACATCAACAAAACTGTCTTACATTGCCATTGATTGAATTGACCAACTTGCTAAGTTAAATTAAATGTAATTAATTCTAATGTAAGATCAACATCCAAATAACACCTTGCCAACACCTAAATACAAAGGTTAATTAGCTTGCAACCTCACATACAACACAATCAACTCTTTCTTTGTACTTACTGCTATATAAAGTATCATTCCATATGTTAATGCTTTCATAGAGTAATAGGTTATATTGCTAATTATTAATATCATATATATATCACATATAGACAGCTGATTGAGTTTATGCATATCATTTCTGTATTGCACTAACCAAATATATAGACAGATTGTAACTAAACTTTATAAGATCATATATACCGTTTATATACTCCTATATTGAACTAACCATACATAGATTGTATTAAAATCAATTGTTAATCTATATTTGATAAGCTTGTATACATTGCTTATTGATTGATAGATTGATCTAACCAAATATAAAGTGTTTTAAGACTAATTATTATCCAATCATCCAAAGAGATTGTAATACACGTCATATTGATTGTATTGGGATCTAACTAAATATCAAAGCTTATGAGTGTAAACACTTCTAACTGTTTATCCTTGATATTTACTGTTATACCAATAAAAGCTAATTCTGCACACAGCGAATACTTGTCGATAACTTGATCTTTAAACTTAATCAATCTATACACTGTAATATTTTAAGAAACTATATTAATCTATACAGTGTCATATTTACGTCAGATCAGTTGCACTGACAGGACTCAGTAGTTTTTCATAGTTATTTAATATGTTTTTATGTTATGTTGATTCCCCATGTATGTTTACCTCATGGTGTTAGATGCTGTTTCCATTCTCCCTGCATCACAGTTTATATTCAAACCTAAAGTTTCACTTCTAGTCCGACTTGATAAAGGGATGTATCAGATATCACTGTCTCTGACTGGATGAATATGCATATGGAACACGATTTCTAGAAGATATATGTGTCGAAATGCTCAGAGAAGATAAGAGCTGCCCTGGTTCTATACATCTAGTGAAGTGGATGTTAATAGGTTATGATGCCTTGGTAAAGTGACCAAAAAGAATCTGAAAGATCTGCTGAGTAGGTTTGGCCATAACAGCCTTATCAATCCCAACTGAAGAAGGCAGGTCGGCTTAGCTCTTATCAAGCCCAACAGAAGTAGTAGGTCATCACAGAGGGTCACAATGAAACAGGGACAGGGGATGGTATGGTGGAATTTGGGTTCCCCTTAACATACCATTTTTTCGCTCCATAAGACGCACCTTTTTCCCCCTCAAAAGTGAGGGAAATGTCTGTGCGTCTTATGGAGCGAATATGTGTGCCCTGGACCCGAGTGCAGGGGCGGATCTTGAGGGGACCCAGTGCTGCCAAATTTGCCTGGGCATCCTCAGCACACCATTCCTTCTCCTCCTTCTCCTCCTCCTCCTTATCCTTCTTATCATATATTTCATCTGTTGCATGTCCATTTTCAGTATCTTGTTTGGTTGCTAGGTCAGCTATTCTGTTTCATTTTCTGATCAGGGAGTCATCCTTTTGATGTGCCCTGTCGTGGACTATTGCTTTCTCTTTTGGGGCCCATACTGCTTCAAGTAGACTTAGTATTTTTCAGAGACTAATTGGAATGCTTGTATTTTCCAACCGTCTTCTCTCCTTCCAAGAGCGCTATGGGCATGAAGAACTCCATATAGATTGTGACTTGTAGTCCTGTTGCCATCTGTAAGGCTCTTATCAGGGTAATGAGTTCTTCCTTTAAGACTGATGTACTCACAGGGAGAGGTCTAGATTCCACAACTTCCTGAAGTCATCACTGCATATCCAGCTTTCCTTTTTTGACAAAGACAAAGTAAAATCTACTTCTGGGTTGGCTAGGGGCTGGCCCTTCAGGTCAGGGTGACTTGATTATACCTGATGCATGGTGATCAAACAATCATGTTCCAGTGGGGTTTCATCTAGAGTTGGTAGTAGCATAGCTGGATTTAAAGTGGTACACACCTTGACCTTAACTTGGGGGGTTTCACTTAGCATCAGTTGATACTTGGTCAACTTCTCATTGGTGTGATAATTTCATTTGTGCTTCAGCAGGGTGAGGATATAGTGTTCCAGGAACACTGGTCTTTACATAGTGGGGCGATTCTTGAATCCTTGAGGTAACACTGACGAAAAAAGCTGTGTCCTTTCTCTGGTATCTGGGTTTTGCCGATCAAATGTGGAACATCTTTTGCTTCTCCTCTTTTGGCAGAATACAAAAGAAAGAGTCTTTTAAATCCAATGCAGTTAACCATTTGATGTCAGATAACTGCTTTGTCTGCCTTTTCCTTTGCCCCCATAGTGTGCCCCCCTGATTACCGTATTTTTTGCTCCTAACCATAGTTTTTAGAGGAGGAACAAGAAAAAAATATTATGTATCAAATCTTCCTCCTTGCTCCTCCTCCCCTTTTCTTCCTCCTCCCTCCTTACCCCCTTATCCTCCTCCTCCTTCTTATCTTCTTCCCTCCTTCCCCTCCTCCTTCCCCCTTATCCTCCTCCCTCCTTCCACCCTTATCCTCCTCCTTCCTCCTTCCCCCTTATCCTCCTACTCCTCCTTAACCTCCTCCCTCCTTTCCCTCATCCTTCCTGGTCTCGCTCACAGCCAGAAGACACGCTGCAGTGGATAGATCAACATCCGATTGTGGATCATAGTAAGGAGAGAGGGGAAAGGGGATAGAGAGGTGATTGGACAAGGGGGAAAGAGAGGTGGAGGAGGAGGATAAGGGGGGTAGGAGGGAGGAGGTGGATAAGGAGGAAGGAGGAGGGGGAGGATTCCCAGTATCCTCCTGGAGTCAATGCATCCACTATACTCTAATGAAGAAAAGTGCATGGTCACAGTGAAAGAAGCATCTTACAAGAAAACTGATAAGTTACTTCCATGGAAAATGTGCTAATAACAGAACACTTGGCGCCCACAGATCTAGAAGACTTACATGTATCTTTTCATATGGGCATAGGAGCCTTAATTGAACTTTCTATGAGAAATCTGATAACCTAATATGTCAAGAGAAATATAGAAAAATGTGTTACCTTTGAAAAGAACAATGCCAAAGTAAACCAGAGAAAACAACCTGGAGAACAAAGAAAGGGGATCCCCCTTTTTGACTTTTGAGAAGTGGACTTTAAAGAGAAACCAAAGTGCAATAGAAACCGAAACCTCCTGGTCCTCGTTGATAACTTTTCAGGATGGATAGAGGCATATCCCTGCAAAACAGAGAAGGCCAGAGAAGTGGTGAAGCATATGTTACTGGATATCATCCCTCAATATGGTCCACCCATGGGAATTGGAAATGATAATGGACCGGCCTTCATTACAGAAGTGGTCAAGAAAACAGCAACAGTCTTCGACATTGAATGGAAGCTACACACTGATTGGCATCTGCAGTCTAGTGGGAAGGTGGAAAGAATTACCTGCACCATGAAGACTCATCTGGGTATGATATATCAAGAGACATAAATAGATAGAGAAAGGCAGAAATAGAGAGATATATTGCTGCTTTTCCTGTGCCATATCTATATGGCCCCAGTTAACCAATATAGCTGTCTACCTTTGAGCTTGTGTACAGTAGAACCACACCTATCCAAAGCATTTTTTTGTAGGCATAGATCAGATAGGATGTTTGAATCATGTGAAGCATGTGCAGGCTCTGTCACGTGTTTTCTTTACTCTCCACAGATGGATGATGAAGAGAGTGGCCATATAACTGATAAAACCAGTGCATGATATTACCTGGTGATGAGCTGTGGAAAGATCAACTGTTCAGGCCCCAATCAGATGAATTGTTTTGGATGGATAAAAATAATCCCTTTGTATAATATCTGTTCCTGTCCACATCATCCGTCTGTTGGCCATGTGTGCACACAGAGACAAGAATTTACACAGACCCAAAAGTTCTGGTATAAAACTTCTTGTATTCTTCCCAATGAACGAACCCCCCCAAATACAACATAGGAACTTAAATAATATAGGTTGATCAGATAAAACAATCACACGGCTCATTGTTAGACAGTGAGTGAGTTATTGATTGGTCGACAAGTTAGGAAGGGTCCTTCCATATTTGGTCTCGGATGTTGATGTCATTATGGTCAGGTTATGTGAAGCTTCTGATTGGCTCTGGAAGGTGGCAGGGCTCATATCCTTATTTGGTCACGGATATAAATGTCATCTTAGGACTCCCAGGATATGACTCAGTAGCCATCTTAGGACTCTCAGGATACAGCTCAGTAGCCATCTTAGGACTCTCAGGATAAATATTAAAAGTAATTAGTGCCTTATCTTATGATATATTGTAAGGAAAGGAGTGCAGCATGGACATAATATACATTTTCATGAATTTCGTCCACAACAGTCCCCCCTAAAATGTTATATTATGTTACATACTACACTTATATTCTATTCTTGTAGATATGACAGGTTAGATGTATTATAGCTTCCTCTTCTAGAGAGTACTACATAAAATGTCTGTGTATAAAGTCATATAAACAGCATATAAATAGTAACAGTCCCCCCTAGAGACTATGTGTACAACTGTCCCTGTGGATGAGATGTATGAATGTAAGAAACATTCTGCACCGATGAACGCCCGTTCTTCTTTGTACATTAGAGTTGCCATGGTATGTCCATGACCCCTCTTGCCACTGTCATAGGCAAGTCAGACTGACCCCTTGTTTCAGGAACATGTGGGACAAGGGGTTTATGTAGAACTTTCATTTCTAGACACAATGGACTGTAACGCTCTATGCGACTCCTCATAGTCATCTTCATAAATTTCTTGGTGCACAAAGGTTGGTGTGACTCCAGCAACTGACTTCTTTGAATATGTGTTCGGACACAGGGGATAATACAACAGGTAACAAATGCAAGAATTATCAGTATTGAAAGAAAGACAATTCCAACCTGTGACAATACCTTCTGCCAGTTATTCATCCACCCAAACCATTTATCCCAATAGTCTGTGGTTCCAGAACTCTCCTTCAATTTTTGTGCCAAGTTGTTTAGTTCTTTAATGGCTAAAGTAATTTTACCGTTTGGACCCGTATTATCAGGTATGTTGGTGGAGCATTGTGTCGGGGAGCATTTTACACTCCCCTTTTTTTAGCAAGGATCATGTCTAGTGCCATTCTATTTTGGAAGGCCATGTGTGATGTGGCCTTCAATTGTTCTGCAACTTCTTGCAGAGCATCTCTTGTGTAATCCACAAACCTTTGTTGGTTATAATATATATAATTGATCCAAGCAACATTTTTATTTTTATTTGGAGTTATAATAGGGAAAAGTGATTCAAATCCTGCTGCAACCTGATTTCTAGCTTTAAACTCATCAGGCACCCCCCTTGGGACTCCAATAGAGTCTATGTACACATGGGGGTCAAAGCTACCTTGTGTGGAAGAGACCTTTCTTTTGTGTCTAGATGTTGTCAGTAGGGTGTGTGGTGAGGTATCAGCTTGGATGGGCACTATGTGCAATGGCATTATGACTTTTGCCAGGATACACTCTCCATACCAGATACCCTCTAGCCTTGATCTGAGCTTCATGTCCCCACATATCCAATATATGTCTCCCAATATTTGTGTCTGCTCTGTAAACTGTGAAGCCAATACAATATATAATGCAGAACTCTTGCTTAAACCTCTTTTGGTTTCTCCCTTGAGGTGTACTCCTTGTATAGCATGTGTAATTACCTGAGTATATGGTTATACCTTCACCTGGATGTAGATTGTCAGTTATAATGGGATACCTGTTCTCCCATTGTTCACAATTTAGATCTTTTAGTCTGGGTAGTTTTATAAAGACTTAAGAAACACTTTTCTTCCTTCATAGTTACCATAAGTGGAACAGTGCCTAGGTGAGGTCTGGCACTTGCACAAACATAACAATTAGTCTTATTATGTGACTCTACGTTATATTTCATCCATTTCAGCCATAAGTTGAGGTCTGTGAACCCAGTTTCATTTGCTACGGTTTCTTTGTACGTAGGTTCACTGATATCAGTCATTTGGGGTAATGCCTGAGTGTGTTGTACTTGCATTAGTCCTTTTGATATGAGTGGTGCATTTAGATCTCTGAGCATAAATTTACCAATCCGTCCTTTTGCTTCTCCTCTAACCCAGCCACCCATTATGTATGTACCTGCGTCTGTGGGTCTGGGGTTCTTGATAGTCAGAGTAAGTTGCATGTTAGCTCCAGTCTTGCCATTTGGCGAGCATTTGCCTGGCTTTATTAGAGTCATACGTTCAAGTAAAGGGCTTCCACTAAAATCTGTTCTATCTAAGGCACTCTGTGGTCTGAAGCCCCAAGCTGTCCCAGTGTTCCATCCTACAGCTTCCCAATGACTACAATTTTTTTCCCCAAGTCTGGTCTGTAACACATATGTACATAGATGTGCTGGGAGTGTCTTCGTACAAGTTACATTGTTGAGTCACGCTTAGCTGTTGGCAACATACAACATGACAATAATCAAAGGAGAATGTGATCATATGTGTTTTAGATGAATTGTACCAAAATGTAATACCATCTTTCTTCTCACTAATGAATGCAGAAGGTTCTACTTTAGTTAAGAACAGACAGAAAAGGATATGTGTTATGATCATCATGATGTTGGCTGCTATGGGTCTGGTGCTGAAACTTTTTTGCAATGAGATGCGTGGATCCAAGTAGGCCGTACTTCAAGTTTAACTGACGGTGCAGCAATTAGAAGAACTTGAAAGGGACCATCATATCTGGATTCCAAAGGATTCTTTCTCACAAATCTCTTGACCAGGACCCAATCTCCAGGAAGTAGTTGATGAGTACCAGTGTCTACTTCCGGGTCTGGAATAGAAGAAAACACTCGTGCGTGTATTTTAGTCACTGCTTGAGATAAAGCAATCACATAATCAACAAATACATCAGATTTAAATTTCAATTGCTGAGGATAATAACACCCTAATCTAGGAGCAGACCCAAATAGGATCTCGTGAGGGGACAGAGAAAACTTCCCTCCAGGGGTGTACCCCAAGCTTAACAGTGCTATAGGGAGACTTTCTGGCCATGAGATACCAGTTTCTTGTGCTATTTGAGCTACTGGTTTTAACTTCACCATAACTGGTGAAACCCTAAGGTGTCCAACTTTGTTACAATTAAAAACACTTTCTTGTTCTTGTTGGCTCTGTCTCCTCCTGCTCAGAAGACACCATAATGTGTGTAGTCTCCTTATTACCTTGTGAGGACTCAAGCCCTTTTACTACTAATAACAAAGTCTCTAATGGCAACACCTTGTATTCAGGGCGAGATGTTAATAAATCTTTCCTGATGGATTCTCTCAATCCCTCCACAAAGGCTGCTCCCAGCATCTGAGACTTGTGTCTGGAATGATATATTACCACTGACTGTTTTATCCTGTGTAATATCTGACAAATTATTAGCCTGATCTGCTATTTCATCCGTAGCGCATGCTATTAATAACTCACAGAATTCTATATCAGCGTTGCAGACAGGCGTGCAGGAGTTAACTACAGAAGCGGAGACAAGCAGGGGGAGTCGCTCACAGAGAATCTAAAAATAACAGTTTATGAGACAGAAATTGTCTCGGAGTAACTTTCTTAAAACATCCTAAAGTAACGTTGCGTTTACTTTTTCTTTCGTATACTTCTTGTTCCATAGTAAAGCTTAATGAAACATTGAATGTCTCCTATATCTTCCTTTTAATAAGGGTTAATTATTGCCAAGGAGTAGTTGATACAGGGCACTGATTCCAGCAGAGGTAGTATAGTAGGTGCTGTTTACCTTTAAGATGGGGTATAGGGGGGTGTATCCAGTGGGTGCGGTGGGCATCGTCATCGTTTAAAAGGGGTTGGTCATAAAGTTATAGTCAACTCCCACTTTTCTAAGTTGGGAGCCATGACAGGGCGGTGTTTCCCTGTTTTTGTTCCACAAACCACTATCTTGTAGCAACCTTTGGTTCCCACCCAGAACCAGCCATCATTCTTCTGCCTGCAACCTCCCTTCTTCTCATTTTCCCTCAATGATACAGACAGACATATTTTCACATAAAAACTAACACACACACACAGAAGGTGGGAGTAGAAAGGGGAGTGGTCTGCTATGCTAATGTGAGGAGTGGCCAAACCCCTAACATGTCTTCTCAAAATGCAAACCAGTCACCTCCCTTTCCAAAGAGTACAGTTACAAACATACACAGAAACTTCAGACAAAATATTTCAAAAGAATACACACATATACATACATATATATATATATATATATATATATATATACATACAAGCACACAGAAATATGCAAACTGTTACATGCAATGCATTCAAACAAAATAATCTCCCATTGCATTGTAGATCTTATGGAGATTTCTTTCTTGGTTCAATAATCCGAAAACCCAACACACCTGTCTAAGGTGTGTTCATTGACACCCCTGATGATTGTTACATTGTTGTGTTTGTTACATAACCAATTCTCAGTCTGCGTCATATATATACTGTACTCTTAGGGGTACGTCTAGAATCCTAAGGTACTGTTTCCTTTGAGATACCTATTCGAGGTGCGGTCTCAAAGTCTAACTCCGTGTATATATCTTGAACTATTTACTTTTTAAATCAATCTCCTCCCGGGACACACCTACTTTTACACAAACATTACTTCACGTACGGTAATCAAAATCTAACAACATCATAAAAACATGAATAGAAACATGACAGCTATTTCACTTACTGTACAAACTCATACGACCTTAAGCATTGGCATAGAAAGAATTCTCTCAACTAAGATACGTCCTTAAGAGAATTAACGAGATGGAAGGGGTGAGGAATTTCTTTTCATAGCTTGTGTGTGCTCTGACCTTGATGTTACACAGCTGCAGAGAAATTCACAAGTACAGGGAGAGAAATTCTAAGCTACATTTCTCATTAAAATATGCATCACAATCAACAATAACAGACCACAGTAATATTTAAACAATTTCTGCAGAAAATGTCTGACTCTTATGATATTTTTAATCCAGGGTCTCCCACCGTTGTGTGCTAAAATTGACGCCTTCAGAGATATTGTGGCACAATGAATCCGTCCCTGAAGTCTGCATCCCACATACATGCCTTTACACCTTAGTGTGTGATAGATATCTCCCGGGGTTATCACGCTACCATCATGACCCCCAAAGATACTCGGCTATCCAACATGCATAGACCCCCCCTAGGAATTGTCAAATGACACCGATCCCCAGAGTACATATATATGCATGTCTATACGTACGGCTCCTCCAGGGCTATAGTGTTATCCGGACACTACCCAATCCGTCCCTGGAGTCTGCCGCACGCACACATGTATGTCCTGGACCACAATATCTAAGAAATCACAATCACTTGACCCACACTCTTAACAGTCATACACAGGTAACAGATATTATTCAGTACAGATATTTCTATAAGGTAGACCCTGGGCAAGCAATTTATCTGTACTTTTGGTGCCTTCAGTAGCAGCCCAAGACAAAGTGGCAGAACTATAGCAGCATTATTCATATATATGCAAGGTTTTAAAACATTAAACCTTACCATATATTAGAGTTGAGTTGATCAGGCTCCTTTATGCCACCATAGACCGTCCCAAAGTCTTCCTTTGTCTGCTATCTGTTGGTCACAACCCAGGGTCCCACGTTGGAGCGCCAATTGTTTTGGATGGATAGAAAATAATCCCATTGTATAATATCTGTTCCTGTCCAAATCATCCGTCTGTTGGCCATGTGTGCACACAGAGACAAGAATTTACACAAACCCAAAAGTTCTGGTATAAAACTTCTTGTATTCTTCCCAATGAACGAACCCCCCCAAATACAACATAGGAACTTATATAATATAAGTTGATCAGATATAACAATCATACGACTCATTGTTAGACAGTGAGTGAGTTATTGATTGGTTGACAAGGTAGGTAGGGTCCTTCCATATTTGGTCTCGGATGTTGATGTCATTATGGTCAGGTTATGTAAAGCTTCTGATTGGCTCTGGAAGGTGGCGGGGCTCATATCCTTATTTGGTCACGGATATAAATGTCATCTTAGGACTCCCAGGATATGACTCAGTAGCCATCTTAGGACTCTCAGGATTAAGCTCAGTAGCCATCTTAGGACTCTCGGGATACAGCTCAGTAGCCATCTTAGGACTCTCAGGATAAATAATAAAAGTAATTAGTGCCTTATCTTATGATATATTGTAAGGAAAGGAATGCAGCATGGACATAATATACATTTTCATGAATTTCGTCCACAACAGAAAGATCAACTGTTCAGGCCCCAATCAGATGATCATAACCTCCTCTGCAGTTGTCAAAGTAAACAGAGAGGCTGACTGGTTTCACCACACCAGACCTAAAAGTTTTTGGGAAGTGAGTCCACAAGATGATTCTCTAAAGCTCAAGATTATCAGAAGAGAGGTGAAAGAAAATACATTGACTATGAAGGAATCTGTGTTTATCATTGCCACCCTGTTTTGCATCATACAATTGATCTTGGGAGGATGGGATAGGAATACCAATTCTCTAATCTTAAAAAAGATTAGAGAATTGAAAAAACCTCTTGGAGGGATTTCTAAATCTCCAAAAAAGAGGAGCAATTATGGCATATGAAATAAAGTTATATCTGCAAAGTGTTAAAACTTCAGAACCTTATTAGCTCAAATTACATTATTTTAGTCTAAAGGAGAAGAGAACATTACGATATGTCCTTTGATTAAGTTTGCAACTGTGTAACTGTGTAAAAAACGCCAAACTATCACAAACAAAAATATTACGGATAAAAACTGCTAAGGCCTAATTACAGTGAGCGAAAATTAAATAAAAAAGACCTTTGAATATATACTCTACTAAATCTATAAAAAAAAATCACATAGCTAAGAACTGGAACCCCCCCCCCCCCAAACTTAAGGGAAGTTATCCTTAAAATTATTATATAATGATCAATTAATATTTGGACCCCTTGGATTAAATCCTCACACAGTATTGCGATATAGTAAAATGTTTCTGACCCTCTGTTATGGTTTATGGCGGGATGCTGAGGCCGGAGGGACCTGGACAGTAAAAAAATGTAGCTGACCCAAGAAAAGCCTGGTGGGTACGTCTGTCAGACTTAAATTCCCTTCCACCCAGGTTCCCCCTGGTTGTACCACATTTTGCTTTAATGACTTTAATCAAACGCTTCCTATAATTCAATATTAGCCTTTCACATTGCTGTGTAATAATTTTGCGCCACTCTTTCTGCAGAACTAATTAAGAAACACTGATACATTTTCCAGAATGAACTGCTTTTTTCAGGTCCTATCACAGCATCTCTATTAGATGTAGGTCTGGACATTGACGTGGTCACTCAAAAATTTAAATTTTGCTTATTTTTCAGCCATTCTGGTGTAGCCTTGCATTTATGTTTTAAATCTTTGTCTTGCTGCATGACCCCACTACACTTCAGTTTCAGTTCACGGAGTGATGTCCGGACATTGTCATTAAAGGGCCATTTTGCTCACTGCAAGGGCTACTCATGTTGTGAAAGAGCACAAGATTACATGTTAAAATTATCTATTTTTTTTTTTTATTACACTAACAACAAATAAAAAATCGAAAGTTTTAGGTCTCTGTTAACATACAAGTCTTTCCTGCCTACTGTCTGTAATAAAAGGTAGTGGTGTCCAGCATACGCTGTGGCGATTCTCTATGTGGAAGGCAGTGATTAACAGCAGCTTGGACTCAGTTTACACTGCACTGACCAGTTAACCCATAGCTGTTTTGTTTTAGGTGAGTCCAGTATACCATGCCTGCACAGATAAATGTGTTAGGGTTTAATTGTTTTTGCTGTTGTCATCACTGCACAGAGCTTCAGGAGTGCAGAGCTCTTTTTTGCATTGCTCAAACTCCAGAGAGGCAAGAGAGGAGAACCCTGAATTTTCTGTCATAATAAAAAATAAACAAAATTTGTTCCCTTCATCATGGAAATATAAGTAGTCTTACCATAGACTTGAATGGGGGTGCACCCCTGCAACTTGATTGACTGCAGTAATGCTAAAGCATTTGGGCAGTCTATTACACATGTAAGCACAGATTTGTTTTGATTTCTCAGTGAAAATGCAGGTATTTCAAAAATTGTAGGAAATTAAGATTGGGTATTTATGTATTTATTTATTTTTTATTTAATTGTTTTGTTATTTATTAACAAATATGTTACAAATGTGGTTATAATAGTTCAGACACTAGTGATTGTGCACTTTATTTATTGATGCACTTTATTATTTTAAAATATTGGTGTTTGACTTAGATATTGTTTGTTTAATTAAACCGGAAATATATATGATATTACTATTACACCTTTTCATTGATGCACTTCAATTATTAATTTTTATGGTGATTTAGATATGTATTGTTATGAGATGATGCCCTTTGCAATCAATTTTGATATTTATGTGATTTCATTGGTGCACTATATTTGTAAGTGATGACATTTTGCTATTTTTATATTTTAATATATGTCAATAAAGTATTGCTTTTTATGAATATAATGGCTCTGATTCAGGTTTTCCATGTGATGCTGTTTCTCTGACATGGGACTATTTAGTGCAATCAGTGTCCTTTTTCTGTAATATGTGGTGTATCTATACACTTACCATCAGCAGTGGCATTTTCCTGATACCCGGCGAAATGGTTTATGCTTAATATTTATTTATTTATATGGGATTTTTGGGGGGGTAAGAGGGTTAATCAACCTATATGTCTAATTATACTCCTATTTTTTCTGTGATTTAAAAAATTCTAAAAGTATTTCAACATGTTTTTTGGAGATTTTCACTCTTGAATTAAGTGGGCCTTTATGAATTGTCTGATATAGTGCAGTATTCATGGTTCTTTCAATTAAAGCAAGGTGTACAGAACATGAGGTAGTAAAGCATGCCCTCACATCATACACCAAAGTACCCACAAAGATATACTGTAAATAAAAATTAACTTTTATTGTGCCAATCACTAAAATAGTTGTGGATCTACAAATTTTGGGGGCATTTGCTGTGTTGGTCACGCTTTGCGGCCCTCACGAAGCGAGGCAAGCCATTGAAGCACACAACAGCAAAGCCTGTGGGACTTAGGCTGCAATGAGCGGCAAAGGGCGCTCATTGCAGGCGCTCATCACCAGTGGCGCATGACTTAGGCTGCGATGAGTGCCGCTGGCACTTATCGTGAGCCCCGGAGGACTTAGGACCGAAGCAAGTAAAATGCCCAAACCACGCAACTGGAGAGACCACCAAAAAAACATAATTATGCCTCAAATACACTAAAACACTCACACACAGCACAGGGGGAGAGCCAGGGAGCCTGTGAGTGAGGTTGCAAGTTGATATGAGACATATTTGCCGTTTTTTCAGGATCGAAAATCACCTAATCAAGAAAAAAAAATTGGGGGCGAAAAAATTTAAACAAGTTCAAAACTAGCCCAAAGCCAGTAAAAATTAACGCAAGCCAGTAACACTTAATCCAAGGCAAAAAAAATTAACCCAAGGCAGTAACACTTACACCAAGGCACTAACACTTAATCCAAGGCAGGAACACTCATGGCTAGGCCCCTAAACTACACGGGGGAGAGAGGCTCACGATGAGCACCAAAGGTGCTCAGAGGGCCCATTGCCTTGCATTGTGTGGCAAACAGCATTGCCAGGCTTACAATTTTACTCCTGTCATTTTTGACGGGCAATTTCCTAGTATAAAATAATGAAAAGCTAAGCATATTATTTATTTGAGTTATAGGAGCATCTCAATTGAAATGTCAAATCACAGGACTATATGGCCAGCTGAGTTTAAGTTCCAGAAAGGGCCCTTTTTTATTTTTTTGTGCATATATGATATTTATTGTTTGTACACCAATAATATAACAGATTTTTATGCTATTACTTCAGAGGACACAGTAGTGATTGCAAATACATACACTGGAGATTTTAACTGTTTATCTTTCCAATCCACAAAGATTAAACAGCAGGTTCACAGTCTTCACCAAGATTGATTTATTAAAATTCATTTATTACAGCAGAATTGTTATCAAATTATTATTGTCTCTCCTAGACTTTGTTTACTAGTAAAGCATAATCACTATGACATCATTTTACATGTGTAGATTTTGTATGGCAATTATGTAATCTTCACTTGAGCTTAGAGAACACAAAAAAAAAGTTTCCTGTGTAAGTAAAATATTGACTAACATGTCAAGGAAGAGGTTAATTGTTATTACACCACTGCAAGTCTGCAACAGATTTCACAACATTATATACAGATTTCCCTTCAGCAAAAAAAAAGGATATTAAAGATCCTGAAAACACATGGGTTGTTTTTTTAATAGCAGTCAGCTTTAGAAGTTCAATTTGTAATTGGCCGTCTGAATGGTGCCATGCAAAATCCTGGGGAGAGTATTGAAGAAAACAAAAGGGGGAAATGATTTAATTTATAAGAAAAAAATTAGCATAGCGGGGTTCCGAGTTTAATTTTACATACACACAGAAAGACTATAGTGCATGATATACAGCATTTTTTTACTCTGAAATAACCATCTCCTTTGTTCCAAAGAGTCCATATTCATACCTTATGAATCCTTATAAGTAAGAAACACGACGAGGCAAAAATAACATTTTCAACCAGGGCTCTCAAAGCATCACTAAACTACAGTTCATGAAAAACTGCCGGTGTTTGTGGTTTATGTAGCAAACTAACAACATTAGTAGCTATGCACTGTAAGACACAAAAGAAATACACATTTGGAGAAGAATCTCAGCTTAAGTATAGGATATTCTATCTTCTCTTTGATTCATCATTTCCTGATAACTTGAGCATGAAGAGTTTATTTTTATTTATTTATCCATCAGTGGAGAGGGAGTTGGGGTTGGAGAGGTGAAGAGGATTTGACATTAAAGGCATATATAAGTGTCACAATCCTGGGGTGAGGGGAACCAGTTTCACCTCCACACCCTCCACCCCCTGAGTGGTGGTGGGTATTATTTATGCCAGGAATCAGCTCAGAAATACAGGACCAGGAATATATATAGAACCCTTTAGAGAGATCTACCGTATATACTCGAGTATAAGCCAACCCGAGTATAAGCCGAGGCACCTATTTTACCACAAAATACTGGGTAAAATGAATGAATCAAGTATAAGCCGAGGGTGGGAAATGTGCTGCCCCCTGTGTCCTTCTTGTGCCCTCTGTACCCCCCTTTCTCTCCGTGTCTCTTCTCCCCTCTCCCTTCCCTGTGTCTCTTCTCCCCTCTCCCTTCCCTGTGTCTCTTCCAACCTCTCCCTTCCCTGTGTCTCTTCCCCCCTCCCTTATCACACTCCTCAACCCCACTCCTCATCCTCAACCCCACTCCTCATCCTCAACCTCCCTCCTCATCCTCAACCTCCCTCCTCATCCTCAACCTCCCTCCTCAACCTCCCTCCTCAACCTCCCTCCTCAACCTCCCTCCTCATCCTCAACCTCCCTCCTCATCCTCATCCCCCTCCTCAACCTCCCTGCTCATCCTCCCTCCTCAACCCCCCTCCTCAACCCCCCATCCTCATCCTCTCTCCTC
The DNA here is from genome assembly GCA_027410445.1 of Discoglossus pictus. Classification (NCBI taxonomy): domain Eukaryota; kingdom Metazoa; phylum Chordata; class Amphibia; order Anura; family Alytidae; genus Discoglossus; species Discoglossus pictus. The sequence goes on along the minus strand of CM050164.1, from coordinate 222,595,718 downwards.
AACCCCCTATCCCCAACCCCCCTCCTAAACCCCTCCTCCTCATCCTCAACCTCCCTCCTCATCCTCAACCTCCCTCCTCATCCTCAACCTCCCTCCTCAACCCCTCCATCCTCAACCCCTTCCTCAACCTCCCTCCTCAACCCCCCTATCCTCAAACCCCTCCTCAAGCCCCCCATCCTCATCCTCCCTCTTCAACCCCCCATCCTCATCCTCAACCCCCTCCTCAACCTCAACCCTTCTCAACCTCAACCCCCCTCAACCCCAACCCCCCCCCCCTCAACCCCCCTCCTCAACCCCCCATCCTCAACCCCTGCATCCTCATCCTCTCGCCTCAACCCCCCATCCTCAACCCCCCTCCTCAACCCCTCCTCCTCATCCTCAACCTCTCTCCTCATCCTCAACCTCCTTCCTCATCCTCAACCTCCCTCCTCATCCTCCATCCTCATCCTCAACCTCCCTCCTCAACCCCCTCCTCAACCTCCCTCCTCAACCCCCCATCCTCAACCCCCTCCTCAACCTTCCTCCTCAACCCCCTCCTCAACCCCCCCATCCTCATCCTCAACCCCCATCCTCAACCTCCCTCCTACACTTCAACCCCCCTCAACCCCCCTCCTCAACCCCAACCCACACCCTCAACCTCAATCCCCCTCAACCCCAACCCCCCTCCTCAACCCCCCTCCTCAACCTAAACCCCCTTCAACCCCCCTCCTCCGCCTAAACCCCCCTAAATAACTCCCCCCCTCTCCCCTCACTTACCTGCTCCGGCCTCCGCTCCTTGGTCCAGCTCGCATGTGACGTCACATGCGCGCCGGCGCCGGGTCAAGGAGCGGAGGCCGGAGCACCAGCAGGTAAGTGAGGGGAGAGAGGAGAGGTATTTAGGGGGGTTTCGGTGGAGGAGGAGGGTTGAGGGGGGTTTAGGTTGAGGAGGGAGGAGGAAAAGAAACACGGGGGGGTAGAGAGACACACGGGGGATTAGAGACACACGGGGGGTGAGAGACACACGGTGGGGGGTTAGAGACACACGGGGGGTTAGAGACACACGGGGGGTTAGAGACACACGGGGGCGGGGTTAGAGAGACACGGGGGTTAGAGAGACACGGGCGGAGAGTGACTCGAGTATAAGCCGAGGGGGCCCTTTTTTGCCTTAAAAAAAGGGCTGAAAAACTCGTCTTATACTCGAGTATATACGGTAATAGGAACAGAGCAGGCAAACACCAGGCTTGGCAAAATAATACATATAACAGATACACGTTTTTATGTATCAACCAGCATAACAAACTTTAATAACTAACTCTTCATGGCAGTTAAATATTACATTACTACATTCTAACTCAGTTAACTCTTCATGAGCTAACCACAACTGAACATGCAACATAGAATCTAAACACATAGAAACATGTTAACAACTCACTTATACAATACTATATACCATCACATTATTAACTATCCAGAACATCACATATTAACTATTGCCAGCATTACCAACCTGACACTGTATTTATGCACATAAGCAATACTTTGCTAACAATACTATATAGCATTACATATTATTAACTATTAATAACATCACATATTACGATATAATATGCATTGACCCCAAGAGTCTGGTTTTCACAAGAAGTTTCCTGGGTTTTAAATGTTCCCTAACAAACAGCCACTGATTAGCAGAAAAATATGCATTATATTGAAAAGTTCAGTCTACTTACAGATTTAAGTGCAGCTGACTGAAATCCTGACCACAGTCCCAGACTGTTTACATCACCAAAATGTACTAGCCTATAGCAGCACAGCATTCTAGTATGGATTTTAAACTGCCTGTTACTCACTAAACAGGTGTGCAGTTCAATGTGCCTGCAGTATCCAATTACATGCTTGGTCGTCGTTGCAACACAAACGCTGACCTCGGCAAGGAGCGAGAGAGAGAGAAATAAAAGAAAAGGCAGCAGATACACAGAAAAGACTACCAGCAGAAGTGGTAATCACCCAGTTGTGCTCAGCTGCTATTTAGTTTGCTCTGCCAAACAGAGAGAGTAAGAGAAATGGACAGAATGTAATCAGCTGAAGTGGTATTCAAGTGTGGATGTGCTGCAGAGAAAGACTCTTATGTGAAAATACATAGTACCTTTTCATGTGGTTATGTGACAGACTACAAAGCCCATGCAGCTTTGCAGCAGAGACATGATCCCCATACTTTGCTACAGATGTTGCAGCTGCCTCTGCTTGCTCCTGATTGGCCAAAACAAATTATGAAGTTTACGCCAATTTAGCCAGAATTTGGAGGGGGTGTTTACTCTAAAATTCAACTTAATGTGGCTAATAGGTCCCTATTAAATTCCAGCAGTTACAGAGAGATTAAATTGAACAAGCCCGCAACTATATGGCTGAAAGCCAAAACCGCTTATCCATGTAACTGTAAGTAGCATTTCAGGGCATGATCATGATCAATTAAGCAAGCCCATAACTAATTATTTAGACAGCCAATAGTAAATGAGACTGTCATCATGACTTCAGTAAAACATGGAGGTTAAAGGTCAATCAATTAGGGTTTAGAGGTTTGATATGCGATCAGACTTGCAATCCAGAAATGTTGAAATATAAAAATCAATAAATCTACTAGTGCATGTGGGTTCCATGATATGTGTTAACCCATTGATTGCCAGGATTAATATAACACAGAAAAAAAAGTTCTGCAGATTTGCGAGCTTGAGATTGTTGTGCAATTAATTCTAATGTCTTACATAGCTTTCCCCATATTTTAAAGTGCTATATTGATTTTTTACTTGCTTTTATAGTGTTACGAACAGGTGTTTTTAGTCTGTAACCCGCAGATCGATTGCAGGTAGATAAAAGAAGCCAACTGAATAGCAGTAATAGCAGCGGGCTACATTATGAGCTACAGCAACTACAACTGGGACAGTTTAATAGGGGCCTTATTGTTTTTGATTGCACCTTTAAAGGATCAAATGACATTTTAAGGTTATTAGAACAATTTCACCAAATCATAACATGATATATTATGCTATTCAGAGGCAATGTCTGTATTCCCAGACACATGTCCATCCACATTTCTGTTTCCTCGAAACTCCAGAATATATATCTTAGGGTCCCTTAAAGGACAACTGAATTTTTATATTTATATTTTCCCTATGACTTGAGTTTCATATTTTCATAGTTATTTTGAAGAGCAAAACTTAATAATGGGTAAATGTTTGTAGAAATTTCCTAAGTTGGTGGTCCAATTTAACTTTAAAATACATGAAATATATTCTTTAAAACAAATACGACCTAGAATACAATTTTTTTCATTCATTTAAAAGAGCATGTTTTAAACATTACAAAAGTATTTTTGGGGGGCTTGAAAAAAAATATTAAGAAAAACCTGTTTAAACTTCATTGAAGCTAGCATGAAATGCAGAGAGCATATTTTAGTCTATAGATCTCATTGGCTATCAGAGCCCCCAACAGCAGTTAAACGTCTGAATACATTTTGTGCTCTGAGACCTTTATTTGAAAAAAGAAAACACACAGTGACACATCATCAAATACCCCCTTTATGATGCAACAAAGGAAAAATATATTTGTCCCTTTAAAAGCAAAATGTCTGCTGGGTTGCCAATAAGGCTTTGGTTCTTCAAATCAAACTTGCACCTCAAAAAAAGAGCAATATTGTATTCATTGTATAGCAGTTAAAGCCATTGATAATTCTGCCTTCAGGATAAACCTCACATAATGCTCTGGGCTATATTTCATGGCTCCCGTAAGAACTCTTGGAAAGGTAATTCGTAGCTACAAGAGTTATGAAAAGCTAATTTATAGAGATATTCTATGGCTCCTGTAAAAGAGAATCCCGTAAAACTTACTGACTCACACCCAGGGGTGGGGGTTTGCCCTGAGCTCTAATGTGTGCTCACAGTCTGACTAAACTATACCCGCAGGAGACTCTGATTCTGACTCTTGGTATTCTCCATAGCAATGCTGCAGAATGGTTCCCATTAACTAATATGTATAGTACTACACTAGGCCTAACACCCTCCCAGATCTCTGTCTATCTAGATAAACCCCTTGTCATGGCAGGGAATGGGTTAAATAATAATGCAAAAATAATGCAGGAGGTTCCTGACACTTCCAAATATAACTCTCTCCCCCCTATGAGCTGGGTATCTCGGAATTCCTCCCTCAATATCGGGTCCTCCATCCCCTACCTTTTGTGCTGTGGGTTGGTTGTGACATCTAAATGTAACCCCTATACCCAGGAGGTTCTTATGGTTCCCAATCGTACCTTGCATTAACCCATATAAATTAGGGTCCTTCACCAAATAGTTCAGGAAGAATCTAAATAGGCTTGAAAAAATAAATGTTAATAATGCACCAGATCCTGGTGAGATGCATTCAAGGTTACGGAAGGAACTATGTAGCCAAACCATTATATGTAATTTTTCAAGCTTGTTTAAGGGCTCATTATCAAATGTGATACCTTTATTTAAGCAAATAGCAAATCCAGGGAACTGTAGATTTTTAAGCCTCACATCTGTAGTGGAGAAGCTCATAGAAAGGTTGCTAAGGGATAGTATACAAGAATATATACATGAAAACAAGGTGATGAGTCAACACTGATGTATGAGGGATATGGCAATCTGGCTTCCGGCCCTAAAAGTCCACAGGCATAGCGCTCATAAAAGTCACTAATGACTTGCTGACAGCCAAATCAAAGTGTCACTTCTCTGTTCTAATTCTTCTTAATTTCTCTGCTGCCTTTGATACAGTTTTTTTTTTTCTTGCCTTTGATACAGTTGAACACTATTATCTTCTCCAAATTCTTCATTCTTCACTCCCTTGGCTCAAATCTTATCTAGAAAATCTAGTGTCTCCTTCTCTGTCACTTCCTTCTTTGTCACTTCCTCTGACTGTTGGTGTACCCCAAGGTTCAGTCCTAGGCACCCTACCGTTACCCATCTATATCTCTTCCCATGGTACCTTAATACAATCTTTTGAATTTCAGTATCATCTATATGAAAATGACACTAAAATCCCCCTTTCTTCTAGCACATGTTGCCATCTGCCTTTCAAGCATATCCCTCGCTTTTAACAGTGCCATCATCACTCCCATCTCTCATTCCTTTTGTTTTGTCATTCTGTTGGACCCTGCCCTCTCTTTCATTGTTCACATCATACACCAAATCATGTAATTTTCACCTAAAACAATCTCCAAAATATGTCACTATCTTACACAAGACGCAACTAAAATATGAATCCATTCTCTTATCATATCTCACTTCGGCTACTGCAACACGCTCTTTGCTGGTCTCCCCATCACCAGTCTGTCTCCAATCCATGAATATAGGGTGCTATGGGGATCCACAGGAAAACCAATGGTGATTGTTGTTTAGTCGTTCAGTCATGTCCGACTCTCATCTCCCTGTGGACCTCAGCATGCCAGGAGCATCTATCAGCCATTGCCCACTGAACTCCATCAAGCTCATGTTCTTTGCTTCAATGACCTCATCTACCGCATGGTTATAGTAAAGTATAGGGACCCCATGGTGCTAGGGTTAATTTTAGGTGCTATGGGGGTCCATGGAGACCCCCTTGGTTATAGTTTAGAATACAATGGGGTTCTTTTGTGACTCTTGTTGTATAGGGTTTAATATTAGGATACAATGGGGGTCCATTAGGACCCTCATTGTACAGGGTTAATTTTAGGTGCCATGGGTGTCCAAAAGAACCCACATGGTAATACTTTAGGTTATCATGCTGGCCATGGGATACACCATGGTAACAGGTTTTAAGTTATGTGTCAAGGGTTTCCATAGAGGCCTCCATGGTTATCGATAGAGGCCACACAATGGTCCCTAGGCACCCCCATGGCGTTAATGGATGGGACCCCTTTATATCTTTTTTTGAGGCGCAGGTTTGATATGAAGAACTAAAGTGCTATTGGAATTCCAGCAGAAGTTTTGCTTTTAAGCATTAAGTAATTTTGTTTATCTTTTGTTTTGAAAAGATATCTTAAAATTAAATTGGACCACAACATGAATAAGTAATATTTCAAATATGCACATTTTGCATTGATTGGCCATTACTAATTTAGGATATATGATAAATTATTGAATGAATAAGCAATTTTTTTTTCTATAGGTGTAGGCTGTATTTGTGATCTGCATTTTAAGTAGGGCATGTCATAGTAAACTAATAAGATTTCCATTGTAAATGTGAAGGTGCAGTTATAAAAAGATTGGAAATCACTTTGCTGGTGTGTGGATTTCTCATTGTCCTTATATCTCATATTAACAATTATCACTAAATTGTTTATTATTTTGACACTATGGGGCACAGATGTCATAAATTTGATAAAACTTTGCTATTTCAGAAATTTTAAATATATTAATGGGAAGAAGACTAGGAAAGAATATACTGGAAACCTAAAATGTAAAACAGGTCAACTGTTAAATGGCGACCAGGAAAAGGAAGACCAGCTAAATAATTTTCTTCTGTATGCACAGGGATGTACCGATGGGACTGTACTACCTTCTCCAAATCATTGGTTAAATGAGGAAATAATCCAAAAGAGGCTTTAAAAAATAAATGTTAATAATGCCCCAGGTCCTGTTTAATATAAATCCAAGGGTACCAAGGGAATAGCCAATCCGTTACTGTATATCTCATGTTTCCAGACTCACTCTCCACAGACTCTGTACCATATGACAGAAGAAAAACAGACATGATACCTTTATATATGAAGGAAGCAAGACCAAATCTATGGAAATATAGAAATGTAAAAATCACCTCTCTAGTGGAGAAGCTCTTAGAAAGGCTTTTAAGTATTAATATACAGCGATATATCAATGAGAACAAGATCAAGATATTAAGTAGTCTACATGGATGTATAGGATATGTCATGTCAAACAAATCTAATAAGATTTTGTAAGGGATAAGTAGGATCTTGACCAAGGAAACTCAGCTGATGAAGTCTATTTGGATTTTGCAAAGGCTTTTTGTAGGGTGCCACACGGGAGGCTATGGTACAAAGAAGGAGATACAAATAAAAAGATGCACATGGCTTGAGAAATGGCTAAAAGACAGGAAACAAAGGATTATTGTAAGTATAACATACTCAGATTGGACTAAAGTGGCAAGCAGGGTTCCTCAGGCTTCAGTATTAGGTCCTCTCCTTTTTACATTTTTAGTAATGATTAGAAGTAGGACTGGAAAGTATTGTCTCCAATTTTGTTTTAATCCATTGAGCAATTTAATTCAATCAGAAAATGATGCACATTCACTTGAAATAGACTTAAATAAAAGGTAAATGGCAGATGTTATTAAAAGGCATACTTAAGTTTCCTGGATTATGAGTGCATCTGATAGAGGGGAATCAGTAGTGTATGAAAACATTTAAACACTTACCTTGAAGTTAGCAAAATGTCTTGTAATTTCTGACAGTTGAAAACCAGGGTTAACACCCTCTCCAAACCCATGCTAAATTAGCATAAGATTCAAAAATAGTTTTGACCAGTCAGGAGGAAGCAGAGACTGAAACATTTGTATTACAATCTGGGGTTGCTGTCTGTGCTGCAAAACAGCCTGGGATGTGTACTCTGGCATGTTATAAAGTGCTATGTATTTCCAAATAATAGTCTATCTGTTTAGCACATTATAATACATATTTTTCTACTAATCAATGGCTGTTTTTTTAGGAAACATTTGAAACCCAAGAAACTTCTATGTACCTTTAACACAAATAAATGTAAAGTTATGCACATGGGAAGGGAAAATAAGCATGCAACCTATAATATAAATGGAACAAATTTACTAGTAGGAGGTAGAAAGGGATTGATATTTAGGAGTGCTTGTACATAACTACCCATGCAACAGTGCTCAATACTAGCAGCATCTGCAAAGGCAAGTAAATATTACTACGTATTAAGAGAGGTATCAAACTGAAGCAAACATAATTCGACTACTATACAAATCCCTAGTATGCCCTAATTTGGAATATGGAGTTCAATTTTGGGCACCACTTAAAAAAACACATTGTAGAACTGAAAAATGTACAGAGAAGATAAACAACTTTTTGATCCCACTCCCACTCCTCTTTGCAGATCCTCTCCAAGTCATTAAGGTTGTGAGGTTGATGTTTGGCAACTCGAACCTTCAGCTCCGTCCACAGATTTTCCGTGGGATTAAGGTCTGGAGACTGGCTAGGCCACTCCAGGACCTTAATGTGCTTCTTCTTGAGCCACTTCTTTGTTGCCTTGGCTGTGTGTTTTGGGTCATTGTCATGCTGGAATACCTATCCACAACCCATTTTCAATGCCCTGGCTGAGGGAAGGAGTTTCTCCATCGTCCATCGTCCCTTTGATGCAGTGCAGTTGTCCTGTCCCCTTAGCAGAAAAACACCCTCAAAGCATAATGTTTTTACCTCCATGTTTGACGGTGTTATTGGGGTCATAGGCAGCATTCCTCCTCCTCCAAACACGGCGAGTTGAGTCAATGCCAAAGAGCTTGATTTTGGCCTAAACACTTTCACCCAGTTCTCCTCTGAATCATGATCTATTCAAGTGCTTTCTTGAGCAGGGGGACCTTGTGGACGCTGCAGGATTTCAGTGCTTCACGGCATAGTGGGCTACCAATTGTTTTCTTGGTAACTATGCTCCAAGCTGCCTTGAGATCATTAACAAGATCCTCCAGTGTAGTTCTGGGCTGATTCCTCACCGTTCTCATGATCACTGAAACTCCACAAGGTGAGATCTTGCATGGAGCACCAGACTGAGGGAGACTGACAGTTATTTTGTGTTTCTACCATTTCCGAATGATCACACCAACTGTTGTCACCTTATCGCCCATCTGCTTGTCGATGTTCTTGTAGCCCATTCCAGCCTTGTTTAGGTCTACAATCTTGTCCCTGACATCATTGGACAGCTCTTTGGTCGTGGCCATAGTGGAGAGTTTGGAATCTGATTGATTGCTTCTGTGGACAGGTGTCTATTAATCTCAGCTTGTTACCTGTATAAAAAGACATCTGGGAGCCAGAAATCTTGCTGATTGATAGGGGATCAAATACTTTTTTCACTCATTGACCTGCAAATCAATTTATAACTTTTTTGACATGTGTTTTTCTTGTTTGTTTTTTTTTTTTAATTCTGTCTCTCACTGTTAAAATACACCTACCATTAAACTTATAGACTGATCATTTCTTTGTCAGTAAGTAAAAATTAGCATACATTAAGAGGGCTATAGAACTAGGGAAACAAATATAATACTGTCACTATATAAATCTTTAGTACAGCCTCATTTGGTCCAGTTTTTGCCTCATTCTTGAACTTGTTTCATAGCCTCTGTATTTTTATGTTTCACACAGTAGTTTAAATCTCCAAGGTAGAGGATGCTAAGGGGTTGATTATATTAGACCCACTGAGATTCCTGTTAGGTGCTCAATAGACTTGCTACTAAACTTTACCAATAAGCGAAATACATTTTATAAGGGGGCTCATGATAAGAAATAGCAGGCAGTTTGTCGCAACGACAACATATAGGTCAACAACATACTCTATGTTCAATAATTTAGCCAATAAGGAATGTTAAATAGGTAATAGCAAGTGTGACGCTCACAATTAATAATGAGATAAAAACACAATAAGAGTCTTGTTCTACCAATTTGAACTGTTATTCTCACCATTTCCATTGAGAAAATCTTACCTGTCAATATGAATAATTATGTTAAGTAGACGATTTTTTTTTGATTTTTTTTACCAGTGCTCTGCTGGCAGTAATGTGATTGACCCCTTTTATAAAGACATCTATTGAATCTATGATGCATTTTAGGTGGGTGTCACCTCCATCATGGGTTAAACAGGAACTGAGAGAGAACAGGAGGGAGTTACCCATTTTCCAGTTTCAGTTAGTCTGAAAAACATGAAAGTAATCAGATTGTTTTGAACAAAACAAACCTCCCCACAACTTCTAAATATCACACCCAGCTGCTGATTTATTTGGTGACTTTTTTACCTTTCTAAAGTCCTTTCTTCTGCAATACTGACTCCTCATTTTTACTACATGATATTTATTTCAGAGGTAATAACATAGGGAATACAGTTTCAGAAAAGAATAAATATGAGTTTTGAGTTATGGATAAAGAAATGGTATTTAAACTGAGATTACTATGAATATGATGTACATTTATGCCAAAAGATAACTGTTTTGCGTTTGGGTTAGAGAATAGACTATGAGACCAAAATATAAGGGAAGTTCAAATATTGATTTTACAACTTGAAGGAAAAGAGCAGACCTTGTAAGATAAGAGGTTCTTATCTGCCCCAAGCTCGATTACATACATTTTAATGCTGGAGTGAATTTACTAAGCATCTTAAATGCATCTATGCATGGTTTCCTATAGGGACAATAGTCATTCTCACCTTATCTCAGCTCTTCTCACTTAATCTCATGAGAAAATGCATGATATCATATATTTTTATATGTATATAGAAATTTGTCTGCAGGCATTACATATGTAAACAGCAAAAAAAAACGGGATTGCAGCATTCTGTAATTAAAGAGACACACTAGCATTCTCATCAGATTAAAATAACGTGTAAATATTTTTAGAAAGCAAAACTAAACCCAATATTTCATTTTTTCAACTTTGTTATGCAATTATTCATGATGTAGGCTTTCTTAGTGTTGTCTTGCTTGCTGCTACCTGTTCATTTCTCAGGAGGGTATGTCCATGTAAAGTAACAAGGTTCCCTTTAGACCTGCTAAGAGCACTGACCGTTGTAATTGTCAGATTGCAGTTGTGCAGATACAAATTTTCATTGCCTTCAAAGTTTCTTCACATCTCAGGAAACTGATCTGCTGAAAACAAAATAACAGATTACACAGCAGCATAAATGTATTTAAAAAGTAATAAAGTAGAAGTTGTGTTATTTTCTTTTACATTCTAACATGTTATCTGTTTTCAAGTGTAGTTGGCCAAAAGAGTACATTTTAAAAATATGTTCACAGCGATCCTTTCACTGAAAATATACATGCTGAGGGGATACTTGGAGTACCCCCAGTGGCAGGGCTTTCATCTGCCATGCTGGCAATCTCTTTTGCCATTTGTTACGTCTAACCCGTTACTTTGAAGGAGAAAAATGTAAATCGCATGAGATGCAGTTTTGCAGGTTATCTCTGGCTATTGCACTCGTTTATACACTCACAATCCCTTGCAAGTTACTAGTATTCTTTTAAAAGTCTGTGATATTATATAGTGTGACTGCTACTCTGTACAATATGTAAGTAAATTATAGAGATATAAACTCTTAATATGTGCACAGTCCCCCATACAGACATATATTCTGTAGAATTGACACGTCAAGCTTCTACCTTTCTCTTAGACAGGATATATATACTTTTTTTGGAGTGAGTGGAGAATATTATATTGCTATCCATTCCATTAACTTGTGTTTGTGGGATATAGAGTTTAAAGAGTGATTTAGTTAAAAAAAAAATAATGGGGCTGACACCAAATCAGTGATTTCTGTGAATGGGTAAAGTAAGTGTTACATTTTCACCTCTTTCACAGCAGCTGGGCTGAGGTTTTTGTGCAATTCTACATTGTGTGCAATGTGGTTCCACGTTGGGTTAGGAGCCACCAAACGTAGACTTGAGGTCTGCTGTGCAATGGGTAGGACACATAAGAGGTGCAGAAACTGGAAACCAAACTTCAAGTTTGTTTCCACAAAAAAGTCTAATTGTACCTATCAAACAATTTACATTGCTGAGTGGAAATCTATTTATGACATTGTTAAAGTACAGTTTCAATTTACATATTAACAGCAGAAAGTCCCAATTACTATTAAGGTAAAATAATCTAATTAAAGGACCATCGTAGTTCAAAAAAAAAAACCTTTGTAGATTATGTAACAAACTAACATTAGCAGCTGTGTAAACCATCGACGTAACAACATTTTTGTGAAATTCTGAATTTTTTAAGAATCTGTGTATGAATACAGGAATCCATATTTTTTATTTTCCAGAGAGCTGTCTCATGAGAGTGTTTTTTTTGTATCTCTCAGTGGAAGGAGGGTGGGGTAGGAGGAAACTAGGAGATGGTGGAAGGCTTTGTTAGATAATTGGATCAGATTAAAATTGACACCGCACCCTCTCCCTTTCAATGGTCCTGAAGCGGGCACTGTACATCAGAAAATGCATGTATTACTTTCCAGAAATATATATATATATATATATATATATATATATATATATATATATATATATATACTTATACAGTACCTTGCAAAAGTATTCACCCCCTTGGCATTTTTCATGTTTTGTTGCCTCACATCCTGGAATTAACATAGATTGCATCATTTAATTTACAGAACATGCCCACAACTTTGAAGATGTTTTTTTTATTGTGAAGCAAACAACAAATAGGTCAAAATAACATAAAAAGTCAATGTGCATAACTATTCACCCCCCTAAAGTCAATACTTTGTAGAGCCACCTTTTTTTCCAAGTCGCTTTGGATAAGTCTCTATGAGCTTGCCACATCTTACCACTGGGATTTTTGCCCATTCCTCCTTGCAAAACTGCTCCAGCTCCATCAAGTTGGATGGTTTGCGCTTGTGAACAGCAATCTTTAAGTCTGACCACAAATTTTAATAATAACTTGGTATATACTGTATACACTCTAGTATAAGCCGACTTTTTCAGCCCTTTTTTTAAGGCTAAAAAGGGCCCCCTCGGCTTATACCCGAGTGAAGGTCCCACTTACCTGTTCTCCGGTGCAGTTCTCCGGTCTCCTGCTCATCTGCAGCGCCTGCAGCCTCTGTGGGTGGTCCTTTGATGTCCTATTGCCTCTTCTACCCACTCCTTCCTATCCTCCTTCCTCTTCCTATCCTCCTTCCTCTTCCCATCCTCCTTCCTCTTCCCATCCTCCTTCCCCCCTTTGCAATAACATCCCTTTCTCCCCTCTTCAATCTTACCAGAATCAGCTCCTGCTGCTGATACTTCCCCCACAGCGTGTCTTATGCCATTCACCGGTATATGCTAACGACGTGACCCTGTGACATCTCGTCATTAGCATATACCGGTGAATGGCATAAGACACGCTGTGGGGGAAGTATCAGCAGCAGGAGCTGATGCTGGTAAGATTGAAGAGGGGAGAAAGGGATGTTATTGCAGAGGGGGGAAGGAGGGGGATGGGAGGAGGATGGGAAGGAGGAGGAGGGGGATGGGAAGGAGGAGGATGAAGGAGGATGGGAAGGAGGATGAAGGAGGATCGGAAGGATAATGGGAAGGGGGAGGCAGGAGGATGATGGGGAACAGGAGGATGAGGGGAGAACAGGAGGATGATGAGGAACAGGAGGATGAGAGGGGAACAGGAGGATGAGGGGGGGAAAGGAGGATGATGGGGAAAAGAGGATGATGGGGAAAAGAGGATGATGGGGGAAGGAGAATGAGGGTGGAACAGGAGGATGAGTGGGGGAAAGGAGGATGATGGAGGAACAGGAGGATGAGAAGGGAACAGGAGGCTGAAGGGGGAAAAGTGGTTAAATAGGTGCCTCAGCTTATACTCGGGTCTGCTTATACTCGAGTATATACAGTAATTATATCCAGTGTTAAGAAATAGGTAATAAAATAAAGGAATATAGTCAAACATCTCATATGTACATAGGTTTTTGGTGCTATACAAATGGAGTGCTCTGGAGAGGTTTGAGGTTGGGATGTGTGCCACCAAATATGATTTGCTTTTCTCTTTTCCACACACTCTTGAAATCTGGAAGTGAAAAACATAGAATGTAATCATAGATGAACCAGATACCATCTATGCAGAATCTTTATTATTAGAATACTTACATTACACATGTAAATACTAAATTAAAGGTGTTCATATAGAAAGCTTTGGTTTTTAAAGAACCACTATAATGTACTACAACAGGTGTTTTAATTAGACATTAATCAGTAATACAATTCTAATTCAATGACTTTAGGAAGCAATTTTAAATATTAAATATATGTTCTCTCTGCCGCTGGTATCCACTTCCTATAAGGTCACTGGGGGGAGACAGTTTTGTCCAACAGTCAGGGCTTAATTTGATACAGGTTTTCTGTATTAAAATGGTTTCCCTTGTAATGAGCATTTGTTGAGTTGAGTGAGAGTCTATTATGTTTTGTTTAGCCTCTTATCTAATCAGATTGGCCTTCATTCCCTTTAGACCTGACTCTCAGCCAAACCCGCCTTTCCCCTTGATTACCTTATTGGGATGGAGGCAATCAACCCAATTGAAGGATGAAACTTTTGAAAATGAAAGTACTTGCGGTGCCTGGGTTACCAACAACTCAACTTACAAATTACCCCATACTTAAGAACAGGCTCCCAGAGCTTTTTGTATGAGTTTTTTTATGTTCTGTTTGTTTAAAAGAAAGAGCACAAAAGTTTTTGTAACGTATTATTACAGTACAGGGGTATTATTATTATTATGTATAATAATTAGCACACATAAGCCATAATAGTATTGTTATTATTATTATTACTTGCAACTTGCCTGTCAAAAATGACGGGAGTAAAAATGTAAGCCTGGCAATGCTGTTTGACACACAATGCGAGCATATGTGAGCCCCTTCGGCACTTATCGCGAGCCACTTCCCCATGTACTACCTTGGGTTAAGAGTTGGTGCCTTGGGTTAAGTGTTACTGCCTTGGGTTAAGCCTTATTGGCTTGAGTTAAATGTTACTGTCTTGTATTAAGTGTTACTGGTTTGCGTTAAGTGCTTAGGGCTCGTATTTACGTCCTTCGGTCTCTTTTTACATCCTTCAGCCGCGTTTTTGTCTTTTTTACGTTTTTTTCGGCAGCCATTTGTTTTCTCGCTTCGGAGATTATCGATCATGAAAAAAAGGCAAAATTTACCTCAAATTAACTTGCAACCTCACTCACAGGCTCCCTGGCTTTTTCCCTGTGCTGTGTGTGAGTGTGTAAGGGAATTTGAGGTATATTTGTGTGTTTTTGCAGGTATTTTCATTTCAGTGGTTCGGCTGTTAAAGTCTAATTTTGCGAGCCTTACAGTCCATCTATGTGCTTCGGGTCCTAAGTCATACGGGCTGTAATTTTGCGGCCGTCGCTAAGTCATCCCATGTGTTTCAACTGTTTGTGCGCAAAGTCCTACTGGCCTCGCAATGAGCACCTGCGACGCTCATCGTGAGCCCTGCAATGAGCGCCTTGGCACCTATTGCAGCCTAAGTCCTGCGTGCCTCAAATGCTCGCCTCACATCTCGAGGCGCTCATTGCAGCCTAAGCTTGCTGCCACAAGAGTTGCATCCATACCTCCTTCTGTATCTGTACATTTTCTTTCATCTGTCTTTTGTACTCACTATTACCCCTGCAGTTAGCTCTATGTTAGCACTTTATTAATAAATGTCCATCACAATATGAATGCCCATGTCATGCACATCATAATTTTGATACTTTAATTTTGCTTGATAATCACATTGCATTACACCATAAGGGGGTTATTCAAGAAATTTTTGAATACTACATCCATTTATTCTCTATTCGTCTGGTTTCAGAAATACAAATATTTTGGTCATCTTTTTGTTAAGTAAATCTTTTTGAGATGTATATAATGTATTTTTGAACACCTTCATTATTTTTTATTTTTTATTTTTACATTATTCTTAGAAATCTGTTTGTATTTTGTATTATTGGATACATTTCATATGCTGAATTCTTAATTACTCATGCACCTGTTTATACTATTTTACTTACCATATATTCTCTGAAAATAAATTCTTATGTCAAAATTCCATTTTTACAGGGGCACCCTCCACTCTCCATAGGCACGGGGCCCTATTCTATTGCCCAATTCATACATTTATACACACTTAAAACCACTCTAAATATTGCCACATATTTGATTAGCTACTCGCATTCCAATTACAAGTTACCACAATCACTACGGGCCAGCCAATGATGCAAACTCGACCTTAGCACTCCATTGGTTTTAGCACAGCTCGAATATTACGAGCTCTAAATAATTAAAGTTACACAAAATCAATATTCTATTAGACCCTTAGATCTAGTTCACAAATAAAGTCTGACCCGCAACTGAAAAAATCAAGTTTCTGTCAAAAATATTATGAGTACTAAAAAGGACACACAAGGGCTTTTTCAAACACTTATTATAGTTGGAGTAGGAATTAAACACACAATAGTGTACTTTAAAAGCATGGGAAGGAATAGAAACACATTAGAATTATTTGCAGAATTGTCTCAAACCCACAAATATGCAATTAAAAAATATTTTTTTTAACTGTTATTTCTCAGTAATATCGACCCCTGGCCACATAGAGTTAATACATATCATGAAACCCACATGGACTAAAAAAGATGATTTAATGCATTTCCTAGAGTGCTAGATTGCTTGATTGTGAGCCTGATCAGCAAATATTACTTACTGGCACTAATTAATTCGCAGTCACCGATTGCAGATAACGTCTAACTTACATGTTTTACTGAAGTCATGATGACAGTCTCATTTACTATTGTCCGTGTCTAAGAAGTAAATTACCGGCTTGTTTAAATATTGTCAGATCATATGATCACGCTCCCTGAAATCTTACTTAAAATGGCAGAGTTTACAAGCTTAGGCTTAAGGAGATACATTTCGGGCCTGAGTTAATGGAATACATCTAAACATTTAGAGAGAAAAAAAAGCACCCACAGCAAAAATTATGGGTTAGACGCATTTGCGGACCTCTAATAGAATAGGACTCATCGAGGAGTAATTGGCAAACTAAGCAAGTTCCATAAATTTGACATAGATAGTTCATCTTTTCCAAGAGTGATCTTTAAGATAAGAGAAACTCAATTTTAGGAGGAAATTTGCATTTAAGGATGTATTTTGCTAAAATACATTGTTACTGTGCCTTGCAAAAGTATTCACCCCCTTGACTTTTTACCTATTTTGTTACATTACAGCCTTAAGTTCAATGTTTTGTTAATCTGAATTTTATGTGATGGATCAGAACACAATTGTCTAAGTTGGTGAAGTGAAATGAGAAAAATGTATACATAAAACTATTTTTTAGAAATAGAAAACAGATAATTGGCATGTGCGTATGTATTCACCCCCTTTGTTATGAAGCCCATAAAAAGCTCCGGTGCAACCAATTACCTTCAGAAGTCACATAATTAGTGAAATGATGTCCACCAGTGTGCAATCTAAGTGTCACATGATCTGTCATTACATATACACATCTTTTTTGAAAGGCCCCAGTAGCTGCAACACCTAAGCAAGAGGCACCACTAACCAAACACTGACATGAAGACCAAGGAACTCCCCAAACAAGTAAGGGACAATGTTGTTAAGAAGTACAAGTCAGTGTTAGGTTATAAAAAAATATCCAAATATTTGATGATCCCCAGGAGCACCATCAAATGTATCATAACCAAATGGAAAGAACATGGCACAACAGCAAACATGCCAAAAAAAGGCTGCCAACCAAACCTCACAGAAAGATGGATGGTGCTAAATACAGGGATATTCTTGATAAAACCTGTACCACTCTGTACGTGATTTGAGGCTAGGACAGAGGTTCACCTTCCAGCAAGACAGTGACCCCAAACACACTGCTAAAGCAACACTTGAGTGGTTTAAGAGGAAACATATAAATGTGTTGGAATGGCCTTGTCAAAGCCCAGACCTAAATCCAATAGAAAATATGTGGTCAGACTTAAAGATTGCTGTTCACAAGCGCAAACCATCCATCTTGAAGGAGCTGGAGCAGTTTTGCAAGGAGGAATGGGCAACAATCCCAGTGGTAAAATGTGGCAAGCTCATAGAGAGTTATCCAAAGCGACTTGGAGCTGTGATTGCCGCAAAAGGTGGCCCTACAAAGAATTGATTTTAGGGGGGTGAATAGTTATGCACATTGACTTTTTCTGTTATTTTGTCCTATTTGTTGTTTGCTTCATAATAATAAAAAAAAAACATCTTCAAAGTTGTGGGAATGTTCTGTAAATGAAATGATGCAAATCCTTAAATAATCCATGTTAATTCCAGGTTGTAAGGCAACAAAACACGAAAAATGCCAAGGGGGGTGAATACTTTTGCAAGGCACTGTATGTTGTTTCTTTAAACTTACAATGTGCAGTAATTTTGTTCACCATACCTCTGTTTCCATTACAAATCAAGTTGATATGACACCTAGACCACTATAGTATAATTACTATAGTATAATAAGTATTACTAACCGTCTTTATAGTATAAGGACATTTTCTATACTTATGATATTTCCACATCGTCATATTCAAATAGCCTGTAGCACTACACCATCTGATCTTGTCTGTAAGAATGACAGACAGAGATCCCTTTATATTGAACAGAAATTGTGACCACATCACTAAATTGTCCCATGGGATTGTAATGATTCACTACTTCCACCACTTCATTTTTTTTACCTAAAATTAGCTTTGTGTTCAAATCTAATGGTTAAAAAATATTCCATTTCATCTAAAACATTAGCACTTGCAAAATGTTGGGTCCTTAATCAATCTGATATAGTGAAATATTGTTTGTGCATATAATTTATTAAATAAAGAGATACTGTATGTGTGGTAGATATTTGTTAATGTGGTCACGGAATATAAACCATAATAAGGATCTGAAAATATTTCTGTCTGATACATAGTGCTATATTAAGGTTTTTCTCATTAGTGAAGTGAGACTTTTCAAAATATCACAGGAGGAAACAGGCAATTTTCATACAGTTACAACGCAATTTTTGCAGCAATATTGTCATTGTATAAAGGTTTATGATGAGAGATCAGAATTTAGAGAACAAAAATCCATCTGAAATAATTTTTGATGCAGACCGTATTTCATAAAAAGGATGTCTTGTAGATTGAAATAAATACATTTACAGAGATACTGAAATATACATATACTTTCATCTGTACATAGATAGCCATTTGTTTGTTATATGACCACCTTAAGAGGGAATTTACAAAGCATCTCAAGTAGCTGAGATGAGGTATGAAGGTCTATGATCTCAATTTTTTTAGCATAGGAAATAATGTATAATAAATACAGGGATATACAACTCAACTAATTGATATGCTTTACAAATTATTCCTTAGTGTACTTAGGCCCTTATTCAAATGGTCAAATTGTAGTTACTGGAGCCCGTAATGTAGCCCGTAAAAGTTACCGATATTTAATTGGCTACATTTTGCTATTTGCAAACCATGCGAGTTACAGGCTCAAAATCACTGAGGTTGTAACAAAACTTAACTCTGTCCTATCTCCTCCTTTCATGTTTCAATCCCACAAATGTTACCAGTGCTAATACATATTCAATTACAACAATTCAACAAGCCTGCAATGGCCTTCAAACCCATAAATGGCAAATGTAACAAAAAAAATTATGAGTACACTGCAAATGTAAATAAGCACACTACTGTACTTAAAAATACTGGGAAAGCAATAAAAAAAACATTAGAATTAATTGCACAACAGTCTCAAGCTTCCAAACCTGCAATAAACAAATATTTGCTTTACGTTTTATTTCCGTGTTATATCAATCCCAGGAATCAAGGCGTTAATAAATATCAGGCCACCCACATGAACTAGCACAGTTTCTTCATTCATCATTATTGATTTCTACATTGCTGGATTGAGAGTACGATCGCATATCGTACTTCTAAACAGTAATTGATTGTAGTTTAAACCAGTGTACAACTGTGGTGTAAATCTTGCACTGAAACTATCCATTTCTCAACTTTTTCAAACTTTTCTGGAAAAAAAAAAAACAGTTCACTGCACACTTCATTATTTAGTCATTCTGGGATATTGGTTTAAATTAAACTTTCTGGCAAAAAAGTACATTTGTGGTTCATGAACATTTCTATCAGCCAATGTATTTGTATTATATTTAAGCCTTGCAGAACTGAACATTTGCGATAAAGTATTATTGCCATTATAGTATATGGTAAAATGTTATAATCTAAATGTTATTTTAAACATTCATTACATGGAAATGTGTATGTTATCGTTTATCAATCAGCTTTTCTGATCCTCCTAAATGATTAGATACTAATGATTGCCAAACACTCCCTGGGTATGCCCATGATCACATTCTATTAATGAAATTGCAACTGAGTTATTGCTAGATTCGAGTATGGGCAAGCTCCAGGGAGGATTTGGCAATGTTTACACTCTAGCAAGGGCTTGGTGGGAGGATCAGAACAGCTGATTGAGAGGAAACCAGCCTGTCATGTTTTAAACATGTTTTTAATTAAATTCAAATGATAAAGTAATTGTTACTATCTATAGGATTAATTGATGCCATATTTATATTTTTTATTGTGTCCTTTTAAGATTTCTAAGCAAACTTTAAAGGGTTGCACTACCATTAACTGCAAATAATATAACAAATCTTATGCTTCAGCTTCTCTACTCTTATACTATACCATTCCTCTTTCACATGCAATGAGTCAGCTTGGCCTGAATTAAAAAGATTCAGAAAAAAAAGCCACAAAGCTACTGCAGAGTTGTTGACATCAAAGATCAGGTGATTATCCTCTTCCACTCAGAAAATGACTATTGTGTCTTCATTCTGTAGTTGAGTTGAAAACTCTTTGAGATCTTCCTCACAACCACACAACCACAGACAAAAGTACCGTTGCAATTTTTATTTGCCAACCTTCAGCATCATATATAGATCTGTTAACCTAGTAGCTGTATTTGTGTGTGTGACAAAGGTATAATTTCCTTTACTCTTTCACCATTGCTGATCTAGCTTCTGCTTTCCCCAATCCTGAGATTCTCTTGTCATTTTAGTCTTTGCAAAGAAATTATGTTGAAAATTAGTGGTTACACATTCCTGTGGCCAAACAAACTCCAAGACACTCAACGTCTTTGGGGAACTGTCTTTCTTTATTCCAGTGAATTTATTTATTTTTCCTGCCTCTCTCTGCCAGTTCAATCTAAACCACAAGGAATAAAGTGTTGCCCAAACCCCGGCCACCATCATGGATTCGAGCAATCTGTTTGAGACGCTGTCTGCATTTCCCAATGTCTTTCTGCGTGGTGAGTAGATTTTCCCTTCCCTAATTACACATTTTATGGGGTATGTGACAAGCTGTGAGACTGGAAAGAGACATTTTAATCTTGTCTCTGTACATCAGAGTATTAAACTGTTATGAAGGTCAGTGCCAGTTTGAGGTTTAGGAAGTGGTTATAGGAAAAGTCCAGGAGATGTTAAGTAATTTAATATAAGCTACCAAGTTCTTCTTCATTTATTTCCTATTTTCAAGGTGAAACCTTGCTCTGGTATAAATAATATACATGCATGCAGAATTATTAACTATGTTTTGATTTCATGTTTTTTTATTAATTAATAATTTTATGTAGATGTATGAGAAATCCTGATTTTTTATTTCCTGTTGTTCTTGCTACCCAGTTAAATGTAAATTACTAATATTGCAATATGTCACTAGACATCACAGAGGCTATTATGTGTTGTGCAGTGCTTAGAGGTGCTCCACAGATTATCACATCCATTCAGTTAGATTAGTGAATATCCCCCAGTGTCCATTAAAGCACACATTTGCATACCTCTCAACTGTCACGCTTTTGAGTTGATTAGTCCCTATTTTCACAGGGAAATTCTTCTATCCCTCTTAGCCTCTCAAATGTCCCACTTTGGAAGAAAACTCCCACATTTACGATAATTATCAGGTTTTACAGCCTAGATCATGTCCTATTTTCCCTAATTCCTCCTGTTTTTCATTCCAAGTCAAGGATAAAAGAAATAAACGTGAATATATGTCGGTACAAAGTATTGTGCATAGACTAAGTATTACTCTAATACTTATCTTACACATCTTATGGAATGGTAGTTACACTACCTAATTGGGCATAATTATTCAAAAATATAAGTATCCATTTGAACTTTAGGGCGGAATACATTTGTATTAACAGTGTGCCTTTAGTAATGTTTTCATGCCAAAATCAAGAAAGCTGTAAAATTAAAGTACATTAATCCCAGCCTGTTCTGGACCATATTTAAGTGTTTATCTGATTTGCACATGTTTGAAATAATCTCCCATGTATGATTATATATTTTAAAGTCAGAAAATGGAATTAAGAAAGATATGTAACGAAGTCCTTCCTATGCTTTTCAATGCAGCTTGGTTTTCATGTTTATTATGTGTTGCAGTTTTTTATATATTTTTATTTACGTCACGATATAATATAGAAACTGCCACATTCATTTCGACCGATAAGCCACATTGCGTTAAGGAGACGGCCTATTATATACACAATAGCCCACACAATTTATATGAAAGTTATCTTTTTAATGTAATGTTTTTAATAGTGTTTAATACAAGTCAAAATGCTAAAAATGTGCTTGTAATATGAATAGTGCTACTCTAAAAAAATATATATATTTAAGCTATATATATGTATATATCACTGCTAATGGCACATTCGTTGCATATGACGTTGCTGGTCGATATATGACACTTTTTAAATATTTTTGTGCACATTTTCCAGTCATGTTGAAACATTCCATAAACATGAAAAATATCTCAGCTGCCTGCGCTAAAATGCTTTCAATAAGTTTTGACGCAAATGGGGCATAATTAAAATATAAAAGTAATACACAGGCACATATAGAGGGAAAAATATGTGCAGTGTAAACATTAGAAATATTACTTATTTTCAAATATTTATTTAAATTATTATTATTTTTAGACTAAACATTTTTTTTTTTTGTCCTGTTCATGAATGGATTGAACTGTTTTAATATTGCTAACTGATTATTTGATATTGTTGAAAGAAATGAATGCAGTATTTGAGGGTTCTGTTTAAACTTTTCATTATATAATGTTTTTAGCACAGAAATGCTTTGTAAAAAGTAATACAGTTGATCAGACAGAACAAACAGAAAGTTACAGTGTGTAAAGCCAATGACCCAATTTAAAAAAAATACTTTAAAGCAATATATGTTAAATTATATATATTTAAATATTTATTTAATTTATTTTTCATAATTAAAGATTTGGGGATTTTATATATGATATCCCTGTTGTTTAAAGTATCCCAAGTGTATTTTAAAAATCCAGGTTTCTTAGGAGAATTTCCTTTGCAGACTGAAAGTAAATCACCAGTTTTACAGCTCTGTCCTATATAAAAGTATATTTCTGTATTTTTTTTCTTTATTGTTTGTTTTCATTGATATTGTCAATACAGATCTATAAAAGCTGCTGCATTTTGCTTCTCACATTTCAGTTCACCAGGTTTAGAAGCTGGAGGTTGTAACATACTGCTAATAATAGCAAAATTTGGAAACTGGAAGGAGTGCTCCCATTAATAAGTCATTGTCATAATAGTTTGGTCCTAGGAAGAATTACCCGTATACAGGTGATACTGACATTAGTATGGTTTGGTATTCCTAAAACAATTTGCAGAATTTCTTATTTCCTAGGCAAACTTATACTCAGTTATTAAAAATGTAAAAGAAAGTAAACATTTACTTTTGTACTAATAAAACCAACAAGAGGTAATAATATATATCATACCTTTGTATTGTAAGTTTGTGAGTTTTCAATCTTAGATGGAGCTTTAGGGAAAGCTCTATGGACATTCTAAACTCAAAGACTGGGCGCTCCATTCTTGTTTTTTGCCTGGAACTTATCCCTTGTATAGCACTATGGAATATGTTGGCGCATTACAAATAAACAATAATAATAATACCAGACAGTGTTCTCTTGGCATAGCCCAACACAAGCACCTTATTATTCAGTACAGAAATATTTTTTTTCATTAGCACTCAAAATAAACAATGTAAAATAATACAACTTCAGACTGTATCTCTGTATTTGAGATTTTTAAATTAAACTGTTTCAACTAAATTGTAAAAAAAGAGTAAAAATGTTTTTACATTAAATTTAAAATTATAATTAATTAAATTAATGATAAGAATAGGTAAAATGGCACAGTATTGATAAACTATTGCAATAGTTGCTAAGTATGTATAAAATAAATAAAATAAATCTAAATAAAATGTGTTGCATACAGTCGAGATGGTCCTAGATGGCCTGAGGGACTTATGAAAGTGTTATTAGTCCATTTTGGTAAAACATTTTAATTTTTATTAAGCTATTAAAAAAAAAGTCAATCATATGCAACATTTTTTTATTTTTTTATTATCTTCTTATCAGTGTTTTGCGTTTTATGATAATTGATCCACAAAGAAAAAAAAAGTCAAAGATCATCTCAAGCAACTGCTGCCCATGTGATGACTTAGTAAACCTCCCCCACTGGCCCTGTGAAGCAGGTACTCATAATAATAAAGCCTGATATACAGTGGTTGTGCAGTGGGTCAGTATCTTTCCATTATATCAGTTATAAAGTTGGATCCATTTGACTAATGACAGTTTCATAATTACTTTTCAAACAGAACAAGAGGATGAATGTACCTCTGGAATGATAACATCGGTGAACTAAAAACTCATAATACAGATGGAAAAATAATTGAGTGGAAAAAAAACTCAATGTGTGCTGGTAATTTTTTTTTGTATACTGGACATGGGGATGTTCCTTTAAAGTGTCAGTTGAAGATTTACTTTTGTGATAAACATATTTAAAGGGCCAAGTTAAAGTGACACAACAGAAGTTTCAAATAGTGTATAACTTAAAACTTAAGGTAACATCAAGAACTTTATCAATGGAATGTATTCATGGCGCCAGTATGTAATGAGCAATTATTGGCAATGATCTGTAATTAACAGGAGATATGACTCTTTCTTAGTAGGTGAAGCAAAGAAATTCAAATTGCAATTTTCAGTGTAAGTTAACTATGACAACTGAATTTTTAAAATAACATTCCATTGATAAAGTACTTTTGATTACCTACAATTTTAAATGTTATATTTGCAACATAAGCTTTGTCACTTTAATAGTAAGCTGAATAAATACCTTTTTAAAAACTATTAAACTATTAAAATGTGCTATTAAAATGTGTGCTAGGAGGACCTCCCTACCCTTATCGTTTTCGACTCCTAAAATAATTCCATAGATGGGACAAACAATTGCAAACTATATGGATAAAAATGTTATTGCTAATGACCTCTTTGTGAAAGCGACAAGCAATGAGAGTAACAGATAGATAGATAGATAGAGATATTTAGATATATATGCAAATTTTTTAACTTAGTCTATTTATTTACTTACATATGTGTATTCAGGATTTGGGCGCAACACTAAATCTGTCTGTTAACTAAGTTGTTATTTCATTAAGTATTTTTATGTAAATAAATATATTTTCTACATTTTAATTGGAACGTGCCTCTGTATATAACATGGGTTAATTGTTCTCCCACCAACACGTTTTGTTTATGGGGTTCAGCAAACTATTTTTTATTGGTTTCTGCGTTGAGTGATTCTTTGGACATTTGTGTTTACCACATAATATATAACCTAATTAATTGCTATTGCTACTTTTTATTAAACTTTCTACAGTAGTAATTAAATTAAATTCTATTTCACAAACGTGTAACTATATATAAACTTTCATATTTTCAGTATTTCCATAGTTGACTGCAAAATATGTTTTGGCTTTACCAATGGAGACTTATAATACTGACAAAAGGTTTCTGGAGCAGTATTTCTGAGATGAGACTTCCTATGTTATTCTTCAGAGCTTTTTAACTAAAACATAAATAGTTCTCTACAACTTGAAAAATAGTCTCTGTACAACAGCATGCAAATTAGAAGTGGCTAACCTAAGTTGTGAGAAAGCACTCTGTAATATATTCTACTGAATCATATACTGACATATAGTGACACTCACTGCCTATCAAAGCTGATTTTTTTATACATTAAATATGTGTACCATTTTTATTTACTATTAATAATAACTCCTCTTTTAAATGGAAGTGTAAATAATATCTCGTTTTTGTTATTAATTAGACACATATATTTGTCTATGTTAAGTTGTATGTTATATGACAATGTTTTGGAGTCATAATGCACATTAAATACAAACAAAATAGTGATTCTGCAAATACATCTTTACCCGTAATCACTCATAATCTTGACAAAGAAGGAATTTGCATTTGTTTTATAATGCCTGTTATGCAAAATTTTGTTTTTTTAATTTTTTTATTCATTTTATTAAATTTTTGGTGATGTGCTAGAACAAGTTTTTGTAATTTCGTATTAATCTCATATCTATCAGATACTCATTTTTATTAACTGTTTCTGGTGAGAATTTCATTAAATATTTACTTTAGATGCTCTATTTTTGTTAAAGTAGATGTTGTCTACAACTTAATTACCATGGCAACCCAAGAGATGAGCCGGAGACCTACGTGTTACAACATAGCCCGTAATGTAAATCTTAGAGATATTTGCTATTAAATTAGACCCGTGGCACAGCCCGCAGACAACTTATGGGTTTAAAATGCAGCAAGACTACGTGTTGAGCAACGTTGAACTCCGCGCCTGTAAATCCTTATATCTTTCAAACCTGTAACCGCTACTTGTTCAATTTAGCTATTCCATTGCAAAGAAGTCACACACGAGCAAGCCCGTAACACGCAAATGGAGACCAAAGCCCAACATGTGCTTGAGAGGACCCGCAAGGGGGGTAAAGTCCATTACGTAGCCCTTGTAATTCAAATAACAGCACACTACTGTACTTTTATTAAAAGTGAAAGTGATGTTAGGTCTTATAATTAATAACACATCATTCTCAAGCCCGTAAATCTGCTCCGAAAAATACTTAATTTCATGTACAATCAATGTGATAATACATATACTGTAACTTGCATGAGATAGAATATCATATTTGCGGCTTCATTAATATTGCATTGTGACTGGAATGTGGGTTTGCTCGTAGATTGTAATTGAACCCAGTAAGACTTTGAAATCCATCCTTCATTTTCTTGTGACACAATGCTAACTATATCTGTTTCCATGCTTAATTGATTACGTTCTAGCCCGCAAAGCTACCGGCCGACAGATGGTTTACGGTTTTGCGCCTCCAGCTCCTAGCTTGCAACCTTTCTAATTTTATAGCACCGTAACTAGTGGAAATTTCAAGCCCGCAGCCATTTTGAACTTCATGTTGGAGTTACTGGCTTGCAGCCTTATTAAATTGCAATTCGGCCAATTGAATAGGGCTCTATATAAGCACAGAGCATATTTTTTTACAGAAGTTTTTAGTTAGTGAACTTCTATCCAAAAGCAAGGTCTTCACTAACTAAAAACTTCTGTAAAAAAAATATGCTATGTGCTTAACTAGAGCCCTATTCAATTGGCAGAATTGCAATTTAATAAGGCTGTTAGAATTTAATATGGCCCTTAGGCCCCCATTAAATTCCAAGCCCGTAATTACCTTAACACTGCCCATATGTCTGTGGGTTCGAAATTTGCTACAGTTACAGATGTATTTAGTTGACTCAAGCCAGCAATTACAGGGCCAAATGCTAAAACCATAAACTATGAACCTGTATGTAGCATTTCAGGGCATGATCATGATTAATTAAGCAAGCCCATAAGTTACAATTTAGACAGAGCCAATAGTAAATGAGACCGTCATCATGATGTCAGTAAAACATGGAGTTTAAACTACAATCAATTAGTGTTTATAAGTCCGATATGCAATATTACTGACAATCAAGAAATGTAGAAATCAACAAAAATCAATAAATTAACTGTTCTAGTCCATGTGGCTGGCCTGATATGTATTAACCCCTTGATTCCTGGCATCGATATAACACGGAAATAAAACAATAAACAACAATATTTTTTTATTGAAGATTTGCAAGCTTGAGAATGTTGTGTACTTAATTATAAAGTCTTTAATTGCTTTCCCAGTATTTCCAAGTGCAGTAGTGTGTTTATATTTGCTTTTACAGTGTTACGAACAGGTGTTTAACCCACTTGCGAGTCCTATCTAGTACTTGTATAATTTTTTGATACATTTGCCATTTACAGGTTTAAAGGCAATTGTGGGCTTCTTGAATTGTTGTAATTGAATATGGAGTATGCTTCTTTAGCACTGGTAGCATTTCCAGGATTGATACATCAAAGGATAAGATAAGAAGGAGTTATGGTTTTGACAACCGCAGTGATTTTGAGCCTTTAACTCGCAAATGGATTGCAAAATGTAGCCAATTAAATGTCTGTAATATTTACCGGCTCCATTACAGGCTTCTGTAATTGCGATTTGGACTATTAAATGGGGCCTATAAAAGTTAAATATATTTTTATCACAAAACATAGGTTGCACGGTACAGTAATTTAGCTCTGGGGAAGTCAAATTCCTACCTACATATAACTCAGATTGTTAATAAAATTGTAAATGATTGAAAAGACCACTGTAGCTCAAGAAATACAGCACTTGTTTGTGAAGTAAATAACAAATTAACATCATTAGTGGTATGGAAGCCACAGATATAAGACATTTGTAGAGAAAATCTAAATATTTTAAGGTTCTGAGAGGAATTTACTGAGCTCTTTCTCACCTGAGAAGAGGTGAGAAGAGCTGAGATAAAGTGAAATGGGCTGTTTTTCCAATAGGAAATAATGTACAGTGAATTAAGAGATCATGTCAGATGTACTTAATATGCTTTGTTAATTCCTTCCTCTGTGGACTTAGTTTTGTTTTTGTCACATACTCTCCTGAAAGCTGGAACACAAGGGTGTGTTTATTTATCTATCAGTGGAGAGAGGGATGGAGAAATAAGGGTCATTTTACCTTAATTCTTCATTTATTCTCCTTTTCTATATAACATTTTCCCTCTATAATATATTATAACTAGGATACAAGATAACAATGTACAGGCAAAATATAACCAAACAACAATAATACGCCATTACCATGCAACATTGTCATGCGCCCTTGGCCATATCCATAATTAATGGTAATATTACAGTCACTAAACAATGCAATCATGACAGTCTGGCCAGGAGTTCCATAAGGCAATGGGATCTGGGGAAGGATTTTCAGCCCTGGGGAAATATTGTGGGGTCCACAGAAGACATTTTAGGATTCTAAGGTTCCATGAAAGCTTTTAAAGCCTAAACAGAGAACAATGATGATTCAAATATAAGCAATGTACAAAAACACACACTTTTATATAAAAAAATATAGGTCTAAATAATTACTATGTAATTTTATTGAATTGTACCTAGACATATTACTACATTTAAGTGTTTAAACATCCAATATAGTTGCTAAAACACTGCTTAAGTTATAGGCAACTTTTATTGTGTCTGTATTATGTTGTAATAAAGTATAAATTCACCCCTTAATGCTTGGGGCCTCATTCAAATGTGATTTGGCCAATTGAATATGGCTGGATATAAGAACATATCATATTTTCTTACAGAAGTTTTTAGTTAGTGAAGACCTTGCTTTTGGATAGAAGTTCACTAACTAAAAACTTCTGTAAAAAAACGCTCTATAAACGCTTATATAGAGCCCTATTCAATTGGACAAATCACATTTGAATCAGGCCCTTGTTGGCGTACTCTGGCCAATATTATAAAAACAGTTTTAAAGGACATAAAACATCCAACTTATAAGGCACCCCTAAAAACTAAATATATTGTTTAATACATTTTAGATAGGTATGATTTTAATAGTGTAAAAAAAGTTATGTTTTTGTTCCTAAACAATTATGATGTATTTAAAGATATAATTTACATTTAGGATTATCACATAATTGGGCTGTCTTCTGTACTTCAGACTTGTTGATATAACAACTACTAGAAACTGCACTGTTCATTTAAGTGCATCTATAATTGCATTTTTTATGTACATATATATTTATGGTGATAAATTATTTCAAGGCCCACAGCAGCGTAATTATGGTCCATGACACCCAATCAGATGGACCACAGGAATACTGATAGTCTAAAACATTCTAAAAATGAATTAAACATGTACTTAAATGCATAAATGTGTCACAGTGGGGAGCAATGCATGTCAGTAAATTGAAGTAATCCTTAGGGGGGAAAAGTTTGGCAACAAGTGCACTTAACAAAATGGATTCTTGAAATACTGAATTGTGAAATTGTATTTACTGTTTAATAAGTATAAACTACATAAATCCCTTGCACCAAAACAGCATTGTTTCTGTGAATTCCTACATACTGTTGGATACTGACGTACTTTCATAGGGTGAAGTGGAGTGCCGCATTCAGCTATAAGTTATATGTATGTAGCAGGTTGTCTGTGAGTCCTCACATGGCAAAATGCCTAGCGAATATGGTGAAGGGGTTCTCAGCTAGATTTTACATACAACACCCCCCCAATACATTCCTATTATATCCTCATCGCGAAAGCCTGTTAAGATTATGAGAAAAATATACCTTAGTGGTAAAGATACTTGGGTAAAAGATCTGGGTCAGTCGTCTTATGAAGTGTGGTCATAGGCGCTAGCTATACAAATTACTGTGTCTGTATACATAAGTAATTCATTAATGTAATTACATTATTAACACAGAGAATACTTTACACCACAGTAGCTTTTCAAAGCATGACTGAGGCATTCTTATGTTGTATGTGTAAAGTAGAAATATTTGGGTGAAGTGAGATGATGGTGGAATAAAGTTACTTGTTTTACATCTCAGATGATGGAATTCCCCTGAACCTGAAATTATACTACATAGGTGTTTTTTGAGAAGGGTGACACCAGTAAATGTGTTATAGGGAAATCCTCTTCTATAAACGAAATAAATACATCTAAGCTATATGAGCCCTTCTGTTCAAGAACTGGATATTCCCCCAGATTCACTACATTTTGCAAGGTTTGCAAATTGCTGAAGACTGCAATGCATATATCCTATGGGAGGTATAACCATTGCAAACTAAGGCCTCTATTCAATTGTAAGCCCGCTGTTGCTTCAAGTTTGCATCAGTTACAGAGCGATTCAATTGATCAAGCCTGCAGCTACCTGGGCGAAATCCTAAATGCTATAGCTATTCAATTGCTACAATATCTCAAGCCCACAAATGTTTTCACACCCGTAAGCGTCAAATGTAGAAAGAAATCCTATGGGTACCAGATAGGACTCAGAATGGGTTTAAACACATGTTCGTAGCACTGTAAATGCAAATAAAAAATCAATACTGCACTTTAAAAGACGGAGAAAGCGATGAAAGACATTAGAACTAATTGCACAACAGTCTCAAGCTCGGAAATCTGCAATACATTTTTTTTTATGTTTAATTTGGGTATCATATCAGTCTCGGAAATCAATTAGTTAATACATATCAGGCCACCCACATGGACTAGAACAGTATCAGCATTCATTTTTATTGTTTTGTACATTTGTTCAATCAAATCGCTCTATAATTGTGGCAAATTTCAAGCCCACAGACATACAGCCTGTATAACATAATCTGCGGGCTTGCAATTTAATAGGGGCCCTAGTTTTATGTAAAGTCCAAATAGTAGAGAGAAGAACAAAAACTTGCACAGTAACTTGCACTCAGTTACATACTTTTGCGTTCAATCTGATTACAGCACTTAAAAAGTTAGTAAAAGAGTGAAAAAAATAAGATAAATATCTGGATATGTTGAATTATTTCCCAAAAGTACAAAAGCTTTGTAACAGGACTTTCTTAATTTGTATAGAAATATATGTTTTATCCTGTCCATAATTAACAACATATCAGAATTGTCTTTTTTATTCACTATTGTTTTTCAGAAGCTATATCTTTAATCTTAGCCCTAATGCTTAACTGCAATTACATGTAAGTAATTTATTATCTAAAAAAAAAAAGGTAAAAGCATTCAAGATTTATACAAATATTAAATGCAAAAAAAAACCAACTGCATGAAGATTTTTGTTTTTATTAGTGGTTTCAAATTCAATACGCATATCAAAAATATTTAAAAAGAAAATAGAGAAAAACATCTTGATTTTGACAGATTAACATTATAATTTAATTGTATAGGTATTTGTCAAATTTACCATAAACAATTCAAAATTATTCTCTCAAAAACTATTTGCAAGATTGTTGGTCATTTACAGCCTTATTAAATTGCTATTTGGCCAATTGAATAGGGCTCTATATAAGCACAGAGCATATTTTTTTACAGAAGTTTTTAGTTAATGAAGACCTCACTAAAAACCTCTGTAAAAAAAAATTGTTATGTGGTAATATAGAGCCCTATTCAATTGGCCAAATCGCAATTTATTAAGGCTGTTATGCTTTTGCAAAGCAAAAACTATAAGTGATTTATTGATACATCTGTCTTTCTATGTTAACACAAACTGAATATATTTAAATTACACTCCCATGTTAGTGAATAATATCATGGCATGTCTAGACATGTTGAGGAAATATACTCAAAGAGAACAGTCCAGCACTTATTTGCTTTTTGTTTTTTTTCCTGTCTTGCGTTTGAGTTTTTACATCACTGCTATTATGTCATTGTCCCAGTAGGTAGCAAGATTTTTAAAATTTAGCATGGTAAGCACTAAGGGTTATGTTCAATTTCAGATTTGCAACTCTCAAAATTCCATGGCCCCTATTTAATTGTCCAGATCGCAATTACTTAAGCCCATAATGGAGCACATAAATGTTACTGATATTTTACTGGCTACATTTTGCTATTTTGCTATTTAATTACAACAATTCAACAAGCCCAAAATTGTCTTCAAACCCGTAAATGGCAAATGTATCAAAAAATTCTACAAGTAGTAGAAAGGACTCGCAATTGGGTTAAACACCTGTTCGCACTGCAAAAGCTAATAAACACACAATAATGTAATTAAAAATACTAAGAAAGTAACGAAATACATTAGAAGGAATTGCACAACATTCTCAAGCTCGCAAACCTGCAATTACTGATGTCATGATGACGGCCTCATTTACTATTGGCTCTGTCTAAATTGTAACATATGGACTTGCTTAATTGATCATGATCATGCCCTGAAATTCTACGTACAGGTTTATGGTTTGCGTGGTGGGGCTGTGAGCAAGGCTTGAGTCAATTAAATACATCTATAAA
This sequence comes from Discoglossus pictus, assembly GCA_027410445.1. NCBI lineage: Eukaryota > Metazoa > Chordata > Amphibia > Anura > Alytidae > Discoglossus > Discoglossus pictus. The sequence continues at coordinate 222,562,695 of CM050164.1, read as the reverse complement.
TGTAACACATAAAAATAATATTACGTTGCTCAAACCAGACTGCCCTGATGAGAATCTCAGGGGATGCCCTCCAACCAAACCATGAAAAGAATCCCTGAGGATCCCCTTCCACGCTGACACCCAATCCTCAATATATATAACCATGGGGGTAAATTGAGATGGCACTTAAAAATTAACTGCAAGGATTTCCATTTCCCTTTTCCTTACATGATATCTCATAGAGGTCCTCGAAGGATCTCCATTGGCCCTAACAGTATTCAGTTCAAGTTTTTAGTTAGTGAACTTCTATTCAAAAGCAAGGTCTTCACTAATTAAAACTTCTGTAAAAAAAAGTATGCTCTGTGCTTATATAGAGCCCTTTTCGATTGGCCAAATCACAATTGAATGAGGCAAAAAATATTTAGGTTAACATTTAGCACAGGGTTCATTTTTAGGTGCCGTCGGGGTTTTGGGGAAGACCGGGTAGGGGATTCATTTTTACAGGTGCTATTTAGTGCACATCATTTTTTTCAGAAAAATATACGAGTTGTGAGTCATAAGTGCTCCAATTGAATAGCAATTTAGTGCAACAGTAACCCATAATTTTATGGATGTGTGAAAATGAATGGGAAAGCATGCTGTAGTTTGCAAGTAAGGTTTGTTCTAGGGCATTACGAGCAGCTCATTCACAATCATGTGAAAAAGTGTCAATTGAATAGCTAGTTATAGTTAATAATCATCCATAAGTAATTGATTAGGGCCCTATATTACCAAGGGCCTCATTCAATTGCGATTTGGCCAATTGAATAGGGCTCTAAATAAGCACAGAGCATATTTTTTACAGACGTTTTTAGTTAGTGAAGACCTTGCTTTTGGATAGTTTCAATTGAATAGCTAGTTATAGTTAATAATCATCCATGTAATTGATTAGGGCCCTATATTACCAAGGGCCTCATTCAATTGCGATTTAGCCAAGTGAATAGGGCTCTATATAAGCACAGAGCATATTTTTTACAGACGTTTTTAGTTAGAGAAGACCTTGCTTTTGGATAGGAGTTCACTAACTAAAAACTTCTGTAAAAAATATGCCATGTGCTTCTATAGAGCCATATTCAACTGGCCAAATTGCAATTGAATGAGGCCCTATATAAGCAGAGAGCATATTTTTTTACAGTAGTTTTTAGTTAGTGAACTTCTATCCAAAAGCAAGGTCTTCACTAACTAAAAACTTCTGTAAAAAATATGCCATGTGCTTCTATAGAGCCCTATTTAATTGGCCAAATCGCAATTGAATGAAGCCCCGACTATTCTTGTGTGTTTGTAAGTTGAGACCTTGCCAACACTTCACTGATACAGAGCCTCATTCAATTGAGGCTTTTGGGAGATCTGGGCTTGCAAGTGGAGCCAGCAAGTTATTTTGCTATTCAATTGGCGGCAGTTTATGGCTCTGATCGAGTTACGGGCTCCGAGCTGTGATTTATAGTGTTTTTAAAAATCACAAGTTAATGCCCTCCAAGCCTTGGATCTTTCACTGTCGCAAGGCTAAAATTGCAAATTACTATTCAATTGCTCCAATTCCCCCTTGCTAACCACTCCGTCAAGCCCACAAATGGCAAATAACTAACCACAAGTTAATGGTACCAAGGAGGTCTCGCAAAGGGCTTAATGACAAATCGGAGCACTTTACAAGTAAATAAAAAACAATACTCTACTTGTATTAAGAGTGAAAGTGATGTCCGGTCTTAGAATTAATAGCACAACATTCTCCAATACTTTATTTCATGTTCAATTCTTGTGTTATATCGAGCACAGCAATCAATGTGAAGTCCTTCAGGCTTCAACCTTCAAGCCCATAGGACATTGAAATCCAACCTCTATTTCTCAAGGTCCACCGGAGGTTGTATTTCTAAGTCCTATGGCCTTCACTTACGAGTTACGGGCTGGGAGGTTGGACATGATGACTATCTCTGTTTCCATTGGCTGTATCTGCATCAGGAGTTACAGGCTTGCTCCCCTAACATGTTCAAGCCCGGAAATGCTAGGTCTGATGGCATGGTGTTCCGACCAGCACCTAACCCGGCCAATTGAATAACTTCATAATCGTAGACCAAATGGAGCCCGCAACTGAAGCGCAGGCATTTGGCTGTCTGCAAATGATTTGCGAGCCCCAGATTGAATGAGGCTCATAATATTTAAAGACTGGTCCGAGGATCCCATGGGAAAGGTCCTTCAACTTTATATCCCATACATATACATAAGGAGTGCATTTAGGTTTTTATGCATCCCCTGCACCCAGTTACTATTCCACCTCTCCCGTCACACACATACACATGCACATAGACATTTCTGTGCACCTGTACGTTATTCAATGGCGACAGTTTGCCTCGTAAAAATGTGCTGCCCTAAGCCTAGGCCTCATTGGCCTAGGCAGAAACACACATATTCAGAGAACTAGTGGTTCAAAGAAATGTTTACATTTTCAGTGTCTCAGATACAGAAAGTTCCCACATAAATTTTGGCCTAAAGAGATATATATACATCTATCTATCTATCTATCTATCTATCTATCTATCTATCTATCTATCTATCTATCTATCTATCTATCTATTTATCTATCTATCTATCTATCTATCTATCTATCTATCTATCTATCTATCTATCTATCTATCTATCTATCTATCTATTTATCTATCTATCTATCTATCTATCTATCTATTTATCTATCTATCTATCTATCTATCTATCTATCTATCTATTTATCTATCTATCTATCTATCTATCTATGTATCTATCGATCTATCTACATTGAAATGTATCCCTCAATTATATCTGACAATTCTGTATTTGGTAACAATAAATAAATGAACAGCTTTATTGTACTTTTGTGAGTTCTGTGTTAGAGAGAGTGAGGTAGCCGTGAGTGTCCAGTAATCCAGATGAATAATCAGAGTATTGCAGTATATAGTGATACCTTTTTCTTATTACACACACATTTTAGTTAGAGTTACAAGCTTTCATGAGATACACCTCTCTTTAATAAATCAGAAGAAATACTGATGGTAAGTTCTTTCTTCTTTTTCCTTCTCTCTTATCTCTTGTCTCTAACCTTGTGTATGACTCCACAAAGCTCATTCATTTGCTCTGACTACCTTTTTTATGTATGATGCCTGTCTTCTATCCCACATGTGTATGTTATCTCTTTGCATGTATTTAGTATTAAACTTTATGCTTATCTTAAATCTTAACATTATTGCATCTGACTAAATAACTAAATACTAAAATCTCTAGTACGCCCTCATTTGGAATATGGAGTACAATTTTGGGCACCACTTCATAAAAAGGACATTTTAGAGCTGGAAAAGGTACAGAGGAGGGCAACAAAACTAATAAGGGGAATGGAGGGGCTAAGTTATGAAGAAAGACTAGCAAAATTAAACTTATTTTCTCTAGAAAAAAGGCGTCTAAGAGGAGATATGATTACATTACATAAATACATCCAGGGTCAGTATAAAGATTTGTCAAGGGAGCTTTTTGTGCCAAGAGGTTTTCAACTGACAAGAGGACATCCCTTGAGGTTAGAAGTAAAAAGATTCCACCTTAAAGAAAGAAAAGGGTTCTTCACAGTAAGGGTGGTTAATCTGTGGAATTCTCTACCAGAGGAGGTGGTGACAGCAGATTCGATGGATAACTTTAAAAGGGGACTGGATTTATTTCTAATTAAAAAGGGAATTCAGGGTTATCATGGATAATTAGAGAGGCAGTATTGATCCAGGGAGAAGTCCGGTCACCGGTGTCTGGGATCAGGAGGGAATTGATTTTATTTTTATTTTTTATATACAACTAATTAAGTAATAGTTAATCCGCATATTGCAGATCAGATGAGATCTTAAAAGGTTGAACTTGATGGACTGAAAGTCTTTTTTCAACCTTAAATACTATGTAATACCATGTAATGTAATACTATGTAATATTAGCATCTATTAAGAAGGGTATAGTAGCAAGATAAGCAAATATAATTCTGCCACTATACAAATCCCTAGTACGCCCTCATTTGGAATATGGAGTACAGTACAGAGAAGGACAAAAAACTAATAAGGGGAATGGAGGGGCTACGTTATGAAGAAAGACTAACCAAAGAAAACGTATTTTCTCTAGAAAAAAAGGCATCTAAGAGGGGATAAGATTACCCTATATAAATACATCCAGGGTCAGTATAAAGATTACTCTAGGGAGCTTTTTGTGCCAAGAGGTTTTCAATTGACACAAGGACATCCTTTGAGATTAGAAGTAAAAAGATTCCACCTTAAAGAAAGAAACCGGTTCTTCACAGTAAGGGTGGTCAATCTGTGGAATTCTCTGCCAAGGGAGGTGGTGACAGCGGGTTCAATAGTTCATTTTAAAAAGGGATTGGATATATTTTTTTAATAAAAAGGGTATTCGGGGTTATCCTGGTTAATTAGAGTGGGAGTATTGATCCAGGGAGGAATCTGATCGACAGTATCTGGCGTCAGGAAGAAATTATTTTTTTCCCTTTTGAGACAACTGGCAAAGCTTCACTTGGGTTTTTTTCTGTTTGTGTTCCTCTGGAACAATTAACAACTAATCCACATATTGCAGATCAGAGGAAATCTTAAAAGGTTGAACTTGATGGGCTAAAAGTCTTTTTTTCAACCTCAATTACTATGGCCCTCATTCAATTGCAATTTGGCCAATTGAATAAGGCTCTAAATAAGCAAATAACATATTTTTTTAAAGAAGTTTTTACTTAGTAAACATCTATCCAAAAGCAAGGTTTTCACTAACTAAAAACTTATTTTAAAAAAATATGTTATGTGCTTATTTAGAGCACTATTCAATTGGCCAAATCGCAATTGAATGAGGGCCTTTGTAACTATGTAACTATGTATGGGGCTACTGTGGAGTAAAGGGGGACTGGTGTATGGGACTACTGTGGAACAAAAAAAGAAGAAAAAATGTTTTCATTGTCCCTTTTTAGCTTTATATCTGGAGATGACTTTAAGTGCATAAATGTAATATCTAATTGAAAATAGTTTATCTTTGGCTTCATAACACCATGTTATGTTATCAAAAATAATTCCTTGTTTTTTAGTAATAAGCATAATTTATTGTTCATATTGTGTTTGTTTTAAGTTCTATGGTGCATGTCACATTTACAGTATGTCTTACTCCCTGTCATAATAATTTAAGTTAGATATTTTAGACATAGATACAGATGTGGTATTAGAGATCGGATTTTAAGATTATCATTACAGATATTGCAGATAAAGTAACACTTAAACAAACTCGGGTGTGTTTCTGCCTAGGCCCATACAGGCTGCTTGAATACACAGTGCAGTACAATAAATATGTTTGTTTATTCACAGAAGTGTCATTATGAAGTGATATTTCTGTCTGCAAATGTATTTTACACTTTCCAACATACTATATATATATTTATATAATATGATCTGAGATATAGAAAGGGTAAAGGAGGAGCTGCAAGTGGAGTGGATGGTGCACAACTGCCCTACAGTAGCATAAAACCTAAATACGCCCATGAACAAACTACAGTAAATATTCAAGAGATGTCAATCTTCCATTTCTAAGTGTTCTAGAAGATGTTTTTATATACCAAAATTCTAGATCAAAACTTCTGTTCTATGCACAACAGTATTAACAATGTTGTCTGACCAGTGCAGCTAAACTGCAGATCTTTTGCACTTTGTTTAATGTCTCATAGCTCTGGCAAAATGCCTGGAAATATGAAACATGTTTATGTCTTAAGTGGTTTCACTATGATGTGACTGCTATTTTATATAATTACAACTTCATAGCCTCATATTTTGTAGTAACTATCAATCGATATTGATAGCATTGCAGACAATTTGGTCATGTTTCAGATATCTATACAAATTATCCAGCAAGAAATAACTAGTGAAAAAATTAAGCACTATTATTAGGAGTTTTTATACTTAGCTTGAAAATGTAATACTGCAGTTCACAGACTGGCCTCTAAGTGGCACCCACCTGGATCTAGAGTGTATGAAACATATGTATCATGGATTTCCAGAGGGCTCAGCAGAGGCATCAACATTTATTTTATCTAAGTAAAAACTAGCTATGTTACTTTTTTCTGATAACTTATGCTTTCAGTTAAGTAAGTTTTTTTCAAATAATGTCTGTTGTGCAGTGGCCCTTTAACTCTCATAGGTACTCTGTTTTTATTTGTGATACAAGTGATCATGATTTGTGTTTGTGTAACATGCTCGCTACACTCCCATAGAAAAATCTAAATAATATGTCCCACCATCAAAGGCATTTAATAAACAAGTAATGGTTTGGTGTGTGTATGAGTAGCTACATTGTTAAAATGGCTGTTAATGGGACATAGCAAGAGAGCGATATACACAAAGAGAAAAAGGAAAAATGGGTGGGTGCACACCTTGCGCACACACTCACACAGACTCCTTCAATGCCTAGAGGTTTAAAAAAAGGTAAATCCGGCACTGGGTACCTCTCTAATACATACAATTAAACTATGTGCATATTTCGTTTTTATGCTACTCTAGGCCTATCGGATTTCTGCTCCCTCCACACCTCCTTTATTACTCCTCCTTTTCCTTTGTTATACCCTTATCCTATGATTGCCAGAAAAATATAGAGAAAAAAGCAAGTGTATATTGGCTTATGTATATCTATGTTGACTAAGAAATTGTCAGCTACACTTACAGATAGAAATTTCATTGTAGAAAGGCATTTCTGTACATATGGACACAATTTTCTATCACATTGTATCAGCAATTTGAGGCAGGCTTCTGCCCCTTGAAAAAAGTGCTAGGCCTGGGCCTTGTAAGCCTAGGCAGAGATGCATCATTGAATTAAACAAAATGTAAAGATATATGAAAGTGAGGTGGGTGACGAATGCATCCTGTAGAATATATCGTAACCCACCTAGGAAAAAAATGTTTGCAGAAAAGAAAAAAATGTGTTGGGAGTGATGTAGACACCCCCAGCAACTGAGATTTACATATTGGATACCTAATTTTTAATAAGATATCCAATATTCAGCACATGCGCATACATATTAGGCCACCCACATGGGCTAGAACAGTATCAGCATTCACTTTTATTATTGCGGTTTCCTGAGTCTGATATCGGTCCCCTAAATGCTAATTGATTGACATGTAACCTCCATCTTAGACTGACGTAATGATGATGGTCTCATTTTCTATTGGCTGTTTTGAAATGGTTAGTTACAGCCTTCCTTAACTGATCTTGTTCCTACCCTGAAATGCTACGCACAAGTGCATGGTTTGCAGTTTCAGCTTTTGGCCCATAACTTGCGGGCTTGTTCAATTAAATAGCACCGAAGTTGTAGCAGACTGCAAGCCCGTAGCACGCCCACTGACATAAGGCCTATATAACGTGAGATGCTGACTTCTAAATTGAATGAGGCTCTAGGTCTTAACCCACAGAGCTATCGTTTTTTTTTCATTAAAACATAACTAATCTTACCACTATTACACAGTCAAAGGTATTGGTAATCATGTGACTTTTTAAGATAATTTTACATAACTAACAATGTACTACATGTTTGTCCTACTAGAAACATATTATAACAAGATACTAAAAATCATTACATGCATGAAAAAGCTGTTAATATACAGTGACCAGGCCTTGTCTACTGAGGTAATAAAACACATCAGAAAAATAAGGATAAGAAGAGTAGCTAGGAAAAAGAACACAATAGAGGGAGACCACTCTGCCATCCAAGATCTAGAAGCCACTTAAGATGTGTAGCTTCAGAAGTTGACACCAGGGTTGCCGTGTTTATTAAATCTTTTATCAGTCACAGATTTGAGAGCCAACAGCTTTTCCATAAATCAGATATCTCTTAATCTGTTTTATGGTAGTTGGTGGAGGTTATTTTCATGTTGCTGATAAAGCACACCTGGCCGCTTTCAGAATGTGTTTAATATGTGATTGTGAATGTCTCCATATATCACCTACAGGGACATAAAATAAAGTAAACACCAGTGTTCTTTGATGTGGATATTTGTTATTTTATATACTAATTAAATTGTACATTTGTGTTCACATTTGAATGTCTAAATTAAGTAAAAAATATTTTTATTTTTATTTTTAGACATTCAAATGTGAACACAAATGTATAATGGAGGGCTTCTATCACTCTTTTGCTCATCATAAGCTAAATATTATTCTGTATATAAATGCAAGGACCACAGACCATAACTGTTGAATTTTGAGACACGACTAAAATATGTGTGAAAGTACTTAGGAGAAGATTGAGAGTATTGGGTGTTGAGGCATTGTAGGGTTACCTGCCATCTTGTTATTATATTGTATCCATTTTCTTATAATATCAAGGACATCGAACTTGTTGCTAATGAAGCCCAGACCTCTTGTTAGTGTGACATGCTGTAGACTTCTCATAATTATGTTTCCTATAGCTTTGGAGTGGGTGAGGAATGTATAGAGTTTAACATATAGCAATCTATCATTGCACTGTGTCATCTAATCTTATGTCTGCTCTCTTTCAGTTCAATCTATTCACTAAATATATTATACAGAATGAGTTATGGACTTCTGTTACAATATACAAATCTTTTTTCTCTTTCCGTGTCCTAGTCCCTCACAGAGTTTTTTTAATGCTCTTTAATTTAAGATACTGAGTTCCCCTAATAAATTTTAATATTAGAAGATCTTTTCCTAACTGTGATTAAACTATTACTATATATAGCAATGCAAATCATATATAGAAAGAGCTCTGATTTATATCAATTGAATAGGGCTCTATATAAGCACAGAGCATATTTTTTACAGAAGTTTTTAGTTAGTGAACTTCTATCCAAAAGCAAGGTCTAAAAACTAAAAACTTCTGTAAAAAAATATGCCCTATTCAATTGGCCGAATCTCAATTTAATAAGGCTGTAAATCTGGATATAGCACAGGTTTCTGAGATGCCACCTCATCCAATTTAATCAAAACACCAACATTACAACCGCATCTCATTAAATTCCCCACATTATATTTCCTCTAACCCCCAAGTCATCATAACAACTTTATCCCAAAGACCTCTACCCCAATTCAACTAATTTAAAAAATATGTATCATCAGTTTCAATTTGTCCCCCATTTCTTACACATCACCCCATCTTAACAAGTCTCACTAGATCACATTCTGATCAAAACCTCATCACCCAATTCATAGGGTCGATCGAGTTACGTGCTACAAGCTATGATTCCTATCGATTTTTCAATTGTCGTCATAAAGTCTTATGGGCTTCAACCTCCAAGCGCGTAGGACTTTGGAATCCAACCTCCATATCTCATTGAAGTCCTCCAGCTTGAATAACGAGTTACAGGCTTGGAGGTAGTTCAGGCCCGTAGAACTTTTGCCAGAAATCAAACATGAAATAAAGTATTGTATTTTGGAGATGTGCTAGCTTCAGAATGTTGTGTTTTTAATTCTAATGTCACCCATTTTGTTTCCCATCATTTACAGTGCTGTATTGATTTTATATTTGCATTTACGGTGCTCCGAGTTTGCGGGCTTGAACCACGAGTTACGGGCTTGCGGCCACGTTCATGATCCGCAAATGCTTACTGCCGATAGCATGGTTTGCGATTATCGGGAAGGGGGACTAACTTGCGGGCCCGGCCAATTGAATAGCTAAGTAAACGTAGAGCAACGCGAGGCCGCAACTCGATCGCAGGAAATCGTCTATTTGCGATCGAGTTGTGGCCCGGATATGAATGAGGCCCTTGGTGGGTTTTTTAGTTCCACAGTCATTTGTTAGTTTTTTTTTATTTTTTTATTTAAAGTGTAACAATAAAATTCTGAGTTTTATAACGTGTTACAGAGTTTTCTAATGACATAAAACAAGGAACCAAAAATATATTAATTGATCTCTGGTAATATGTTTTTTTACAATAGTAAATTAAAAACGTTATTCTGTTGGTTCTAAAGCTAGGGGAAAACCAGGATTCATTACTGAAACTGCTTCTCCTAAAGTATTGAATTTGCAGTGTGTGTTTTTGTAATAAGCAGATGAATATCATTAGATTTTATCAGCTTTCTAATCTTTGGAATTTACCAAAAAAACCTGACAGTGATAAGCAGATACTTCTTCATAAGGTCACGTAAAGTGACAGCAACTCTGTGCTGATATAATTGCATTGTTTTCTTTCAGCTGTTTCTGTATTACTGAGCATTTACTGTATTACTAAACTGCTGAGCACCACTTGCCATTGATGCACAGATGTGTGAGGGCCACCTGACATGCTACAGTTGAGCAACTCACCATCCAAACAAACCAGGGGCTGGCTACCAGATGTGTCCTGTAAAAAAGAAGCTTTTAAAACTGACTGACCCGCTACACCCTATGGGGATCCCCTTTGATTCCTCTTTCATATGTTCTAGCTCCTGTGACCCAGGGGATAGTTGTGCTACTTTTTTACATTCTAAAATCATGCTGTATATTTTTAAGTGTAGTTCTTTAAAATATTGAAGCCTGCAGTCTGACAATCTGTTAATGAAAAATATGTTATCAATATTATAACAAAAATGCTACAAATAAAGAGCATAATCAAAGGTTTTTAGAGCAAAAATATTAACCCATATAATCCATTTCAATTGTTGTGAAATTTAAACATTAAAATAGGTTATTTGTCTCTACTAGATTTATTTAATTTATTATTAGTTAATAAGCTAACAAAGCCTTAAATTGTTTAATAGTCGCATTATAGCGCGTTTTTAGATGTTTGCAGAAGAAGAACATTGTGTTAAGAACACAAAACTCTCTGGGTGATATTTTCCTTCTAAATATCTATGGTAATAGAACTATAGCATTCTCTTTTTCCCAAGGGCCTAGATCAAACTAATCCAGGAAATGGCACAGTTTCACAGAAACTTAAAAACATTAATGCAAAATAAAAGTTTTACAGAATATGAAAAGTCTGCAAACAAAAACTGGGTAAAACTGGCAACTTATGAAAAAATGGACATAACCAATGACAGACTAGAATGAGCATTTATAAAAAGATGTACTGTAAAGTAGCCTACTTACTCTGTTAATTGGTTCCAAATATATCAGTGAAAGTTAAAATGTGTTAAAATGAATTACTTTTAACAAACAATGGCACCCATTCAATTGAGGTTTCGGGAGATCTGTAGGCCCGTAAGTGAGGTCACAATCTACTATGCTTTTCAATTGGCGTCTTTTTGTGGGCTCAGAGCGGCTTCCGAGTTATGGGCTTGAAAAAATGGCGAAGCCTTTGATCTTTCACTTTCGCAAGGCTAAAATCGCAAATCGCTATTCAATTGCTCAATTTCCCCAAGCCCGCAAATGTATTCACACCCATAAACAGCAAATGAAAGAGAAAATCCTACAAGTGCTAGAGAGGACCTGCAAGGGGGTTAAACACATTTTCGTAGGACTATAAATGCAAATAAAAAATCAATACTGCACTGTAAATAACGGGGAAAGCATATCGGCAGGAAATAAATATTATTTGTATGTGTCATTTAGGGGTTAAATCGATCTCGGGTATCAATGAGTTAATACATATCAGGCCACCCATATGGACTAGAACAGTATTGGCATTCTTTTTCATAATTCTTTATTTTTGGGACCCCCGAACCTAATTAATTGACATGTAACCTCCATGTCTCATTTTCTATTGGCTGATTCAAAATGGGCGGTTACAAGCTTGCTTAATTGATCATGTTCCCGCCCTGAAGTGCTCTGAACCAGTGCATGGTTTTGGCTTGGGGCCCGTAACTTGCGGCCTTGAGCAATTGAATAGCATCACAATCTGAGACGAATGGGAGCCTGCAACTCACTCGCAGACATTCGGCTGTCTGCGATCAAGTTACAGGCTTCAAATTAAATACATTGGTCCATTTTCAAAGGACCACTGCAGTCATAGTCTAACCTTTATTCTTTTGAAGAACTTCACTTGAAAACAGACAACTCAAGCCTCATTCAATTGAGCAATTGTAAGTAACTGTAGCCCGTAAGGGAGGCAGTAAGTTAATTTCTATTCAATTGGCTTTTTTTTTTGCGAGACGAAAATGGCTTATGTGTTACGGGCTTGAAATCCTTGCAGATGTTAAAACTGGAACTTACAGCCCATCTAAACCTTTTATATTTCACGTCCGCAAATTGCTATTCAATTGCTACAATTCCTCAAGCCCTCAAATGTTTTTACACCCATAAACCGCAAATGTAGAAGAAAATCCTATGAGTACTAGAGAGGACCTGCAAAGGGGTTAAAGACATATCCGTACCACTGTAAAAGCAAATCAAAAAATCAATACTGCACTGTAAATAACGGGAAAGCGATGAAAGACATTAGAATTAATTGCACAACAGTCTCAAGCTCGCAAATCTGCAAAAAAATATAAATGTATTTTATGTTTAATTTTGGGGTTATATCGATTTTGAGAATCAATGAGTTAATACATACCAGGCCACCCATATGGACTAAAACAGTATTGTCCTTCATTTTTATTATTTTGTGTTTTGCGAGTCTGATCGCATATCGGACTTCCAAACGCTAATTGATTGACATGAAACCTCCATGTTTTACTAACCTAATGATGATGGTCTCATTTCTTATTGGCTGTTTCTAAATGGGTAGTTACGGCCATGCTTAATTGATAATGTTCCTGCCCTGAAATGCTACATACGAGTGCATGGCTTACGGTTTTGGCTTTCGGCCCGTAATTTGCGGGCTTGTTCAATTGAATAGCACTGGAATTGTATTAGACTGCGAGCTTGCAGCACACCCGCAGACATACGGCCTATGTACTGGAAGATGCGGGCTTATAATTGAATGAAGCTCCATGTTTTTAGAACCTAAAAACAAATAATTAGTCTCTAATTTATCATTTTAATGCGTAATTAAGCTGCTGTGGAATCTATCCTTGAATTCAGTTGGTGGACTTTTTTTAAATGAGGAGAGACTTTGAATTCATATGGGAATTTTGTCAGATACAACATCCAGTGTTCCCAGCAGGAAACTCATTAGTTTCCAAGGACAAATCCTCTTGAGAAAGTAATAGTAGCCAGGAAGAAAGCAAAATGGAAGCTTGCAGTAAAGAATAGTCACATATAAAAGTTGCATAATATATTAGTTGTTATTGTTTTGTTGCATTCTAAAAACATTTGTTCTTACTATCACTTTGTTTATTTAAAAAAGATACCTACAGACAACACTGAGACGTTTACAAAGCAGTTTCTTACCTGAGATAAGGTAACAAGGGCTGTTTTCCCTATAAGAAATAGTTCATAGTAAATCAGATTACATGAGCTGCACTTGAGATGCTTAGTAAATTCCCCCTGGGACTAATGTCTGAAGATTTAAAATGAAAGATTAAATAGATAATGTGTCTCTATAAAATCATTTGGGCTATGTATTTTCTATATTAATGCGTTGGGGAGAAATAGCAGAGCTAGAGAATGGAGGGCACCAATGCAATGCAGTTTTTATGTCCACTTTTATGCTCACTTTTTTAACTCCAGTTTTATCTCCTGTTTTATCTCCACTTTTTAACACCACTTTTTATTACTTAGTTTCATAGTTACATAGTAATTGCGGTTGAAAAAATACTTTTAGTCCATCAAGTTCATTCTTTTTAGATCTTCTCTTATATTTGTAACATGCTGATTAATTGTTAATCGATCTAGAGGAAAGCAAACATAAAAAAAACTAATTGAAACATTGCCAATTGTCTCAAAAGGGGAAAAAATATAATTCCTCCCTGACCCCAGATACTGGATCAATACTCCCTCTCTAATTATCCACCTTTTTATTCAAAAATATATCCAATATCTTATTAAAGTTATCTATCGAATCCGCTATCACCACCTCCTTTGGTAGAGAATTCCACAGTGTATCCACCCTTACTGTGAAGAACCCTTTTCTCTCTTTAAGGTGGAATATTTTTACTTCTAACCTCAAGAGATGTCCTCTTGTCAGTTGAAAACCTCTTGCCGCAAAAATTTCAATTGACAAAGGCGTATATTGACCCTGGATATATTTATATAAAGTAATCATATCCCCTCTTAGACGCCCTTTTTCTAGAGAAAATACATTTAATTTGCTTAGTTTTTCTTCGTAGCTTAGCCCCTCCATTCCCCGTATTAGTTTTGTAGCCCTTCTCTGTACTTTTTCTAGCTCCAAAATGTCCTTTTTATGAAGTGGTGCCCAAAATTGTACTCCATATTACAAATGAGGGCGTACTAGGGATTTGTATAGTGGCAGAATTATATTTGCTTCACTTGCTTCTATACCCTTCTAAAAAAATGATAATATTGTATTTGCCTTTGCAGCTGCTGCTTGGCATTGAGCACTGTTACCAAGGTGGTTGTCCACAAGCACTCCAAAATGCCTTTCAATATCTGATAACCTTAGATCTTCACCTTTTAACTCCAGTTTTTATCTCCACTTTTATTTCCAGTTTTTAACTCCAGTTTTGGAAAGTGGTGTTAAAAATGCAGCTACAAAGCAGAGCTTCAGTACACTTTTTATCTCCACTTTTTAACTCTGCTTTGTAACTCTATTTTTAACACCGCTTTTCATCTCCTGTTGTAGCTCTGCTATCAAGCATTTTGTCAGCCCATGTTAGATGTCATCAAAGTCTTCTTTCCTGCACAATTTCACTAACAGTGGTGGAGCTAGATAATGGAGCGCCTTTGGGCAAAAAAAGCAAATAAAAGGTTTGGTCTCCTCCTGGTACCAACTCACTCAGTGCTCCTCCCAAGACCCCTTCCCACAACATATCCCCTCATATCCCCTCCCTAAGACACCTACTCTAGACCCTTTCCCATAGCTGCTCCCCCCACAACCCCTTTCCATAACTGCTGCTCCTACTTTCACAAAGATCCTCTGCCTACATCATCCAAGGTGGTGGGGAAGTTGGTGCGGCTGAGGGGGCCTAGGGTGGTGGGCCCCTACACTACACTACAGAAATATATATATATATATATATATATATATGTATATATATATATATATATATATATATATATATATCACTCGTTTGCCCACCATATATTAAACGATTATTGTGGCGAACTACCTACTCATACCGTCCAGAACACAAGCTGGGATCCCGATCTACGCTGATGATAAGCAGTAACCTTGAAACAGCTGTACATGGATAGGATTCCCAGCTTTTGTATAATCCAACCTTGGCTTTGCATAAAAGCTGTGTAATACAGCAGGCATAAGCTTAAAAAAAGCCATGTTTAAAATGGGCTATGGACTGAAGAGTGAGGCATGTGTAGTCACCTTTGCATGTCCCTGCTCAGCTGCCCAGAATGCAGTGTAATAACTGTTTTTCTCAGAATTCTGAGCTGAAAACAGTTTTTTTAACTTGTTTTAGACATTCAAGTGTAAACACAGATGTACTATTTATTTACTATATATATATATATATATATATATATATATATATATATATATATATATATATACATACTTATATACACATGTATGCTATCACTAGCCAGTCCCTCTCAGCAGCCATCTCTACATAACTCCCAGTCCCTCTCAACATCCTCACCCACACAGCACCCATCCCTCTTTGCATCCATCCCTACATAGCACCCAGTCCTTGCTAGCAGCCATCCCTTACCAGCATCCATGCCACACAGCACTTAACTCAACTCACATAACACCCATCCCAATCTCCTTTGCTCCCCTCTCACAAAACTCATTCCCCCTGTACTTTGCTGTCATCCAGCCCTTGCTCTCTCTCGGCTCCTCTCTGATACACATTCCCAGTAAACATGTGATGCATGTTTTGGATTATAATTCAGCATAAATTAAATCACTGGTATTTGTATGGTTGCTACCGTATTATCTTTTCAGGAGATAAGCAACATTCAATAGATTTTGTGGGAGGTGATACTAAGAATGCAGAATTAAAGACCAATGTAGTTGTGTTGTAAGGGGTTCTATGAAGATTATTTACGTAGGGCTTTATAAACAGTTACTGTGAATTTAAACAATTAATTACTTTCTTAAATCATGCTACAGGCTGAATAAATTCCAGATCTCTCCACCCACTGAATGCTGTATTGTGTGAGCCACCCAGGGGGAAACAACAAGTTGAAAACCTTTTGAGACCACTCTGTAAAACACATATTAGTAGCTGTCAGTAGTGTAACATGAGCTGCTAGCAATATACACAAATACATTTTCTAGTCACCTCCCACTATCATATGGCCTGTATGGAGAGCATTCCCATCTGGGCAGCTCCCAATTCAGTTACAATCCATCATTCAGGAGGTGGAGACATAATGAGATCATACTGCCTGGGGCCATGATTCAAAAATAGTAATTTGTTGTTTAAATGCAGATTAAAAGTTTAATAAAAGTATTTTTTCTTATCTGGCCCTACTTAAATATTTAAAGAGAGCCCTTTATAAGAACCCTAAAGTAACAATAAAGTGATCTTTATTGTCCATAGATTATTAAAAAACAGTATATCACCACAGATACAAAAAACAGAGCAACTTTTTTGCTGCTATTGCTACCAATAGCGTTCAAACTAAAATCCATGCCCACAATGTAGTTAGCAATCATTACAAAGTAAAACAAAAATAAATCAGTGACTTTTGTGTATTATATATGGCAAATTTGCAATACCATTTGGTTTATAAAATCTCTGCTATGTCTCTTTAATGGGACTGTGCTCAAATTATTATTTTATATAAATGTTTTAACAATGTTTATTTAATTGCTTGTATCGTCCTTAATGTAATAGTCATATAAAATGTAAAATTCACTTATTTCTAAGAAGCCATCTAAGAGCCTGTTAGCTGCAAAGAATCTGCTGTATTCTTCCTGTTTACTCATGTCCTTAACCAGGCAGTGCTGCATTCTGGGAGGTAGGATTTCTTAAAAAACTGAACTGTGAGGAGAAAAATGTTGAGATATTTAAATGTTCCTTTTTACATTCTATACCATGTATTATGATGAATGATTTAAAGGAATATCTACGTTTTCCTGTCTTGAACTTTATCCAATCTAACACATGTTGTTTATATCAGAAACACACATTACCTTGAGTCATTCTATACACATATAGATTTATTTATTTTTTTAAACATTGGGCCCTATTAAACTATCAAAATCACAATTACCCTGCAAAGTTACTGATATTTAAATGGCCTCATCTAGCTACCCACAATCTAATTGCGAGCTACAGGCTGAAAATTCCTGCGGTTGTCAAAATCATAACTCTGTCCTATCTCCGCCTTTGATCTCTCAAGCCGCAAATGTTACAATTGCTAAAATAGCAAATTGTGATTTAATTGCAACAATGATACAAGCCCACAATTGCCTTCAAACCCGTAAATGGCAAATGTAGCAAAAAATCCTACGAGTACTAGAGAGGACTTGCAAGGGGGTTAAACAACTGTTCGTAACACTCCAAAAGCAAATAAAAACACAATATTGCATTTTAAAATATGGAGAAATCGATGAAAGACATTAGAATTAATTGCACAAGTACGGGGAAAGTGCTGAAAGACATTAGAATTAATTTCAAGCTCGCAAATCTACAATTTTTTTTTTTTTTTTTTTTTCAAATATATTTTTTATTGGTCACTTTTGAAAATTGTTCCTCAGCTTATCAGTAGGCCATGACACGCAGATCAGTCAAAATCTTTCTATTTGACAACTTGTATAAATGCATACTTTAACTTAGTGAATTAAGCTACCTCTCCCGCAATCTTTTCCGTTTTCTAAATATTAAACATTAATGGATTTCTCCTTAAAGCTTATGTAATAAACGTCTCAGTAGTCCTTAGCTCACAGGCTAGGTTTGCAAGGCCTATATTTTATTCAGTGTGTCATCCCCCAATCAGTGCAGGCATATTCACATAAAACCTCTCCTCTTCCTCACTTCCTTGTTTCATACTCACACTAACCCTTTGAGCTAAAGCGTCTAGCTTTATTTAACTAAACAGATAACAATAAGTAACTTTGCCTATATTCTGGAGTATATAGTCCTCTTTTTCCCTTTTGAACCTAATACTCTCTGCTAGGGCTATATTTGTCTTTTAAGCTCTCTGATAACACATAAACCTTTATACAGTTTGGTCCCTTGAAGTATCCATCCTGGTGGAAAGAGAAAAAAAAAATACAAGAAAAAGATCTCTCTCTTTTTATTGGCTTTTTACCTTGTCTCCTCTTTGCGCTTTGGCTCCCCGCCGGTCCTCCCGACTCCTCCACCGCCTCCTCCTCTTCCCCCCTCTCTCTGTTGTCTTTTCCCTTTCTCTCACCTTTCCCTTTTTTTCATTCCTCTCTTATATGATTCATCCCCCTTCTCTCTTCCTTTCGTTGTTCCCCCTGTTCATCCCCTATTAGCTAGCCAAGGATCCCAAATGTCCCTGTATTTCTGGACTGCATCTATTAATATATGTGTCATGTGTTCGTTCACCGCTATATAATTTATTTTGCTCCTTATTGCATGGAATTCCAGATTGTCTAATTTCCATTGCTTTGCAATGTGTGATTTGGTGGCTAAGTACATATACTGAAGTAGCTTGTTTTGAGAAGGGGAAAGCCCCGAGACCGGGATTCCCAGTAAGCAGGATTCCATTGTGCCTCCTATTTGGGTTCTCAAAATCTTAGAGGCTAGGTCTGACACTGTTCTCCAAATCTGTGCTACTTTGGGACAATCCCACCACATGTGTATAAAAGTTCCTGGGGTTCGGCATCCTCTAGAGCAGTTTCTCCCCTCTGTTTTAATCCATTTTGCTAGCCTCTCTGGGGTCAGGTAGGTCCTGTGGAGTACTTTTATGGCTGTTTCTAGTAGTGTTTGGTTTAGCGAGCCTTTGCTTATACTACTCCACGCTTTCTCCCATTTCTCTCCTTCCCATTGTTCTCCTAAATCCTTCTCCCATTCAACTATATATTTGTCTTTCGCTCCCTCTGGGGGTGTATTGTATGTTTCATATATTCCCCCAATAATTCCCTTTGCTAAGGGGGTTTTCTGGCAGATTGTTGAAAGCCAAGTTTTCTTAGGGTTCCCCAGTGTTCTAGTAATCCTATTCACCAGGTGTTTGATTCTACAATAGTTGAAGTGTTGGCTGATGGGAATATCGAAATGATCCCTTAAATATTCAAATGTTATGGGGGTCTCTGTTCCTATCCATGCCCCTAGTCTATCTAGATCCCTGGATTTCCACCACCAGTTAGCTTCTAAGCCCAGTCCCAACGGTGACTGTGGGTGATATAGTATTGACATCATAGGCGCGGGATGTTTAAAGAGGTTTGTATGTTCTAAGGCCCATTTCCAACTTTGTAATGTGTTGGTGATAACCGGGTGTCTAATCTTTCCCACTTTATCTGGCACTTTGTCTAGCCAGACCAGAGTATCCCATGTGTAGAGGTATAGCAAGTGATCCTCCATTGTTTTCCATAGTGGGTGATGGGTCCCTGAGTGTATTATAGGACTGAAAGATAACTGCGCTGCTCTATAATATTTCTTTAAATCTGGGCATGACAATCCACCCATCTTTTTGTGTTTAAACATTATCTCCTTTTTAATTCTGGGGGGTTTGCCCTTCCAGATAAATTGGGACACCCTCCTCTGAAAACCTTTCAATTCTACCTGAATGACAGGGACTGGCATGGTCCTGAACAGGTACAAAAGCTTCGGAAGGACAGACATTTTGAAGGCGTTAATTCTTCCCAGCCAAGAAACAGGGTATCTAGCCCTTTTCATCAAGTCTTCACTGAGTCTTTTATAGATTGGGGGATAGTTAACCCTGTATAAGGTTTCTGTGTGCGGCGTGAGTCTTATCCCGAGATAGTGGATGTAATCCTTGGCCTACAGTAATTTAAATTTCTCAGTAATTGCTTCCCTAGATATAGCTTCCATGTTTATTGCTAAAGCCTCTGTCTTCCCGACATTTATGATAAGGCCCGATCTTTAGCCAAATTCTGTTAAAGTGTCCATTAATAATGGTATAGATTTGTTAGGTTCTGATATTGTGCATAGCATATCGTCCGCAAATAGATTCATTTTAAAGTGTTGTTGACCCATTATAAGCCCCTTAATTCCTGAGTCCGTCCTAATAGCCTGGGCAAGAGGCTCTATTGCGATAGCGAACAATAAGGGGGAAAGAGGACACCCCTGTCTGGTTCCCCTCCCTATTTTAATGGTCTGAATGCGTTTGCCCGGAAGTTTCAGAAGGGCTTCATGGTTTTTGTAGTATGTATTTATTAAATTTAAGAACCCCCCCTTAAAGCCAAATTTTTTAAGGGCCTCCCTAAGGTATGGCCACTCCAGAGAATCAAAGGCCTTTTCAATGTCTAATGCCAGAAGGCAGGCCGGGGTCTAGGTAGAATTAGCATGGTGTATTAGGTTCACGACCTTCCTAATATTGTCTCTGGCCTGTCTGTGAGGAATGAACCCAACTTGATCCTTATGGATGATCCTTGGGAGAAAATTTGAGATTCTATCTGCTATTATTTTTGCCAATAGTTTAATATCCCCGTTTAGTAGGGAAATGGGTCTATAATTTTTGATTTCTGAGCTGTCTTTCCCTTCTTTAGGAAATAGGGTTATTTCTGCTAAATTAATTTCTGGGGGGATTGTGTGTCCTTGCAAAATGTGGTTGTATCATTTGGTTAGTCTGGGAGTTAATTGTTCTTTGAAGGTTTTATAATACATGTTTGTGAACCCATCTATGCCGGGGGCTTTTCCATTTTTCATTGCTTGAATACCCTTTCCAACCTCTTCTAGTGTGATCTTAGCGTTCAGTGCTTCTACCTCTATTTCCTCCAAGCGAGGTAGGTCATACCTATCTAACCAGGATCTAATGCTATGTTCTGTTTCCTTACTCAATGGTGAATATAGTTTTTGGTAAAAATTATAAAATAGTTCCTGTATTTTAATGGGGTCAGCCGTTTTGACATTTTCCCTAACCTTTATACAATAAATTTTAGAGAGTGTTTGTTTAGATCTTAGTTTTCTCGCTAGCATTCGCTTGGAGAAATAATTTGTGTGGAGATCTCCTAAGGATATTATCCGCCTTTTCCGAGTATAACTTGTCTAACTCTAATCTCACTCTCTCTAGTTCCCGCCTAGTCTGCGTTTTAGGGTTTTGTTGGTTTATTTTCTCTAATCTTCCTAACTCCTCCGTGAGTTTTTTTTCCTGGGCTCTCTGTTCCCGTCTAAACTTGGATGACTCCTTCATGCATATACCCCGAATGTAGGTCTTGTGTGCTGCCCAGACCCAGCCAGTCCCCACCTCCGGTGTTTCATTTTTCTCGAAAAAGAATTCTAATTCCTGGGCAATACGTTCTTTGACTGTCGGGATCGTCAGTAATCTTTCATTAAGTCTCCATCTATAAGGGGGTTTAGTCATAGGACCTAGATTTATGGTCGCCTTGACAAGGCTGTGATCCGACCAGGCACAAGGTACTATGTCTACTCTCTTGGTGTCATGGAGGAAAGTAGAGTCCGTTAACAGGTAGTCAATTCTGGAGTATGAATTATGGGGATGGGAATAGAAAGTGTATTCTCTGTGTCCTAAATGTCTTTCCCTCCAAAGATCCACTAGCTCAAGTTCCGTTAGCAGTTGGTTAATTTCTTTCAATTTTTTAGAGAATTTGTCTCCCAGGTCTTTCCCTGTTCTGTCATTTTTTACATCTAGTGCCAGATTAAGGTCCTCCCCCCCCCCCAGGATGATCCTGCCTTGCTTTACTATTGTCAAATGTTTCAAAGCCCTGATGAGGTGCTCATGAGGAGAGTTGGTGGGAGCATAAACCACTGCCAAGGTGACCGGGATGTCTAGTACCCTTCCCATTAAAAATAAATAGCTTCCCTGTTTATCTGCAATCTTTTTGTCCAATGTGAATGGAAAGTTTTTATGGAGCAGGATTGCCACCCCTTCCGTTTTGGCACTGCTACTAGTCGTGTGGAACGTGGGAAATTTCTCGTTCATAAACGATGGGATTTGTTTGTGTTTAAAGTGAGTTTCCTGGAGGAAGATCACCGCTGGATTATGTGTTCTATACGATTGGAATGCCTTGCTTCTTTTGGTGGGGGTGTTGAAACCTCTAACGTTATGTGTAATGCAAACGTATTCTGCTTCACCCATTGTCAGTGATGACGTGTGTATCTGTTGTCTGTAGAGACTTACCGCCCCTAGAGATGGAGGTTTTGGAGTCAGCGGCCGAGGTCCGGAAGGGCCAGCGGTAGAGCCCCGCTATCTCTATTCCACCATTCTGGATGTGCAAAGAACTGAAAGAGAAAAGTGCTGCCCAAACAGTAAAACATATAACTTTTCGGACCCTTGGTCCACCCCCCCACCCCCTCCTTTTCCTCATGCATCCTTTCATCTTGCACCTATCGTGCCTAGGGAGTGGCGTCTACTAATCCCACTATACTTCCCTAGAATGAGGAAATTCTTATTATCGGTCAATACCGTACTCTACTTTACGAAAACATAAAAGTATAGACCTGAAACAACTCTCCCCCTCAATATTGGGAGGGTCAACAAGCGTTGCAAACTGCGGCTAAGATTCTCCTATATTTATACCAAGCTACCTTTACAATATTTTTGGGAACATTGCCCCAACTCCAACTTGAGCATTATTTTAATTGTCCCTGTGAAATGCATTGTAGTCAAGCTTTACAAACGGTGTAATTGTCTTTGAATCCTTGGGTATCAATAGCAGGGATTATCATTCCCCTGCTGATGTACTCGCCAGTTCGGCTTCTTCAGCTCCAACTATTTGGTCTCTTTGTCCCTTGCTGCTGTTATTCCTTTGCTTTTTCTTGGCAGAGACGTCTATCCATTCTCTGGCTGGTCTCTCCCTTGGTTTAGACGGCTGACCCAGTAGAACCGTGTCCTCTGGGAGCAGTTGCAAATGAATAAGTCTTTTCTGAAGGGTTTCCAGCGAATGAGCCACATATGTTTGCTCTTTCCATCTAAATTGTAAGCTGAAGGGAAAACCCCAGCGATATTGGATTTTGTTCTTTATCAGGATTTCCAATGCCGGTCTCATTTCTCTCCTCTTTGCTAGCGTGGATGGGGTTAAGTCCACAAACAATTGCAGCTGCGTTCCGTCCGGGCCTACGATTTTGGGCAATTTTCTGGCTGTAGTCATTAATAGGTCCCTGGAGCTTTGTCTCACAAACCGTACTACTATATCCTTAGGTTTCTCAGGGTTGATTGGGCCTCCAAATGCCCTGTGAGCTCTCTCAATGAGCAGCATCTCCTCTAATTGGTTTGGTAAGATGGAAGAAAACACCGCTCTGAGGTAGGACATAATATCCTCAACATTTTTAGGAACACCTCTCAGGCGTACATTGTGTCTTCTGGATCTGTTTTCCAAGTCTTCTATTTTGTTTTCAAGGACCTCTATGCGGGATGCGTTGGCACTGATTCCAATTCTATCTTCCTCTTGTGCAGAGACAATCATATCTGATCTTTTTTCTAGCTTGTGTGTTCTCTGCCCTATTGAGCGAATCTCTTCTCTCATCTCTTTTAGTGCCAGCGCAAGCTGTGTTTTCAGTAACATTTCGAATTTAGCCATTGCAGAAACTGAGAAGTCTACATCTGTGATGGTATTCGACCTTTCACCCTCAGACTCCGACATCTCTGATCTCTCTGGGGAACTTTCCCCTGCTTTAGTTGTCGGTGTGGACGCTACCTGGAAAAGCTCAGGAATGCCTTTGGAGGTTGTGCTTCTCTTTGTCTTCTTCATCTTTGGCCCTGCTACCTCACAGGCTCTTTATCACTGGTGTGTCAGTTTTGGAGTATAAGTAGTTCCCCAGTGCTCGTTGTTGTGGCTACGTGAGAATGCGTGATGTCCCGCTCTAGGTGGGGCTTGATAGTTTCAACTTTAGGAGATGCTGCTTGCGTTGGGGCAATTTATAGTTTCATCCTTGTGAAGGCATGTATAGTCAGTACTTTAGTTCACTCTGCCTGTTGCTCCCCCCATTGCGCTATCTCCTGATCTGCATCTGGATTTCTCTTATAAATCTGGGAAGGTGGGCATCTAACTTCGGGTTGGTATCTTTGTTAGTTAATGTCAGGAACAGGTGTCTGTTCAGTCAGTTGCACGCGGTGGAACAGGCTGGATTGCCACTTCGTGTTTCTATATATATTATTACTCTGTGCCTTCCACTTGAGGGCCAATAGAATTCCCCCAGTTTGTGCGTGCCCCCCACAGCAGTTGGAAATGCTTATTATTCCTGGCTGGGTGCCCTCTCACTAGTTAGGCCTCTATGTGGCCACTTCTGCCTAGGAAATGCCTCAGAGCCTTGGGGAAGCCACTCCACAGTCTATTGTTCAGTAGATGTGTAATTCCACAGGCAAGGCAGGTACGGGCTAGTGGCAGCTAATGTCCGCCTTTGTTACAGAGTCAGGTTGCCTCCCCTCTCTTTTATTCTTCTTTGTAGTTGTTAAATTTTTATCTGAGGAGAATATGGGCTCTTTTAGTCCCTTAAAGCCTCTGCCGGTTTCTGTACTTTCTTTATTGGATGGCTGCTATTACAGTAGCTGTAGGGATGAGGGGCCCAGTACCCTGCCTAATGCAGTTAAGAGGTGTCTGCGTCATTTACTCTCTGCTGCCTTGGTGATCTAAGATGGCCTCCTGTCCTTTTGGCGGGAAGCTCTCCTAGGTTTTTTTTTTTTGTCTGCTGGTGGCTGGTGGGTATGAGGGTATGGATTCCCTATTCTCCATGACGTGCCCTGCTCAGTTGTCCCTATGAGCCCTTGTACCTTTGGGCTAGTTAGCAGAATTCCCCCACTGGCCTTTCTCTTCGTTTCTGGGTTGGCTTGGGGGGATAGATTGTTACCCCCTTCTAGTGTTCCCAGCACAACCCCAGATACTGCGCTCTCACCCCTTCTCCTCCCTGGCCTCTGCTCTTCCTGGGTATGCTTGTTGCCCCTATGCCGGCGCGTTCCCGTCCGCCCCGTGGCACCCCTACCTCTTGCACACCGGGCGGCCGGGCGTACTCACGGGCTTTCCGGGTCTCCGGACTTCTCTCAGCCTTGGCTCTGCTGTCTGGGGAGTTGGGATCTTGTCTAGGCACAGGGGTAGATGCTTGGGCACAGGGGTTATTTTTGGGCCCACCTCGTGGTGCCACAAAATGGCGGCCGCTTTTTCGTGGGCTTTTCCTTCTGCCCCGCCGCTCCTTATTTTGCCTCCCTTGGCCTTCCTCCTCTGGGCTAGTTGGCCCCTCTGCCCTCTTGCCTCCTTCTTATGTTTTTTAATGCCTGGAGACTTATACAGAGCCCGGGGCCCCTCTTTCTCCAGCTTACCGGGCTATCCAAGATGGCGGCCTTCTCCTCTTTACCGGCTCCCGCCTGCTTCCTCCTCTTCTCTGCTCTCTCGGGGACACAGCTGCTCTTCTCCCCTCCGCCTTCCGGTGCTCACCCGAGCCTGCACAGCCCCGGAATGGGGGTCTTCTCTTCACTCCAGCACCTCCCGGTCGGATCCGCCGCTTCTCTGCCTCCTGTCTTCCTCCACCAGTCTGCTTTGTCCCGTGGGGGTCGGGTCGACTCCTCCTGCTGCCCCCCGATGTTGCTGGGGATCACACAGGGACTTTTTGGGCAATTCTAAGCCCTAAATTGCGCACAATATTTTTTTTTTTAACGTTTAATTCCCGTGTTATATCAATTTCAGGAATCAAGGAGTTTATACATATCAGGCCACCCACATGGACTATAACATTTTCTTAATTATTTTTTTATTGATTTTTACATCACTGGATTGCAAGCCTGATCTCATATCGGAAGTCTAAACACTAATTGATAAACGTTTAACCTCCATGTTTTACTGATGTCATGATGACGGTCTCATTTACTATTGGCTGTTTCTAAATCGTTACCTATGGGCTTGATTAATTGGTCATGATCATGCCATGAAATGCTATGTACGGTTACATGGTTTCCAGTTTTAAACCTGTACTTGTGGGCTTGTTCAATTAAATTGATCTGTAACTGTTGACTTCATACAGGCCATAAATTTGCAGGCTTGAATATTGGAATTGGAATTTAATTTAAAGGGCCATTGTTTTCCACACCCCAGAGCTGTTTACATAGTTACAGTGTACATACCAATCAAAATTCTGCATTTGGCTATGGTTTTTAACCCTTTACTAATCTTCAAGCCAGCAGCAGCTCAATGCAGAAACACACAGACCAACATCTGAGCTCCTCCTTGCTTACTTGTGAGGGGGGAAAAATACAACACATTCCATGATGATTTGTTGCACAAACTGGCTTGCCAGAGTGATAGAATGTTTTAGGTGCCTGTCATTGGCCAAAATAAATTATGAATTTTACGCTAATTTTAGCATGGAATTTCAGACTTTGACTCTCAAAATCTACTTTTTGCAAACTCAAGAGATTTAGCAATTTTTAGGGTATCAGATACACTCATAATCCAAAAAGGAAAATTTTAATATTGCTATGAATTATCCCTTTTTATAATTTCTCATTTTCAGTAATTACCATTCTATTTAATAATTTATAAAAAATATGAATAATATGTTGCAGGTGTAGAATGTAAAAAGGAGCATGGACATATCTTTATATTTTAGTCTCAAAGCTCAATTTTTCAAATATTGAAGAAATGAATGTCCAAAAATGAATAAACAAAGTGAGATAGAGAGTGTGATAACGTACTCCAAAGTGGGAGAAAGTAAACCAAAATTGGTAGGTAGAGTACCATGTGAAAGAAAGTAACTCTTTTTTGTGACATCTGTGAGGAAGTATCTGCCTGGCATAATGTTACTGAGACATTCACACACTGTCAGGAAACCATCTCTACCAAGGCACGTATTGTACTTCCGTGATAGCCACACTGATACTTACACAATGGTATGCCCTTTAAGGCAGACAGGAAGGCAGTCAGACAGATAGATAGATAGATAGATAGATAGATAGATAGATAGATAGATAGATAGATAGATAGATAGATAGATAGATAGATAGATTGATAGATAGATAGGTAGATAGATAGATAGATAGATAGATAGATAGATAGATAGATAGATAGATAGATAGATAGATAGATAGATTGATAGATAGATAGGTAGATAGATAGATAGATAGATAGACAGACAGACAGACAGACAGACAGACAGACAGACAGATAGATAGATAGATAGATAGATAGATAGATAGATAGATAGATAGATAGATAGATAGATAGATAGATAGATAGATAGATAGGTAGATAGATAGGTAGATAGATAGATAGATAGATAGATAGATAGATAGATAGATAGATAGATAGATTACTATATTCATATAATGTGGATGCAAATCACCGTTGGCTGTTGTCATATTCTGTTGTCTGCTTTGGTCTCTCTGTATTTTTCCCACCTTGTGTCCCTTTTAGGTGTTTAAATTTACTCTCCCATGCTTCAAAATCTCAATGACTTTGACTCTCTCATGTCCAAACTGACCTCGACCCATTGTTGCTGTATTGTGTTTGCATGGTTCTTCTGCCATTGCTCACCCACTAGTTCTATCTCTTTTCCTCAGTCAATATATTGTGCATCTTGGTAGGAACACCTTGTCATGGATCTCTACCTTGCCGAGGTGAAGAGGCTTGTGTACTTCAACGAAGCTGTGAGCTATATCATAAATGGGTCAACCAAGATGGGCAGGTAGTAGAAGAGAGGTCAGACAAATTGTGGTCCCCTGGAGAAAGAACTGGCAACCCATTCCAGTATCTTTGGCAAGAAAACCTTATGGATAAGCACCAGCAGAGACATAACAATGTCCCTGGTATGCTCTAATTCATAGGGTCATGGAGAGTTGGACATGACTGAACAACAACAAAAGGAATAAAGAGACACAAAGATATACAGACCTAGATTATCTAAGCTCTAAGTTTGATGCAATGTTTGAGAAGTGAGGTGAGAATTAAGGGATAGTTAGAGCATTGTATTTATAGGATTTTCTTATCAAGAATTTAACTGAAAAATTTGCAAAATATGTTTACAAGTTAAAAATAAATAAATCTGTTAATTTTAGCTAGTGTATTGAATTGGATTCTAATGGCAGCAAATATGTGATTTTGTTAAGAGGGGTAATTACTAAGCATCTGTACTGGATTAAAGAGCTGTGACCCCAATTCTTCCCCAAAGTAAATGCAGGGATGCACATCTAGCCACTTGAGATGCTTAGTGAATTTCATCCAGAATTAGACACCTGTGAGGAATGGGATGAATTAAAATACAATCTCTGTTCAGTTCTATTCAAAGACTGCCACTAGGAATAGCCACTTGATAATAGAATAAATAGTAGGGAAACCCAGTAGCATAACTCTCCCCTCGGTTTACTGTTAGACCAGCGGTGCTAGATTAAACCCCCCATGACAGAAGTAGAGTCAGCTAGATTTTTTATTTTCATTATATTTGCATTAATTCCCATGGCTTACACATATTCTATACCTTACACTTTTTCCTAACTATTTAAGTTTGGCACAATGAATTTTCTCAATCTTTAATTTTACAAGTTCACCAGGATCCCACATAAAGTTCTCATTTGAAATTAAAATCAATCCTCTCCTTACAGTCAAAGTAGATGTCTTTTCATTAACATGACCTTTTATTCAATTTTGTTTTATGTAAACATTTTAACTAGGTTAATTAATTGTATTCTTTTCAATCTGATTGTGACACAATATTCACACTTCGCTACTTCTGAGAACCCCCCAAATTAGTCCTTTTTTAATTTCTAGAACTGCCCCCATTCTTCCTGTTCTTTCTCAACATAGATAGCCATTTTGCACAGCTGTAATCTAAGGACACACCAAAGGGGAGGAGCTTCACACTACAATTAAAAATGTGGTTAGGAAACAGTAAAATACTATGGGCCTGATTCAATTACCCAATTCGTAAATTTATACACACTTAAAATCCCTCTTAATATTGCTACATATTCAGCAAATATTATTTATTGGCACTAATGAATTCTTAAGTCAATAGAATGTATATAAACATTTATAAAAAGAAACACCCAAAGCCAAATTTATGAGTTCAAGGCATTTGAAAGTAGCTAATAGAATATGCCCCTAAGTGCCTGTTTGCAGCAGAGTTATACTGATAGTGTAAAGCCCTTACCCTTGTTGTGTCCTCAGGTCAGGTGAAAAATATCAGCCTAAAGTGACAGAGCCCTAGGCCCTAGAGACTAAATAAGAATATGTTACTCTTTGGGCTTACTAGAAATAAGTGAAGTGTAAATCATATGTCATAATTACACCGAGGATGATAAAATAAATTAATTTACCTAGTTAAATATTTATGTAAAACAAAGCAAATGCCTAAAAAGTCTTCTTAAATTGATCTCTGGTGGTTACACATTGGTTTCACTAAAATTTGAGGTTGAGGCAAAAGTGCAAGACCTAACAAAACCATCCTCACCATCACTAAAAAGTGAGGTTACTTAGTTGTATGTGTTATAAGCTGCATACATATGTATATACACTAATCTAAATCAGTCAAGTACTCTACTTTTAAAGGGACAATCTGAATGTGAAACTCTCTACCAAAGTGACAGCAAATTCACTAGATAATTTTGAAAAGGGGTTGGATATACTTTTTGAGTAAAAGGGCATACAGGGTTTCATAGGATATCTAGCGAAATGAGGGGTATTGGTCGATTGAGTAATATAATTGTAAGAATTTTTAGGTCAGGAAGGCTTTTTGAGGCAATTAGCAATGTTTAATTAACAATTCACTACTTGCAAGAATGATAGGAGATCTAAAAAGGTTGAACTTGATATACTCAAACTATTTTTGCAACCTCAATTGCTATGTTGCTACATTATGTAAAATGGCTGCTTCCTTTGTAGCATAACTGCATATGACAGGTTATTAATGAAAGGATCTCACCCCAACACAGTAGCGTAGGAAGGGGGGGCGCGCTGGAGCGGGTCTCCCCGGTGTCACATCTTTGGGGGTGGCAAAAATGCCCCCTCCTGCCTTCCACCGCACATTCCCCTTCCCCCGGTCCCCTGCTCCTGCTCTCTGCTTGTGTCTGCTGGCAGGTGGAGGAGCCGGCAGGGGGAGGAGCCAGCAGACCGGCCGCATGGAGCAGGAGCAGAAGGTAAGAGAGAGACGGGAGAGGCATGGAGGGAGAGGGGGAAAGGGAGGCATGGGGTGAGAGAAGGAGACATAGAGGGAGGGAGAGGCATGGGGGGAGAGAAGGAGACATGGAGGGAGGGAGAGGCATGGGGAAGAAGGGCAAAGGGGGAAAGGGAGACACATAGAGGGAGAAAGAGAAGGAGGAGACATGGAGGAAGAGGGGGAGACATGGGGGAGAGGGAAGCATGGGAGAGAAGGAGAGATATGAGGGGAGGGAGAGGCATAGGGAGAGGCATGGGGGAGAGAAGGAGACATGGTGGAAGGGAGAGGCATGGGGGAGGGAGAGGCATGGGGGAGAGAAGGAGACATAGGGAAGAGAGGCAAGGGGGAAAAGGGAGACACATGGAGGGAGAAAGGGAAGGGGGAGACATGAAGGGAGAGGGGGAAACATGGGGGAGAGATGGAGACATGGGGAAGAGAAGGAGACATGGAGGGAGGGAGAGGCATGGGGGGACAGGCATGGGGGGAGAGAGAAGAAGACATGGAGGGAGGGAGAGGCATGGGGAAGAGAGGCAAAGAGGAAAAAGGGAGACACATGAAGAGAGAAAGGGAAGGGGGAGACATGGAGGAAGAGGGGGAAATATGGAGGAGAGGGTGGCATGGGGAGACAGGAAGACATGGGGAGAGGGACAGGCATGGGGGAAAGAGGGAGACAAATGGAGGGCGTGAGAGGCAAGGGGAGACATGAAGGGAGAGTAGGAGACATGGGTGAGAGGGATGCATGGGGGAGACAGTGAGAGGAATGGGGTAGAGAGGCAAGAGGAAAGAGGGAGACACATGGAGAGAGAGGCATGAGGGGAGAGGGGGATGCATAGGGCAAGGGGGGAGAGCAAGATGAAGAGAGAGGCAGAGAAAGAGGGGGAGCGAAAGAAAGAAAGAGGGATAGAATGAGAGGGGGAGGGAGAGAGAGGGGAGAGGAGAGAAATAAAGGGGCAGAGAGAGGGAAGGAGGGGAGAGAGAGAGTGGGGGATAGGGAGAGAAAGCAGAGAGAGGGTGAGGGGAGAGAGGGGGAGGGAGAGGGGGAGAAGAAAGAGAGGAATAGAATGAGAGGGGGAAGAGAGAGGGGAGAGGAGAGAAATAAAGGGGGAGAAAGAGGGAAGGAGGGGAGAGAGTGGGGGATAGGGGGAGAAAGTCAAGAGAGAGTGAGGGGAGAGAGGGGGATGGAGAGGGAGAGAAGAAAGAGAGTGATAGAATGAGAGAGGGGAGAGGAGAGAAAGAAAATGAAAGAGAGAGGGGGTGAGAGAAAGAGAGAGAAGGGAGGGGAATAGGGTGAGAAACACGAAGAGAAAGGGAGAGAAAGAGGGGGAGGAAGAGAGAAAGTGAGGGGAAATATAGAAAAGGGGGAGTACGAGAGAGAAGGCGATATATATATATATATATATATATATATATATATATATAGTAAATAAAAAGTACATCTGTGTTCACATTTGAATGTCTAAAACAAGTTAAAACACCAGCACAGAGTTCCGAGAAAAACAGTTATTACACAAAGCCAAGGTTGGAATAAACACAGGCAGAGTATCCAATCCATGTACAGCTGTTTCAAGCTTACTGGCTATCATCAGCATGGAGTGGGATCTCAGCTTGTGTTGTGGACCTTATGAATAGGTAGTTCACCACAACAATCATTTATAATATGGTGGGCAAAAAAACGATAGAAGCCCTCCACCGTACAGTAGTACAGTAAATAAATAGTACATCTGTGTTCACATTTGAATGTCTAAAGCAAGTTAAAAAACCTGCTATATACTAGCGACTTGCCCATCAAAAAATTACGGCAATAAGATTGTAAGGCAGGTAATGGTGTTTGGCTGAGACATTAATTTTGTTGGTGTTTCGAGATCCTTCGGCGCTCATTGCGAGCATGCGCTGAGTGCCTTCGGCGCTCATTGCGAGGCTATTGCTTGTTTGTGTGCTATGAGCAGCTTTGGCGGTCGTTTTTTGTATGCTAATGAAATAATTAATAAATAAATATACTTTACCTATTTTGAAGTAATATATGCAGGAAGTATTGTGTTGAAGAGCTGACAATCTGTTTTGATGTTGCTGCAGCATACAATATCGGTTTGCACTGTTGTGGAGCTGATGTGTAAGTGTCAGCAATATGTGCAGTGTGTAGTGGGTAGCTGTGTACTTCCGCATTGTGTTAGTGTTGTAAAATGTCGGCTAATGTGTATGTGGTACGTGAGTGTGAATTATTTAGCGTCCTTGTTAATAGTGTATCATGGACCTCGTACAGCTTTTTCCGAAAATACGTATGTGCTTGGTGGTGTTTTGCATGCTTAGGGTCCTGTAGCCTCATTTTCGTTTTTTTCGGCAGATATTTTTTCTCTCTCTTAGGGGATTTTCGTGTGTCTAAACTCTTGGACTTAAATTGAGGTGTAACTTCACTTGCAGATGTCCTGGGTGCCCCCCCACCCCCTTACTGTGAGTCTGCTTTTTATGTGTTTATTGTGTGTATTTTTTGTGTTTTTAATGTTTTCATGTGCACGCTGTTCGAGCACAAAGGTAGTAAAGTCCTGCGGCTCCTATTTGTGGCTGCTAAGTCTGTAAATTTTGCGGTCGACGTGGGAGCCTCCACCTCCGCAAATGCGGCCCCTAAAGACCGCAGTTGCTGGCAAGGAGCTCCTTCGGCCCGCAGTGTTACCAACAACCCGCTTGCTCACAACTATTTATGTGATATATGTTTGCACTGGGGGGGGGGGGGGGTGCACTCATGGATAGCCCTGGGAGGCAAAAGCTCTAGCTACGCCACTGCCCCAACAGGAAGTTGATTTAATTTTAAGGTGCATTAAAAACTGGCTATAATTTAGAATAGCAGTTTTTCTCTACAGTAAATAATTTCTGATATAATTAGAATTGATTTTGCGGCTCCTGTATGTTACTTTGCTGCTCAGAGTGCTTGGTTAGGGAGGGAGAGGGGTCTAACTGCCAGATAACATTACAGGTCTTTATTCTGGCCACTATAGAGACTGACAATCAGACTATAATTTTAATTAGCACATCAAAACACCTAATTAATAAGTGTGAGACACTCATTGCATATAAATGCAGCAACAACGTTTAATTTCCCAGGATTTATACAGTTTAGAAAAAAATGGATCACACAATATATAGCCAGTTGAGCATGCTTTTTAGGAATGACCTAAAAAACAACACTTGATTTGGGAGTAACAAAGTCCTTTTAAAGGTTGTATTAGTTTTTTCAACATTGTAAAAACATGTAGCATATTTTCAAGCGTAGTTCATCAAATAAGTATATCTTAAATTATATTACTACAGCAGCCCTTTTATTCTTGTATGTTAAAAGTGTAAATACATACATTCAGATATGTTTCCCTACACACTTCTGTTTCCCAGACAAGCATCTGAAACCCAGTCTGAGAGATAAAGGAAATGATCTACTGAGCTGTGGGAAACCCATGAAAATTCTGAGAACAGCCTCTACATACACACAGTCTGGGTTTCTGTATTATTCATAATTTACATACTGAGTGGCAAACTGTTGAGGACATCGAGTCAGAGCTACGGGGAACCATGTACAGGTGTGCCCACCGCTCACTGCAACGTCTTTGATGTTCAACACTTCTGTCAAACAGTGAGATGAGCAAGCACTTATCTGATGTGAAACTGGAATGCACCTTGAGATATTCAGATATCTTGTGATCATAGCAAGCACACACATTGTAATTAACACTTATCATTTTAAATAATGAAATAAAAAAAAGTGAGGAATTATTATAAATCTTTATTTAAACCGTAAAAATAAAATAAAGAACGCAGATATTAAAAACAATTAAAAACAAAGGAAAGATGACTAACCAGTGATAAATTAAAGGCGCTGATGCTGAAATAAAGGTGATATAATCTTAGTACCTTAGTACTATATGAATAAGTACCTGAAAAAAACAGTTGGGCTAGATACCTATGACTTAGCTATATATATTTTAACCAGACAGCTGGTGTTAATGTGTACAACAATTTGTTTGGCTCTGTATATTTACATAGACCTGCAATTCATATAGGTTACAGCATGAACGTCAGTAGCAGCCAATACATAATGAGCAGATATTATATTCAAGCAGTCACAACTTGAATACGTTCTTATGGATTTTCTCTCTCTCTCTCTCTCTCTCTCTCTCTCTCTCTCTCTCTATATATATATATATATATATATATATATATATATATATATATATATATTTAAATATGATTATCGGCACTTGTAAAAGTATTTTGCTGTGGTTTCTGCCTACTAATGAGCAGATCGTATGTTCAAGTGGTCCCAATCTGGCTATATTCTAGCTTAATATTTTGGCACTTAATGACTTGACGATATTCAATTCTCTTTTAGATATAGATTGACGCTGCTGTTATTTCAGCTATGCTGATCTATAGATTATGATTGCTATAGCTGGTTATACCCAACTTCAATAATTGTACTGGATAACCTACATTTAACATATGAACATACACACAAATACTTTATTCCAGAAATATGCTACTGTGATCACAATTCTGCTGATTTTTTAAGACTCTGACTAAATATGTGATGTAAATTATTTTATCTAACTACAGACTTAAGTCCTAGTAATCTATTGAACATATATCTAAAAACTCCTACAGACAAATATTTACTACTGTAATTGCAGTTTTGCCCTAAGATGTTGCACATATTAATCCTGTGTGCACACTTTCAGGTACTTTTGTATTTCAGACACTCAACTTTATTCGCAGCTCTGTAATACTTCAGGCTTTTTATCTACAATAGTAATAATTTATTTATATGAAATGTTATGTCAGGCATTCAACATTTGCCCAAATATTTGTTGCTCACATAAGTGCGTAGAGAAATAACCATTCTCTGTCAATTTAGTAATATTGAATCAGTACCTGTAATCCTGATGGCAATTAATGTATAGCTAGATGTTCTCACAGTTGCGACGGGACGCCGACACCTAACTGACTATGTCATCTCTCAGTGCCCTAACTCCCTGACGCCGTTTCGCTGCCACCGCAGCTTAATCATAGTTAGTGTTATGCACAGAGGTTCAGAATTTGTACATACTCTTATCATTTTAAATACTTATGTTTTATTATAAATATATGTATACACTCAGATGAGATATGCATTTTAGTTCTGATGAATCAGCTTGCACAAAAATACATTAAAGAGCACTCTAGTTTGGAAAAACACATAACTTTTTTTGAAGTATATAAAGAACTAACGCTAATCATTTTCTGCATTGAATACTACAACTCACTGCTAACTGGCCTTCCCATTATTGGACTGCCACTCCAGTCCACCATAAAGCCTCTGTTAGGCCCATACATCTAGCCAACCGGTTCTCATCTGCTGCCCCACTCAATCCCTTCACTGCCTTCCCATATGCTCTTAAAATAAGTTAAAAATCCTGAGCCCTTAACAACACTGCATCCTCCTACATGTACAATCTAATCTCCAGATACTCCCCTAACCGCCCTTCTGCTCATCCTATGATATACATCTCGCTTTACCTGTCATAAGCTGTACACACTCTTTTCTCCAAGACTTTTCACTAATTCACTCCCCCGCTCTGTCAGTCTTTCCCCTACTCTTGACAGTTTCAAAAACTCCCTGAAAACCCACCTATACAAAAAGCCAACAACTTGTTCCCTTACATCAGGGTTTCAAACAAGGCAGTAACCCCCTCTTGTGCTTGGATCCTTCTGCCTCACTGGACAACAGACAAGTAATCCTCTTTCTTTTTTTATCTAATACCCTTAATCCACTTAGATTGTAAACTTTTATAAGAGCAGGGCCCTCTACATCTTCTGTACTAGTATGTAACTTTTTTCTTTTTGTTTTTTTGTATTCACTGTAACCCTTGTACTTAGCGCTACTGAATACGTTGGCGATTTATAAAGAAAAGATAACAAGAAATGTAAGCCATAAGGATGAAAACCAATTAGAGAAAAAAAATCTTAAAGGACCAGAGTGGTCATTTTATATGGTATTATAAATAATTAAGCTTGATAATAGGCATCTTTAGAATTAATAAATAAACACAACCTTTACATTTTTCACTTTTACATGCCCTATTTTAATAAGCTTTCAAAGAATCAGAACCTGTTTTTTTTTTCTACACTCTGAAAACATTCAGTCTATCTTTAAATGTAGTTCTCCACAAGAGTACATTTTGCTACTGCACAATTAAAAAAAATATATATTTGAAAAGTTTGTACCTTTCTTGAAGTGATTTAAAAAACACAAAATGTATTCCTACAAAAATTCAGATTTTCTCAAAAGAATGTTTTTATGCCCATGGCTTACACAACTGCTAATATTGTTAGTTTGGTAAGTACTTCACAAACAAGTGTCAACTGTCATTATAAGTATCTGGAGTAAGAACAACATCCCATTAATTTTAGCCTTGTGGCTGTTTCTTCT
This sequence comes from Discoglossus pictus, assembly GCA_027410445.1. Taxonomy (NCBI): domain Eukaryota; kingdom Metazoa; phylum Chordata; class Amphibia; order Anura; family Alytidae; genus Discoglossus; species Discoglossus pictus. Next base: position 222,526,115 of record CM050164.1, on the reverse strand, counting down.
CTTAAGTACGGCTTTGTCAAAGGAAACAAATTAATGTTGAAGTTCAATATTTATTTGTTGCCTTTGACAAAGCCATCCTTACGTGTTTAAATGGCCGTCAAGCTAAAATTAATGGGATATTGTTCTTACTACTACTACTACTACTTTAAAGTGCCTAACAGTTGACACTGTGAGGCTCCCTATTTAGGGGATCATTATCATATAGGGCCTCATTCAATTGCGATTTGGCCAATTGAATAGGGCTCTATTTAAGCACACAGCATATTGTTTTACAGAAGTTTTTAGTTAGTGAACTTCTATCCAAAAGAAAGGTCTTCGCTAACTAAAAACTTCTGTAAAAAAAATATGCTATGTGCTTATATAGAGCCCTATTCAATTGGCCAAATCACAATTGAATGAGGCTCATAGTGTTTAGGCAGTTATTATATTGAGGTTGTTTATGGTCTGCAGTGTGTTGAGTCAGACCTGAGTATATATTTAAGAGTTGTAATTTGTTTATCCCATTCTGATTGTCACACTAGATTGAGTCCATACTTTTCTTCCCTTATCTGATTCTTTCAAGTCCTTTTTAATGTAATGTTGTTTCTTCAATTACATTAAGAAAGTATTTTCATTTTTTATTTATTATCTTGTGGATTGATGTTAAGCACCTTGGAAATAGTGATTAGAGTTCTATCACATATATAGTTGTGAGCGTACGAGTTGTTGCTAACGCTGCGGGCTCGCTACGCGAGCTGCGGCCCTCGCAAAGCGAGGGCAGTGGCCGAGGGTCTCAGTTGCTGGCATGGAGCGCCTTTGGCGCTCCATGCCAGCAACTGCGACCCTAGCAAACTTCACGTCGCAAACCAAACAGCACGACACACACATTACGACACTCGCAAACAACATACGACACACGTTCACACACATTACGGCCTCGCAACACTCGGACGCAACTCGCGAACATTACAAAATGTAAAACACAATACATACACACAGCACATACATAAAAACCTTACCTACACCAAGAGGGAGCACCCAGGACCTCAAAAATACAACTTACACCTCGATTTTACTCGAAATAAAACAGTTTAGAGACTTAAAAAAAATCTAAGCGAGAGAAAAAATGGCCGCCGAACAAAACGAAAACGAGGCTACAGCACTCTAAACTCGCAAAACACCACAAGAAACTCGCAAAACACCACAACAAACTCGCAAAACGCAACAAACGACCTACGGATATTCATACCACACAGTGCACACATTCAGCATGCTTACACAGCAGCTCCACACCACTAATGCTGCAGCAACATCAACACAGATTGCCAGCTCTTCATCACAATGCTTCAAAATAGGTACAGTATATTCATTTAGTAATGTATTACATATTTCATTATTATAAACCAAACAGCATTAGCTACCTTACAATTTCATTGCCGTCATTTTTTGACGGGCAATTCGCTAGTACTATAAATAATTGAGAACAATCCTAGATTTGGAATATTCTTTACATTTTATTGGCATCTTCTTTCATTATATGTCTATTGCAGACGGACTTCTGGACTGATGCTTTCTTTGTTTAGGGGGAAAGCCTAAACCCAAATCACTATAAATGTAAAATGAAAAACAGGCGCATAGACAAAAAGACAAATCCCCCAGCTAAGAGAAGGTCAATTGGAGCACCTTATTGGCATACCTTCAAAGCCTTCCATCTAGTTATTTTGTGAGTGAACAATTCAGTGTGTTTTAATAAATAATTTCCATATGATTTATAAATCTATGACACTTTTAGCTGGGGGGGTTTCGTGGGAAGCTAGATAATGCTTGCCCCCAAATGTGGTTTCACTAGTGATGCTAAGGGTATATTTGTAAAAAAGGGGGGTAAAAGTGGGGATAAGCAGAAATAAGTATGAATGAGCAGTGTTAAAACATGAAATATCTCCACTTATTGGGGAGAATTTACTAAGTACTTCCGTATCTGAGATGAGGTGATAGCTTAAATAACATGAGAAGTGCTGTTTTTCCCATAGCAAAAGGAACATAGTAAATTAAGAGATGCACTTAGATGGTTAGTACATTTCCACTAGCCACTGCAATTCTCCAACATGCTACCCAGTATTCTGTAGTCTACAGTAAGATAATCACTATGCAAAATAATTGAACACATTCAACTTTCTTAGCAAAAGCAAACATAATACTGCAGTCTTTGCCTTCACAAGATTACAGAGCTGTACTTAGAGCATAGTGTTGATAGCACAGTGACAAGGAATCCTCAGGTGGCCTTTATGGTAATAACAATATGATATTATATACACTCTGATACAAGCTTATACCCAGCTGAAGGAGAAAATCCTTTGATCAGAGGTAGAAAGTGCAATTTTACAATAAAGTAATTTGTAGTGTATTGCATGAGTGTATTGTAATTTTTTTTCTTACTCTGGACTTCAACACAGAGTGTTGGAACATTACAGCATCACTTTTTTTTTTTATATTATTCTGTACAAAAATAACCCGAGTATGAAATTAAGAAATCCATTCACAGACTTGGGACACAGCAAAAAATAAAATATGACTTGGTTACTAAAAAATAGACAGTGCTGACTTTGTTAGTGAATATTTAAATTTTGCTAGTAGGAATATTCAACATTACTAATTTGCCGAATTGTAAGGGGATTTTCTGACAATCCTAAAACAAGTAAGATCACTAGTGTCACATGGGAAAATCTGATGCAGAACACTTAAATCTTGTGATATGATTTTAGGTGAGAGGTAACAGAAAATATGGAGCTTGTGGGAAATAAATATCAGCAGATAAGAGTCATGTTTTTTTCTGGTGAGGAACGTTGGATATTTTCCCACACATTTGTAGGCCCTCAAGTGTATCAAGACGAGGTGGGGGGGGGGGGGGGGGCCTTACACTACAGTTCAAAAATATTTATATATATATATATATATATATATATATATATACAAATATATATATATATATATAAATGTATACAGTGGACCCTCTTTACTCGACTACCTTAAAACTCATCTTTTTCGGTACTCAATGCGGCTGACTGAGGAGAAAATGCCTTGCAACTCGACACTTGCTCAGTACTCGTCATGTTTGCGTCGCCCCACATGCTGTCTCACAAGGAAGTAAGAAAGTACTGTGGTGCAGTGTAGCGTGCATTCAAGAGCCCTAGAGCAGTCTGTGCACCTACAAGAGCCCAAGTGCAGCCTGTGCCTACAATGATTAAAGTGTAGCTTGTGCTTTCAAGAACCTGGTGTAGCCTGTGCTTACAAGAACCAAAGTGCACCCTGTGCTTACAAGAACCAAAATATAGCTTGTGCTTATAAGAACCAAAGTGTAGCTTGTGCCTATAAGACCAACGTTCGAAGCAATATCTTTTCTCCTCCTTCTCCTCCTCTACATCACCACTGTCACATTGGGTCCTCAAGTCTTCTCAGAACAGTTTAAGTTACATAGTTACATAGTTACATAGTAATTTAGGTTGGAAAAATACTTTAGTCCATCAAGTTCAACCTTTTTAGATCTCCTCTGATCTGCAATAAGCAGATTTATTGTTAATTGATCCAGAGGAAGTCAAACGGGAAAAAAAAAAACAGTGAAACTTTGCCAACTATCTCAACAGGGAAAAAGTATAAAATTCCTTCCTGAACCCAGATACTGGCTATCTGATTCATCCCTGGATCAATACTCCCTCTCTATTTATCCAGGATAGCCCTTAATGCCCTTGTTATTTAAAAATATATCCAATCCCTTTTAAAGTTATCTATTGAATCCACTGTCACCACCTTCTTTGGTAGAGAATTCCACAGATTAACCACTCTTACTGTGAAGAACCCTTTATTTTCTTTAAGGTGAAATCTTTTTACTTCTAATCTCAAAGGATTTCCTCTTGTCAGTTGAAAACCTCTTGGCACAAAAAGTTCCCTTGACAAAGCCTTGTTTTGACCCTGGATATATATATATATATATATATATATATATATATATATATATATATATATTTATAGGTAATCATTTCCTTTCTTAGGTGCCTTTTTTCTAGTTGTCCAAGTACTCCCAAATCCCTTTCAATATATTATTTCAATATATTAAAAAGGAGGGGACCTAATACTGAACCCTGAGGAACCCCTCTTACCACGTTAGTCCAATCCGAGTAGGTTCCATTTACCACAACCCTTTGCTTCCTGTCTTTTAGCCAGCTTTCAATCCATAAGCAAATATGTATGGCAATTTCTGTATCCCTTAGTTTGCTCAATAGTCTCTCATGTGGCACTGTATCAAAAGCCTTTGCAAAATCCAAATAGAATATATCCACTGAGCTGCCTTGATCCAAGTTCTTACTAACCTCCTCATAGACACTAATTAGGTTTGTTTGACATAACCTATCCTTCATAAATCCATGTTGGCTCCTACTTATAATCCTGTTTGAATAGACATATTCTTGTATATTATCCCTTATTAGCCCTTCTAAAAGCTTCCCCACTACAGAAGTGAGACTCACTGGTCTATAATTCCCCTGGATTTACTCTTGCTCCCTTCTTAAATATAGATATAACCTCTGCCTTTCTCCAGTCATCTGGTAGAGACCCTGTGTTGAGTGAATCTTGAAAAATTAGATATAATGTTTTTGCTATTACAGAGCCCAGTTCCCTCAGTACCCGTGGATGTATTCCATCAGGACTCGGGGCTTTATTAACATTCATTTTTTCCAACTTCTTTTGGATTTCTAACCAGTTATTTGGTGAAGGTAGTGTAGCCCCATTATGTTACAGTGACCCAATCACTGGTACCTCCCTTGTGTATACCGAAGAAAATAACCTATTTAGCTCATCTGCCTTTTCCTGGTAATTATCAGACGGCCTGTGTCACATTGTAATGTTCCTATAGCTTCCTTCCTGGCCTTCTTCCCATTAATATAGTTAAAAAAATATTGTAGGGTTAGTCTTACTCTCTTTTGCAACTAACTTTTCATTTTCTATTTTAGCCAGTCTAATAGCCCTTTTGCAAGCCTTGTTGATTTCTTTGTATTCCTGTAAAGCAGTCTCTGTCCCCTTTTGTTTGTATAATTTAAATGCCTGTTTTTTACTCCGTATCTTGATCGTTAAATCATTGTTAAGCCCCATGAATTGTTATTAACTTCTTTTACTTTTTATTCCCACTTGGTATAAGTATGTTTTTTTAGTAAGGATTTGAATGTTGTCCATTTATGTTCAGTATTTTTACCTATCAGTTCTCTGTCCCAGTCTATACTTTGTATAGCTGCCCTTAGACCGTTAAAATCTGCCCTTTTAAAATTAAGAGTTTTCGTTGACTTACAGTTATGTTTTTTTTAATTCAATCTCAAATGAGACTGTGTTGGGATCACTATTTACCAAAGGTTGCCCTATTTCAACATTTGATACTATATCGATATTATTTGTGATAACTAAATCCAAGATAGCCTCATTTCTAGTAGGCTCTTGTATTACTTGGGCGAGATAATGATCCCTGAGTGTACTCAAGAACCTGCTCCCCTTAGCTGAACTGCTGGTCTCACGTATCCAGTTTATTTCAGAGTAATTAAAATCTCCCATTATTAGAACTTGACCATGCTTAGCTGCAATTCCAATCTATAACAATAATTGCATTTCCTCACTTTCAATTATATGGGGGGGTTTATAGCATACTCCTACTAATATTCTTTTGGAATTTGCTGCTCCTCTATTTAACTCTACCCACAAACATTCAATATTACTGCTAGTTCCACCATAAATATCTTCTCTGACTATAGGCATAAATTGAGGCTTAACATACAGACAAATCCCTCCCCCTCTTTTCCCATTGCCCTTATCTTTCCTAAATAGGTTATAACCATCTTGATTAACAGCCCAGTCATGAGATTCATCCCACCACGTTTCAGTAATGCCCATTAAATCCCATTTCTCATTAACTGCTAATAATTCTAACTCTCCCATTTTTCCTGGCAAGCTTCTGGCATTAGCAAGCATACACCTTATGTTATGAGTCTGTAGTTCTGAAGTGCCTGCCACTGTACTTGAGTTAGTTAGCAATATCTCCCTATTGACTGTACTAAGCCTCCCCATCTCCTCCCCCATGACTAGTTCCTTACCCCCTCTACACTTTCTACCCCATTACTTCTATCTCTTTCCTCCCCCACACCTACTAGTTTAAAAACTCCCCCAGCTGTTCTACCATCCTATCCCCTAGCACAAAAGCTCCCCCGTCACTAAACTGCAATCCATACCTGCTATAGAGATTGTACCCAAGTGAGAAGTCAGCCCAGTGCTCTAAAAACCCAAACCTCTCCTTAATGCACCACATATTTTGCCATGTATTAATCTCCCTAAGCCCCTGGGCTAGCACGTGGCACTGGTAGTATCTCAGAAAATACTACCTTGAAAGTCCTTGCCTTTAGCTTATTTGGTTAAATTGTATTTCATTTGATCTAATTATTGTTTTTTGACTTATGTCTGTTTAGTTTTAAGGTTTTGTATCAAGGAACAACACCATCAGTTGAAAATACAGTTGGAACAGATTAAGGTTGAGTACCAAGGTACCACTATATATATATATATATATATATATATATATATATATATATATATATATCACATATATAGTTGTGGATCTTGCGATGTTGGTGACGTTTGCGATGTTGGTCACGCAGTTGCGAAGCGCGGCGAGCCATGTACGGAGCACGACCTAGGAGCAAAAGCCTCACATTGTGTGGCAAACAGCATTGCCAGCCTTACACTTTTAATCCTGTCATTTTTGATGGCAAGTTCCTAGTATATATATATATGTATATATATAAATATATATATATATATATATATATATATATATATATATATATATATACACACACTATAATAGTTGTGAGTAATGCCAAAGTCCTGCTAAATAGTATCAAATCACGCACTGTAGCAATTGCCCATGTGCAATGATGTTGCGCAAGTCCAGTTGTGTCTAATTTGCACCGTGACAACTGTGAATGCACAACTTTTTTGTGCATGCACAGTTGTGTCCAATTCATGGGGGCAAAGGGAGAGAGAGTTGGAGGGGGAGAGAGAGAGAGAGAGAGAGTGGAGGCAGAGAGAGGGAGGGAGGCAGAGAGAGGGAGGGAGAGAGGAAAAGAGAGAGGGAGGGAGAGAAAGAGAGAGAGAGAAAGAGAGAGAAAGGAAGGAAGGAAGGAAGAGAGAAGAAGAGAGGTGGAAGGAGAGAAGAGAGGGAGAGAGAGGGGATGGGAAGGGAGGGAGGGAGAGAGCACAAGTGAATTATACCTTCCTTTATGACGGGTAAGTTACTAGTATATAAAGTCAGATTTTAGAAAAAAATAAAAGTTGCTTTTAATATCTGTTTTTGAAGTTGTAGTGTTTTGGGCTTCAGCAAATCTGCTTCTCACTTCTTCTTATTAAATATAAGATATCCGGGGGTGGGAGAGGATTCTGCCGTTGAACTTGTCCTGATGGGAATCTTTATCTATAAAAATTTTGTCTATTTTCCTGTAGTGGCTATTGCAGGTAAACGTACACAGGTCAGAACACATAATGGGGTGGAGAGAAGAGTTTCTACTGGAAGCTGCAATGCTAAGTTCAAATACTGCTGTTCAGTTGTTAAATTAACAAATTAAACATTATTGAGTTATCACTACAGTGGTCCTTTAACATAAGTCTCTGTCTGCTTAATGATTAATGTAATATTTTGTTGCATAGTCATTCAGTCGGATCAAACTCTGACCCTAAGGGATCACAGCACGCCAGAAACATCTCTCAGTCACTGCCCCTCTGAGCTCCATCAAGTTCATGTTCATTGCTTCAGTGACCTCATCTATCCATCTCCACCTCTGTCGTCCCCTTCTTAGTGTGCCTTCAATCTTTCCCAGTATCAGAGTCTTCTCTATGGAATCCTGCTCTCTTATGATATGGCAAAAATATTTCAGCTTCAGCCTCATGATCATAACTTTTAGTGAACAGGTTGTCTTGATTTCCTGAAGTACTGATTTATTGGATCTTCTTGCAGTCCAAGGGACTCTAAGTAGTTTTCACCAATACCACAATTCAAAGGTGTCAATGCTAAGGAGCTCAGACTTCTTTATGGTCCAGCTCTCACATCCGTATGTTACTATTGGGAATACCATAGTTCTAAGTATGCTGACCTTTGTTGATAGTTTAATATTGTTACTCTTTACTAGCTTGTCCAAGCTTGCCATAGCTTTTCTCCCCAGTAGTAAACATCTTTTATTTTCATGGCTACAGTCACCATCTGAAGAGATCTTGGATCCAAGAAAAATAAAATTGGTTACTGCCTCCACTTCTTCCCTATTTATTTGCCAGGAACTGACATTGCCGTTTGGCATGATCTTCGTATTTTTAAAGTTGAGCACAGGCCAGCTTTTGCAGTCTCTTCTTTTACCCTCATCAATAAATCCTTTAGTTCCTCCTCACTTTCAGCCATCAAAGTAGTATCATCGGCGTATCTGAGGTTGTTGATATTTCTTCCAACAATACTGATTCCGGCTTTGGATTAATTCAGCCCGGCCTTATGCATGATGTACTCTGCGTATAAGTTGAATAAATAAAGTGACAATATACAACCTTGTTGCACACGTTTTCCCAATCTTGAGCCATTCTGTTGCCCCTTATCCAGTTCTGACTGTGGCTTCTTGGTCCACATACAGATCCTTCAAGAGGAGGATGAGATGATCTGGTACTCCCATCTCTTTAAGAACTTGCCACATTGTGTTGTGATCCACACAGTCAAAGGTTTTACAATAGTCTATGAAGCAGAAGTACATGCTTTTCTGGAAATCTCTGTTTTTCTCAATTATCCATCGGACATTGGCAATTTGATCTTTTGTGCCTCTAACTCTGTGTACTCCGATTTACACATCTGGTAGTTCGTTCCAGGTCCATATATTGTTGAAGCTGAGCTTGTAGAATCTTAAGCATTACCTTGCTGGCATGTGAAATGAGTGCACTTGTTCAATAATTGAAACACTCTTTGGCACTGTCTTTTTTGGGATTGGGATGTAAACTGACCCTTTCCAGTCTATTGGCCATTTTTCCAGATGTGTTAGCATAAGGCAAGCAACACTTTCACATGATCATCTTGTAGAATTGTGAATAGTTCATTTGGGATTCCATCAACTCCTGCAGCCTTGTTATCATCAAAAAATTTAATATTAGTATTTGTTTAATTTAAGTTTTCTGAATGAGTAGATTCTATGCCGTATCATATGTGGATTATGAATGAAGTTAGTTTGTGTGTGGATATTACTCAGTCTTGGATTAGGATGCCATTGACCCATTCACGTTCATTCTTAAATCAACATGAGATTGGTCCTGGCAACTGTACAATTCTGCTGCAGACAAAAACTATATCATCATCTGTGTTCGAAATATTCTCCACTGTATATACAGCAGAGAAAGGAAAGTCATTCTGAGCTCATCTAGGCTAATTAGATGTAAGTCTGGAGTGTCAGTTCTACAATATATATATATACAATATATACAATATATATATATATACCTACTCATAAGGTCCACAACACAGGCTGAGATCCTGCTCCATGCTGATGATAGCCAGTAAGCTTGAAACAGCTGTACATGGATTGGATACTCGGCCTGTGTTTAATCCAACCTTGGCTTTACATTAAAGCTGTGTAATACAGCATGCATAAGCTTAAAGGAAGCCATGATTGATAACAGCTACGGATTGAAGAGCAAGGCATTTGTGGGCACATTTGCATGTCCCAGCTCAACTTCCCAGAATGCAGTGTAATAACTGTTTTTCTCAGAACTCTGAGCTGGAAACAGGGTTTTTAACTTTTTTTAGAAATTCAAATGTGAAAACAGATGTACTTTTTATTTACTATATATATATATATATATATATATATATATATGATGTCTGTATGCACATAGTACCTCTAAAACTTAGTTTATACATCATACTGAACAGTGCAAAACTGGGTAAAAATATGTGCCCGGCTTTGGGCATTTGAAATATTAGGAAGTATGTAACTGCATCAGATCAGCAACTTTAAACTATCATCCCACCCACCACCTATGAGAAACCATATCTCCATCTTTACCCCTTCTTTACCACTCAAAATCAATGCACTAGTTTCACGAGTATTGTAACGAAGCTGTGACATCAGAGGTCAATATCTCTGCTAATAAATAACATAGATAGCCATGTATAGCGCAGCCCGGTCCCACAAGTCCCTCTTTCCACAATGGACGATACACACCGTGGATTTTCAGAACAGGCATCATTTTTTATTATTTTACACACATATATATACTGTCAGAACGGGGAGTGAGAGTCTCCACAAGGACAATGGAATACTCCCACCTTTGGCCATACAAAGACTTAATTAGCAACTGGATTATAATCTTAACACATCATCACTGGAGCCGACTGGTTCCCTACACAATAGAGCTTTTACAAACAAAGCAGATGGATAATTGGGTTAGCTCTTCCTGTCCCTTGCAGACTTCCATTTCTAAACAAAGATGATGGAAAGCCAAGATTAACCCTTGGGCCTCGTATAGTCCAGTTAACCCTACCCTGGCCTCGTATAATGTCCCTGGGCAAGGATGCAATGTCCTTGATATAATAACAGTGATGGTTTCTGTTACACTGCTCCCCCGTGACCATAAGCCGGCATACACGGTCTGGTCCCAACGGATCGGCCGGGGGAGGTCCGGACAAAACTGTTGTTGGTCACTTTTCTAGTTCCGTTTGCCTAGACAACCCATCAGCATTACTGTTGTGCTTGCCCGGGCAATACTGGATTGTGCAGTCAAAGGGTTGCAGCGCTAGACTCCAGCGCAAGAGTCGGGCATTGTCTCCAGACACCCGGTTGAGCCACACCAACGGGTTGTGGTCAGTAAACAGGGTAAAGGGTTGTCCATACAAATATGGGTATAACTTTTTGAGTGCCCATAAAACAGCCAGGCATTCCTTCTCGATGGCGGTGTAGCTTGCTTCCCGGGGTAGCAACTTGCGACTCAGATAAGCCACTGGGTGTTCGCCGCCGTCAGGTCCAACTTGGCTCAATACGGCTCCCAATCCAAACATAGAAGCGTCTGTGTGGACAAGAAAATGTTTGGTTGGATCAGGAGCAGCCAACACAGGGGCCTGGATCAGAGCCGTTTTCAATTGCTGGAATGCCTGTTCACACTCTGGGGCCCAGACTACCTGCCTAGGAAGGTTCTTACGGGTCAAATCAGTAAGGGGCTTGGCTAGAGCACTATAGTTGGGCACAAATTTGTGATAGTACCCTGCTGTCCCCAGGAACGCTAGGACCTGGGTCTTGGTCCGGGGATTGGGCCACTGTGCTACTGCCTCTATCTTGGCGGGTTCGGGTTTCTGCTGCCCGCTATCTACCTGATGGCCAAGGTATTGTACCTCTGCCATCCCTAGGTGGCACTTGCTTTGTTTGAGAGTCAACCCTGCTGCCCTAATGCGGTCTAACACTAGTCATACGTGGGTCAGGTGTTCCTCCCAGTGGTCACTATAAATGGCAATATTGTCCAGGTATGCACAAGCATACTCTTGGAGCCCATCCAATAGCCGGTCTACCATCCGCTGAAACGTGGCCGGAGAGTTTTTCATCCCGAATGGCATGACCCGAAACTGGTACAGGTCAAACAGGGTGACAAACGCCGACTTGGGTATGGCTTCTGAGGCTAGTGGAATTTGCCAGTATCCCTTACACAAATCTATGGTGGTGAGGTATCGCCCTCGGGCCAATCTATCTAGGAGCTCATCTATCCGGGGCATGGGGTAGGCATCAGACACGGTTCAGGCATTTAGCCTCCTATAATCTACACAGAACCGGGTCGTTCCATCCTTCTTGGTTACTAGCACTACCGGGGAGGCCCAGGGACTATCAGAGTGCTCAATAACTCCTAAATGTAGCATCTCCTGAATCTCTTTCCGCATCGACTCCTTTACGGATTCGGGGAAGCGGTAGGGGGGCTGGCGTAGGGGTAATTGGCCGGGGGTGTCTACCCGGTGAGTGGCCAGAGGGGTGTACCCAGGCAGGTTGGAGAAGGTGGCCTCCTTTGCTCGTAGCAACTTCTGTGCCTGCGTACGCTCCTGTGGGCTCAGCCGTTCTCCTAACTGTACCCCTCCTAAACTCTCTGTCTGGTCCCCCTCGTCTAAGAGGTCGGGTAGGGGAAGGTTCTCAACATCTTCAGAGGATGGGGCGCAGATAGCTGCCACATGCTCCGTGCCCTCATGATAGGGTTTTAGCATATTCACATGGAGCATGCGGTTTTTCCCTACTCCTGAGCACGGGCCAATCACATAAGTGGTATCACATTGTTGTGCTACCACCTTGTATGGGCCCTGCCAGGCGGCCTGCAGCTTGTCAGTGCGGACAGGTTTTAACATTAAAACTTTCTGTCCCACTTGAAAGCTGCGGTCCCTGGCTCCCCTATCGTACCACCGGCGCTGGCGTTGTTGGGCCGCCTGGAGGATGGAGCGTACAATCTGGGTCAACTCCTCCAAGCGGTCCCTAAACTCCAACACATATGGGACGATAGGGGTACCGTCTACACTGGTCTCTCCTTCCCACTGTTCTCTTATTAAATCTAGGGGACCTCTCACCCGTCTCCCGAACAGTAGTTCAAACGGGGAGAATACGGTGGATTCTTGGGGTACTTCCCTATATGCAAATAACAAATGGGGCAGAAATCTTTTCCAGTCCTTTCTAGTGTCGGTGAACGCCCTGAGCATCTGTTTCAGTGTCCCATTAAAGCGTTCACATAGGCCATTAGACTGGGGGTGGTAAGCGGAGTTCACTATGGGCTTAATGCCGCAGAGTCTCCAGAGTTGGTGGGTGACCTCAACTGTGAATTGGGTGCCCTGATCTGAGATAATCTCACGGGGAAATCCCAGGCGAGAGAAAATTTGCATTAGTGCATCCGCTACCGTCTCAGCGTGGATATTGGTCAGTGCCACCGCCTCTGGATACCTAGGGGCATAATCTACGATGGTCAAGATATATTTCTTGCCAGACGGGCTTGGCCTATTTAGGGGCCCTACTAAGTCTACGGCCATCCGGCTAAATGGTTCTTCTACCATTGGCAGGGGGCGAAGTTTGGCTTTCTGGCGGTCTCCCCGTTTATCCCCCCTCTGGCATGTGTCACAGGTCCTACAATACTGCCGGATATCCTTGGATATCCCTGGCCAGAAAAAGTTCTGGGTTAGCCGGTATTTAGTCCGACTAACCCCTAAGTGTCCAAATAGAGGGATATCGTGGGCAATCCGGAGCAATTCCTGCCTATATTTCTGGGGCACTACCAACTGCTTAGTGAATATCGGTATAGACCCAGGCCCTAACCTCTCTGTATTCCTATACAGTAATCCCTTGTCCCATGAGTACTGTTCCCCCTCTAACCCTTCCTGACTGGAGATGACCCGATCTTTATATACGTGTAACGAGGGATCTATGGCTACCTCCCGGGGGTACGGGTCTTGTTCTGGTGGCATTCACACTGCATATGGCCTGTCTGCTGGCATTGGTAACACCGGATCGGGGTACGAGGAGGGTACCTGGGAGCGGATGGGTTGGTTCCCCTGGCGTGACTTGAGGTTACTCCGGTCACAGTGGCGTTGGTCAGCACTGTGGATCGGGAGGTGGTGCGAGGTGGTGGTTGGGGCTGACGGCGTGCATCAAAGTGCTTGTCGGCCAGCCGGGCGGCTTCGTGGGCGGTACGGGAGTTATGGTCCCTTACCCAAACGTGTACTTCTGTGGTTAGTCTGCTGAAGAACTGCTCCAGCAATAACAACTGTAGCAGCTCCTCTAGGGTGGTGACTTGGTTCGCCTGAACCCATCCAATGGCCGCTCGGTGTAGGCGACAAGCCCACTCTGCATGGGAGTCCTTCTCTTGTTTGAGGAGCTCCCGAAATCGGCGTTGATAGGCCTCTGGGGTGATCGCATACCGGGTGAGGATAGCTTGCTTCACCCGGTAGTAGTCCCGGCTGTCCTCGTCAGGTACAGCCCTGTATGCCTCTGCGGCACGGCCAGACAATTTGCCTGCCAACAGGGGTACCCAGTCTGCTTGCTCAACACCATGTAGATGGCACAGTCTTTCAAAGTCCTGCAAGTATCCATCTATATCCTCGTCCGTATCTGTGATGGCTTTGAAGGCATTATATGGGAGCTTGGCTTTGTCTTGCGTGGGTCCCGACATTGCGGGTGGCCCCTCTCTGGATCGCTGGCCCGCTAGTTGCAGCTGTAGGGTCTGTTGCTGGTTGGCCAAAACATAGTTCTGTACTTCCACCATCACTCTGGTGATCTCTTCTGATGGGGAGTTTTGGTAAAAGGCCAACCTTACCCTTAGCTCTTTAGCGACTGCGCTCTCCTCTCTGGTCCTGGTACAGCACTGCTGGCTCAGTCTCCCTCCATCAGTTCAGCAAGTAGGACGTCTTTCACCTTGTTGCTGGCTACTTGGCCCCTGGCTTCCAGCAGTTCTTTTAGGGGCTGCGTAGTTCGTCTCCATGCGAACCGCTGCTGCTGCTTCGTTGTGAGGCTTGGCTTCTATCCCGTCACTGCCACCTAATGTAACGGAGCTATGACATCAGAGGTCAATATCTCCGCTAATAAATAACAAAGATAGCCAAGTATAACGCAGCCCGGTCCCACAAGTCCCTCTTTCCACAATGGACGATACACACCGTGGATTTTCAGAACAGGCATCATTTTTAATTATTTTACACACATATATATACAGTCAGAACGGGGGGTGAGAGTCTCCACAAGGACAATGGAATACTCCCACCTTTGGCCATACAAAGACTTAATTAGCAACTGGATTATAATCTTAACACATCATCACTGGAGCCGACTGGTTCCCTACACAATAGAGCTTTTACAAATAAAGCAGATGGATAATTGGGTTAGCTCTTCCTGTCCCTTGCAGACTTCCATTTCTAAACAAAGATGATGGAAAGCCAAGATTAACCCTTGGGCCTCGTATAGTCCAGTTAACCCTTCCCTGGCCTGGTATAATGTCCCTGGGCAAGGATGCAATGTCCTCGGTATAATAAAAGTGTTGGGTTTCTGTTACAAGTATGTTGCATTATTTCAGCAGCAAACCTCACACATTAAGTTGCAGCCTCCTTTAGCCACACAAACCAGATGTAACTATGGCAGCCATGATTTATTTAACAGTAAGCCAGCAGATTATGAAACATTCTATTAGTTACAAGCAAATTTGAGTTTTGCATCTCAGAAATACATTAGTAGTATGAGATTTCTAAAGTGAGGTGAGATTACTGTATGAAGTAGATAACTATTCTAATAAAGGTGAACTCAAACAAATGCAGTTCATGTTGATTTCTGTCAAAGCAAATCACATTGAAACATACTGTAAAATATAGTATCACAAATTGCACCATACCAGAAACTATTGGGTGCTATACTTGTATTTATACCACACAAATGTGTTAATATTCACACAAAGTGCTGCAAATGATCGTATACTAATTTCACAGCTTGCCCCAGTAGGTGCACTCGTGAATATGCACATTATTTATAGAAAATGCCATTTACAAAAAGAGAGTCATATGCACAGAAAAAAAACTCTATATTGCTCTTCAATAAAAGCTTCAGGGGCATTTTAAATGGGAGTTTTAATCTAAACATCAAGAGCCTCATTCAATTCAGAGGCCATAACTTATGGAATGTAGTCCATATGTCTGTGGGCCTCCTCCAGGCCCACAGGGCGCTCTTGTTACGGGGCTATTCAATTTGGGAAGGCCGTTATGGGCCGATAGCGAAATTCGGAAACCATGCCATTGTATGTAGCATTTGCGAGCTTGAACAGATCCATTAACCAAGGCAGTAACTCCCAAGATAGAAACAGCCAATGGAAACAGAGATCATCATCATCACATTAATGAAAAATGGAGTTTGGATTTCTAGGTCCTACGGGGTTCAATTACAAGTTACGATCGGACCCACATTACGGATATAATGCAATATTGATAAAGCCGTAAATATGATATTCTATTACATGCGAGTTCCATTATATGCATTAACACATTGATTGCCAGGATCGATATAACAAACATGAAATAAAGTATATTTTGGAGACGATTTGCAAGCTTGAGAATGTTGTGCTATTAATTCTAAGACCTAACATCACTTTTCACTTTTATTAAAAGTACAGTAGTGTGTGTACTTATGCATTTAAAGTGCTCCGGACATGTCTTTAAGCCCTTTGCAAGTCCTCCTTGGAACCCCTAACTTGTGGAGTGACTTTTGCCATTTGCGGCCTTGGGGGGGTGGTTAGCGAGGGGGAAAGATCAAAGGCTTGGAGGGGAATTAACTTGCGATGGTAACCATCGTAATGAATTGCAATGAATCCGAGGCCGAAGCCCATAACTCGATTGAAGCCCGCAAAAAATCGCCAATTGAATAGCAAAATAACTTACAACCTCCATTTCTGAAGCCCGGATCTCCTGAAACCTCAATTGAATGAGGCTCAAATTGTTTTATTGAGAAAGGGTCAGAATTCTAAGTGTCATAGGCACAAATGGATCATATTTCTAAACTAATAGCAGTTCCTTAGACATGTAGTGGCAACTGGCAAAATAGACAAGTTTAATACATTTTAATACAGTACCAGTGAGCCATACTTCAGTAGTTGGACAGTTTTAGAAGGGTTAATAAGGCATAGTATACAAGAATATGTCTGTTTAAACAGGATTATAAGAAGGAGTCAACACAGATTTATGAAGGGTAGGTCATGCCAAACAAATCCGATTAGTTTCTATGAGGAAGTTAGTAGGAACTTGGATCAAGCCAACTCCATGGATGTAGTCTTTTTAGTTTTTGCAAAGGCCTTTGATCCAGTGCCACATGGGAGACTATTGGGCAAACTAAGGGATACAGGAATTGCAGTAAATATGTGATCATGAATTGAGAGCTGGCTAAAAGACAGGAAGCAAAGGGTTGTTGAAAATGGAACATACTCCGATTGGACTAATGTGGTACGTGTGGTTCCTCAAGGTTCCGTATTAGGCCCTCTCCTTTTTAACATATTAAATATAAATCTAGGGGTATCAAATATTGAAAGGGATTTGGGAGTGCTTGTGGACAACCATCTACGTAACAGTGCTCAATGCCAAGCAGCAGTTGCAAAGGCAAGTGAAATATTAGCATGTATTAAGAAGGGTATAGAAGCCAGGAAGCAAATATAATTCTGCCACTATACAAATCCCTAGTACGCCCTCATTTGGAATATGGAGTACAATTTTGGGAACTACTTCATAAAAAGGACATTTCAGAGCTGGAAAAAGTACAGAGAACGACAACAAAACTAATAAGGGATATAGAGAAGCTAAGTTATGAAGAAAGACTAACCAAATTAAACTTATTTTCTCTAAAAAAAAAAAAGGCGTCTAAGACGGTATATGACTACCTTATATTAATATGTCCAGGGTCAAAACAAGGCTTTGTCAAGTGAACTTTTTACGCCAAAGGATTTTCAACTGACAAGAGGACATCCTTTGAGGTTGGAAGTAAAATTATTTCACCTTAAAGAAAGAAAATGGTTCTTCACAGTATGGGTGGTTAAACTGTGGAATTCTCTACCAGAGGAGGTGGTGACAGCGGATTTGATAGATAACTTGGATTCTATAGATAACTTTAAAAAGGTATTGTATATACTTTTAAATAAATAGGGCATTCAGGGTTATTTTGGATAATTAGAGAGGAAGTATTGATCCAGGGAGGAGTCTGATCGCCAGTATTTGGGGTCAGGAAGGAATTTTAATGTTTTTCCCTTTTGAGATAATTGGCAAAGTTTCACTGTTTTTTTTTCCTGTTTGCCTTCCTCTGGATCAATTAACAATGAATCTGCATATTGCAGATCAGAGGAGATTTAAAAAGGTTGAACTTGAACCTCAAGGTTGAACCTCAATTACTATGTAACTACGTAAATATTCACCAAGGGCCTCATTCTATTATCTGCCCTAGGAGATGCGGGGCCGCAAGGACGGGCCGCAGGCTATTTGCCTATTTTATTCCCTTCCGGCTGGAGGAAAGCCTTTGATCTTAAACGGCGCAAGAGTTTCGGCCGCAAGCAAATCCCGGTTGCTATTCAATTGCTCCGGGAACCCTCTCTGCAAGGCTAAAACCGAGCCGCAGCTGACTTGCAGCAAAAAGGTCCCGCAGGCACACAATTAAGCACATAATAAAGCCATAATAAAGCCATCCTGCACTCCGAGGAGACTATAAAGTGATTGTAGGTGTTAGCATTCATAGCACAACATTCCCCTACACTCAAATCCGTAAATAATTTTTATTTTAATTTATGTCAAATATCCGTGGAAAAAGTCCAGAGGGCTTGGAGCACCTCAGACCCGCCCACGCTGCGGCCGGAAAATAAACAGTTAATGAAATCTCGGATTTGGGCTGATGTGCAAGCTTGAGAGGGGGTTGCTATTAATCCTCATGTCCCCCATTATAATCCCTAGCATTTACAGAGCTTTACAGTGCCGTCTTGAATTTATATTTGCTTTTAAAGATTTATGAGCTTACGGCCGGTTGCAAGATATGCGGCCGGCCGTAAGGGGATATCCTTGCGGCGCCGTCTATGTGAATTGCAAGGTAACGGGAGCCCCGCAAGGAATCGCAGCTTTGCGGCCGATTTACGGCCGATAATAGAATGAGGCCCCAAGAGTTTAATGCAGTAACAGGCAACCTATTTCACTTGAGGACACTTAGCTTTTTGTTTTACGTGTAGTAAAAAATTATAAATTCACTGTGTGAGAGAGACAGAGGTGTATTAATTGGCAACAGAGGTATAGATAAGAAGAACGTGTGTTTTGGCATGCAAGAGAGAGTCATTTGCGAGTCTCCCAACCAACTGTAAAGGCTGGTGATAACTTGGAAAGTGCCTGAGAGCTATTGGAGCCCCCAGATCGCCTGTTGCCCACCACTGGTTTAACGGCTCTAGGACCTGTTGTTCAAATTTGTATTACTAATTTACAGTCTAGTAAACAAACTGTACTACACCTTAGGTTATGTACGATGAACGCATTGCTAACCGGTCTTTGAGAAGGTGGATGTAATTCCCTTGTGTGTGTCATCAGAGGATGGTATGAGGTATATTCAGAAGGTGCAAGTGCATCAGTCTTTAAACCAAAACAATCAGTCTGAGTCTTAATCCAGAATGGAATAGTAAGTTAAAGGAGTGTGCGGCTTCTTCGCTGAACACTGTTCACCTACTGATAAGTATCTAAAACAAGAGAAAAAAAGGGCAAGGGGGAGAAGCACACCACTTCCTTGTGCAGATAAACCAATGTGGAAATACAGGGATATATAAAAATGTATGCCAATCAACTCGCATTTTTCCACCTCACGGTATGCGGTATTTTCAGGCTAGTCACAGGAGATAAATGTTCCTTTCCATGTTCTTCCATTCGTAGGAGGCTGTGTAAGGTTACACCAATCCTTGATGTAGTGGTCCACGGAAATCACATATATAGTTGTCAGTGTGGGTAACGTTTACGATGTTCGTCACTCCCTGCAAGCCTGGTTGCAGCCAGTAGAGCTGCAACGGCAAGCCTCGCAAAGCGAGGTGAGCCGTCGACCAGGCACGCTGGACTTAGGCTGCAATGAGTGCTGAAGACACTGATTGCACTGCTCGCCTCGCGAAGTGAGGCGAGCATTTGAGGTACGCAAGACTTAGGCTGCAATGAGTGCCAAAGGCACTCATTGCACTGCAAGTATCGCAAAGCGAGAAGAGCAGTTGAGGCAAGCGGGACTTAGGCTGCAATGAGCGCCAAAGGCCATAGTTACTTACTTACGACCCATACGACTTAGGACCAAAACCCGTACATGCAGTGTACGGGTCGCAAGAAACCGACTATATGGCCAAACCACGGAACTGCGAAAACCTAAAAAACACAACAAATATGCCTCAAATAAACTCACACACAGCAAAGTGGGAGACCCAGGAAGCCTGTGAGTGAGGTTGCATGTTAATTTGAGGCATATTTTTAGTTTTTTCACGATTGAAAATCACCTAAGCGGAAAAAAAAATGGCTGTCAAAAAAACGCAGCACGACGAAAACGAGGCCGAAGGACGTCAAACTAGCAGAAGGACGTAAACATAACCAGAAGGACGTATTAAAGAACCCTAAGCACTAACACTTAACCCAATGCAGTCATACACCCCAACACAGTAACACTCAAGCGCAACGCCTATGTAGTACACAGGGGGAAAGACTATACACTTGCATTGTGTGGAAAACAGCATTGCTAGCCTTACAATTTTATTTCCGTCATTGTTGACGGGCAAGTAGCTAGTATACTATATATATAAATAATGTATTGGAGTGTAAGTATAAATAGATACAATGGTAGATATAAAAGTTAATATAACATAAAAGGCCCAAAAGTTGGCCTATAGATCATCAAATAATACTGTTAATATTACAAAAAGGCTATAAAACAATGCTTAAAAATAGAACAATAAAAGCAAAGCAATAAATGATAAAAAGCACATCAAACACGTTTCGCCATGAAAAATATGCCTTCATCAGTGATAACAAGTGGGAAATAAAGAGAAATAATAATAATGTAAATAAATATAAATCAATGTCATTTATTATTGTAATTACACTACAATATGTTTCTCTGTGTATTGTACAGTATAATCTTATATAACTAGATGGAAAAAAGCATTAAATGAAAACAACATCTGTTTTTTCATATATTAAAAAGAGAACATTGTCATCTTCTATAGCTTCTACAAGGATTGAAAACATTAAACACATAAGGAAAATATTATTAACTATTATTGAATAAATAAGGCAAAATACTTTCTTGCTGGCTTTTTGGAAACTAGTTTCTTGTTAAAGTATTTATGGTGATTTGGTTTTAAAATTAGCATTTAAATAAAATAGTGAACACAGTAATTCCTTTGTAATAAATTCAAGCTTTTATGTTAAGCCCACCCAGAATCCATTTCTCTCTCTTTATCTCTCTGTCTTTATATCTCTATCATTGATCCTTCCTTGATACGCATAAAATGAATTCTCAAAGAGTCAATAAAAGGGGGTAAAGATAGAAGGGATAAGTTAAAATATAGGCTATGTATGTTGTGGAGATAAATACAATATGTCTGCTATAAGTAATACTTTTTTCTTATATCCTTGTTAATTTTTCCTTGCATCCTCATTTTCAGTTCTGTGTTATAAAATATGTTATTGTGTCTAAGACAGCGGTTTCAAAAATCTAGTTGAAATGGTCCCTTAGAGATAGAAAACTCTTTTTCCATCCTAACCAAGGCCTCCATGTAAATCAAGTGCTCTAAGTTTGGGCACTATAGTAAATTGGCTGCGGGAGCTTTGTTCCCTAAATTCTACACTAACGTAAATATTTTGCTCCCCCAGATTAGGGCACTCAGTGCACAGCTGTAAATCCTGCCTAGCCACAACAGATTTCTGTGTATGGAGTAGCCAAACCAAGCTTTACTGGTGAGACATGGCTCTAGGAGCCAAAAGGAAATGTGAACATCATGTTATAATGAGTGTTCAGTGTCATAACAAATGCTGTAACTGCTGCGGCAAGGTAAACATTAGAGATACTGTATATAAAGTAAATGTTCTTTTATTTATTAATATATTTTGATATTAAAAATATGTCACAACTGTATTTATAGCTTCAATAAATAAAGATTGTTTATTTTGTATACAAATATGGTATATTTATAGACAATGCATTAGAGCACTTATTCCTAGGCAACATGGTTTTGTGGTGTATATTAACCCTTTGAGTATTGGGTTGTGTGTTACCCTGGATTTTGTATCATAAAACAGGCTTAATACTAACATATCATATTTTTTTATTACACATACTGTATGTTGATATCGGATTGTTAAGTGACAATGTTGAAATGTCATCATTTTGTAGTACTTTTTGTGCTATACTGTCACTTTAATTGCTTCTGGGGGACTCAAGCAAGGGTTTGAAAACTACTTGCGAGTGGTCTTCGGTATGCCTAAATCTTTCTTCTGTTATTTTGCAGTTACGGCAGTGCCCGGATTTGCGAGTGATCCACAAAATCTTATTAGCATAGAGTTTCAGTGGCAGAGTGTAAGGGAGTAATTCGTAATTTACTGTCAGAGCAAAAATCAATGGAGATTTATGGCTTACTTTTCTTCTGTGTCATGCAGTTCACTCATTGCAGTGACTCGTAGCAGATCTCTGGCAATGTTTTAGGTAAAAGAGATTATAGTAGGTATTTACTGTGCTGCTATGGCACTCGTAATTACTTTTGCATATATTTACATAGGGCCCCAAGATGCACAATCAAGGATAGATAAATAGATAGACAGACCAATCAATAGATAGATAGATATAGCTTCTTATTTAACCCTATATAATGTAATTCTTATTCAATAGATTACTTTATTTCTGTCAGAATAACTTGTTTGATTAGTATTTAAACAAGGCTACATTTCATTTGCTTTATTATTTTCCTGTACTTCTATGAAAGGATCAGTTATGCATATTGTGAACACATTTTTTAAAATTTTATTAAGTGTAAAGATGTCACCATTTTAAATAATAAATTAAATAAATGTAATTCAGCTTGAATACCGTTACTGTTATTATTAATGTCATATGCTTTTATTTTGAAATTCTAAATATGATTTTCAGCATTAAAAATTGAAGAAATTAAAAACACAACAACATACTGATGTTTCTAGTTTTGTGTTGCATGTAAATGAATATGCATGTTAGGAATGGTATCACTCTATATTGAAATACTCTAATGTTCCATGTCTGTTTGTTTCTTGCTGTGCTGCTGTAGCTTGCAATAGGGCCTTTACTACCTCCGGCATATTCTCTGTGGGTGGTCATTAACTCCAAGACCTGGTACAGAACCTCTGACAGGAGTTGTGGTAAATGGACATCTCTTCTATCTTTATGGTTGTATTTGTGACCCTCTTAAAGCACTACACACAAACACAGAAGGCTTTTTAATTACTTTTTCAAACTTTACAGTGTTTTCCTCCAATTTTATAATAAATAAAAAAAACAGAAATAATTGGCCCAGCTCCCATGGAGCACTAATTATTACTAATGTTAGTTCCATTACTAAGCAGAGCTTCCATCCAACTAAATCTGGATCGAGTAAAAACGAAATAAGCATTTCAATACTTTATAATAAGTCACTAGCCTGTATGTTCCATGAATCCAAACTTTATTTTCCGCAGTGGCTGTTTATCAGTTTCCACGCTGTTTTCTCTCTAGGTGTCTTTTTTCAGTTTTTCTCTTTGCATGCAGATCACTCATCATATCTCAATAAACACTTCCCCGTTAATCTCTGTCTTTGTCTTGTCTCAGCTTTAGTAAATACCTTTATGGGTTTCTCTCTTGCAGTTCTCAAAACTGAACCTATGTGACTCTATATTTTTCTTAAGCAAACTTTCCCCAGTTTGCTTCCTCAGCCTTGCAAGGCTGCAGGCCCCAAACAAAGCATGTCTCAATTACTGCTTGCAGCAGTCCATAAACAGGGCTTGCAACACAGTTGGCTGCAGTTCATCAAATGACCACACCCACTCTCTGGGCCAAACGTTAAAATCTGTGAACAGGTGTCTCTGGATAGAATATATATATATATATATATATATATATATATATATATATATATATATATATATATATATATAAATATGTATATGTATATATACAGTGCCTTGCAAAAGTATTCACCCCCATGGCATTTTTCATGTTTTGTTGCCTCACAACCTGAAATTAAAATTTTTTAAAGTTTTTTTTTATTTTTTATTGTGAAGCAAACAACAAATAGGAAAAAATTAAAGAACAAATCAATGTGCATAACTATTCACCCCCCTAAAGTCAATACTTTGTAGAGCCACCTTTTGCAGCAATCACAGCTCCAAGTCGCTTTGGATAAGTCTCCATGAGCTTGCCACATGTTACCATTGGGATTTTTGCCCATTCCTCCTTGCAAGACTGTTTCAGCTCCTTCAAGTTGGATGGTTTGTGCTTGTGAACAGCAATCTTTAAGTCTGACCACAGATTTTCTGTTGGATTGAGGTCTGGGCTTTGACTAGGCCATTCCAACACATTTACATGTTTCCCCTTAAACCACTCAAGTGTTGCTTTAGCAGTGTGTTTGGGGTCATTGTTCTGCTGGAAGGTGAAACACCATCCTAGCCTCAAATCACGCACAGAGTTGTACAGGTTTTGCTCAAGAATATCCCTGTATTTAGCACCATCCATCTTTCCCTCAACTCTGACCAGTTTCCCCGTCCTGGCTGCTGAAAAACTTGATGTTCTTTGGGTGATGTGATGTGTGGGGTTTGCGCCAGACATAGTGTTTTCTTTGATGACCAAAAAAGTTCAATTTTAGTCTCATGAGACCAGAGCACCTTCCTCCATTCATTTTGGGAGTCTCCCACATGCCTTTTCGCAAACTCAAAACGTGCCATTTTGTTTTGCTGAAAGTAATGGCTTTCTTCTGGTCATTCTGCCTTAAAGCCCAACTCTATGGAGCGTACGGCTTATTTTCATCCTATGTACAGATACTCCAGTCTCTGCTGTGGAACTCTGCAGCTCCTCCAGGGTTACCTTAGGTCTCTGTGCTGCCTCTCTGATTAATGCCAATTTGGTTAGTGGTGACTCTTGCTTAGGTGCTGCAGCCTCTGGGGCCTGGGGCTTTTCACAAAAGTGTGTATATGTAATGACAGATCATGTGACACTTAGATTGCACACAGGTGGACATCATTTACCTAATTATGTGACTACTGCACGTAATTGGTTGCACCAGAGCTTTTTATGGGCTTCAAAACAAAGGGGTGAATACATATGCACATGCCAATTTCCTGTTTTCTATTTCTAAAAAATAGTTTTATGTATATATTTTTCTCATTTCACTTCACCAACTTAGACTATTATGTTCTGATCCATCACATACAATTCAGATTAACAAAACATTGAACTTAAGGCTGTAATGTAACAAAATAGGTAAAAAGTCAAGGGTGGTGAATACTTTTGCAAGACACTGTATATATATATATATATATATATATATATATATATATATATATATATATATATATATATAGTATATCTTTAGCTTACAGGAATTCCTCTAGGTTGTGAATTTGGGGTTACCTCAGTGCTCCGCTTAGGTAGTCAGGCCATTAACAAACAGTTATTATGATACAGGAATACATGAACGCAAAACTACCTCTAGTGATTAGGAGCAGAGTTCCAATTGTTAGGAATACAAGAATGCAATACTACCCCTAGTGATTAGGAGCAGAGTTTCAATTGTAAGAATTACTATATTCCCTCATAATGAAACACACACCTCAATTTATGTATCTTCAACTGACAACCTTTATTGGTGAAAAGCACTTTTATACACAACCCAGCCCTTTTTCATATGAGGAGGCCTGTCTGTCAATCATGTCACTAGTGTGGCAATTGTGCTATTAACTGCCCCCTATGGTAAGGAGACCATAAGTTTATCGGAGTATGACCAGCTGCCATCCTCCTTCCTGCCTCTAGTCCTGCAAAGGTAATTAGACATTCATGTCATTTATTTGGCTTTCCCCTTGCCAGGAAAGCCGCACAGTATGGGTGTTAATGGAAATATCACATTTGTAGACAAGACGTCTCCTCGGGTTTATCCTCTGTACTGTGGGGGCCTCCACGACCCCTCTTCTCTCTAATCTCAGTCAGTTAATTCTTAAGACACCAAACATGCCTGTGTACCCCCTTTGCATCAATAATACATCTATACAATAATACATCCTGCTGTTAAGGGCACACACACACACTACTCTGTATAATGCACACACCATATAGTGACCCCAACATTAATTATTGTGGCCTACATTACATAGCAACATTATGTCATATTCCTTAGCAAGTCCCATATACCAATAAGTTCTGTGGGGGCCCTCCTGGGCATGACTTACATATATATGTGGGTATAAATCAATAAACAGAGTAATGCAGTATAGAGTGATAGCCTTTTTATTGGACAAACTTTAGTTAGAGAGACAAGCTTTCAAGACGTAAACCTCTATTTATCAAATCTTTTTACGATGTAACAAGCATAAGAGTTAATAAGGAAGGAATGCAGAGAAATAACAAACCCATGTGGGACAGAAAGCAGGCAATGTAAAAAAAAGAAAGATAGCCAGATTAAATGAATTAATTACAAACCTGGCACAACAAATATTTTTAGGTTTTGGTGTGGAGCTAAACACAAGGTATATATTTTATATTGGTACTAGCAACTTGCCCGTCAAAAATGAATTTGAAGCCATGGCAATGCTGTTTGCCATACAATGTCAAGCTTTTTGTAGTGTGAGGACCTTCGGCGTTCATTGCGAGCCTCTCCTCTGGTGTACTTTTGCTCCTTGGAGCACCTTCGGCGCTCATCACAAAGACAGATACATATGTCTATAATAATCAATTAATTAGTTACTTAATACATTTATATAGTTTACCTTTTTGTAATTAATATATCCAGCAATCAATAGCCTGAAGAGGTAACAATCTCTTCTTATTGTCCTGCAGCATATAATGTCCAGTGGGACTGTTGCTGGCCTGAGGACATAGTGTTATGAATGTGCCAACTGTGTATTAGAAATAGGCTTCGTGCACGAGGGCAAACCGTTGGTTTATTTGTGTAAAGCGCTACTGTAGATGCGTAATGTTGTTATTTGGAAGTTAGGATTGTAAAATAGCGCGTTTTGTCTATGTGCTACACCCTTCGTGAGCATTTGCCGTCCTTTGTAGTAGTGTATTTTGTACCTTGTACGTTCGTGGGTGAAAGTGGTACGCGTCTGGCGGTGTTTTGCGCGGTCCAGGGTCTTGTAGCCTCAATTTAATTTTTTGGGGCCAACATTTTTTTTCTCGCTTGGTGTGACAAAACTCGCCAAAATCAACTTAAATTTGCGTTCCACCTCACTCCCAGACGTCCTGGTTGTTACCCCATGCTGTGTGTGATGGTTTTGTTGTATTTTTTTTTTCGTGTTTTTTGCATTGCGTGGTTCGCTGTTAACTTCGCATTTTTCCTATCTTGTATTTTTTTTTTCTAAGTCCCGTGTCTTGGATTTTTTTTTCTAAGTCCTGCGTCTTGGAATTTTTTTTTCCAAGTCCTGCGTTCGGCAACTGCTTGCAGTCCTGTTTCCTAAGTGTTTCGCAATGTGGGCCCTTGGCGCTAATCGCCCAAGTGCTGTGAGTTGTAGTGCCTTAACAGCTACGCGAGGCTTGCAGGAGATGAGCGCCTTTGGCACTCATCGTCTAAGAGCTTCTCTGGATTCATGGCACTTTCTCAGATTATAAATCATGTAAAAACTTTGGCTACTAAAGTAAACTAATATTGCATGAAATAATAGTTGATGTAAATTGGTGTTGTTACATTTTTCACTTAGGAAGCAAGATGAGCATTGTTTTTTGTTTTTTTTATCTATTTAGGGCTCAGGTGAGCACTGTGTAGAAGCTTCATTGGATATCCTGTAGAATTCATAGATGATAATATTATAACTGAGTTCAAATATGGACTGAGTATAAATGGTCAATGACCAAAGATCGTGTGAGGTTTTACAGAAGGTAGTAAAGGACAGACTGTGTGGAATAAGTGATTCTTATCTGAAGGCACACTCAGTGTTTGCTCATGCCGGAAGAGGTTTTGGAGAATGACAACCTGGGCACATCAGATAAGAGATTTATTGTTGTCCATTCAGGAACATCGAACATTAGTCTATTCTCAGAAATAACCACAACATCGCTGTTGCATGGTAAGATCCAGACAACCATTGTAGACAGATAAACTTATGCCTTAGAAAAAGGGGAAATGGCTGAATCTGCATGGTACAGATAAAGACAAAATACTTTACCACAACTTTAAGCTCGTCACGCAAGGTTGAAAACCACTCTCGTTTCGTCTGGTCGAGTTCTGCATTTCTTATCATCCTCCAGTCTCTAAAAAAGTTTACTTTCTCTAAATGACAAATTATTTTTCTGGTCTGCAACTCTGGGTCAGTATTTCTGTAATTGTCTAGTCTTGCAGCTGACTAAGGCAGTATTCTCCTGTAAAACCACAAAATATTTTACAATAAGTTTCTTTAAAGAGTTCCTTACAAGCTTGTGATATTCATTTGAATTTAAAATAGGATATATATATATATATATATATATATATATATATATATATATATATATATATATATTTATATGTACAGTATATGTATATATACATATGTATATGTATATAGTAAACCCACAGACAAATGTAATAACCTACACAGCTCCAGTTTCCATCCTTCACACACCAAACAAGCCATCATCCATAGTCAAGCTATTAGATACCATCGGATTTGCTCAAACACTGGAGACCATGACAAAAATGTAAAAACACTACCTGAATCTTTCGAACAAAAGGGTTACAATCCCTGTATTATTACCCAAAAAATAACCACTGCCATCAAAATACCCTGTGAACACCTATTAAAATACAAAACAAAAGAAACTACTTCACGTATACCTCTAGTGACCACATACCATCCACTTTTAGAGAAAATTCAGAAAATAATCAAAGATTTACAACCATTACTAATTGAAGATACTGAATTAAAATATATATTCCCCAAACCTCCCATCCTTGCATTTAAACAACCACCAAACCTGAAACAAAAGTTTGTCAGCAAAAAATTGGCCAATGAACAACTGAATACAAAAAATGGAACTAACAGCCTTATTAAATTGTGATTCTGTAAATGTAAAAGGTCTCTATTTAAGCACACAGCATATTTATTTTACAGAAGTTTTTAGTTAGTGAACTTCTATCCAAAACCAAGGTCTTCACTAACTACAAACTTCTGTAAATAAAATATGCTGTGTGCTTAAATAGAGCCCTTTTAAATTTACTGAATCGCAATTTAATAAGGCTGTAAATCTTGTAACAAACGTGCCTGTAAATTATGCCAACACATTTGTAATGATGATAAAGCCACACATAACAACAAGACCTATAACATCAAAGGATCATATACATGAACATCGTCCATTGTGGTTTATATAATACAATGTACTTTATGTGACACAGGCAGTTACATTGAAGAAACCAGCCAAAAAATGTACTTAAGGATGAATTTACACAGGAATTCAATAAGAAATCATAATTAAGACAGTGGGACACCATTTTAGCCATAATGATTACTCCATCCAACACTTAAAAGTCAAAATACTCCAAGGAACATTTAAAAACATCCAAGAGCGAAAAACATTTGAAATAAAGATGATCACATTCTTCAACACTAAAAATACAGGACTTAATATGGACTTGGATTTTCTAACGCATATCAGAATTGTATGTGATCTTTTCTTCTTATAGCATAACAGACTTAGCACTCTTAGGCCCTCATTCCATTGCAATTTGGCCAATTGAATAGGGCTCTAAATAAGCACATAACATTTTTTTTAAAAGAAGTTTTTAGTTAGTAAACATCTATCCAAAAGCAAGGTTTTCACTAACTAAAAACTTCTTTAAAAAAATATGCTTTGTGCTTATTTAGAGCCCTATTCAATTTGCCAAATCGCAATTGAATGAAGTCCTTAGTGAGGTGTTTATCCAACAGGAAAGATATCACTGTGTACTACAGTGCTCTGCTTTTTAATGTATATATTGATGTATATGTGCATATATGTTTCCTTTGATATGTTGTGTTTATTCCCCATATGTATTTACCTTATGATGTCAGATGCTGTCTCCACTCTATCTGCATCTGCTGTTATTATTCAAACTGAGAGTTTCACCTCATGTTAGTATTGCTTGAGACTTGATAAAGAGAGGTTGAGCATCTCGAAAGCTCATCATTATAAATGATAAGTTTGTACAATACAAAAGTTATCAAATTATATTGCAATACTCATTATTAATCTATATATATATATATATATATATATATATATATATATATATATATAGATTAATAATTACTAAATTACTAGATTACTATATATATATATATATATATATATATATATATGAATATATTTGTCTCAAAAAAAAAAAATATATATATATATATAGTAGAAAATAGTAAATTTGTATGCAGATTTAAATATCCAATTGTGCATACAAATGTACTATTTTTTGGTGTCCTAAGTAATGGATTGGTGGCTAGTGTCAAGGTTGCAGTCACTTGAAGGAGGTCAGTTGTTCTTCTGTATTGGATCTTCTGAAACTGACCTGTGCCAAGGTCAGTTTCAGAAGATCCAATACAGAAGAACAACCAAAGCACATACGTTCTTGCTCTGGCTAAAGTGTACTAAACTGATATTCATTTACAGCTGGCTGCTTTTCCTGCCACAATTGGCACTGACTGTGTTCATGTCAGATGTCTTCTTTTATCCTTCCTGGTTTATATATATATATATATATATATATATATATATATATATATATATATAAGCTCTTAACCAGATATAATGATAACTAGCGACTTGCCCGTCAAAAATGACGGCAATAAATTGAAGCCTGGCAATGGTGTTTGTCACACACTGCGAGCCTCTCCCCCCTCTACTTTATTGGCCTCGCGATGAGCGCCTTTGGCGCTAATCACGGGCCTCGCAGTGAGTGGCTTTGGAACTCATTGTGAGCCTCTCCCGCCCTCTACTTCCTCTCCCTCCCCTGTGTCTCTTCCCCCTCTCCCTCCCCTGTGTCTCTTTCCCCTCTCCCTCCCCTGTGTCTCTTTCCCCCCTCTCCCTTCCTTGTTTCTCCTTCCCCCTCTCCCTCCCCTGTGTCTCTTTCCCCCCTCTCCCTTCCTTGTTTCTCCTTCCCCCTCTCCCTCCCCTGTGTCTCTTCCCCCTCTCCCACTCCTGTGTCTTTCTCCCTCCCCTGTGTCTCTTCACCCTGTCTCCCTCCCCTGTGTCTCTTCACCCCGTCTCCCTCCCCTGTGTCTCTGCCCCCCTCATCCCTCCCCTGTGTCTCTCCACCCCCTGACCCTCATCTTTTCCCCCCTCCGCTGTGTCTCCTCCCCATGTCTATTCCTCCCCTCCTCTCCCTCCCGTTTCTCTTCCTCCCCTACCGTTTCTCTTCCTCCCCTCCTCTCCATCCCCTGTGTCTCTCTTCCCCCTCCTCTCCCTCCCCTGTGTTTCTCTTCCCCCTCCTCTTCTCTCTCCCCTGTGCCTCTCTTCCCCCTTCCCTGTGTCTCTCTTCCCCTCCCCTGTATCTCACTTCCCCTGTCCCCTGTGTCTCTCTTCCCCTCCCCTGTATCTCACTTCCCCTGTCCCCTGTGTCTCTCTTCCCCTCCCCTGTATCTCACTTCCCCTGTCCCCTGTGTCTCTCTTCCCCTCCCCTGTATCTCACTTCCCCTGTGTCTCTCTTCCCCCCTCCTCTCGTGTCTCTATTCCCCTCTCCTCTCGTGTCTCTATTCCCCTCCTCCTCTCCCTCATGTATCTCTTCCCCTGCTTCTCCCCTCCTTGTCACTCTTCCCCGTGTCTCTCTCCCTCACCTCATTGCTGTAGATGCGCGCGCGCACGCTTATGTGACGTCTTCGCGTGCGCGCGCACGCTTGTCTTGCCGGCTACCCGTGCACGCCTGCAGTAGGGCTGATGGGAGCCATGGTGAAACTGCGAGTTGTCGTCAGTTGCGGCCCTTCCTTTGCGAGGGCCGCAAAGCGTGACGACAACTCGCAGTAAGACAAATATAATATGTGATTAGTTACATGGTTTTCTACTTATAAGTGGAGGCCTTGCTGCTGATACAAGTTTGTATACTTAAATGTGTCCTTCACTTGGCCTTTGCATATAAATACTTGAGAATTTCCATAACCTAATCACCTAATGATGTCACAATCATGTGTGAGAATTTGTGGTTGTGTGTCTAGTGTTTTCTTTAAATTTCTTATGACCATGGGCTTGAGGATGATACAAAAGAGGAATAAGGCACATATGGAAAATCCTAGATTACAATAAAAAGAAAGAAAGAAAATTGCATAGTTATAATCAGCACATTTGATCTATGCGATCTTACTGCGCACTCTAATATTAGATTTGCTCATAGGATACTCCATGGCTACTGGCTTTACACTAGTACTAATACCCTGTTACAGTGTTTTATTTTTTTCTGTCACTAATCATTTATATTTCTAGGAATCAGAGGATCTGTTGCACCATCAAACTCTATAAACATTTCTAGCTGGATATAGGACTGAACTGCAGTGAACATCTTTAAATTGTTGGATGTTGCTATGGATATTAGACAAGCTGCCTTCTCACTCTCATCACTGCTAAGGTGTTAAGTTTTAGCCTTAGTCTGGAAGTTACAAAGTGCCGATTACATTCATTGTTAATATGAAACTGTTGTACATTTTATCATATTGAGAATTTAGATTCAAACAGCCTTATTAAATTGCGATTCAGCCAATTGAAAAGGGCTCTATATAAGCACAAAGCATATTTTTTGCATAAGTTTTTAGTTAGTGAACTTCTATCCAAAAGCTAGGTCTTCACTAATGAAAAACTTCTGTAAAAAAAATATGCTCTGGGCTTATATAGAGCCCTATTCACTTGGCCGAATTGCAATTTATTAAGGCTGAAAGTATCTTGCCTTTAATATGTTAACTTAAATAAAAACTGTGATTACATAGGGTGGAGGGGTCAGGGTTTTGATCATGCATGGTGTAGTCCTGTGCTTGTTGTGGCAGAGTAAATAACTTTATTGTGAATCTACCAATAGCTGCCACATGAATTTTGCTTCATATAGGGTACATTTTCTGAATTTTAATTTTGTTGAATGAAGATTAAAAAAACAAAAGTCATCACAAGCATGTGTACTATATATTTACTAGCGACTTGCCCGTCAAAAAATGACGGTCAATACAATTTGAAGCCATTGCAATGCTGTTTGGCACACAATGTTAAGCTTTTTATACTGTAAGGACCTTTGACGCTCATTGTGAGCTTCTCCTCGCGTGTCCTTTGGCTCATCTCTATATTTTTTTAAATACTAATTAATTAATTAATTGAATAATAAATGAATATAGTTTACCTTTTTCTAATTAATATTTGTAACAATCAATAGCCTGAAGAGGTAACAATCTGTTTTTATTGTCCTGCAGCATATAATGTCCAGTTGGACTGTTGCTGGCCTGAGGAGATAGTTTTATGAATCCAACTGTGCATTAGAAATAGGCTGCGTGCGCGAGGGCAAACTGTTGTTTTTTTGTGTAAAGCGCTACTTTAGATGCGTAATGTTGTTAGTTGCAAGCTAGGATTGTAAAATAGAGTAGTTTGTCTATGTGCTACTCTGTTAGCAAGCATTTGCCATCCTTTGTAATAGTGTATTTTGTACCTCGTACGTTCCTGGGTGAAAATGGTACACAGTTGGCGGTGTTTTGTGCGTTCCAGGGTTGTGTAGCCTTGTTTTCATTTTTTTAGGCCGCCATTTGTTTTCTTGCTTAGCCGAATTTCGAGTGCAGAAACTTGGCAAAATCGACTTAAATTTGCATTCCACCTCACTCCCAGATGTCTTGGCTGTTCCCCCGTGCTGTGTGTGATGTTTTTTGTTGTATTTTTATTTTGCCGTTAACTTTGTATTTTTCATATCTCATATTTTTTTTTTCTAAGTCCTGCGTCTCGTAATTTTTTCTTTCTATGTCCCGGGTTCGTCAACCACTTGCAGCCTAAGGTGATCCAGCGTTTCCTAAGTGTTTGGAGGCTAAGTCCTGTGTGTTTAATTGCCTCCACTGCTCATGCGAGGCTCGCAGGCAATGAGCGCCTTTGGTGCTCATCTCCCAAGTGCTGTGAGTTTTAGTGCCTTAACGTCCCGCTACGCAAAGCTCACAGGCGATGAGCGTCTTCGGCGCTTATCGGCCAAGTGCTGCAAGTTTTATTGCCTTAATTGCTCACCTCGCTACGCCACATCACCTATGTGCTGCAAGTTAACGGCTTGCCTCGTTACGCAAGGCTCACAGGCGATGAGTGTCTTCGGCGCTCATCGCCCAAGTACTGAGAGTTTTAGTGCCATAATGGCTCGCCTTGCTACGGGAGGCTCGCAGGCGATAAGGGCCTTCGGCACTCATCGCCTAAGTCATACACACCACGCAAAGCGTGACAACGTCTCATAGTTCAACAATTATAATATGTGATATCTATATACATATCTCCTCTTCTGGATCTCTACCTTGTTGTGGTGATGATGTATTTCAATGAAGTTGTGAGCTAAACCATGTAGGGTTTCCCAAGATGGGTAGATCATAGCAGAGAGGTCAGACAAATTCCTTTCCACTGTAGAAGAAACTGGCAACCCTCTCTAGTATCTTTGCTAAGAAAACCTTATGAAGAAGCACGACCAGAGATAGAACTACATATGTTCCCGGTGTGCCATAGGGTCACTGAGAGAAGGACTCAACTGAACAACTATATATAAGGGAACCCATGTTTGATATGGTTATGGATTGAAAGAGCAAAGTCTTTGTGGGCACATTTATATGTCCCTGCTAAGGTTCCCAGAATACAGGGTAATAACTGCATTTCTCAGAATTTGGGGCATGATCATTTATAAAATTGTTATTAGTGAATAAAGAATAAATGGAGTGGGAGCAGCTCTCACAGCGAGGCAGATCTGACGGGTTTTCAGGACAGGCAGAATACATAGAGGCTAACTTGCATCTTGGTATCAGCTTAGCTACTCTTCATTCGCTGGAGACTTGTTAAAGTAGTTTCCTTTGGAATAATCTTATACGTGGTGGAAAAAACAGCTTGACAATAGACTATTAAACTAAAGTTTGACACTACGTTAAATATAGAATATTGCTTTTTTGAAGTGAGGATTAGGAATGTAATTATGGATCAATGCTTAATTAAAAATGCTAGATGTTATGTCATTACATGGGTTCTTTAAATGTGTGGAAAGTTTAGATGACAATTAACAGAGACATTTGTAATATTTAACAAGCCTTCTCAGCAATACTTTAGGTCCTTACATCACAGAAAGTTGGTAGCCAAACAGTTCACTGTTTTTTGAATAAAGGTATTACATGCCATTAAGTGTTAGTAAATAGCCGGTGAGCACAGTATGAGGCCCACAAGATCAGCTTGTATCTGCCCAAACCAATCTCCATTTATAAGACATTACTGTGGTAGCGATAATTTAGCTAATTACCTGCTTAGTTTGGCATTTATTATGAACAGGAACTTGTGGGTTATTCCCCACATGTTGACATCAACCACAGGACAGTGAATAAAAAGCAAAGAGGATTAATAAGACTGTGTCCTTTGTAATAGCAAAGGAGAGAGTGGGCAGCACTGCATATTAGTGGCCCTACGGATAATTTATAGGTTACAAGCTTTCAAACCTCATATAATATTTCAGAAAGTCTAGAAAACCCATTGAGGTTTCCAAAGAATTTGCTTACCACCAAAAAGAAAATACTTAAGTTAATCTGATTTGAAAAAAGATGAAAAACTAAACCCAGGCCATTAACCCCAAAACATCCTCATTTATACGGAACATACATGGCCTGAAACCAACCTGAAAGTTATTATGGTGTACCGTTAACATTATTTACTTTTTCAGATACACTTTTGGCTTCTTTCCTCCATTTTTAACTATTTTCATTTCTCCAGCTTTTGATTACTCCATA
This sequence comes from Discoglossus pictus, assembly GCA_027410445.1. Lineage (NCBI taxonomy): Eukaryota > Metazoa > Chordata > Amphibia > Anura > Alytidae > Discoglossus > Discoglossus pictus. Next base: position 222,490,435 of record CM050164.1, on the reverse strand, counting down.
TCTTCTATTATTACCTCTCTTGTTCTTCCACTTCATGATGACTATACCCTTTCATAACTCTTTCTTATATCGCCTAATGAAATGAAGCAAAGTGACCTTAGGGACGCAAGTGGTTGTCACCTCTGGAGATGGGGGTTATTTTTAAAGATAGCTAAAATAGCTATTTTTCTAATTAATTAATTCTTATGATATACATCTTCTCAGTTGGGTGTTACTGTATACCATTTGTCAGAATATGCAAATTACTGGCCATGACTTACGCTATTCATTTTCTGTTACTACTTTCTCTAACCCATGACTGCAGGACTTCTTCCCATGCAACCCCTACTAACTTAATATCTCACTTCATTAGACTCTCCCCTAGTCTTCAAACAAATAATATGAAAATCCACCAGTTCAGAGATGCATACCACTTACCTAACTCAACCAATCATGACTTCAAACAAACCTACTTTTCAGGATTTTCTCTCTCTCTCTCTCTCTGACTCTCTCTCAATTATGATATATTTCTAGCTAAAAAGTACTTCCCACGCCTCATATTTCTATATTGCCTCACACGTGAAGGGAGATGGCTACTCTCATGTGTGCCAAAACTCTTACCCCACGTCTACATGTGGCAATCTGCACACCCCCTATGTCAAACCAAATGGGGAGTATTAACTATATTGTTTTGGTATTGTGTAATCTTTGCTAGGCACAAAAGTGTGTGAACCCCCTCTATATTTGCAGCCTTATTAAATTGCGATTCAGTAAATTTAAATGGGCTCTATATAAGCACACAGCATATTTTTTTTACAGAAGTTTTTAGTTAGTGAACTTCTATCCAAAAGCAAGGTCTTCACTAACTAAAAACCTCTATAAATAAAATATGCTATGTGCTTAAATAGAGCCCTTTTATATTTACCGAATCGCAATTTAATAAGGCTGTTGGTGTCTATTTAATCAGTAGCCATTGGCTTTTTATATTTAGAAATTTGGGGACCAATATCTAGATACTTGTTTCCCCCAAAACCCTAAGAGGAAAAATTATTTCTACTCCTTAAATGTGCACTTGTTTGAATTCATGTTTTATGTATTTTATGTGGTTGTTTGTTTTTTTGTTTTTTTATTCTTTCTTCTATTTTTACATGGTGTTAAGAGAGTTGTAAGGATGTTTTATTTGTACATTTAAAAAAAAAAAGCATAAATAAAATAATAATAAAAAAAAAAATATTTAGAAATTTGTATGTTTCTTTACAAAAAAGATTGAGTGAGATTTTTTGCTGGAAGTTTGACACTAGCATTACAAAAAAACTATTTTAGCAAACATTAAGTGGATATTTTTAATGATTAAGATCTGTCAGCAGTTTTCAAATTTTCTAAATCCTTTGTTTTCTAGAAATGTATGTTTTTATGTTTATATATCTTCAGATAGTTTGACCTTCTAAACCATTGGATCTTACTGTGTTCAGCCCTGAAATCTTTATGCACTCCTGGTATTGTGTGGACGTTCACATACATAATAGTGGTTGGATCACTACATATTGTTTTTTAATGTAATCACTGGATACTGAGCTTTTATGTTGAGTATTTTTAATAATTGTTTCAATAATACTGAATGTTTGCTGGAAGTTTAGAAATCCTTGGATGTTTTTTTTTTATGATTAAAAATACAATTTCAGTAAAAAATAGTGAATTTATAAGTTTGTGGAATAACAGCTATTTTTTATTTTTTATTCTTTAGGCTGTATTCTTTCAGGCAATATACACTGTACTTTTAAAGGTTTATTTTAATGGTATGGGATTGTTTAAAGTAGTTAAATATATGTTTCACAAGTAGGGATATGAAATCCCAAATCTTGACAGCATCCGGCCTATGCTGTTCATAAAAAAATATATACACAGCCATTAATTATTAATATAATCAATATAAGTTTCAAATATATGATTGATGATAAAATAGAATACAAAGGGAAAACAAAAGCAGTATTCTTAGCAAATGTATTAAATTTTATCTTTTAACATAATGTACTATATGATCAGCCATACCACTTGGAAGCTTAAAACATTATATTATTATTATTGTTTAATTGTAACGCGCCAGCATGTTCCGTAGCGCTATAATTTTGCATAAACATCAACAGCCTAGGGCAAAATGGTGAAAATGTGTTTCCCCTGCAGGATCAGGAAACTGTTCAGAAACTCATGGTTCTGAGAATGATAAATGACTCTGAATGCATGGATACTACTCCATCATGTGCAGCTGTCAGAATCAAGTGGACAAGCTGTAAGAAAAGTTTTTGCACTTTTTACTGTTTTAGAATTCTTTTTATATGGTGATATGTTCCATTTACGGGAAGTTTCAGGGTTACAGATAACACGACTTGCAGAGTTTCATACTTAAGAACGAGATCCCAAAACTTTTTGTATGAGTTTGTTTTTATGTTCTGAATTAAAAGAAAGGGCACAATAGGTTATTATTACAGTTCAGGGGTATTATTATTACCGCATCTGAGACAATATAGTAATTTTATTATTGTTATTCATCAGAGTTCCATACATATTTCATCTAAAGACGTTCTAAGGAACGTATCTCATCCGTAACCCAGGGACCGTCTGTATAGCGCTGAAATAATTTATTTACCTTGTGTATTATCTGAAATTTAATGTCTTTAGTCAATGTATTGAGTTTATATTTAAGAGACCATAAATGCAAAAGCTTCCTTTAAATCCTTATATACTCTCTTTAATGCAGTAATACATTATTTTTCCTTTTTAAGCTTAAAAAATCTGAAAAACAAATAAGAAATGGACACGTTCTGTTTGCAACAGAGTCTATTGCCATCTGTACAGTGGTTATAATTTTGTGAGGTTTTCACAACCTGCAGAGTCAATGAACTTAAGAAGGAAAGATGAAAGATTAACTTGGTTTTATAAAAACACGTATACTATGAAGTATATATCAATCGCATGTCACTTTCAATAAAACAATGTTCCTTCCCATTTCCTTCTATGTTATTCTTCTTGTGCACTCCATAAAAATGTAACAACAGCCATCATGTTTTCCATACATCACCTTTATTAATTTAAGGGTATTTTTCTGCAATTTTGCCAGTTCCGGAATACTATTTTCTTATATTGTTTTAGCTAAATTCACTGACAAAGCAACCAAAAAGAAATTCCAAGCCAAAACATTCCATTAGCAACTTATAATTTGCAACTCATTGTGGGCAGGAGGCTGACTGAATATTAACAGAAACATCTAATTTGAGAAAAATAAAAAAATACTGATTTGCCAAACTTTAAAACTTCAGAATGCAACATTGACTTCCAAAAGCTGTAATTCCCAGTGTCTGTGTTTATAGTAGTGGTTATTTGCTTTTGAATGCAGATACACACAATGTTCTGCTTTTTCCTAATACAGAATCTTATTAACCACTTACATACCAAAATGCTTGAAGGGGTATGTGATAAATTAACAAGATTAGCAGCTATGTAAGCATTGAGCATAAAAGCATTTTAAAGACATTTTTTTTTGAAGACTCTGCTTGTTAAAAACATTAGGTATGATTTGTCATATTGTAAGTTTCACATAAGTACCATTACATATTTACAGCCTTATTAAATTGCAATTCGGCCAATTGAATAGGGCTCTATATAAGCACAGAGCATATTTTTTTTACAAAAGTTTCTAGTGAGCGAAATCCTTGCTTTTGGATAGAAGTTCACTAACTAATACCTTCTGTAAAAAAAATATGCTATGTGCTTATATAGAGCCATTTTCAATTGGCCGAATCGCAATTTAATAAGGCTGTTAATCTTTAGCATCCTATTGGGTATATTTGTTTGTTTATGGGAAAATCACATATTCATTGGCTATTGGATTTACATTGAACTGAATGGATTTACTAAGCAGCTCAAGTGGATTTACTAATCATTTCAAGTGACTGAGATGATGTGAGAAGGGATCTGATCTCCCCATAGGAAAGAGGGATGCAGATCTCAGCCACTTGAAATGTTTAGTAAATTCACAACACTATCTCGAAATAGGTGCTTTCTCCTTGACATTATTCATTACTTTTTATCAAGCACCCAATGCCTTCATTAGCAAGATTATATGTAGGGAAATACTCATAAACTATTGTACTGCAGTGAACTTCATTGAACTGCTTTGTTGTTATCTGCTTGCGCTTCATTGTTGATTACCACATGTTTTTATTGCTGATAAGTGCTTTTTTAATGGTGAAAAGTTATTGTAAACACACCTGTTAAGCCTTGCAACCAACTTTCCCTTGTTTAGTGGAATTTTCTGTCTGTTAAGTTAAAATCGCATTAATAAACCTAGTCATCTAAATATTACTGTCACGACCCACTCTCTGGCTGGGGTCTGCTGACTTGATTTGGGTTACTCTGGACCTTGGAGTAGCTTTGAGTACAGGAACATCATGTCTCAGCCCTAGACTGAGCAATATTGACAGTAAGTCTGACGAATCTTACTGCAAGCATATGTCCCCGGGTAAATAATACATCTACACGCCACGTCTTGATGAAAATTATGAACAACTTCTTTATTTTTACACAAGTATTTAAACAACTCACAAAACCAGTACAGGGAGTGGCTACCCCTTTGTCCAACCCTTATCTTCCTCTTGGCCAATGGGGTAATCTCCAGAGTAACTTTATTACCTCTAGCCAATGGACTAGAGGTAAGCTCTGGGAACTTCCAGACCCCTCCCCTGAGCCGCCCACTAGGCGTGGCTAACAGAGTCATTTGGGCGCTGGCAGTCAACAGAGACACATCTCTTTGCTATGGCCCAGGCCCTAGTATTGAGGCTGGAAGACCCTGTACTATACCATTGTCCTACGGTGCCTGGCAGTCTGGCAAATCTCTTTGTTCTGGCCTTGCTATCACTTCAAGTGTTTACTCTAAAGACCATATGGCCAACTCCTGACTGAGAGTTTATACAATGGGGGAGGGTTGACTAATTAAAACATAGCTATCACTCCACAATACAATATACAATATAATACTAACATATTATCACCACAACCCAAACCTTTTGTTCTTCCACATGGCAACAGCATGTGTAAGATAATCCAGCCCAAAATGGCCACTGCTGCCAGTCACAAAATGGCCCCAGCATAGTTCACACCAAATCCAATATGGCCCCTGGGTGATTCATGACAACACCTCCCCAAGCGTGGCAGGAAACATCCCTGATTTTTCCAGCTACGCTGATAGTCATGAATGTGCTGGTTTGGCCCTCTGTATGCTATGCCAGTTCTTGTCTGTCCCAAGGTGCAGAGTAAAAACCTCCCCCAGCCCTTGGCCTTGCTCCCACTGTAAAGAGCAAATTGCTCTTCCCATTCACACCCACCCAAATAGTCCAGGGTACCTCCCCAATAATCTGGTATCCCAGAGTACAACAGGTGGGCCACAGTTTCTGTCCCATCGCAACCCTGTTCCCCCCAGCCAGTCCCCACAGCTGGGCTGGCATCTCTAAAACAGTCTCTGGGCCTATGGGATCGCAAAGGGACAGCTCCTCTTGGCTTTCTTCCTCTGGTCCAGCTGTTTCCGTTGCTGCTTGGGGAGCTACGCTGCTCCCACCCAAGCTGTGCTTACACTCCTCTGACTTGGCTGGAGGGCTATGCTGCTCCCATCCAGCTGAAGTGCCGGACTCCTCCATTGCCCGGGGTTGAGCAACTTTATCCCAGTTCTTTCTGTTGAACTGGGTCTTTGGAGTGGTGTCTGTTCCAGTGGGCCCCTGGACAATGGTTATCCAAGGTATCTCCCCACTTGGTACACCCTCTGTCATGGTGCCACTCTGCACCCATAATGCTTTTGCCAAAGCTGGCATGCTTGCTGCCCCGGCCTGGCTCTTTGTGCCCCTGGCACTCTCTTGCTGTGTGAGGTCAGGTTCCCTGTAGCCAGAAACCAATTCCTTTCCCTCCCCACAGTCTCTTAAAAAACCCTCCTGGGCTGTGTTCTTCACTAGCACCTCTGGGGACAACTCCCCTGGACTGTCAGGGTACAGACAGTGGTTATCTGATGCAGGCTGGGGAATCTCATCATTCCCTTCCAGCCTGGCCTCTAAGGCTCCCTTCCCACCGTCCATCACATAATAATCCAGAGCCTCTGGCTCCATTAGCAGTTCTGGCCAACACACTTTGCCTAGAACTTCTGAGGGCAGACTTAACTTATCTGGCCCTAGCTTGTGAGCAGTTCCCACTTCCTCTGGGATTAAATCTCTTGGGGTATCAGGGGGCAGACATGGATTATCTGACCCCACCCAGGGAACATTCCACTGGGTCTCTGGCTCTTGGGGCTGGTGACTAGGCCCTGACACAGTTACTGCATGTTCTAGGGGCAAACATTCTCCATCCCCAGGAGTTGGCAAAGGAACAGTGTTTACCCCTTCCCACTCCTCACTTTGTTTACCGTCTAGAAAAGCCTCTCCCCAGTTCCAGTGAGCATACTCACTCTGGTACATACCGTCTGAGTTGTAAGGGTCTGGTGAGCCGTCCTCCCATCCGGATGGGCCAAAATACTTCTTGGGTATCGCATCCCACAATTGAACATATTCAGCCTCCAGTTGCTGCTCTTGCCGAACCAGGGGTTCTAGCAAAGGAGCCTCCGGGAACCATGGTTCCAGTCCCAGACCCCAGCAGCGTTCAAAAAACAAGTTATTATGTCTCCTTGCAGTTCCCATGCCACATTCCGGATCACCATTCAGAATCTCCTCAACCCCATATTGTAGATCCAAACGAAAATAGAGATCCTTTCTCCGGCCACCAAAGGACTCTACCCTGGCAAGATACTGTTCCTCCAAGTCCATCTCTTTCTCTACCAGTTCCTCCAACCAGCTTGCCAGCTCATGGCCATGCCATAATTGCAGGAATGCCATCCATTGATTTAGCAGGACCCTTCCTCTGTAGTCCTCTTGGATAAATCCGTTAATGCTGTCTTTATCATCCTGGAACTGTTTAAAATTCCGATTTGCCAGTTTGACTCTTACTGGCATCTCTGCAGGGTTAACCCCAAGTCTTTGCTGAGCTTGGACACTCACCCCTGTACGTTCTTCCTGTATTTGCTGCTTTATTAGGTTCAGTCCTTTAATTGCCTCTTCCAGCGTTATCTCCCCGGGGCAAAACTCCCTGGCTATACTGAACCTGCGTCTTGCCTCCTTGGACATGTCCTCATACTGCTGCTCCATTTTCTGGTCCTTCTCAGAGTATCCCACCACTGCCACCAATTGTCACGACCCACTCTCTGGCTGGGGTCTGCTGACTTGATTTGGGTTACTCTGGACCTTGGAGTAGCTTTGAGTACAGGAACATCATGTCTCAGCCCTTGGTTTAGACTGAGCAATATTGACAGTAAGTCTGACGAATCTTACTGCAAGCATATGTCCCCGGGTAAATAATACATCTACACGCCACGTCTTGATGAAAATTATGAACAACTTCTTTATTTTTACACAAGTATTTAAACAACTCACAAAACCAGTACAGGGAGTGGCTACCCCTTTGTCCAACCCTTATCTTCCTCTTGGCCAATGGGGTAATCTCCAGAGTAACTTTATTACCTCTAGCCAATGGACTAGAGGTAAGCTCTGGGAACTTCCAGACCCCTCCCCTGGGCCGCCCACTAGGTGTGGCTAACAGAGTCATTTGGGCGCTGGCAGTCAACAGAGACACATCTCTTTGCTATGGCCCAGGCCCTAGTATTGAGGCTGGAAGACCCTGTACTATACCATTGTCCTACGGTGCCTGGCAGTCTGGCAAATCTCTTTGTTCTGGCCTTGCTATCACTTCAAGTGTTTACTCTAAAGACCATATGGCCAACTCCTGACTGAGAGTTTATACAATGGGGGAGGGTTGACTAATTAAAACATAGCTATCACTCCACAATACAATATAATACTAACATATTATCACCACAACCCAAACCTTTTGTTCTTCCACATGGCAACAGCATGTGTAAGATAATCCAGCCCAAAATGGCCACTGCTGCCAGACACAAAATGGCCCCAGCATAGTTCACACCAAATCCAATATGGCCCCTGGGTGATTCATGACAATTACTACTATTTATTAAGTTAATTCCCTAGACTCCATTATAATCACATCTATCTTTCTCTGAATTATCTTTAGTTATGTACACATTTCCAGGAGACAAACATAGCTCATGAGTATGTCTTGACCTCAGCAGGATCCATTCTGCGCATTCGTACAATAACTGACACAGAGAAAGAACAGTATGGGTAAACCAACGGGCCACAGCCAATTTATTAAACAAACATATATATGTACCTACATGGTATTACAAGTGAAAGGAGCCCAACCAGGGGCAGCAACTTCTTGACCCTGGGCGCGCGCCCATGGGTCCACCTTCTTTTGCGTAGGGGCAAGCCCCTTTTTAATTATACCCCTGGCCTGGGCAACTCCCCATCCCGCCCCTAAGCAGTGCAGGAAGCAAAAACCTTACTGAACTGCGCTCCCCCCCCAAAACAGCCAAGGCCTGTTGCACACCCTCCTTGCATTTCAACATGAACATTTCCATCCCGATTTCGGTAAAATGAACGCCATCAAGCAGGAACCATTCCTCCTCTGCATCACCCTCAAACTCAGGGTGGTGGATGACCAGGAATCCCATCTTGTTACAAAAACTGGCCAATAATTTATTGACCTTAATCCGAGCACCATTCAAACGGACAGGATCTCTGGCATTCCGCCACACCCTCCTCCTTACTATGTCTGATCACAACTCCATCAAACCTCGCCTTCCAAGAAGCTATCTCTCTTTTCATATCCCTGACTAAACATTTAATGGGCACTACACCTAAATTGTTCCCCCCAGCATGGATTATGATTACAGATGGGCCGCCAAAACGACGGGCATGTGAATCGACCAACTCACTGACACCTTTCCATCTCAGCCCCCGAATGCCAGCGCATCGCACCAGTAGATCCTCCTTTAGCAAGCCCAGTTGCAGGCCGGTAGGCGAAACTGTAGCAAACTGTTCTGCCCAATATATGTACGAATGGCCCAGTACCCAGAGTTGCCTTCCAGCGCCTGTAACAGATATGACACAGTTAGCCGATAGCAGCTGAAGGTCTTACATAACTCAGCCAACGCCTAGATACACACCTTCCAATTCTCCTGATCACCTCCTCCGGCAGCCCAACACTAGCTGCCACTGTGGCTGCCCCAATATGGAAGGAGTGGGTACCAAAAGCTGCCACTTTCAAACCCAGGTGATGCAAGCAGATTTTAAGTACCTTGGAGAATTGGAAGTGAAAAAGCGCAAGTCCATTCTCATGTATTAAGAGTGGCCCCGGATACTCCGGTCTTACTTGCAGAAAACTATTCATACACCCCACAGGACAACAATCAGTCCCTGTCTTACAGAGCACAATCTCTCTCCCCTTTCCCTCCTGGTCAGTTTTGGACCTCCTCAGCCACATTGACACACTGACCTCCTGTAAGTTAACGTCTACCCGTTGCAGGCCCCTGGGACCTCACCTGCTTGCCGCAACCAGCTCCCCAACTCTAAATGCTCCGAAAAAGCCAGGGCAAAGGCTGTACAGAAAAGCGAAGTCTCGTAAGGGGAGCAACACAACTCGGTCAGCACTTCCGATATGTGAAGCAATAGCGAGAACGTTATAGAACGCCTCCTGTCCTGTGTCTGCCTGCCTTTGAACATGCCACACATGACCCGCTTGACGATAAAGACCTTAGTCAGGTCCCGCTAGCTTAAACATAAATGCCAAAGCTGCTGTCCGCCGCACCACCGTAGCCTTTGAGAGCCCTTCGTTCTTACAACACAACAAAACCATAACAGGACCCGGTCCTCCTCTCTTCTCAGTCAGCACCCCCGGCCATCTCCACCAGTTCCTGCCACCGCTGCCAGACTTTCCTGTAAGCCACCCATGTATTTGGCGCCAATGAGTACCTCACCAGTCGCTCTACCTCAGCGCTCCATACTCCCAAACTTCCTCCAGGAAGCTGTCGCCCTGTTGCTTTGCCCCTGGTGCCAGCAGTCTGAAGCATTCCCACTGGAAATGAGAAAGGGCATAAAGCAATACCGATATGCGATCCGGGCACGTGTCCTCATCGTACTTCAGCCATGCCATTCCCCTGTATGTCCGATAAGCGCTTCTGATCTCCTCCAGATACAAGAAGAGAGCAGAATACTGAGAAGGGAACTTCTCCCCCGTGACGCAAGCAAGAATAGAAAAGGCTTGCAGCCAAATATCAAACGTACACGGGACGTGCCTAGAAGGCTGTCTTCTATCTCCCCCTGCTCCTCTCGTGTTACCCTCCCTAAAGTCCATTGCCCGTGAAACTGGTACGAGAGAGAAAATATCAATAAATTCCCTTCTCCATATATGCTCCTTGACTTCTTGGGTCAGATGCGCCCCCAGGTTGTCCAATAAGCACACTGCCTTAGCTCTCAGTGACTCATCCGAGACCCTAGGACCCTCCTGCAGCGCCGGTGCGCCCAACTGCTCAACTGCATCTGGAACCGCCACCGTAGCGTGATGCTCACATGGCATTAACGCTAAATCCCCCCTAGGGACTGCTGGCTTCATTGCTGCCCCTTTAGCCCTGGCGGGACCCTTACCACCCTTTTTGCGAGGGTGCGGTGCTGGAGGAGTGGGGGTGTCGCAGATGATGAGTAGACTCAGTGGTGTCTCCGAAGGTGCAACCTGAGGTACAGGGTCTACACCTGGAACACCCTTGTCATGCTCACGTTGCTATAAGGCAAGGGCTGGTGAACACCTAAGCCCTGGCCTGCCACATCAACTAAAGTGCCCCCCCCCCCCTCTGACAAGCTGCCCCCGTCCGGAATCAACTGTTCAGCCTGCCTGCCAGAGGGGCATCGGTCTCCAAAGTCTCCCAAGCCGCCAGCCACCGCAGACTGCTCTTGGGAAACTACAGGGAAGGGGCTGAGGCACCCGCAGGAGTGCCTATGCGGTCCTCTAGCCACCTAACTCTGTGGCAAAGGACCTGAGAGCGAATCACCCCTAGTAGGCGATCCAGCTCTGCAACAGCCTGGGCATGCATCTGAGGATGGTCAAAAAAATTGTACCAGGGACAAATATCTAAGGAATGGACCTTCAGCTGGCAATAAAGAAACTGCAGGGTAATAACAGGATAGAAAAAACAGCTATGGAGGGCAAAATCTACAAATACCACAAACCACAACCAAAACAGTAACCCCCCCCCTCCCAAAACAAGGGGGCAAGAAAAAAAATACCCCACTATAAGCAATAACAGACAGCCCTATAAATAAACCCCAAGAGAGCTCAGAAAATAATGCAGCAGCAGCCAGAAGTGGCCTGATAATACCCAGCTAGGAGTCTGGCCCACTAATAAAAACTATGGAAATCCCACCTAGCTAGCAAGAATAAGTGTAGATATCACATATATAGTTGTGAGCGTACGAGTTGTTGCTAACGCTTGCGGGCTCGCGCAGCGAGCTGTGGCCCTCGCGTAGCTGCTGGCATGGATCGTTGTAACGCAAACAACATGACACAGCAACTTCGACCCTCCAAAACTTTACGTCACAACGCAAACAACACGACACACTAACTGCGACCCTCGCAAACTTTACCTCGCAACGCAAACAACATACGAGACACGCTACCACTCACTGCGACCTCGCAAAAATCGCGAACATGAAAAAATTCAAAACACAATAAATACACACACCACATCCATAAAAAGCTTACCTACAGCAAGAGGGAGCATCCAGGACCTCAAAAAAGCAACTTACACCTTCATTTAAGCGAGAGAAAAAATGGCCGCCGAACAAAACGAAAACGAGGCTACAGCACTCTAAACACGCAAAACACCACAAGAAACTCGCAAAACACCACAAAAGACAACAGGATATTCCGCTAAGACGACTCCACCACTAATGCTGCAGCAACATCAAAACAGATTGCAGCTCTTCAACACAATGCTTCAAAATACGTAAAGTATATTCATTTATTAATGTATTATACATTTCATTATTATACACCAAACAGCATTAGCTACCTTACATTTTTTGACGGGCAATTCTATAGTATAAATATATATATGTGGATGTAACAATAAAGGGGGGCCACCAGCATCCACCCAGGGCAAAGGCCCAACAAAAATGCCATGGAAGCAAGACACAAGATATATATATTTTTTTTCTTTTTATGGTATCCAATGGTACTATTGTTGTTGTAGACCTATATATATATATATATATATATATATATATATATATTTGTTTCATTTTTTTTATTTATCATATTTTATTTTTTAATTTTTAATTTTTTTTGTATCTGTAAACACAACAACAAAGTTAGAGGTGCTCAATCATAGAACAAACTAACCTTAATAGGTTAGTTCTATGGACATGATAATCAACTCTGAGCAACCTTGTTTAGCTCACTTGTACCCTTCATAGAGAGAGATATCCTGTAGTATATCCGTCTGGTCCCACTCACGAGTGATCCACGAGTGATCCAGCCCCAAAATACCAAGCAATTCTACCCTGAACACGAGAAACAGCAAACCGCAGACACACATTTCGGCCTTCATTGGGCCTCGTCAGTGAGGTGTAGCTGAATTCCCCAAGACACTTGGAGTACCCTATAACCCTGAGGTACACTAATCCCTAAGGGTAATTTGCATAAAAAAACAACACAGTCAGAGGTGCTCAATCAGACCTTAATAGGTTAGTTATATGGACATGATAATACACTCTGAGAGCAACCTCTTTTAGCCCAGAGACGAGGCCAATGAAGGCCAAAATATACGTCTGGGGTTTCAGGTTTCCTATTCAGGGTAGAATTGGCTGGTATTTTGGGGCTGGACCACTCTAGTGAGTGGGACCAGACTGATATACTACAGGATATTTCTCCCTGTGAAGGGCACAAGTGAAGTAAAAGAAGTAGCTCTCAGGGTGGGTTATCATGTTCATAGAACTAACCTATTAAGGTTTGTTCATTCTCTGATTGAGCACCTCTGACTTTGTTGTTTTGTTTATTGTATCTTTACATTTATTCATATTCTGATTGATTCATATTTATTTGTTATATATGCCATTTAAATTATTTTTTTTCTTTATCTAAAACAAAATAAAACCTAAGGCAAAGAAGTGCATATAGTTCTAATATTTGGATATGTTAACAAGCAATAACAAAAAATATGTGTTGCTCTTTGGAAAGCTGAAAAAATTCTGTGGAGGTATGCTTGTTGTTGTTTAGTTGTTGTCGTGTCTGACACTTCATGACCCTATGGACCTCAGGACGCCAGATACTGCTCCTCTGTACTCCCTCTGGGCTCCCTCAAGCTCATGTTAATTAGTTCAGTAACCTCATCTATCCATCTCCGCCTCTGTCTTACGCTTTTTCATGTGCCTTAAATCTATCCCAGTATCAGAGTCTTCTCTAGGGAATCCGGTGTTCTCAGGATATTTCCAAAATATTTGATCTTTAGTCTCATGATCAAAACTTCGAGTGAACAATTTGTTTGGGTGTTCTGTAGTATGGATTGATTGAGGAAAGCTAAATTCATACAACAAATATTTTTATGGTATCATTGCATTCTAGATCTAGGTGAGAGAGTAATTAAACAATATATCAGGCTGTGAAACTGGAACCTTTTGGAACAGAGAAATAACTCTACACGCACGCAGCAATGTCTGATAAACCAGATAAGTTTAGAGACTAGAAAGGAAAAGTATAAAGAATTATAGCAGTGACATTTCAAATTAATTTCCTACTTCTCATGCAAACAATGTGAAATGTATGAATTCCAATTAAATATTCTGTTTTAAAAGTAAAAATATATTTATCACATATCCTTAATTATATATCTAAGTTTCCATGTTTTTACCTTTTTCTATTCTAACACATGCTGCTCATACCACAAGCACACATTGCATTGATTTATTCTGTACACACGCAGATTTATTTTATTTCAAAATAAAATTTGTTTTCCACACCCCAGAGCTGCTTACATAGACATAGAGGGCCCGATTCAATTGCAAGCCCGCATCTCACGTGATGTCCGCAGGTGTGTTGCAGGCTCCCATACCTCTCTGATTCCGGAGCTATTCAATCAATCAAGCCTGCAAGTTACTGGCCCAAAGCCGACTCCGTAAACCATGCACTAGTTCGTAGCAGTTCAGGGCAGGAACATGATCAATTAAGCAAGACCGTAACCTCCCATTTCGAATCAGCCAACAGAAAATGGGATTGATATTATTACGGCAGTAAAACATGGAGGTTACATGTTAATCAATTAGGTGCGGGGTCCGATATGCGATCAGACTCGCAAAACCACAAAATAAAGAGTTATGAAAATGAATGCCAATACAGTTCTTGTCTATGTGGGTGGCCTGATATGTATTAACTCATTGATACCCGAGATCGATTTAAAACCCAAATTAAATATAAAAATAAATCTTATATACTTCCGGTTTGCAGGCTTGAGACTGTTGTGCAACATCAACAAATGTTTGTCCTCACCTGTTTAACACTGAGCTATACAGAACAATGCACAATACTACCAGAAAACATGTTCCTTATCATGCACATACAATTAATATAGCTTTAAGAGATGCTGTCAAAAGTATTCTGAATTCAGATATAGACATTTTTTGTTGAGAAACATGTAATTACTCTGTACTGCTGATTCTACACTATGTACGGTCTCTAAGCCAGACCACACTGCTTGATCAGCATTGGGTATTTTGGGTGAATATTTTGATGTGTTCTAAGACATCATACAAGTCAAACATATCATTAATGCTTTGAGCATAGAAATGATTTGAAGTCTGAATAAAATGGTTGTATATCATCATTAAATGTGCAGTTGTCCATTATGTCTAATAACAGATGTCCAGTCTTAGTTTTAGTCTATTTTAAAGGCCGCAGCCTGTCATGTCTGTGTAGTATATGTGTGTGGTCGCTTTATTCTGTTAGGTGCCAAATATTTGTGTTTTTTGGTTTTCTAACAATTGAATTTGCAACAAAGGCATAAAATGCTTTACCAGTCTCTTGAAAGGAAAAGCTTTTTAAAATATTTTCATGTAAACGCAATGTGTCATTTTCTTTTTAAGAATGTTAATACAAGCTGGGCCATGTCGTCTTATGTTTTTCAGTACTAAATATCAGTATAAACAACTTTTTCAATCCCTGACATTTAAAAAAAAAGATTAAAAATGTATGTAGAACATCACTCTTTACCCACCAGCTTGAATGTGTTGTTCCACCTAACTTTTGGAGTGTCCTTCTGCAGTGTCTGTGGCCAAGTGTGATAACATCTCTGGCCTTGGTTAAATTAATATTTTATCAATAGCTCAGTGGCTACCTTATTTACGTTGTAAAAGTCATTATCAGAATACCATGCTTGTACTTAAAAGGCCAGTGTATACACCTTTCATGTTAAACCTATTTTTAGTTCATCATTAATTAACATAAAAAATGCATGTAAAAACAATAGCAATGAAAAGCTTTAATAGAAAATATCATTTAAAAATGCAATGTACCTCATTAATGGCCTCTGCTGTACCCCTCTCCACCTATCTCATTGTTTTAAACACTACTGAAAGGTAGTAGAAGATCATACTGATTATGCTTGAATATTGTTATCTTAATTGAAATTTTCCATTCCCTTCAAGTAGTGCTCAGGACAATGAGAGGAGTGGGCAGTGGTATAGCAGCTACCATTAATGAGCTAAACTGTGTTTTTAAATTATATTTTCGGGCTAAAGATTTGCTTTACTGCTGTTTGCACATGTAAATTAATGGTCAAATAAATAGCAGGTATAACATGAAAATCACTTAAAATGGCCTTTTAAATAACACTTGATGCCTGGTGCTAAAGTGCTGATTATTAAATATTATTATTATTTGCACACCCATATATATGTATATGAATTTATATATAATCTTCTGGCTTTCGCTATGTCCGGAGAAAGACTGGGACATGGATTTGTATGCACCTCACTGTCTCTAGTTCATTAAAGTTAGGCTTGTTTATCATTCATACTGACACTTAGGGCCTCATTCTATTATTGGCCGTAAAATGGCCGCAAGGCTGCGATTCCTTGCGGGGGTTCCGTTATCTTGCAATTCAATTATACGGCGCCACAAGGATCTCCCCTTACGGCCGGCCGTATATCTTGCAACCGGCCGTAAGCTCTGAAAACTTTAAACGCAAAAATAAATTCAAGACGGCACTGTAAAGCTCTGTAAATGCTAGGGATCATATTGGGGGACATGAGGATTAATAGCAACCCCCTCTCAAGCTTGCACATCAGCCCAAATCCGAGTTTACATTAACTGTTTATTTTCCGGCCGCAGCGTGGGCGGGTCTGAGGTGCTCCAAGCCCTCGGGACTTTTTACATGGATTTTTGACATAAATAAAAAAATAATTTATTTACGGATTTGAGTGTAGGGGAATGTTGTGCTATTTTTGCTAACACCTACAATCACTTTATAGTCTCCTCAGAGTTCAGGATGGCTTTTTTTCGGCTTTATAATGTGCTTAATTGGTGCTTGCGGGACCTTTTTCCTGCAAGTAAGCTGCGGCTCGGTTTTAGCCTTGCAGAGAGGGTTTCCGGAGCAATTGAATAGCAACCGGGATTTTCTTGCGGCCCAAACTCTTGCGGCCGTTTTAGATCAAAGGCTTTCCTCCGGCGCGAGGGGCCGCAAGGGATAGCAAGGCGCCGGCCGCAAGCCTGCCGGAGCCCCCGGCCGGAAGGGAATAGAATAGCCGAATAGCTTGCGGCCGGTCCTTGCGGCCCCGCATCTCCTACGGCCGATAATAGAATGAGGCCCTATATATATATATATATATATATATATACATTTGTATTATTCCCGACAATCCTCCAATATGTCTTCTCATAATAGAAGTGACGTACATTCGGTTTTGATCCATTTCACACTGTTTTTAGTCTTTATGACCCAAGTCTAGTTTTAAGCAATCCACAAAACTAGAGCGGGTATAAAGTCAAAACTGCCAGTGATATAGGAGCACTGCCATAAAGGTGAAGTGTATGATGTCATAATGACTCACAGTTATTTCCTGTATCTTTGCATATGTGTTTGCAAGAAACCTAAAATTCCAATGACAGTAACTATCTAATAATCTTGCTTTATCTACATTTTAAATCATTAAAATTCTATGTTCCCAGCCTTGGCAAATATTCATAAAAGCACATTGCAAATCAGTGAAAATGAAAAAAAAAAACACAATAATGCGTGTATTAATCCCCGTCTTACTTAGTGCACCTTACTACTCCACCACTCCAGTTCATTCTCTAGTTTCTTTCCTTTCTATCTATCCTGGTTGCTTTCATTTAAAGGACCATTGCACAATGAAAAAAGACAAAAACAAATATATGTTTGAAAACTTTGAAACTAAGAACATAATTAATAAGGAAAAAAAGGCTTTGCAGATATTTTTTAATTACCAAAAATGTAATTTTGATGCCTCTGCATGACCCTGAAGGGATGCATGATAGATTGTTGGAAGATGTGAGGGGTGTTTACATTTCTGGAGAGCTGTGTTTGTATTTAATGATGCAAGAATGAGTCAGTGAGAGGGAAGGGGTGTAGTGTCAATATCAATCTTATCCTCTGATCAAACAAAGGCTCTAGACTGCTGCCTGTTCTCTCCTCCGCCACCCTTCCTTCCACTTTTAACTACAAACAAAAAAAACAACATTTAGCTCTCAAGATGTGACGTAACAAGCACAACATTGATTCCTTTATCAATAAACAGAGTCTACAAAATGTACACATGTTAAGCCAATGTCTTACACAGCTATTGTTAACTTGGCAAACAGGTGGAATTTTTCTTGAACTGCAGTGGTCCTTCAAGTAAAACCTGTTTCCATGTTGACACTTGCCCATATGTCTATGGCTTCAGTCACCTGCATCAAATAAATGTAAAAGTTTTGATTAATTCCAAATGTTTAGTAATGTTATACAAGCTAATAAATGTATTGATAAGGGCTATTATTAGTTATTATGAGTCGTTATTAGTAGGTAATCTAATTACACAGAATGGATCTCCACAATTTGTTTGCATTGCAGCAATATTACTATCAACCGTGCCAACCCTACCTCCTGGGGACTCTCTTGCTTCAGATTATTCTAGTCCATGGCCATATATGTATAGGTGCATGTGTGTAGTAACTGGGGGGATGAGGGGGACAAAACCCCCTCAGATTTCTCATTGTGTGTATGCATGCGTATAGAAGCTGTTATGTGTTCTGTGTATCAAGTGAGCTGTATCCCCCCCAGAATTATTCTGCTTCTTACACCCCTGTATGGGTGTGTGAGTCAGTTGGCTTTGTCTGTATTACTGTATGTATGTATATCTGAGTAAGTCTGTTTTGTGTACATTACTGTATGTACATGGCCAGATCTACCTTTTTGGAGCCCCTGGGCGGTGAAATGGAGGTATGCACGCAAGGTATGCACACACATACAGGTGAATACACACACAGAGGTACACAGAGTTACAGACACAGCTATACACACACACAGGTGCAGACACACTCATAGAAGTACACAGAGTTAGAGACACACACACAGTTACAGACATACACAGGTTCACACATACACAGTTACAGACGCACACACACAGTTACATTACAGACATACATACACACACATACAGACTCACAGATAGACAGTTACAGACACACATACAGACTCACACATACACAGTAACAGACTCATACACACAGACTCACACATACATAGTTACAGACTCACATACACACATTTACCGACACATACACAGGCTCACACATACACAGACTCACACATACACAGGCTCGCACATACACAGACTCACACACATACACAGATTTACACACATATACAGACTCGCACATAGACAGTTACAGACTCATACACACATACACAGACTCACACATATATAGTTACAGACTCAAGTACACACCTTTACATACACATACACAGGCTCACACATACACAGTTAAGTTATTTTATTTAAATAGCCCAACAGATGACACATACGAGGACTTGCCTTGTTCAGCAGCTCCTCGTGGCCGGTGCTTCTCCCACAACCTGGTTCCCACACTCTGATCTTACTGCACAAAGATGCAGTATTGGACCTCCTCCAGGAAGTAGGAAGTGGGACACAGGGGGGAGAGGGAGGCAGACCTAGGGCAGGGGATTGGGCTAATTTATTTATTTTTTGTTTAATTAAAATGAGGTGCCCCTCACTGAGGAGCACCTGTAGGCAACTGCTTAAGTCGCCTAATGATAGATCCGGCCATGTGTATGTATGTATATCTGATAAAGTCTGTTTTGTGTACATTACTGTATGTATGTATGTATATCTGAGAAAGCCTTTTCTGTGCACAGGAATACCCCATTTAACGCTGTAGATCGGTTCCAGGCAATAGGAGTGTTAAGCAAAACAGCTCTAAACAGTGCAGTTTAACATAGGGAAGATAGGGATAGGGGAACTCATGAAAAAACACCAATTTCAATTGAAATTTTAACTTTTTGGGTTTTATATGAACTTCAAAGAAACAGCAAACATAACAGTATCACAAACTGAACATTAGCAGAAATATGAACTTTAAATTATTGATGTTGAAGCTTCTGGCTCATCCTGGATACTGTTTGTTTGTTTTTGAGGGGGGAAAAGTGTTAAAGCGAATCCGAGCTTTAAAATGGGTCCGGCAAGAAAAAACTGCGTTATAGCGAGGTTGTGCTATGGAGAATCAGAGTGTGGCAGGCAAAAACAGCATTATAGTGGCGTTTAGTGTTAAACAGGGAATTACAGGAAAAACAGCTCTATAGTGAATCAGTGCTAAAAGGGGTAGCATTAAGCGCGGTATACCTGTACATTACTGTATGTATGTATATCTGAGTAAGTCTGTTCCATGTACATTACTGTATGTGTGTATATCTAAGTCAGTCTGTTCTGTGATATATATGTGTTAGTCAGTCTGTTTTGAATACATTACTGTATGTATGTATACATGAGTCAGTCTGTTGTCTGTGTATCAGTGCTGGTTGTTTGTGTGAGTCAGTCTGTTCTGTACACATGTGCACTGTATTTATATTGTTATTTAGATATTATTTATTTCCCCACCAAGCCTTACTAGGGGTATGTGGAGCACAATTTTATTTATTCAACTGGAGTGTAGGTACAGCTTCAGAGGAGCGATCTTCACTAATGCTTGGATTAGGCCATAAATATCACAATTAGATTACACAAAAACTCACTTGGCATACCTAGGCCCTCATTCAATTGCAATTTGGCCAATTGAATAGGGCCCTAAATAAGCACATGACATATATTTTTTAAAGAAGTTTTTAGTTAGTAAGCATCTATCCAAAAGCAAGTTTTTAACTAACTAAAAACTTCTTTAATAAAAACTATTCAATTGGCCAAATCGCAATTGAATGAGGGCCATAGTATACAATTTCGTTATTCAGTATTTAGTCTGATAAAGCTAGATTCATTACAATATGGCTGTAGACAACCATGGGACTGTGCATGCAGGAGATTTCCTCTAAAGTATCATTACAATTATATGTGGATTTGTTTGGTATTAGTGTAGTGGAACTTGTTTTTTGTTCACAAATGGTTCTGGACCCTGAGCATATCTCCTAGTATGGCGTGATGTAGATGCAACCAGAAGTAAAGGATGTGGTATAATTATGAATAAAGAGAGTAAACATTAGGATGAGACCTAAAGTTACCGACACTAGTGTAATGTCATACCGAGAAAATGTGGGAAGGTACATGGTCAAAGTGTGAAGGATTTGAGGACACCACAACTGATTTTTATTTCCAAAGATTTTATTGTTTTCAAAGGAGAAAAAAAAAGAGTGCAATAGCATAAATGAGTGTCTATGGGTTCAGTCACCTGCTTCAAATAAATGTAAAAATTGTGGTTAACTCCAAATGTTCAATAATGTTATAAAATCTAGTTAGAGTACGGAATACTGAGCATCTCAAGTGCATCTTATGTTATCTCCAGAATTACTGTGTACCACTTCCTATGAGAAAAACAGTCCTTTCCACTGTAGATCTATTTTATGATATTAATTTTTCTTCCTATATTAATATTAATAAAGTGATACTGATACACTTAGCTCTACTGTAAGTAATAATTATAACTAAGTGATAAGATGATATATTTCAGATATATCAATTACTTTATAAATTAATTTTAGTGAAAACATTAATAATAATTAATATAGTGTACTATTCAAAAATTATGGTGAATTGAAGAAATACATTGAAATTTATATGATATTTTGAATCAGAGATATATTATAAAATACATCTAATTTTACAGTGAGAAAATCAGAATTGTGAATATTGTGAATAATGATAAAAATACTGAAAGTGATTCTAATAGTGTGCTACAGAATTGTTAGATACTAGAGTTTAAAGTTGAGAGTTTAAAACTATGTGTAATGATTTATGTATAATTACAGAAAAAGTATTAACAAGTATTGATAAGCAGGAAAAGATTCTAATGATTTTAGTCCCTACCTGATACAAATAACAAACACTGCTTTTTACTGTGCATAGCTATTATTGCACAGAAGGTCATATGCAGTGGAATATTTTTATATATATACTAGCGACTTGCCCGTCAAAAATGACGGCAATAAAAACTGAAGCCTGGCAATGCTGTTTGCCACACAATGTAAGCCTCTCCCCCTCTACTTTACTGGCCTTGTGATGAGCGCCTTTGCCGCTCATCACAGGCCTTGCAATGAGCCCCTTTGGAGCTCATTGCGAGTCTCTCCCTCTGTCTACTTCCTCCCTCGTGTCTTATTTCCCCCCTCCTCTCCCTCCCTTGTGTCTCCTTCCACCTCGTCTACCTCCTTTGTATCTCCTGCCCCCCTGTGTTTTTACCTCCCTCTCCCTCCCGTGTCTCTAAACCCCTCCCCTGTGTCTCTTTCCCCCTTCTCCCTCCTATGCATCTCTCCCCCCCCCCTGTGTCTCCCCCAACCCTCCCCTGTGTCTGTTCCCCCCTGGCCTGTGTCTCTTTCCCTCTCAGCCCTGTGTCTGTTACGGCCTTCCTCGTGTCTCCATTTCCTTCCCTTGTGTATCTTCCCCCCTGCACTCTCTCCCCTGTGTCTCTTCCCCCTCCTCTCACTCCCCTGTGTCTCTTCCCCCTCCTCTTTCTGTGCCTCTTCCTCCCTGTCTCTTCCCCCTCACCCTCTGTGTCTCTCCCCACTCTGTGTCTTCCACCCTCTCCCTCTGTGCCTCTTCCCCCGCCTCTCTCTGTGTGTCTCGCCACTGTGTCTCTTCACCCCTTCCTCTGTTCCCCCCCCCTCTGTGCCTCTTTCCCCCCTCTCTCTGTACCTCTTTACCCCTTCCCTCTGTGTCTCTTCCTCCCTCACCCTCTGTATCTCTCCCCCCTGTGTCTCTTCCCCCCTCTCCCTCTGTGCCTCTTCCCCCCTCTCCCTCTGTGCCTTTTCCCCCCTGGCCTGTGTCTCTTTCCCCCTTCCCCCTGTGCCTGTTCCCATTTCCCTCCCATGTGTATCTTCCCCATGTTCTCCCTCCCGTGTGTCTTTTCCCCCTCTCCCTCTGTGTCTCTCCCCCCTCCCTCTGTGTCTCTTCCCCACTCTCCCTCTGTGCCTCTTCCCCACTCTCCCTCTGTGCCGTGCCTCTCCCCCCCCCCCTCTTCCCCACTCTCCCTCTGTGACTCTCCCCCCCCCTCCCTCTGTGACTCTCCCCCCCCCTCTTCCCCACTCTCCCTCCCCTCTTCCCCACTCTCCCTCTGTGCCTCTACCCCCCCTCTTCCCCACTCTTTTACCTGCTCTCGGGCCGCGCTGCGCGCAAGCGCGGCTTGCGCCGCACTCTGCGCAATGCGCAGCACTTTATAATTGTCTAACTGCGATTCGTCTGAAGCGTGACGACGAATCGCAGTTAGACAATTATAATATGTGATATGTATAAATACTCCTCATATACTTGGAGACCAAAAATCATAGGAGTATCATAAATTTTATTTTTAGGCTAAGAAAAGGAAATTATTTAATAAAATTGGAAACTCATACATACATTTTAAAACATAGACAGGGACTGTGCTCTTTGATCTCTGAGCCGGAGGAACAAATAAGAGATTCAATTACTAGATACATTTAATTACTGAGTAAGCTTGCTTAAGACCCATAGAAATGGGCTAGCCAAATGTCTCAGGCTCAAAATGCTGGTATTCAATTGGTACACTGAGGTTTACCCTTTCCAAGGGTACCTTGCCACCAGCATCACATGAGTATATAACAATAAATTGGTACAATACCGGAGCTCCTCGTCTCAGTCAGATCAGTCACGTCACATATCTGTCTGGGGGACACTCGCCTGACATTTTTCAACAGTTATCACTTTCTTTCTTAAATGCTCATAACCTTTTTTACCACAAAATCTTTTCGAAACACAGAAATCATTTAAATAAACAAGTGTCAAGCACTAAACAGCAATTTGGTAAATTAATATTGAATATATATATATATATATATATATATATATATATATATATACAGTATATATATACACACACACACACATTTGGGGACCCTTTAACAACTCCTGATTCCCCCTTGCCCCTCCTAATCCAACCTCCTTATCCCCTCCTGATCTCCCTCTCTGCCCCTCTTGATCCCCTTTCAGCCCCTCTTCTCCCCCACCCTCCTGATACCCCCTTGGCCCTTCCTACTCCCCCTAATGTGTGACATTGGGATTCCCTGCCTGAGAGCAGATGCACCGCATGGGAAGGATGCAGTGCAGGAGGAGAGCTTCTGGGGGATCAAGAGGGGCCAAGGGGGAACAAGGGGCCCTCTCCAGGAGCAGGTGCACCGGTGGTAGATCCGCCACTGTGTGTGAGTCAGCCTGTTCTGTGTACATTACTGTATGTATGTATTTCTGAGTTAGTCTGTATATCAATACATGTATATATTGCTACCTTGTAGTGGTGAAGTGGATTGTGCACCTCAATGAAGCTGTGAGCTGTACCATGTAGATGGGCAGGTTATCGCAGAGAGGTCAGAAAAATTGCAGTCCACTAGAGAAGGACCTGTCAACACAAAAACCTTATGGATGAGCACAACCAAACATAAATTGTGCCAGGTGTCCTTTGGTCCATAGGTCGGACACAACTAAACAACAATATGTGTGTTAGTCAGTCTGTTCCGTGTGTATCAGTACTGAATGTGCGTGTGAGTCAGTCTTTTCTGTGTATATCACTACATGTATATGTGTGTGAGTCAGTCTGTTCGGTGTACATCACTGTACATATGTGCACTGTATGTATATTGTTGTTTCATTATGATTTCTTTCCGTACCAGGCCTTACTAGGGATATGTGGTCCAAGATGTTATTTCTTCAACTGGAGTGTAGGTACAACTTCAGAGGAACTATCATCACTAGTGCTTGGATTTAGGTCATAAATATCATTTATGAGTTAGATTACTTAGTATAACATTTATCTACTTGGTATTTAGTCTGACAAAACCAGATTCATTATAATAAGGCTGTGGACAACAATGGGACTGTGCATGCAGGAGATGTTCTCTGCACTTGATCTGGGGGAGCCAAATGACCTACCATTACAATTATATGTGCATTTGTTTGGTATTCGTATGCGGGAACTTGTTTTCACACAATGCTTTTGTATCCTGACCATATTTCCTAGTATGGTGTGATTTAGATACAACCAGAAGTGTAGGATGTGGTATAATTATGAATACAGAGAGTAAACATTAGGATGATACCCAATGTCACCGACGCTAATGTAATGTCATACTGAGAAAATGTGTGAAGCTACATGGTCAAAGTGTGAAGAGTTTGAGGACACCTCAACTGATTTTTATTTCCAAGGGTTTTGCTGTTTTTCCAAAAGAGAAAAAGAGTGCAGTAGTGTAAATGATAATGTATTCCTTTTTTTATATTACAAGTCAACACGAAAACATTATAGAATTATATCACTCAAAGAGAGAATTTTCTGATTGCACAATCAAGCAAGTGACTGACGGCTGATCTTTTGGATATTAAACAACTGATCATTGTTTCTTAGGTAAAATTTAGAAGAATCTTTATAAAACATTTCTTATTACTTCCAACACATTTCTAGCCCAACTGGTTTGAATTAAGGAATTATCTGATCCATTAAAAAAAATCAATAGACTGAAAAAGAATCACAACTTTCTTTGCTCTACACAATGACTATAAATACCACAACTTTTATAAAGTTATTTTACAAAATATAAGAAAGGCAAATTCACAATAATTATGAACTGGCAACCTTTTTATACATTCTTTATTTACATAATAACATACTTTAGAGCAAGGTAAATGTTTTAACAATTCATCATTCATATGAATAAACAATAAGAAACCATAAAAATGGAAAACATTCATAAAAAATGTAAAATGTTTTGGCTTTTTTTTTCTTCAAGAAATAAAAGAGAAGGGGTTTTCTTTTTTTGTGCTGCTTGATTTACCTGACAATACATTAGATATTTGCAGCCTTATTATATTGTTATTCAGCAAATTTAAAAGGGCTCTATATAAGCACAGAGCATATTTTTTTACAGAAGTTTTTAGTTAGTGCAGACCTTACTTTTGGATAGAAGTTCACTAACTAAAAACCTCTGTAAATAAATATGCTGTGTGCCTAAATAGAGCCATAGTCAATTGGCCAAATCACAATTTAATATGGCTGTTGGTTAACACTTGGTTAATTATTTTAAATTACAACAAATGACAAGGAATAACAAGTTCCTTTTCAAATATGTTTTTTAGAATTTAATGCCAGCAAACATATAACTGTTTAAAAAAAAAAAGATGTGGATGGAAAACTGTGAGCCCATGTTTATTATTTGCTCTTTTTAAAAAAAAGATTTGGTAATAGGCAACCTTAATATTGTAATTATTTATTTAATGTAGAAACTAAAACATTATTGCCAGAGATTTGGTGGGCTGGATTTTAAATATTTTTTAAAAATATATATAATAATATATAAATTAATATATTTATATGCTTAGTATGAAATAACTTAATAATTGAGAGTTCATATACAATGCCCCAAGTGTTTTAATGTAATAACATTTACAGCCTTATTAAATTGCGATTCAGCAAATTTAAAAGGGCTCTATTTAAGCACAGAGCATATTTTTCTTACAGAAGTTTTCAGTTAGTGAAGACCTTGCTTTTGGATAGAAGTTCACTAACTAAAAACTTCTGTAAAAAATAATAGGCTGTGTGCTTAAATAGAGTCCTTTTAAATTTGCCGAATCACAATTTAATAAGGCTGTAGGTTTGTAGGAATAATCTCCGTCACAGACCGTGGGCCGCAGCAAGCAGCTGGTGGGCCACATTTGGCCGGCAGGTCACTAGTTGGACATCACTGATCTATTATATGCAAGTATGCTTCAGTGGAATCCAACATTTTTATTTCTGATTGTCTACCTCTGCAGGTGATAGGTGACCTTGAATGCAACTGCTATAATTCAAATTTAGCAAAACTAAATGCCATTTCCTTCAAAAAGATTGATGGGAATCATGTTAGTGTACAAAAACACCTCTTCTGAGAAATCAGCTCCAATAGTTGAAACAAACACCTCGAACAAGGAAATAACAACCCACAGTAATGTATTTGTTAACTTTTTTAAAAAATATGTTGCTCTTTATTGACTTTAGCTCTTCAAAAGAAATTATTATAAATATTGGGCTAAATTGGATCTTTAAATTTAAACTTTAATTGTTTAAGTCCTAGTATTCATAAATTACTGTATTTATCTGATTATGAAAAATTTGTTATTTATGAAAGCTGTCTACTGTGAATGAATATAATCTTTTATACCTTGCATTTTTTGCTCCACTATATTCTTATACTGAATACATCCTCTTTTGAAAATATTTTTTTATTTTTTATTTTTACCTTTTATATGTGATTATGCAGCAGTAAGTTTATAGTTTTTTAATTTTCAATTTTTGAACAATGGGACTTTGTATATAGAGGAAGCTTCTAGCTGTTAAATGAGAATGAGGCAGCTAAAACGGACTGTGCTTTCAATAGGAGTAATAAAAAGTGCATAATTTAGGAGGACACACCATTATCAGTGGGCATGGCACTGCTGGTGCATCAGGCTCAAAGCCCAAAGTAGAGTAGGGCCTCTGCTACTGCCAATAAAGGAGTAATCTTAATTAATTTTATTAGTATGGTGGTCATAACTTTATAAAATGTTGGTCTGATCACCATAGGGGTGATCTGGCCATCTACATATAATATTACCTGTTTATATTGACCCCCTACAGAGTGAATAGGAAAGTTGCAAGGGGGGGGCACAAATTATTTCGCTCTGGGTTCCTTTCACTAGCTCCGCCGTGGCTTGTGATATATATTATATATGTTGTTAATATAGACCAATGTGTATAAAAGATCTATAAGCATCCACGTTATACATAATGATGAAATTAGAGTTGATGACCATATTAATTTACCATCTAGATGAATTAGATAAGAAAAAGAGCTTAATAGATAATTTGGTGAAATATATTCCAGTTAGTAAACTAGGCCTGCCAGGAAAATGAAGGTGTGGTTATTCCGGTGGGAAATCAGCTGCTCTTATCAGGGTGTGTATTGGTCCTATCTTTGGTGTATCTAATTCCGGAGCAGTTACTCCCACAATGCACTCTGTTGGCCTAAGGTGGGCAGCAGCATAGATTGAATTCTTCAACCTTGCTTACACCCTTCCTACCACCTCATGTTTCAGTAATAAAGGCATGACGGTGAGTCAGAGATTTAAGCAAAGCATAAGGAAGTTTTCAGATGCTTCCAACTGTAGATTATTTGAAGCAGCCCGTGAAATCTGACCAGACCAAATCAACAAACACATCCGAGCTACTGCATAATTTTTGGTTTATTTTATGCCAGGCCTGGGTTGAATTTCACAAGACTTTCAGCCAGCAGAATCCTAGATGTCTGTTTATCAAATGAGTTTGAGTATGAACATATATAGAGATTTCTACACCACTAAGCTAAAAAGTAAATAAATTCATAATGTGAGAATTTTTTACTTTTTTTTTTTAAGAAATAACAATTTTGTTTTCATGTTAAAATAATGGAAATAATATTTTATTCTTTACATTTTCAGAATGATCTTTTGAAGAAATAGACTGGATAATGTTCAAGATGATTTAGGAATGAAAACATAAATACATAAATAAGAGACAACCTTTTATGTCTTAATTTTTATATACTCCAAGATTTAGTTAAAAGAAATTGAGTCAGTGTCAATGGGGAGTATTTAGGAAGCATTGTAAGTGACTGTGATGTACATACATCCCTGTATTTATTGCACAATATTTCCTGTGAAAGGAAATTGCTATCACAGCCCTTCACACCCACCGCATGTGGGCCACTTGTGATGCTTAGTAAATTTCCCCTGTATCAGTCCCTTCCCATTTAACAACATTTGGTAAGCCAACACATATGGAGAGGCTTATACTGTGGACTACAATGTTGTACAGTACACTATATAGCAGGCATAGTAAATTCACCAAGGTCCAAATGTAGAACTCTATAAAAAAAATAAGGAAATATTTTATTTTTTACTTCAAAACATGACAAATGAATTACTATTTACAAAAATGAGAGCATTTCATAATGCAACATAAACTACACACACTGTCAAATGATCCTCTAAGGATGGCTCATATCTGACAAGTTACACTCTCATGTTAACCCCAAATCTTACTAGTATACCTAGTTAATTTTTAAGGAGATAACTCAGAACTACTGTTGAAAAAGGAGAGTAAGGACTAAGGGCCTCATTCTATTAGCGGCCGTAAAACGATTCCTTGCAGGGCTCCCATTACCTTGCAATTCAATTATACAGCCCCGCAAGGATCTCCCCTTACGGCCGGCCGTATATCTTGCAACCGGCCGTAAACTCAGAAATCTTTAAACACAAAAATAAATTCAAGACGGCAGTGTAAAGGTCTGTAAATGCTAGGGATCATAATGGGGGACACAAGGATTAATAGCAACCCCCTCTCAGGCTTGCACATCAGCCCAAATCCGAGTTTACATTAACTGTTTATTTTCCGGGCGGGTCTGAGGTGCTCCAAGCCCTCAGGACTTTTTACATGGATTTTTGACATAAATTAAAAAATAATTTATTTACGGATTTAAGTGTAGGGGAATGTTGTGCTATTTTTGCTAACACCTACAATCACTTTATAGTCTCCTCAGAGTGCAGGATGGCTTTATTTCGGCTTTATAATGTGCTTAATTGGTGCTAGCGGGACCTTTTTGCTGCAAGTAAGCTGCGGCTCGGTTTTAGCCGTGCAGAGAGGGTTCCCGGAGCAATTGAATAGCAACCGGGATTTTCTTGCGGCCGTTTTAGATCAAAGGCTTTCCTCCGGCGCGAGCGGCCGCAAGGGATAGCAAGACGCCGGCCGCAAGCCTCCCCGGCCGGAGGGGAATAGAATAGCCGAATAGCTTGCGGCCGGTCCTTGCGGCCCCGCATCTCCTACGGCCGATAATAGAATGAGGCCCTAAGGCTGTGCGCTAACTGCCTAACATTGACATCTGAACTGCACCCCCATAGACATAAATAAAATGTAGGATTAGGTTGCCATCATAAAGGCTAGTCTACCACTACACAAGAGCCTGATACAGTTTCTCTGTTAAAACGGCTTTTATCAATTCATTTTTTTAACTGATTTTTTGGGCAGGGGGCAGGGTTTAAAAACTTGCCAGAAGTAAAAAATGTGTACCGGAAACAAAATAATGTCAGATTGTTAAAATGTGTCAACTCAGGTATTTGTAAAAAATAACCTATATATTTTTACATATAAATGTTACTATAATGACATTCAAAAATACACTGGAAAGAAGTTTATCTACTTAGGAGACACTTATGATGTACACAGAAAAAACACACCTTATCTACTTAGGAGACACATAAATCATAGTTTATTTTAACATTTTGTGCATTCAGGAGGGATAAATAAAAAATATCCAATGAAACATCATAGGGAATGAGAGTAGGGATTCAGACCGAGGTCCACATAGTGACTAACCTTACCATATACTATGTAATAAATACATATATAAAATAATACTAACAATAATATTAATACCAAGAGGTTGATTTTCTTTTACTTTCGAAAAACCTTTTACTCATTCAGCAGAGCATATGTATTATAGTCTTTCACATAAGGCAGTTTGATGGCCAAAACAATCCTTTATCCCTCACAATCAGACCAATTTATATCTGTAAAACCCTGGACACTAGGATGTTTTGCTTTTTTTAAATTCTGAAACGCCTCAAGAAATTCAAAAGCAATTATTCTCTCTCTCTCTCTATCTATCTATCTATCTATATATATATATATATATATATATATATATATATATATATATATATAGCAAGTTATCTAAAGCATTTTACAAAATGACAACAAACAGTACAATGAAGAAATAGAACACGTGGGTAAAATAGGAAATAAACTGCTGCCATATTTCTAGTTTTTGAAACGATTTATGGCAATGGTGGGACAAGCTTTGAAAGGTGATCTGATTGGGTATGGTAGGGAGTGGATCATCTGTGCAACTAGGAATTGAGGATTGTGCGACTAGAAAGGGTTTAGAATAAAGGGAGTGTCGTCAGATACAATGGAGCTGAGCAAGGTCATGAAGAAATGTGTATAGTATATGTAAAGTTAGGGATTTAAGGGGAATCATCAATATATAACGAAAGCCATTGGAGATGAAGAAGTAGAGTAAAAGCTCAGCCAAAAAGAGAGCGATATAATATTATATGGGTGGATGCATTTTGATTTTGTTGGAGTAGAGTAAATGTATGAAGGGGGAGAGGGAAAAGGAGGAAATCGACAGGTGTAATCAGACACAGGTAGCAGAGGAAAGATGATTAGCGACATATATGTCAAATATAAGATCAAGGTTGTGTGTGAGAGGGAATGGTACAAGTGAAATATTTGGTAAAAAAAAGGGAGGTAAGGATATGTGTGCAAGAAAGTGTGGGGTTTCTTTTAGAAAGTTTAAGAAGGATGAGAGATGTCATCAAGAATTGGATTGATATAATGCAAGACAAGATGCAAGAGAATAAATCAGAAAGAAATTAAGGGAAGTGCTGCAGTGAGAAATGAGAGAAAATAGAAGTGACTTGTAAAGTCTGAATACTGAGTACAAATGGATAATCTGTGGCTCATTAAGAATAGGGGAGAATATATAGTGAGTAGTCTGGCAGAAATTGTGTGGAACAGTTATAGGAAGAAGCTAAAGTTGTAAGGAGACGATCTGTGAATAGTTAACGGAGGACCTAAAGTGAGAGGTTATAGTGACCGTCAGTTAATAGGAGCTGTTAGAGGAGATACTATAGGAAGAGTTTTATGGGTGGGTATGAGAAGTATTAAACATTAGACATTAAAGAAGCAGTTAGAAGTTAGAGGGATATTTTTTAGGAGAAGGCATGGGAGATTATAGAAAAGTGACTGAGGAGATGTATAAGAGACTGTTCCAATTGGGGAGTAAATGGGGGGAATTTATATATTTAGGAGAGGAATTACAGTACCATGGTTGCCCCATATTGCAGATGAGACCTGCATTCTACACACTCTCCATTCACTAAACACTATGCGCATGAGCTCTGAATTATTTTATTTTCTGGATACTAAACACATAACTATTTTGTCTATTGTATAATGCTAATTTCTTCTGCCTGAAAGTACATGTGGCTTCTATTGATTGCAGGAATGAAATACGGCATTCCAGCTGTGACCACATGAAATAAAACAGTAATATTCATATGCGTACAGACAACGCGTCTTCTTTCCTATGTGCAACACAACTCTGAAACCAATTAGAACAAGAATACTCGCTGATAGTTGTTAAAGCTGCAGGCCTGTTTCAGAACTCAAGAAATCGCCTACATTGTTTGTAAAGATGTCCCCATTTTAAAGTGACACAGATTACATGTTTTTAAAAAATAAGACATTATGAAGTTGTATTCTACGAACTGAATAAATGCTTGTTTAGACTTAAGAAAGGGATAGGCTTACAAATGTGAGAGCTTTCTTAGTAGTCAAGTGACAATTCCTCTAATCTAGTATCTAGGCACTTCTGCTCTCCTTTTCCATTCAACTGTACTCATTTTCATCCACAATCTTTTGTAATCCCAGTTAAATTATGGGAAACCTAAATGGTGCTCAGGAATTTATATATTTAGGAGAGGAATTACAGTACCATGTTTGCCCCATATTGCAGATGAGACCTAAACACAATCAGGAGACCAGTTTGGGAACCTCTGATTTAGATAATAATGTATAATAATGACTTCATAAACATATAACATTTATATGATAGTAACTCAAAATGACTGAGCCACTGATTGACCCACTTGTGCCCAAACAAGACACTAGCCCTTGGAATCTGGAATTGGCCAAGCTACAGCAGACCATATTACTGTGGATACATTTCTTCCCAAGATAATCTCTATAGATGTCAATAGAGGTATTCTTTGGTAAAGCTGCTAATACATTAATTCTCAGTAACATGATTTAACCCAGGAATAGTCTATGATGGACTTAAATCCAAATCCAGACAGCTTGCCCATTTGTTCCAAACCTCCGTGTTACTATTACATTTCTGTATATCTCTCCTAAAGCTGGAATATCCTTAAATTAGCTGTTAGTTAAATCATATCCTTTCTATGGCTATCTTTCCCTAAATAATCAATGCCACTGACTTCAATTTCACAAAAGCATTTGGACATGGTTGGATTGTGTAAGAAAATAGCTGACTAGGTTTAATTATCATTTAATTAGAACAGGTTGCTTCAGGTAGTTTCTATGTTATCTTGTTCCTGCCATATGTTTTTGTATTCAAAACTCCGAATAGCAGAGATCTCTAGTTTTGGTATTTATTCATATTTAGGTCTGTATCATAAAAGCATACAAATATAAAATAAAACAAATATTCTCACCTGATATAAAGCCCTATTTCATTCTTGTTCTTTCTTCATATTCTATAAAAATATATAATAATTTTCTTACCTGCATATCTGCTGCAAAGCTATTATATGACTGCGTTTCCAGCCTAAATTTGGGCCAAAAAAAGGAGCCTTTTTGTGCGTTGAAAGATTACTATATAACCCTATTCAGCCTTTAAAATGTATCATATCCACTTAACCTGTTTCTTGTTTTCCCCAAGGCTAACATGGTTGTTGTTGTTGTTCATTCCTTCAGTCATGTCCGACTCTCTGTGACCATATTGACGCAGCACGCCAGGCACATCTGTCTGTGTTTCTGGTTGTGCTTATCCATATGGTTTTCTTTGTAAAAATACTGGAGTGGGTTGCCAGTTCTTTTTCCAGTGGATCGTAATTTGTCCTACCTTTATGTTATGACCTGCCCATCTTGGGTGTCAATGCATGATATAACTCACAGCTTCATTGAGGTACACAAGTTCCTTCACCACGACAAGGTAGCGACCCAGAAGGGGTACTAATCTATATTTAAAGGGACCTGGAACACCGCTGTTTTTTCAAAAATTTAAATATTACAAAAGCTGTTTTTTTTATGAAATCATCTTAAACAAAACATTATCTTAGAGGATCATTTGACATTGTGTGTAGTTTATGTTGAATTATGAGATGCTCTCATTTTTGTAAATAGTAATTAATTTGTCATGTTTTGAAGTAAAAATGCAGAGAGCATACTTTAGTCTGTAGATCTTATTGGCTGGCATAGGGTAAGCCCCCAAAACCAGGTGAAAATATGAATACGTTTTACATACTCTGTACCTTTAATATTACAAACCACATTACACAAGTGAATGCTTAGAACTGCTGTATTACTTGTGATTTGTCAGCCACATACACATTAGTAGTAGTGTAAGTAATCTAAGTGAGCACCTCCAATGTCTGGGCCTGGTGAATGAAATGCCAGTGGTTTGAGAAACATTTTAAGCAGGTGTTAATGTCGCTGACAGTTGGTCGGCCCTGTTTACTTTCATAGTCTTATTTTTGTTTGGTTTTCCCACAATTTAAGGTTCATAAACAGTGCGGTTTCTAGAAAGGAAACAGTTGCAGCTGT
The DNA here is from genome assembly GCA_027410445.1 of Discoglossus pictus. Classification (NCBI taxonomy): domain Eukaryota; kingdom Metazoa; phylum Chordata; class Amphibia; order Anura; family Alytidae; genus Discoglossus; species Discoglossus pictus. The sequence goes on along the minus strand of CM050164.1, from coordinate 222,456,310 downwards.
TGGATACATCTGTAAAATGAGGCTAAATGGAAATATATCTATTAATTTACTGTATATTTTAGATTCTAAATGTGGTGGCCACGTAATGCAAAGGTAAAAATATTTCTGGGAATTTACATAATGAAATACACAAACATTCTTGCATGTATAAAAAGGCACATGTTTATATGATAAGTAGTATATACTATACTAGCCCCTTCTAGGTCACTGCCTTGTCCTGGTGATAGGGTTTGTGTACCTCAATTAAACTGTGAGCTATACCATGTAGGGTTACCCAAGATGGACAGTCATATGAGAGAGGCCAGACAAATTGCAGTCCACTGGAAAAGGAACTGGCAACCGACTCAAGTATATTATGGAAACCTTATGGATTAGCACACCCATACACAAGATGTGCCTGGCATGTTGCAGTCCATAGGATTGCGGAGAGTCGGACATGACTGAAAGAGTAAACAACAACAACTATCCACAGACATAGGCATATAAATATACTAAAACATAATATCCTTAGACATAGGTACATTAATATAGAAGCATGCTAATATAAACACCAACAGTTAAATACATACTGCTAGATTTCACATTCGGCAGAATAGGTAGCTTCCTAGGAAAGCCTGCCTGTACGGGGTCCATGCATCAGCACTGATAAAAATGTTAATACACTGCTAGAATTTTCTGTCCTTGCACTCAGTTCCATCAAGGAAATACTGAGTACCTTTGGGGTAGGAGTAACAAAGTTCCTTACTTATTTGCATGCTAAGTGTTGTAGTCTTGTTTGTTATGAATGGTATCAATTACAAGCAACAGGATCACAACTTCCAGAAATCTAAGAAGATGACTGGTCAAAGAGACTTTACATACAGGACAGCAGAATTCAAGGCACCCAGCACGTTAGAAAAGCTGTGAGCAGCTGGAAAACTGGATAAAGGAAAGTTAAGGAATCCACAAGCCATATAGGCAACTACAGCTACTTTATAAGTTGGATGTTATAAAATATGCATTTTAACTTAAGTAGAAGTATGTAACTTTATCTGTTAATCACGTTTTCTGATGCACCCACCAAACCTGTTATTAAGTGTAATGATTAACATAACAGCTGATTATCTATCAGTACTGTTTTGAGTCTGTAGTCATCTGACATTAAGAAGAATGGGCATGTGCATAGCCTGTAAGTTAGAATGGATAATTTTGCACATTGATACTTACAGAAGCAATTCAAAATTCATATATAGCTAGTGATTTTGATGGCAAAGGGCAAAATAACATTGGGGCCCCCATCTTCAAGTTAGGCTTGACTGGGGAAGTATAAATAAGCCAAAAAAATAAATGTAGGTGATTTGATTACCCCAGCATGAGCTATAAAAAAATAATCATCTGCACCTCTGATAATTTAGTATTCCTCCTTTACTACAGGCTGCTTCTTGTAGCTGTGGTTCTCAGTACTATGCACCCCGTTCCCCGGCAGTAGCTCCAACACTGCACATAGCCAGTGTGGTCTGAAGTACCTGAACTGGCTCTGTTTAAACATACTGAAGTCAGTGGCGGTTGGTGAACTTTTAAGTTGGAGGGGCACCAGAGCAAGACTTGGCTCCTCCCCTTACACAGACCCCACCCATTTTTAAACCCTTCCCCTTGTTGTCATATTGACCTTTATATGCCCCGCCCAATGACCTTATACTTGCCCTGCCCATTGAAATAGACTCCAGCTACTGATTTTTTAATACTGTTCAAAAATTCTAGAATCTTGGGATTCAGGCAAATAATAACATTTCTCTTCTGCAGTTGACTCTCCTTCTCGTGGTGTTTTCAAGTGTAGTAGTCCAACATATTCTGCAGCTGCAGAATGTTTGGACCTCAGGGTGATATAAAACAAGGAAACTATTCAGAAAGTACAAGACCCCAAACCATACTTAAAAACACTTATGAAACCGAACAAGGCTATCTAGGCCCCGACCATACCTAAAAAAACCATATTATACAAAGCAGGACTATTTAGGCCCCAACCGTAACTAAAAAAAACTATTATGTCAAGCGGAACTATATAAGCCCCAACCGGATCTTAAAAACCCACATTACACCAATCAGGACTATATAGGCCCAAACCGTACCTAAAAAAAACATAATATACCAAGCGGGACTATATAGGCCCAAACTGGACCTTAAAAACCCACATTACACCAAGCGGGACCATATAGGCCCCAACCAGACCTTAAAACCCCACATTACACCAGTCAGGACTAAATAGGCCCAAACTATACCTAAAAAACCTTAAAATACCAAGCGGGACCATATAGGCCCCAACCGCACCTTCAAAACCCACATTACACCAAGCAGGACCATTTAAGCCCCAACCGGACCTTAAAAACCCACATTACACCAAGCATGACCTTATCGTCCCCATCCTTACCTTTAAAACCTTAAAATACCAAGCGGGACTATATAGGCCCAAACTGTACCTAAAAAACGTTAAAATACCAAGGGGGACTATACAGGCCCAACCGGACCTTAAAAACCCATATTACACCAAGCAGGACCATATAGGCCACAACTGGACCTTTAAAATATCAAGCGGGACTATATATAGGCCCCAACCGGACCTTAAAAACCCACATTACACCAAGCGGCACCATATAGGCCCCAACCGGACCATTAAAACATTAAAATGCCAAGCGGGACTATATAGGCCCCAACCGGACCTTAAAAAAACCACAATACACCAAGCGGGACCATATAGACCCCAAGCGGGAGTACTATCAGTCAGTAAAAAGAGCCTTACTGATATCATATCATAACAATAAGTCTCTATAGACTTGGGGGCGTTCAGTCAGAGGAGTGGTTCCTAGCAACAAGACAGCCTGCAGCACTGATTGGTTGATGCTGCCAGTCAGGAAAATTGATACATTTCATTGAACACTGAATTTGTATACACTGAAGTTGAGCGTTACAGCCTGACGCTTACACCGTAATATTATCATATAGATGCAGCACTAGAGAGAGACAACGGGGAAGGCACACAAAGGATTAATTTAAAGTGACAGATGCATATTTTTCACAAAATCATATGAAAGGAGACTTGAAAGCTGATATACAGATATAATTAAATTGTATTATCTATATAAATTTCAAATACAATATTAAAGTGATTGATATGCACAAGCCGCCCCTGCCGAAGTTGTAAATTGAGCCACATGGGGCACATGCTGGTGGTGGCAGAACTTTGGGCTACAAAGCTCTAGGTCACCGTAAATGTTGTTGCATGAAGAAAGTATGTGTTGCACTTTATAGGAAGGGGATACACACATGAAATTGATAGGACCAAATTCAGTAAATGAAATAGCATAAGACATAAGAATACCGTGAATATAGATCACTAGCGACTTGCCCGTCAAAAATTACGGCAATAAAATTTGAAGGCTGGCAATGCTGTTTGCCACACAATGCAAGGCTCTCCCTCCTCTAACTTGCGGGCCTCGTGATGAGTGCCTTCTGCGCTTATTGTGAGCCTCTCCCAATGTCTACTTTATGGGCCTCGCGATGAGCCCTCATTGCAGACATTGTCCAACCCCCACTTTCGTGCCTCGCGCTGAGTGACTTTGCCAATCATTGCTAGTCTCTCCCCACTCTCTGTCCCCTGTGACTGTTTCCCCCCTTTCCCTTCCATGTGTCCATTTCTGACTCCCCCCTCTCCTTGCCCTGTGTTTTTTTCCCTTATTTCCCTCCCCTGTGTCTCTTTTCCTCCCTCTCTCTTTCCAACCTCTCCCCCCTCTACCTGCCCTGTGTCTTTCTCCTCCTTCTCCCTGCTCAAGTCTTGCGTGCCTCACCATGAGCGCCGTTGGTTCTTTTTTTAAAGTATTGCGGGCCTCGTGGTGAGCGGTTAAGTCTTTTGGCCTTCTGCCTTGTTTTGAGCCTTTTTCAAAACAATTACGGGTTTACGGTCGCCATTTTTTTCCTCGATTGTCTCTCTTCGGCCTTTGGGCGTCTTGCAGGCCTTGCGTTGAGAGCCAAAGGCCTGCGGCCTTCAGCACTCATCGTGGGCCTGGTAATGAGCACCTTCTGGTGTCTTGTGGTCCTCGCGTTGAGCACCAAAGGCCTTCAGGGCTCATTGCAGCCGCTGTCATTTTCAAGACGCGAGGGCCTTGCGATGAGCGCCTTTGGCGCTGATTGCACATGCACAAGCCTGTAACTTTTAACATTGTGTGACCGACATTCGTAATTACCACAACTACTATATGTGATCAATAAGCTCTGCAGTAAAACACTTTTTAACCAGTGGAGACTAGATGACGCCATATCTCACATCGAATGCTACGTGCTTTGTTTGCTTCTGTACGGATCACATGCTCACATGCTTTTTGTACAGTATATTGGTCAGTGGTTTGTGGTCCTGGTATGTCTGTATTGTGATGGTCACTGTACGTGCTATGGTAATGCTGTTTGTTAAGTCAGTCAGTCTCTACTTGTGTGTGATTAAATGATATCATGAGTTGTTCTGTGTGCTGTTTGTCAGTGTGAATGTGTGCTGTGCAGGTGAAAATGTCTGTGTGTGTTGTGCTGGTCAGATAAATATAAAAGGTCAAAATGTCAACTAATATCAGTGTCATGTGAACTCCTGTTCATGTAAACTCTGGTTTTCACCAAGTTGTGGTCAAACCTTTATTATTGGGGGAGCTAGTGAATGGAGTGCCCCAAAGCAAAATCATTTGCCCCCTCCCTTGCAACTTCAGGGAGGTGCCTGTAGTGAGTATATAAAAACAAAAAATATATGTAGGTGGCCATTTCACCACAATTGTAATCAGATAACCTATATTTATCTGCATGGATCCCCTTATGTATTCAGAGCGCCACTTTTAGGTGGCAGAGGGCCACTACCCTCTTTTGGGCCCTGAGCTTTGCACCTGCTGCATCAGCAGTGAATCCGCCACTGCTGTTATCAGCATGCTGATGCCCCGCAGATATACTGATACAGACGCAGACACTCACAGACACACTGGTACACTGCATAGATATGTTGATACAGTACTATGATAATAACTACAGACTCACAGATATAGGCCCTGACGTGCTGAGAAATAAATACAAAAATAGATATATACTATGATAAACTGATGCAAAAAAATAGGCTGAAAATACAAGAAAGAAGTAACAGTGGGAAACAAAAGCTGGTGCGGGGATATGAAGAGGAGAGCTACAGCTCAAATGGAGGGAGATGGTACAAAGGAGAAGGTATAATATGAAGAGACAAGTGAGGGGGATGCTCTGCTTGCTTCTGAGTTAGCCTAAAATAACTAAAATATTTTCTGCCTAATTTAGAACGGCCAGAACATATGCATAGTAACAGTAATTTAGGTTGAAAACAGACTCTTAGTCACAAAGTTCAACCTTTTTAAATCTCCTCAGATCTTTAAATTCTGCAAATTGTCAATTGATCCAGAGGAAGGCAAACAAAAAAACTGCCAAAAATCATACCTTATCTCAAAACCTGGCCATCAGATTGTACCCTGGATCAAGATACTACCTACAGTATGTATGATCTATTCAATCTGCTGTTACAACCTCCTTTGGTAGTGAATTTCATAATCTGACTACCAGTGGTGGAGCTAGTGAATGGAGGGCCCTGGTGCAAAACAAAATGTTGGGCCCTTCATGGGGCCGCAACATTTTTTTCGTGTTCACCTCCCAGTGCCAATATATACAATGCATAGAGTTAGATAGATAGATAGATAGAGAGAGAGAGAGCACTATTTGATTCTTTATCAGCATTTATCATGATACAATCACAGTACAGCACAGGCTAAGGCACTATAATAACTCAAACATATTATATATATAATATATATATACTGTATGACACACCAATCACATATTTGTTTACATTCACCATATGCACACAAATAATATTTACATAGAACATATGCACAATAATGCAAAAATACATTTATTGAATACCTTTTCTAGAGTACCTTGTGATGGCCAGAGTTGAATGTCGTATGATGATTTGAGAGAGAGCCAGGCTGTTAGTGATTTATGGTGCTTCAAGGACCTTCAGTGTCTACAGAGGGGAGGACCTGAGCACTCCACTCCGGGGTCAAAGTTAAAATTGTAATGTTGCCATGCTTGCCCATGGCTTTCAGCTCCTGTGCCTTCAGTTCTGCTGTGAATTGCAGTGAGTAGATGGAGGCAGTGGGAAACACAGGCAGCAGAGAGTTGTTGGGCAGCAGAAAGCCCCTCTAGAGGTGAGGGCCACAGTGCAATGCACCGTTTTCAATGGCGGTAGATCTGCCCCTGCTGACTACCCTTATTGTGCAATTGCACCATTATTTGCCACCAGGACCATTGACAGGGGGAGAAGGGTAGTTGTACGCAGTGCTTGTCCAAGAAGGGGCTCACCATGCTGCAAAGCATTATTATAAGTATATATATTAGCAGTGCAAGATAAGCAGTAATTCCCAAGTCTATAAATTGTACTAATTTAAAAAGAGAAACAAATTAAGATATTTCACTACAGTATGTGCAGATAATGGCCCATATTTAATTGTCCAAATCGCAATTACATGAGCCTGTAATGGAGCCCATAAACATTACTGATATTTAATTGGCTACATTTTGCTACTCGCATTACAATTGAGAGCAGCAGGCTCAAAATGACTGCGGTTGTCAAAAACGTAACTCCATCCTATCTCCTACTTTGATGTTTCAAGCCCACAAATGTTACCAGTGCTAAAGATGCAAAATTCATTTTTAATTTTAATTACATTAATTCCCAAGCCTGCAATTTCCTTCTAACCCTTAAATGGCAAATGTATAAAAAAAATCTACGAGTACTAGATAGGACTCGCAAGTGGGTTAAACACCTGTTCGTAACACTGTAAAAGCAAAGATAAACACAATACTATACTTTAAAATACTGGGAAAGCAATGAAAGGCATTAGAATTAATTGCACAGTCTAAAGCTCGCAAATCTGCAATTTTTTTTTTTTTTTTTTATGTTTTTATATTGATCCCGGGAATCAAGGAGATAATACATATCATGCAACCCGAATGGACTAGAACAGTTGATTTATTGATTTTTATTGATTCCTACATTTCTGGATTGCGGTTCCGATTGTGAATTCTAAACACTAATTGATTGTAGTTTAAACTCCATGTTTTACTGACGTCATGATGACGGTCTCATTTACTATTGACTGTGTCTAAATTGTAACTTATGGGCTTGCTTAATTGATCATGATCATGCCTGAAATGCTACGTAAGGTTTCATGGTTTGCGTGTTGGGGCTGTGAGCCTGAGTCTGAGTCAATTGAATATATCTATATATGTCCACTGTGCTGCAGCTCAGTTTCAGGGTCTTGGCAATCTTCTTACAGAATGAGGCCATCTTTATGTAAAGCAGCAATTCTATTTTTCAGATCCTCAGAGAGTATTTGCCATGTGGTGACATGTTGTGATCAGTATGAGAGAGTGTGAGAGCGATAACACCAAATTTAACACATCTGCTCCCCATTCACACCTGAGACCTTGTAACCCTAATGAGTCACATGACACCGGGGAGGGTAAATGGCTAATTGGGCCCAATTTGGACATTTCCACTTAGGGGTGTACTCACTTTTGTTGCCAAAGGTTTAGACATTAATGGCTGTGTGTTGAGTTGTTTTGAGGGGACAGCAAATTTACACTGTTATACAGGCTGCACACTTACTACTTTACATTGTAGCAGAGGGTAATGTCTTCAGTGTTGTCACATGAAAAGATATAATAAAATATTTACACAAATGTGAGGGGTGTATATGTATATATATATATATATATATATATATATATATATATATATACTAGGAAGTTGACTGTCAAAAATGACGGGAATAAAATTGTAAGGCTGGCAATGAGCACCTTCAGCTCTCATCGCAAGCCTCTCCTCTGTGTACTTCAACTTTCCTGTTTGCAATGGTCTCCTTCGGTACACATCGCGAGCCCAACAATAGCGATCATTGCAACTCTTTCCCGTTCGCAGTGCTCATTGGGAGCCCCACGATGAGCGCCTTCAATGCTCATCGTGTGGCTCGCAATGAGCGCCTTTGGTGCTCATTGTGAGCCTTTCCTCCCGCCTACTGTATGGCTCGCTCATTGCAGGGTTCGTTAACCTGCAAGTTTTGTGCTTGGGAATGCCATGTGTCTCTTTCCACCATCTCCCCCCTGTCCCTTTCCTATGTCTTTCTCCTCTGTGTCTCTGCTGAATGTTTGCGTGGCTCGTGCTGACTGCCGTTGGTTTTATTTTCAAAGTCCTGCATGCCTGGCGTTGTTGGTGTAAGTGTTACTGTCTTTTGCGTTGTGTATTTTCTAAGTTCTGCATGCCTGGCTTTGCTAAGACTTGTTTTCATCCAGAATTTTTACGTTTTTTCGTCTGCCATTTTTCTTCCTGCTTCTGTGATTTTCGATTGTTAAAGAAGACTAAATATGCCTCAAATTAACTTGCAACCTCATTCACTGGCTCTCCTCCTGTGCTGTGTGTGAGTGTGTAAATGTATTTGAGGCATATTTGTGTGTTTTGGACATCTTTTCCAGTTTGGTGGTTCGGCTGTTAAAGTCGTATTTTTGCGAGCCCCGCTAAGTCCTGCGTGTCTCAGGATGAGCGTCAGCTAAGTCCCGCGTGTATACCCCTGCAATGAACACCTTCGGCGCTCATTGCAGCCTAAGTCTTGCGTGCTTCAACTGCTCGCCTCACTTCTCGAGGCTCACAAAGCGTGACGACAACTCACAGTACTACAACTATATGTATGTATTTACATACTCTGGTTTACCATCTCTGCAGCCTGCCCTGGCTAACCTCCCCATAGGCTTCCCTGGCCTCCCTCCACAGCCTCCTTGTTCTCAGTTGCCCCTGTACCTGGCTCCCTTCGTCCCTCAGAGCGCCCAGATCTATAGGTCGTTCGGAGCTGTCGCAGGGCCAGTGTGACAAGAGAGTGGGGGTGTGGCCTCCGTCTTTTGCACAGCAAGTGCAAGTGGTGTGTTGTGTCAGGCCCCATAAGCACTGTGGGCCCTGGTGCAACGCACCACTTGCACCACTGATACCTCTGCCACTTTGAAAGTAAGCTTATTGCTGTAGAGTGTTAAGTCTTCCTCAGCCGTTTGGTGTATTGTTTATGAGCATATTCTGAATGTGGGACACAAAATAAATTACTATTGCTGATTTTAGCACAACAGTGTGTGCTATGAGTGCAATATTACCTTTATTTGTCTTATTGCTTCTCTAATTTTATTAAATGGCTTTTGCAGTGCAAAAAGTTGTAGCATGCATTTAAAAGATCATGGGGAATTTTACTAAGCATCTCAAGTACATCTTCTGTCACTTCTTGATTTACTATGTACTATTTAGGGGAAAATAGCACTTAGCAACTTATCTCAACTCTTCTCACCTCATCTTAAGTGAGAAGGTAATTATTAACCCCCCTCCAAAGGTTTTAAACAGTACAAAAAGCTTTATGTATGAGAAATAACTGATCTATAGTGTAGAAAATTACATTAGGTAAGTGATACAGTGAGTCTTATGGATGCCTAAACTGTGACATATTGGGCTTTTGTTCCCATTTGTTTTAATTTAGATCAGATATGGAAAAACAATTAACAGGGTCTTCGGGAATCTTTGCCTCTTAACTGCCTTGTAAGATAAGGGCTGATCAAACACTTTATTTTTTTATAAGCCTCTGTTATTTTAGAGTTTATTTTCCTTGAATATAAATATATATTTTCAATTGAATTTTTAACTGAATTTAGTGAGTTTTTGTACCCCACAAGATTACAATAGACCGTCCAGCTTCTATAATGCAGAATCCAAGTACAGAACACACAACAAATAAGAAATGGGAGGGAGCACTTATTTTTAAAAGATGTGATAGCCATAAGAATCCAGATTCATTAAGTTTCTCAAGGGCAGTGACGCAGTTCCCTGGGTTTCTATTGCATAGTGCAGACACACAGCCCTATTCAATTTGAAGCCCATAGCGGCATCGGCACACCCTCAAAGGCTGCAGACTTGAAATTTGGCTGCGTTACAGAGCTATTAAATTCCACCATGCCGCAAGTTACGGGTCGGAAACGCAAACCCATAAACCATTCTTGCGCACGTTGGATGCGTGTCCGTGAACATGATCAATTAGGCAAACCTGTAGTTACAGGTTTAGATGGAGCCAATGGTAAGACAGATCGTCATCATTGCGTCACTGAAAAATGGAGGTTAGATTTCAAAGCCTTACAGGCTTCAATTACAAGTATTCTAGTCCATGTGCGTTCCATTATATGTATTACTACGTTACGGGCTACCGTTTTACATGTTGAGGGGATTTAATAGGACTGTAAGTGAAGCAAAACTAAACTTAGTGAATTTACCCCATAGAACAGGCATGCCATATGAAAAAAATGCTCATTATAGTCTATGTACTATGGAGAAAGTTAGAAATCAGAAAGAGACTTATGTTTTACAGTAAGCAACATAAAGGTTATCAAGGTGAAAAAACTAGTAAATGAAGGGTCAAGGTGCAAAAAAAAATGATGTTGGCTTGGACCCCCCACCCCTGTGCACCCCTGCAAAGCCAACTCATTATATACATATATCACATATATAGTTGTGAGCGTACGAGTCGTTGCTCACGCTTGCGGGCTCGCGCAGCGAGCCGCGGCCCTCGCGTAGCGAGGTCACTGGGCAAGGGCCTCAGTTGCTGGCATGGAGCGCCGAAGGCGCTCCATGCCAGCAACTGAGGCCCCTCGCGAAGCGAGGGCCTCAGTTGCTGGCGAGGTCACTGGGCACGGGTCTCAGTTGCTGGCATGGAGCGCCGAAGGCGCTCCATGCCAGCAACTGAGGCCCCTCGCGAAGCGAGGGACTCAGTTGCTGGCGAGGTCACTGGGCAAGGGCCTCAGTTGCTGGCATGGAGCGCCGAAGGCGCTCCATGCCAGCAACTGAGGCCCCTCGCGAAGCGAGGGACTCAGTTGCTGGCGAGGTCACTGGGCAAGGGCCTCAAACCCTCGCAAAATTCACGTCGCTACTCAAAAAACACGACACACAAATTACGACACTCGCTAAATTTTACGAGGCACGCAAACAACGTACGAAACACGTTACCACACATTACGACCTCGCAAACATCGGACGCAACACGCCGACATACAAACATTTAAAACACAATACATACACACAGCACATACATAAAAAACTTACCTACACCAAGAGGGAGCACCCAGGACCTCAAAAATGCAACTTACACCTCGATTTTACTCGAAATAAAACAGTTTAGAGACTAAAAAAAAAGCTAAGCGAGAGAAAAAATGGCCGCCGAACAAAACGAAAACGAGGCTACAGCACTCTAAACTCGCAAAACACCACAAAACACCTACGGATATTCCGATACAGACCGGAAACAACGTACGAAACACGTTACCACACATTACGACCTCGCAAACATCGGACGCAACACGCCGACATACAAACATTTAAAACACAATACATACACACAGCACATACATAAAAAACTTACCTACACCAAGAGGGAGCACCCAGGACCTCAAAAATGCAACTTACACCTCGATTTTACTCGAAATAAAACAGTTTAGAAACTAAAAAAAAAGCTAAGCGAGAAAAAATGGCCGCCGAACAAAACGAAAACGAGGCTACAGCACTCTAAACTCGCAAAACACCACAAAACACCTACGGATATTCCGATACAGACCTATACCACACATTACTCGCCATTTTACACCAATGCGGAAGTACACGACTACGCTAACGGTTTGGTCTCGCGCACGCACAGTGTTACACTGCACACATTCAGCATGCTTATACAGCAGCTCGACACCACTAATGCTGCAGCAACATCAACACAGATTGCCAGCTCTTCATCACAATGCTTCAAAATAGGTACACTATATTCATTTACTAATTTAGCTACCTTACAATTTCATTGCCGTCATTTTTTGACGGGCAATTCGCTAGTACATAAATATACACGAGAGGAAGAAGTGTGGAAGCAGTTGTGGCCGAAGGGACAGGAGGGGGGCCAGGAGGGGGGCCAGGAGGGGCAGGGGTCAGTGGGAGCCGTGGTGGGGGGTTAATTTAAAGAAGATAAAAAGAAAACTAAAAGAAATGACAGCATTAGGGCCCACCAGAGCAGGGCCCTGGTGCATTCCGCCAGGTGCATCGGCTTTAGCTCCGCACCTGTTTCTATAAGCTGAAACATTCAGATTCCAGTGTTAATCTGTCTCAATTATTGATATATTGGTGGTGTTTTTTATACAATATTTTTCTAAACTTTTGGAAATTCTGCTTTGTTTATTAAGAACACATAAAGATCAACATTGTTATTATTTATATGAAAGTATTTATCTTCACCAGGATCTTCAACAAATATAATTACAGAAAATGATCTCTACAAAAGAGAAAGTTGCTGGATAATTTTACAATGTGTGTGGAAAGTGGATATAAATGATTGTTCAAGAGGGAAGTTTCTTCCACAAAAAGAGGAATGCAAGAAGTCATGATTTGAATTTGGAACATGGAAGATATAGGGGTACTGTGAGAAAAAAAACAGTTTTACAGAAAGAGTAGTAGATATGTGGAACAGTCTTACAGCGGAAGTGATAGAAAATACAATTAATGGGGTTAAGCATGCCTGTTAATTTCACCATGACTGATAAGCATTAGGCTATTGTGAGGCGTGGTTATGCTATGGAGATAGAATGGACAGACCAGATGAGCCTTTTTGGTTCTTATCTGCAGTCAAATATATGCGCCTGTTTATGTTGTTAAAAATTTAAATTGTGGTTCCCCATTTAAATGAATGATTTAAATTTTAAACCCAAGCAGAACATCCCTTTTATTGTATAGTGCTGAGGTATAGGATCACTGTGACTGCAGCGACAACTACTGGTCAGAAAGGGAATTGCTGCATATTAAATAGTATATACCATATAGACAGTCAGACTGCATGGCTGTCTGTGTGTCTGCTCTCATCCACTTCTGCTTCTAAGTCTGCTCTGTATCCATGGCCAGATTCACTAAGGTTCTCAGAGGCTGCAAATAGACTATATTCTGTGGGGAAAATCTAGCTATCTATCTCTCTTTCTATATCTAAATATATATAATGATAATATAATGATTCTGATATATATATATATATATATAAATATATATATATATATATATATATATATATATATATATATATATATATATATATATATATATACTTGGATCTGATTCAGTCTCTCTATGTATCAGTATATGTGTATAATGGTGAGTGCTCTCGTAATGCATGTTTCTGGATCTGTGTCAGTATGCTCTGTGTGTTTCAGTGTATTTAAAGGCATTTTTAGGTTTCATGGATTAGGAATGCATCTGATAAAGGAGAATCAGTAGTATATGAAAACACTTTTTGCATGAAAATCCAAAATAAATATTATTAGAGTCACCCTGAAGTTTGCTAAATCTTTTGAGTTTTTACAGTTAACACCCTTAGAAATCCCTTACAAAATTTGCATAAAATTCATAGTTTGTTTTGGCCAATCACAGGCAGCTAATACATTGTATCAATCAGTGATGGCAGTTTCTGCACCAAAGCATCATGGGACATGTAGTCCCCTGCACACTGAAGCAAGGAGGAGACAGATGTTGTTGTGTAGATCTCTGCATTGTGCTGCTTTTTGCTTAAAGGTTAGTATAGGGTTAAGATCAATACCCAAATGCAGTGTTTCTATTGGTAGGTACACTGCTCCTATGTAAGCAGCTCTGGGGGTGTGGTAAACAAGTGTTATTTTGAAATAGAATAAATCTGTAGGGTATAGAATGACTCAATGTAATGTTTCTGATATACAGTGAGTGTTAGATTAGCAAAAGGCAAGAGCCGGAAAATAAAGATGTACATTTAAAAAGTCTGCACTACCTTATTGGGGGGGGGGGGTGCATTTACTAAGCATAGGAACTAGTACATAGCAAATGCAGGGATGCTCCTCACAGCACCTTGTTATGCTTAATAAATACCCCCACTGTGTGTGTTTATACCAGCGGTAATTAGTGCCCCAAATGTCTATGTGATAGTGGGGATATTTACAAAGCATCTCAGGTGACTGAGTTTGGCATCCCTATATTTACTATGCATTTTTTTCTTCTGATGGAGAATGGAGCCCTTCATACCTTATCTCAGCCACTTGAGATGTTTAGTGAATCCTCCCCCAGTGTCTGAGTGTATATGAGTGTCTGATCTCACAGCACTTGAGTCTGTCTCATGTGCATCTCCCCATCCCTGTGTGTCTCAGTCTTCTAAACATTACATTATATTCATCAATTCTTCATTCTTTTGTAAATATGGTTTCCATGTTGTGCAAGGTCAAATACTATATAATCAGCTGTATAATCAACACTGCTTTTGCACATATACCAATTTAGGCAGCAAATAAAATAACTAAAATCATAGATCTTCTTTCAAAAGTAAATGTGAAAAAGGAGACATATTAGGTGAAAACAAGATGAAAACAAGAGATATGGATGCTATAATTATTGTATATTATACTTTCCCACAAAGAAAAAGCAGACATTTGTAAAAGAGCATATTTATATCAACTTAATATTGGGCATTGTATTAAAACAAATCAAAAGTTATCATTTAAAACAAGACTGAATATATTATACATGTTTTATGGCCCTGTAGTAACATTGACAACAACTTGAGATTGCATTTATAAAGTTGAAAGGAACAGGTGAGCTGAGACTTATCCCCTTTGCAGACTCCTTTTAAGTTTGGTGAGATCCCACTACAATTAATTGAATATGCTCCACAGAATAGACATAGAAGGCTTCATCTTACCTTATCTTAGTGCTTGTACTCCAATGCTCCTTTATAAGTGAGGGCTGATAGCTCCTTATGTAAACTTGGTTACCTTGGCTATGAAATCAACCATCTTGATGAATTTAGAAAATATAAGTGGAAATGCGTGATTCACATCAGAAAGGGTTTTGTGGATTTAGATACATTTTATAGCAACTAACATAAATTGGATTACATATTGTCAGCTGGATATATATATTTTCTTTAATGAGCAATTTAAATCAACCCTAGTTAAATAAGAATATGTGAGACTACAATTTATAGAGAAAGTCATCATTTGCTTCAAACACAGTAGAAGATTCACTAAGCTTTTGCTGGATTGTGATGACAACCTTTAGTGATCTTCTTTGCAGCCACTGTGATTATTAGTGAATATTGGGATGTTTCATTTGAGCATTGCTTTTATCCTCTTTTTGCACATATTATGTTTATACTTTGCCAGAATGTTTGACAAAATGAACAGTAAAAAAGTATCATTTTGTGTATGCAGATATATATATATATATATATATATATATATATATATATATATATATATATATATATATATATAAACAGTAATATATAAATAATATGCATATATAATGTTTATGTATATATATATATATATATATATATATATATATATATATATACTAATAGATAGATAGATAGATAGATAGATAGATAGATAGATAGATAGATAGATAGATAGTGGATGATTGAGACTATTATTACTATTACTGATCATATTGTAGCCTGGTAATTCTGGAAATAAGCTGCATCTAAATAAATATTACGATGCTTAAATAATATGAAAAGTAGCTTTAAGTTCCTATTGTATAGCAGTGCAAAATATAATGTATATTCTGTAGTATTTAAATACAGATTTATACCACAAAACATTAAATATAATCTGTTGACTTCCAGGTGTAAAACATTGTTTCTTCTCTGGTAAAATAAATTAATTTACGGTTATAAAATATCACCATATTTATTTATCACATCTGCTATTGAATTGGGAAAGTTATTTTTTAATATTAATATAAATTCCAAATTATATAAAATAAATATATTTGTGCTATGCATAATACGGGTATGGATTATACACACAATAATTAGCTACATTATTTTAGCTTGAAAAGTAGCCCTATAATATTGCTTCGCATGAAAAGAATTGGAAAAAAATGGTCCAGTATGGAGGCACCTAAATCCTAATAAGAATGATATATTCAGTTCTATAATATAAAGTAACATGATTGAAAATGTTATATGAGAGCTAAAAAATGTGCACGTGTGTTGGATATTTAAAGGCATCTCAATCTGTATAGATTATTAATATATATATATATATATATATATATATATATATATATATATATATATATACATCTCCACTTAGATAATTTATCTCTGCACATTATTTTTGTACATTTGCTCACACAATGAGATAGGTAGATAGATAGTGAGATAGATAGATAGATAGATAGATAGATGGATAGATAGATAGATAGATAGATAGATAGATAGATAGATAGATAGATAAAAAGATAGATTGATTTTATATTCTTGACATTTTTTCTCAAACAACGCTAACTTAACTATATGTCTGTGTGCCTTTATTCTATATATATGTGTACAAATAAGGGTGGAGATCATTCATACCTATGGTGTATGATTTACCGTTTATATATGTATAGTTGCTATTAATACACCAATTATACAGTGTACTGATATATACCCATAATATGCATTACACTTAAAAATTGACATGAACCAATAAACATATATGCATGCATAGCTTTAAATATAAACATATAAAGCTGTATACTATCAAATATTTAAATTTTTGTTGTTTATGATGCAGAATGCGGGTGATGTATAATAATTTATTTTCCATTGATTAATAATATCAAATACTGCAAAACAATGTTTCCGTATATAATTGTTGCATTATTTTCTAATACAAGAGACAATATCTGATATTGCATTTATTCTAAGATCACAATAATAATATTCAGATAAGGATCTTGTGAAATAATTTATAAAATGAATGATAAAAGATACCAACCTACCTGTTATATTATTACTTTGTTCCCTTTCCCTGTATTAGTAGTCACTGACAATTAGCATTGTGTAAGGGGATGTCTAAAGGAAATGTTATTTGGTGGCTGCTCTCAATTGTGATTTATGGTTAAAAACCTCAGGCACCCCACAGAAAATCAATGAGATCCCTCAGAAATCAAGGAAACCAGAGCAGGATAAAGTCATTATTGGGTTTATTAATTTCCTGGTCATTCACAAATAGTTGAAGTTTGGTTTGAGACGTTACCACTGAATTACTGGACTCCCTATCTTAGTGCTGCTTCATTTTCACAGGGGGCTGTGTCCTCACCCACATATTTAGCATGAGGTGGAACTGAACGCCAGGATCTGGTTGGACAGTCCATGTGTCAATCAGTCTCCCCCCTCCTCCCAGTGACAGCTCTTGTGTAAATAGTGTATGACACTGCTAGGCTCTTGCACTTTTCTTGCCAGATCTGTAGAGTGGAAACTACTTGGATTTCTTAATGTTTTCCATAGCAAGCAAATAGAAGCAAACACAGACTTCCAGAGCAGGGGAGCAGTTGTGGCTGGTGATTTGGACTAGCTGGTCATGCATGTGGCTTCCTTTTGGGACCAGTGACAGTAGCCAAGCCATAAAAGCATCTGTCATGGACTGATTTGTAACTGCAGCTTGGATGAAGGTCCCCTCCCCATCTGAACACAGCAGATGAAGACAGATGTGTGCTAACTTTATGCTCTCTGCTCTTAGTCTGTATAATATCTGATCCTACATAGGAAATTATTTTTTTTATAAAGGAAACTACTGCTCTTTCTTCAGTGCATATCTCCTAAGCACATACAGTGTGAGCCACCAGTTATAGCCAGTGGCAGATGATCCAGAGGGTCTCATTGCTTCCTGAGATCTGTCACTTTGTTGCTTGTGTTGTTTTTGGAGGGTGCAGGCACCTGAGAACACAAGGCAGGGTGCAGAGCAGCTTCTCATGCTCTCCCCTCCCAGCCACCCACCACCCCTGCAGTTTGCAGATCAGACGAGTCACTTCCTCAGCTACTGATCTCACAGGACTGTTTTTTTTTTCCTTCTTCTTCTGAGATCAGTGATAACCAAGTGTAGTAAGAGCAGCAAGTTCCTGCCCCTGTCTTGTCTGGTGGTGGGACCTTATAGATGAAGAGTGTCGTCCAGATATTAGGAGAAGTGTCCAGTTATAGACCAGATCCAGTGGCTCCTCTTCTCTAACCACTGTTGTAATGCGTATTCCCGTAGACCCCAGCACCAGCCGGCGCTTCACTCCACCATCCACAGCCTTCTCCTGCGGAAAGATGGGAGACAACCCTGGGGCCATGTCCTCCTCTGGCCCCAGCAGGACAAGGACAGAGATCAGGACAGTGGTGGATGTACTGGCAGATCATGCAGGAGAGCTGGTCCGGACAGACAGCCCCAACTTCTTGTGTTCAGTCCTGCCCTCACACTGGAGGTGCAACAAGACCCTACCAGTTGCCTTCAAGGTAAGTTGTAAGAAAGTAGCACATAGACTGGGGAGATAGGGTATAGTCATCATTCATAAAGTATATATCATATAGATGCAGTATATTATATCATATAGTTACAGCATAGCCATCAGATATGTACAGTACCAAACAATAACACTATCACAAGTATTTACTAATATATAAATACAATAACACTATCACAAGTATTTACTAATATATAAATACAATAACACTATCACAAGTATTTACTAATATATAAATACAATAACACTATCAGATGTATTTACTAATATATAGCTACAATAAAACTATCAGAAGTATTTACTAATATATAGCTACAATAAAACTATCATATCTTTACTAATATATAGCTACATTAAAACTATCAGAATCTATTTTTACTAATATGTAGCTACAATAAACCAATCATCATTATTTACATTTAGTATATATATTATAAAGTTACAATATATCCATCAACTGTTTACAGTGCCAATATATAGCTACAGTAAAACACTTATAATTATTTAGTATATAATATATTTACAGTATAGCCTTTTTCTATATACAGTGTCAGTATATAGCTTATGTAAAACAATCACCATTCTTTAGTATATATTATATAGTTACAGTATAGCCAGTATCTATCAACAGTGCCAATATATAGCTACAGTAAAAAAATCATCCTTATTTTTCTTTAGTATATAAATTATGTAGTCACAATATAGCTATAATTTGTCTACATATAGTAACAGTGCAGATATCATTAGAATATATTTTATATAAACTATAAACTATAAACTACAAAATAGAATATATATATATATATATATATATATATATATATATATATATATAACAATATAACAATATCTACAGTGCACATATTATATATTATATACAGTATAACAGTCCTCGTCTATCTACAGTATATTATATAATTACAGCATAGCCATAATATATGAACAGTATAAACATCATATATTAATTACACAGCTACATTATAGAATCATATACAGTATAACAATATATTTCATATACTTACATTGTAGCCATCTATAGTAAACATATAACTAATTATAGATACACTATATACATTAAATTGCTATAATACAGATATATAACTACAGTATAGAAATGCTATATCTCCATTACACAGTTCATATTTCTTTATTATAGCATCATACATTTACTGACATAATGTTATCATTGCAGATGGTGTGTTGTTGGAACAATAAACAGCACAACAAAATAAGTGTTTTATAGCATATTCAGAAAAATATAAACCTACAATAAATTTATACCATCCAATATATAATTACAGTTATTAGGCAAAAAAGGTGAAATATGACGGTACTTTTTAATGAATAAATATACTATCTAAATTAAGTTATGTAGTTAAAAACCCAATAAGATACTAAACAGATGTATTGTGTTATCAAACAATATAATCATGAAATCTATATTTTATGCTGCAAACATTTTTCATTCTGGTTTGCTGTTATAAATATGAATTATCACTATTTCAATTATCTGGTTAATTTAGAAAATCTGTCAAACAGAATGGTATATATATATATATATATATATATATATATATATTATGATATGCAATTATGAAATAATAATAAAATAGTTTGTTTTTATATTATTGATCATTTTTGACTACCCGCATCTTATCATATAGATTCAATATTTACTCTTGCCCTTGTAAAATATTAAAGGGAAGAATAAGATAAATATTCATCATTTTCAGTTTATTTTACTGTTACTAATTATCTGTTCATAATATTTATTTTTTAATAGAAATTAATGGATAATTTAAACATGACAAATTACATGGTAATATCTACCTTATAATGGGGGAATGTATTAGGCATCTCAAGTGCATCTTTCATCATCCCTTGATTTACTATGCACTATTTCCAATGGGGGGAAACACCTTATCTAAATATGACATTGAAACAACATAAATTAGAATATATTGCATGTTTTTTACATATTCTTTTTTTCTGTATATCCATGCACATATAGATTTAGTATAAGGTATAATCATGTCTTTAATTATACTAAAGATTTTACTGGATTTGGCACCAGATCTTTTGGTAGGTCTGGTATACCACTTCAGAGACCAGTGACCTAACCACAAGTTCACTCCCTCTTCCCTTCAGGAGATTAAGATATGCAATCATCAGAATAAGATTAGATTTAATCCATAAATTCTGCAGCACCAGAACTTCTCCATCTCAGGAATGTAGCTGTTATTTTAGATATTTTATGACCTTTTCAGTAGATTTTACATTAAGTGACATATACAGGCATACATACAAATTATCTATCTATCTATCTATCTATCTATCTATCTATCTGTCTGTCTATCTATCTGTCTGTCTGTCTATCTATCATCAATCTATCTATCTATCTATCTATCTATCTATCTATCTATCTATCTATCTATCTGTCTGTCTGTCTGTCTATCTATCTATCTATCTATCTATCTATCTATCTATCTATTTATGTATATATCTATCTATCTATCTATCTACATACACATATGTCTCTGCATGTTAATAAATAAGTACCTAAATATGATTAAACTGGATCCCTAAATAATTTTCTATGAATTCTATAATCTGCTAGAGAAATATATTATGAGTCTAATGTACATTTAATATAATAATGATTAATGCTAAAATACTTAAGATAACTTATACCATAATTACAGAAGTAGTATTTAAACTGTATATGTATATATATATATATATAGAGAGAGAGAGAGAGAGAGAGAGAGAGAGAGAGAGAGAGAGAGAGGGACATTCACACACACAACTGTATATATATAAAGAGAGAGAGAGACAAAGAGAGAGACACACACAGAGAGAGAGAGAGAGAGAGAGAGAGAGAGAGCTGTGTATATATATAGAGAGATTGACACAGAGAGACACAGAGAGCTAGAAAGAACTATATATAGAGAGAGAGAGAGAGAGAGAGAGAGAGAGTCAGAGAGAGAGAGAGAGAACTGTGTGTATATATATAGAGATTGACACAGAGAGACACAGAGAGCTAGAAAGAACTATATATATATATATATATATAGAGAGAGAGAGAGAGAGTCAGAGAGAGAGAGAGAGAACTGTGTGTATATATATAGAGACGGGGATACACAGAGAGACACAGAGAGCTTGAAATAACTAGAGAGAGAGAGAGAGAGAGAGAGAGAGAGAGAGAGAACTGTGTATATATAGAGAGAGAGTGAGAGAGAGACAGAGAGAGATAACTGTGTATATATATATATATAGAGAGAGAGAGAGAGAGAGAGAGACAAAGAGAGAGACACAGAGAGAGAGAGAGAACTGTGTGTATATATATAGAGAGAGTGAGTGAGAGAGAGAGACAGAGAGAGAGAGAACTGTGTATATATATATAGAAAGAGAGAGAAATAGAGACACAGAGAGAGAGAACTGTGTATATATAGAGAGAGTGTGGGAGAGAAACAGAGAGAGAGAACTATACATATATATATAGAGAGAGAGAGACACTCAGAGAGAGAGAGAGAACTGTGTGTATATATATATAAAGACAGAGAGACGCAGAGAGACACAGAGAGCTAGAAAGAGCTATATATATATAGAGAGAGAGAGACAAAGAGAGAGACACAGAGAGAGAGAGAGAACTGTGTATATATAGAGAGAGAGAGACAGAGAGAGACACAGAGAGAGAACTGTAGATAAATATATATAGAGAGAGAGGCAGAGAGAGAGAGAGATGTATACATATATAGAGAGAGAGAGAGACAGAGAGAGAGAGAGAGAGTTGTATATATAGAGAGAGAGAGACAGAGAGAGAGGCAGAGAGAGAGCTGTATATATATATAGAGAGAGAGACAGAGAGTTGTATATTTATATATATAGAGAGAGAAACCGAGAGAGAGGCAGAGAGAGAGACAACTGTATATATATATATATATATATATATATATATATATATATATATAGCTAGCGAGAGAGACACAGACAGAGAGAGAACTGTGTGTATATATATAGAGACAGAAAGAGAGACACAGAGAGCGAGAGAGAACAATATATAAAAAGAGAGAGTGTGAGTGAGAGAGACACAGTGTATATATATATATATATATATATATATATAGAGAGAGAGAGAGAGAGCAAGAGAGAGAGAGAGACACAGAGAGAGACACACAGAGAGAACTGTATATATATATATATATATATATATATATATAAAGAGAGAAAGATAGAGAGAGATAACTGTATATATATATATATATATATATATATATATATATATATATATATATATATATATAGAAAGAGAGAAAGACAGAGAGAGATAACTGTATATATATATATATATATATATATATATATATATATATATATATATATATATATATATATAGAAAGAGAGAAAGACAGAGAGAGAGAACTGTATATATATATATATATATATATATATATATATATATATATATATATATATATAACGAATAATACATTAATAAGCCGAATAGCATGTCTAAAAGGCGGGGACATGCAAATGAGAATACAATGTACCTCACTCTTTTAATCCAAAAATAGCAACTTTATACATTGATCCTATATATATATATATATATTTATATATATATACAGAGAAAGAGAGATGCTCATTTTGAAAAAAAAAAAATAAACATTTGGAAAATGTTGTAAATAAGCACTTTATATTGCTGAGAGATATAATAATACTTTTTAAACATATGCAATTATATATTTTTATAAACATAATTTATATAATGTAAGTAGCCAGTTCAGACATGTGAAAAAATAGCAGAAGGATAATATGCGTTCCAGTGCTTAACATTCAATGCTCAGATAGCTGAAAACTAAAAAAGAACCATTTTATTTACACAATTTAAAAAATGAAAAATACATAAATCACCAGTTCCACAATATAATTTAAATTTAATCTGTTTGTGAAATCCAAATTTTATTTAAACTCTGTCCAGTATATATTTAATTGATATATTTTATATTGTATAATTTTTATTTAAGGTCATTAAATCTACACAAGCTATAATACCCAGAATGGTGGGAAATCAGTGGGCTAGCCTGAAACAGCTTTTAAAACATGAGCTCTATGTGGTCAGAGTAAATAGAACAGAGAAACACACATCTAAAGATACGTTTTCTTGAAGAAAAAAAATATACCACTTGCAGAAGAATTACAAACTGAGAAATGTGAATTAACCTAGGCTGTGTTAAATGAGCAGGTTTGAGGTCAGGCATGTAGAGGAGTGGTGGAGTTTCAAAAATTCACCCATCCCACTTCAAAGACCTGCAATTGCAAGGTCAGTCTCAACTAACAATGTGCCTTTTGAATCCAGACTTTACAGCGTATCTGGTATCCTAATTTAGTATTAAAACATAACATACATTGACTATGTATAGAATAGGGTAATACACAATGTTTTACTATTCTGGAACATACATTTAAGTTTAAAACTATTTTTCCATAATACTATATTCATACAGATTTAGCATTACTTATTTAGTGTGTGTTATATTTTATTATTACATTACAATAAATATAATATAAGTAGGTGAATTATTATTTTAACATGTATCACGTATTTGTTTATTTTAAATTATAATTAGATTCATTTTTTCTTCATTATTAAAAATTCAAGTTTTAAAGCCTTATCACATCAGAAATATAATACTTTTACAAACATCATAAAGATAACTGCTGTAACAAATATTTATTCAAATGCAATATCTTTGCTAATGTAATTTTCCCATAAAAGTCAGTATGATACCTACTGTAATGCATGCATTATATATTTTAATTGCAATTTTAAGTAAACGGTTGAACTGATATAAATGCTGTAAAACAAATTCATGAAGAAAATATTTAATATTATAGAGGAAAAATACATTGAATATACTGAATGGGCATTTTCGTAGAGCAATATCACGTTAGTGTTATATCTATAGTTAAATATTCATAATAATATATGTACAGTAAAGTACCTATAAATGATCCTTCAATATTTTACTTGCATAACATTTTGTATAAGTACTTGAATCAAAGTATTAGATATATTAAGCCTATTCAGGGGCAGTGAAGGGTTGTAGTGGCAATATTCACATTAGAAAACAGCCATTGGAGCCTTCAACAAGCCTGCAAAGCTTAGTAAATCTAAACCAGACCCGGGCATTGTGCGGCCCGCAGGCCTCACCCGGCCCTTTGGCTGTCCCTGTCCGGCCCACTATTTTGGCCTACCGTGGGATACAAATTTGTGTCCTAGACAAAAAAACACTGCCAATTGTAAAAGGGGGTAGTTTGTGAGCAGCAGTGTTGTGACTAACTGGGATGGATATCAATCTGTAGATACTGCTCCTGGCACTGAGAAAATAAAATAAAGCTATAAAATTAATATTGAGCAGAATTAATTTCAGCCTATGGTTCGGCCCTGCAAAACATTTCAAGTTTCTCATGTGGTCCCTTTGGGAAATTAATTGCTCACCCCTGATCTAGACTATTACTTCTTTACAGAAATGTCAGCTGAATTCTTGCCAAGTAGGGTTTATAAGGGCTAATACATTGTAGGAATTTAAATATACGGTGCAAGGCTATCCTGAGGATAAGAAGGTTAAATTATAGATATTGCTCCATATATCCTTGAAAACAAATAACAATATCTTTATATGTTATCATTTTAAAAAACAAACCCACATTTTATGACAATAAGGGGGTATACTAAACATCTCAAGTTCATCTCTTGCAATCCCTCAATTTAGTATGCACTGTGTTCGAGGGGGAAATACCATCCTTCTCACTTCATCTCAGGTGTGAAATTGCTTAGTAAATTCCCCCCATTGTATGTAAGAAAGAGAAAAATAAAAATGAATAAAAGGTATATATAGATAAAATGCAGATTATTGTAAGAACAATCAAGATAGAAAGACAAAGGAAGAGATAAAAACTAAAAACCTAAAAAATAAAGATGGAAAGAAAGAGAGGACAGAGAATGTTATAGAAGGGGAGATAAATGGAGACAGAAATAGTTAAACAGAAAGGGGGTGAAAAAAGGAGACAGTAAGAAAAAGAGAGGAAGACAGAAGAGAAAGAAATGCTAAGTGGCTGAGATGTGCATCCCTGTATTTACTAAGTACTGTTTCCTATGGGGAAAAAAAGATCACAGGCCTTCTCACCTCATCTCGCCCACAGAACAATGTATTATTATTATTATCATTATTATTATTATCCAATATATATATATATATATATATATATATATATATATATATATATATTATGAGTAAAAGATATATTATTCTGTTCAAAATAATAATACATAATATTATGCGAGTAACCAAGAAAGGCCTGATAGTGTCCTTGAGGCTGTGCACACATACAGATAAGTAGTGTACATCAGAAGTGATGTTTGGGAAGGCCTGTAATTATGTATATTGTTATTTTGGCCTGTAATGGAACTCTGTGAAATAATGTGTACTGGAGCTGAAACCACTACTGTACAAGATGTACCACAATAATAACGTAATGGTCTATTCGATCTTCTGAAGACCACATCTCACATGTGTCTCTCCTTCCTTTAGGTTGTGGCTTTGGGAGATGTGCCTGATGGAACGGTGGTCACAGTCATGGCTGGCAACGACGAAAACTACTCGGCTGAGTTACGAAACGCTTCCGCTGTCATGAAAAACCAAGTGGCCAGATTCAATGACCTCCGATTTGTTGGGAGAAGTGGAAGAGGTGAGCACAAACCTCAAAGGTCTTCAGTATTTTGAGCGGTGGTTCCTTTCTCATGATCTCATTTCTCAAGGGTGCAACAAAATCTCTGTTAGAGTGCAAGTTAGTGGTTCAGTCATACCCCTAGATTCACTAAGCTGTGTAGTGGATCGCTTATGCTGCAGTTGCAGGGTTCCCCATGGAAAAATTAGGGAATTCAGTAGTCAGTTGAAATATGGATGCAAAAAACTGAGGAGAAAGAACACCTATATATCCATACCAGTTTATCCTCTTTAATATAAGTAGAAGATATGATAATATAAATTCAATAGTAATCAAAAAATAATATTAATACAATTTAGTAGTTTATTGTAAAAATAAAAATACTAAATACACTAATCCTGATGGTGGAACTGGGGACCCACAAATTACCCCTTAACCTAAACACTTAAATCTGACCTACTCTAAAAGAAACTAAAGTGCTAACACAGAAACAACATAGCTGAAAAAGTGCAAAATGTGCTGAAACAAGGTGCAATATAAATCAATAAGAACATTTGAATAACCAATACCTATGTAGAATTCATCACATATTAGAGTTGTCATATTAGAGTCGTTGATGCAAGCACACAGTTCTGGCCGCAAATGCGGGACGCAGTTCTGGCCGCAAATGCAGGACGCAATTCTGGCCGCAAATGCGGTGGCTCCCATGTCATCTGCAATGAGCCAAAGGCTTATTACAGGCCGCAAATGCGGACACTCGCGAAGCAACAATCAACAAACAACAATTACGACCCGCAGAATTTAGACAAAAAAAAAAATGAGGTCGCAAAAATACGAAGTTAACGGCTGAACTGCGCACATTGACAAACACGAAAAGCACAACAACAAAAAAATACCACATAAAACAAACATCACACACAGCATGGGGGGGGGGGGGGACAGCCAGGATGTCTGGGAGTGAGGTTGCACTCAAATTTAACTCGCATTTAAGAAGTTTCGGCACTTGAAAATCGGCTAAGCAAGAAAAAAAATGGCGGAAAAAAAAATGGAAACAAGGATAAAGATCACAGAGCCGCGAAAATAACCAGCAGGCATGTATGAGTTACCCAGGAACGTAGCAGATACAAAATATACCATTACGACGGAGGGAAAATGCTTGCGAGCCAAGTAACACATAGAAAAAAAGACGCCATTTTACAACACTAAGTTACAACTCATAACATTAGGATTCTAAAATGCTGCTTTACCTGCCTAAATCCACGGCACGGTGCCTATTTACACTGCACACTTGGCACATTGCTAACACTTTCTCCTCAGATGATCAACACTCCAACTGTACATTTTCACATGCAGGAAAATACAAATATATTGTTAGCTCTTCAGGATATTGATTGCTGCATATTAAATATAAATAGGTAAAGTATATTCATTTATTAATTCTTATTACTTTACTAATTCACTGTACTCACATTTTTTGCCCATTTTACACTGTACTTATATATCTGTGTTCGCGATGAGCGCCAAAGGTGATCGTTGCAAAGCCAGACAATTGAAGTACATGAGTGGGGCTCACAATGAGCGCAAAAGGTCCACAGAGGAGCAAAAGCCTTACATTGTGTGGCAAACAGCATTGCCATGGCTTAAAATTGTATTGCCCTGTCATTTTTGACGGGCAAGTCGTTATAAAGTACTGGGATATCTAAACAAATATATTACCAATAATTGATAATATATCACTATATGATAAATGTATAGTGTAAGGTGCTCTAAAATAGAAATATGTTGTATGCAGAGATGTAACCTTTAATAATAAATCTGATATTTATTCTGGTAAAGATAATGATCTATTCTAGATCTATAAATCAATACAAATATTGTATGTGTTAACTGGGCTGCTAGATAAATTAATATAAATTCGACGTCATAGCTGCGAAACAAGCAGGCCGATGCGCACGTTTCGCATCACAATGCTTCCTCAAGGACCTGAAATATGGTTTATAAATGGTTTGATAACAAGAAAATATGCAAATATGGCATAGGATTCACTACAATATTTGGTTCCTAATGTTAAAATATATTTTCTTATATATATATATATATATATATATATATATAAGAAAATATATATATAAGAAAATATATTTTAACATTAGGAACCAAATATTGTAGTGAATATATATATATATATATATATATATATATATATATATATATATATATATATATATATATAAGAAAATATATACATAAGAAAATATATTTTAACATTAGGAACCAAATATTGTAGTGAATCCTATGCCATATTTGCATATTTTCTTGTTATCAAACCATTTATAAACCATTGTGTATATGAACTCTTGGTTCTTCCAAAGTTGCACCAGAATATCTAGAAAAGCTGATCATTAACAGTGTCCTAATCGAAAAGAATAAACTATAATTGTTTAAATGTTATAGTAAAACATATATAGATAGTAGCTCCCAAAAAAATATCCTATGTTAAAATAATGTGATACAATAGGAAATAATTAAAGTGACTCTTTAGACATTTTTTGTTCTACTAGTATGAAGCCTCTCCAATGTGGACATGACTTTAGGTCACAGCTGAGCAAGATGGCACCTCTCGTGAATGAGAACAGGAAGAAAGGGGGAGATTCACTGTGGGTACTTTTTAGCAATAAGTTAAGCATTCATTTTATATCATATTTCCATTGAAGAGAATAAAGTTGATTAAGAAACCTAGGTAAACATTCATATAAAAGAAAAAAAAATGTGCATAAACAGATCCCTCAATACTAGATTACTACTACTGTGGGCACGCAATGTCTTGTCTGGTTATCAGCTTTCTCAACAATGAGAAGCCGTCTAGATTGAAGAGATTTCCATTTGTGATACTGAGAGCAGCGGCGCAAACAGCTGAAGTTTCTAAACCTTTCTCTGCATTCATTACCACAGCTAACTGCAGATTAACAGAAACAAAAATGGAGTATACATTACAGCATAATTATGAATAATAGTTGATAAATTAAAGGTTGTGTTTATATTTTGTGCTTTCAAAATCGATTGTGGGCAATATCAATTTTACTTCTTCATAACAGCATATTGTAAATATGTGACAACAATGGTCATTTAAGCTCATTTAAAGGACCACTTTGGTTATTTTTTTCTATATGACCTTCTGAATAACTAAACTTGATAATGGGCAAAAAGTTTTACGAAAATGAAAAAATAAAAAGCAACCTTTACGTGTTTAACTTTTGTATACAATTATTCTACAGAGCTGTATATATTTTCTGACCCGATTATATCTACTGATAGAATGGATTCTATGGATTCTATCTACTGAGATATGGATATAAATATATATATAAATATATAAATATAAAAGTAAATACATAAATATTTTTTATATCTACTGATTTCTCAGGAGCCTATGTCCTTTTGAACTAATGAACCTTAAGTTTTCATGATAATTTTGGCAATTTTACCTGCCAAATTCTTATTGTGATATATAGATATACACTGGCCCTTTAACTGAGTTTATTCGATCATCTCCCCCAGTTTCATGCCCCTGAATTAAAACCTGCCACACATTAACATTATCACCAGTCCACAAAACAATGACCAATTTTATCTTGATTTTTTTTATATTCATTCTGTATCCAATTGAAACAGTTGTCTGATATGTGTATTTACATCTATTTATACTCTCACATTAATTAAAGCCAGTTTGAAGAGAGAATTTTTCTGCATGTAATTACTGTTTACTTGTTATGTTTAAAAAAAAAAAAGCCAAATACTTTACATTTTTTTAACATTTCCGTCCTCTTGTTTAGTTTTCTAAAAGATGCATGTTTTCTTCTACTCTTTTTTTCTCTCCTCCAAATGCTGCACTTAACTGAGTGCACATTGGCAAATGGAAAATCTTCCCTTTTATGAATTAAGCTTTTATTTCTGCACTTAATTATCCTGTTAGGGTTTTTTTTTTCTTTTCATGCTTCCAAAACAAATTTCCAAACCGGAATGTTGTATAAATCCAAGTCTGGGCTTTGAACTCTTTTTTTTTTTGTTATTTGAATTCATGTTATTTCAAAACTGTGAAATAAGGTTTTATCTAATTAAAATAATTGAATGTGGAATTCCCATGTCCTTTAAATATATTGGTGATGTAAACTTTGGCTATAAGTAATAAAATTGTAATCTGGACATATGTCGATTTTGATGGCAGATGATAACTCATTTATCCAGTTTGTCTGATCTCATACTAATTTCCACATGCTCTGTTTGATCTTAGCCTTTTATATTTGGGATAGACTTGTTAGAAAATAAAAAAAATACATCATTGGTTTATTAACTTTTTTATGCTGTTATACTTTACATTGTGAAGTTGCTTTGTGTCCTAGGAATTGACCGTAGATGTAGATAATTTCCCAATTCAGTTGCAAAAAACGTACAATGCAATGACTCTCACAAACCAGTTACGAAAACAGTGGCTCTTCCCCAAGAAAATGATGCATAGTAAATCCAGGGATGCATATGAGATACACTTAAAATGCTTAGTAAATTCCTCCATAACTTATAAGGGCCCAAGGCAGACTATTTTCTTAATCCAGAAGCTTAAAATAATTAAATACAATTTTTTATTTGTAAGTATTATATTCAATATATTTTAACTGATGGAGGTATTTTTCCCTAATCTGATTAGGGACTTGAATGCAGACTAGATCGTCATTTAATTCTACTGAAAGGATGCCACAATGATGCAAAACATGCTATATTTATTTTATTTTCATTTATTCAAATAATTTCCTGTTACTAAGACTTGTACTTCTAAAGATCATACTATAAATATGAGACTTTAACAACTGGCTACTCATTGTACTAGTCATTTTTTTCATAAATAAAATAAATCTTAAAATATAAACTTTTTACTGTAGAACTTTCTATATTAATCTGTGGCAGAGTATGTTAATGTACTTCTCTTGTGTCACAAATTATCTTCCCCTGTGTTATAATATAGTTAAGACCCCTCTCCAAATATATAATATTATTATGAAAAATATATAGTTTAGCAAAGATTATTACATGCTTCTGCCAGCATCTGTAAGACATATACACATTCCCAAAACTTTCTAAATAACAATCTTGGAAGTTGTGAAGAGGTTATTTGAATTTAGGTACCAGTGTGTCCAACTAACTGAGTCCTACAAAAAGATTCAGGGCCAGATTTCATACAAATAAACAGAGTTATTATGCATGGCTAGTAATCATTTCCTGTATCAACAGCTAAAAGCAATTTCTAGTTAATGTGGACTACTTTTTTCTTGTTTACTCTTTTGGTTTCTGAAAACACGCATCAGCTAATGTCCTGATCATGTCAAGACTAATGAACAAAATGGTGCCTCATGAGGAAGAGAATTTACTGAATTCTGGCCCTGTGACATTCTGGTTCCTCTTGAGCACTGGTTCTGGAATGCGCATACAGCTATTTTAATACTGTAGTATGGCCTTCCAATGCATACAGAAAGTAAGTTAATACCAAATTGTTTATTTCAACTTTACCATTAGCTTATTTAATGTTATTAAGGTGAGCGAAGAGAGAGAACTGAGGAGGATTTGTTAGATATTGGATCTCATCTAGATTGACACCAACTTCTGTCCTCCAGAAATGTAAATGTAGGTGCAAGCAAGCTTGTATCAATACATGCAATCCCTGATCTTCAGAAATATGAATACTTACTCATATGCACAATCTAACATAGATGCTTCTAGGGTTTAGCAGAACTATCAAAAAAAATTCTGATTAAAAATGAGCTTTATGAGTTTTCCTGCCTAATTATGCTCTCACTCAAAAATATGTATTTTTTCATTGTATTATGAGCCTTTAAAGAATTAATGTTTTTCAATGGTTAGTATTTTAATATCTCTAAAAAAAAAGCATCTCAGTTTTCGGAAGTAGCTCACTGCAAAAGTAATGCAAACCACATGCTTCTAAATCCAGGAATAAACATTAGAAAATATAACAGTGATATGGTGCTATCTCTTCTGTTCTCAGGAAAGAGTTTCACTTTGACAATCACAGTGTTCACAAGTCCAACCCAAGTTGCTACATACCACAGAGCCATCAAAGTGACTGTAGATGGACCAAGAGAACCAAGACGTAAGTTACATATCATGTGTTTATCTTGTGTTCACTAACTTGCTTTAAACTGATTGTTTGGGTTCACTTTTTCTAAGCAAATAAGTTACAGTAATATTTTAATATTTTAAACTTTCATTATTATTTTTTTTTAAAGAAAATCTTAAAACAATGTTTTGAATCTCCAGCCTGTTTTGCTGTTGGCTTCAAACTCCACCAATTAACTTTCTCTGTGTTTGCATGTAAGTGGGCGGAGCTTAGAACAACACAGTTTAAAATGTTTATTAAGATTTGTATTTTATAAATTAAAGTTGAATGGTAATTATAAAGTAATTTGTTGTTGTTTGTTGTTTAGTCGTTCAGTCTTATGCAACACTCCCTTGTGGACTGCAGCACGACCGGCACATCTGTCAGTCTCTGCCCCTCTGAGCTCCCTCAAATTCATGTTCATTGATTCAATGATCTCATCTATACCTCTCTGCCTATGCCATCCCCACCTTCGTGTGCCTTCAATCTTTCCCAGCATCAGAGTCTTCTCTAGGGAATCCTGTCTCAATATATGGCCAAAATATTTGAGCTTTAGCCTCATGATCATGCCTTTTGGTGAACAGTTTGTCTTGATTTCCTGTAATATGCATTGTTTTGGTCAGTCTTGTTATCAGTAAGGCTTCCTAGGGTCCACCTCACTTTACTCTAAAAGATGTCTGGTTCCAGCCCATTGAACAAACTACTGAGTCCATCAATGCAGTTAAGATCATTCCTGTAAAGATCCTCTCTGTACTCCACCTCTACTTTATCTGATCTGCATCTGTAAAGTCCCTACTATTATCTCTTTTATCACACCCACTATGGTATAAAATGTTCCTTTTAGATCCCTAATTTTCTTGAAGAGGTCTCTCGACTCCCATTCTGTTATCTTTTTCTATCTCCTCTTGCGATCCTCTGGAATTCTACATTCAGTTGAGCATTTTTTTCCTATCTCCCCTACCTTTCACTTTCATTTTTTTCCTGTGCTACTTTCAAAGCCTCATCAGATTGCCTTCTTCTTCTTATCTTTATTTATGATGTGCCAACATATTCTGTAGCGCTGTACAGGGGTTGAGTGCATGGCAAAAACAAAATTAACACCTTCTAAAGAATGAAGGGAGCTGTTTTTGAGCTTAAAATCAAATGTACATAGAGCTTGTTTCCAAGGCACTGACACAAGATTGAAAACTCCGAAACTTACAATCTAAGTTAATTTTCTTTCTCTTTCCCCCCCAAAAATGTTTTATTACATCATCAGTATGCAAGAAAACATAACATAGTATACATAATACTGTGAAATTAGTGGATGACGAGATAGTGTCAATATTTACGTGAGGACAAGGATCTATCCCCACCTGTGGGGAGGTCTAAATAAACTAGATTACCTAAACATTTTACATTTTTAAGGATAAAGGCAACAGTAAACATAGCATCTTAAAGGGCACGGTGTGAGATGTAAACTTCCCTTATAGCCCCCTCCAGTAGACCATGATTTGTCTGAGCTCTCTGCTATGACCTGACCACCTTCGGTGACCCTACATGGTATAGCTCTCAGCTTCACTGAAGTGTGCAAGCACCTTCACCACGACACGTTAGTGATCAAGAAGGGGAGAAAGTGTTTATGTAATGATAAATTAATATATTCGTGTAAACAAGTTAAAACCCAAACAACAGAAAGATAGTAAGGATTAGAGAATGAAACAAGTGATAGAAGTGAAGATCTCACTATGTGCAGCAAGACATTGAATATCTAAAGACCAAGATAAGGAATAAAGTGAAATACAGAAAGATATTATACTACATTAATTAAGCTTCACATTAGTTGCAAAGTGCTTCATTAAAGGCTGCAATGTCTGTTTTCTGTTGGGAAAATTATCATCTCAGCTATTCGCAACCTCTGTAAAGGTTTTTAAATGTACCGCATTGAAATGTTAATTGATCAGTAAGAGAGCAGACAAGGTAGGAGCTTTCACTTCCATTAATAACATAGGGCCTTATTCAATTGCGATTTGGCCGATTGAATAGGGCTCTATATAAGCACAGAGCATATTTTTTTACAGAAGTTTTTAGTTAGTGAACTTCCATCCAAAAGCAAGGTTTTCACTTACTAAAAACTTTTGTAAAAAAAATATGCTATCTGCTTATATAGAGCCCTATTAAATCGGCCAAATCGCAATTGAATAAGGCACATAGTTTGGGAGAGAATCATATTTGTACCATAACAAAAGACGGTGGTCTAAAGCTCGAGAATGGGTGGATGTGGTTAAAGTGTCATTGCCACGCACCTACGTTTTACATAACAATTCAGAGAACAATAACTTCTTTGAATACGTTTTTTTTGTCCTTTTGTTATATACCCAAAGTGTCCTTTTGGTATTACGATGATACATTAAAACATGCATCAGAAGTCATGATAGAAAGTTGTAACCCAACTTGGAATCTAGTTTAGTTATCTAGTATAGTCATTTATACAATTGTGCGATCAGTGAAATGCGTACGCTATCATTTTAAAAATGAACTTTTCTCCAGTTTTGCTAGTATTCATTTGTACTAGTACTTATATTCAAATAGTTCAAAGTTGGTGCTATTTCACACATAGGCGGCCTATAGTGTTTGAAACTTAAATTAAAGAAAGGAAGGGTGGGGTTATCTCCCCCGATTATTACATAATATTCAGACGTAGGTAGCCTTGGTAATGTATTGTATAACCACAAGCATGTGTGATATTACCATTCTTTTTACTGTAAAACTCACAAAGCTTATTCTGATAACGGGCTTAATAGGACCTCTAGGTAACACTCCATAACAACTTTCTTTTAAGGCTAAGCATGTTAGATTACACTGTTTATATTTTTTTTTCTGGGGTATATGTATTTTTATTATTATTATTTTTATATGTAACATATTCCGTAGTGCTGTACAGGGGTTGAGTACTTGGCAAAAACAAAATTAGCACATTACAAAGAAAGGAGGGCCCTGTTTTTGAGCTTAAAAATCAAATGTATATGGTGCTTGTTTCCAAAGCACTGACACAAGATTGAAAACTCGCAAACTTACATAAACAATCAACCAAGAATGAAAGTGGGTATAAGCAGACTTAGTCACATTTATTCTATATTGTTTTTGAATTACTAAACAAGATAATGGGCAACATGTTTTTGGAAAATAGTATGTTTTGGAAAAATAAGTACATTCTTAAACACAATGACCCCTATTCAATTGCCCAAATGGCAATTACTTGAACCTGTAATGAAGCCTGTAAATGTTACGGATATTCATTTGGCTACATAAACAGCCTTATGAAATTGTGATTCAGTAAATTTAAAAGGGCTCTATATAAGCACACAGCATATTTTTTTTACAGAAGTTTTTAGTTAGTGAACTTCTATCCAAAAGCAAGGTCTTCACAAACTAAACACTTCTGTAATTAAAATATGCTCTTTGCTTATATAGAGCCCTATTAAATTTACCGAATCGCAATTTAATAAGGCTGTTAGCAACTTGCATTCTAATTGCGAGATACAGGCTCAAAATCACTGCGGTTGTCAAAACCGTAACTCTGTCCTATCTTTTTCAAGCCTGTAAATGTTACCAGTGCCAAAGACACAAAATCCATATTCAATGACAAAAATTTGACAAGCCCGCAATTGCCTTCAAACCCATAAATGGCAAATGTATCAAAAAATTATACAAGTACTAGATAGGACTCGCAAGTGGGTTAAACACCAAATTTTACTTCTAAACACTAATTAATTGTAGTATAAACTCCATGTTTTACTGATGTCATGATGACGGCCCCATTTACTATTGGCTGTGTCTAAGAAGTATTGTAAGTGTTTAAGGAGTAAATTACAGGCTTTCTTAAATATTGTCAGATTATATGGTTAGGCCCCCTGAAATCCCACTTACGAGTTCATGTTTTGCATGTGGAGGCTGTGAAAGGGCAATTTCGTGTTAGAGGCAATTGAATACTTCTAAATGTTTAGAAAAAAATGAACCCACAGCCAAAATGTCAGGTTACAGGTAATCACGGGCTTGCAATTGAATGTTTTTAGTTTGCAACTTTTATGTGCACTTATTCTGTACTGCGTTGCATTTTGCTTTACCTGTTACTTTTCTTGGGTGGGCATGCCCTTATAAAGCAATGAGCACTGACAAATACAACTGCCACATTCACATTGTGTAGACAAACGCTTCCCGTGTATTCAAAGTCTACTTTCATTTTAAGAAAATGATCTACTGAAGCCAAAACGGCAGCATATAAAAGATAATAAATTACAGGCTGTATTTTTTACATTCTAAAACCATGTTGCATATTTTAAGTGTCGTCCTTCAAAACAGTAAATTTAAAAAATATGTCTGCAATGGCTTTTTAAATAAAATATCTTCACATAAAATATAGATTTCTTAATTGACATAATTTATCTATCTGTCTATCTATCAATTTTATATTTATATGTGTGTGTGTTGTTAAAAGTTTGTTTTTAAAACTAATATTACATTTTAAATACTTTTTGTTAAATTGCATTGTACCGAAAAATGCCCCTTTAGAAGAAAAAAAAAATATTATAAACTTTTTTTACAATTTAAATGTGTGAAAACACACACCCATATAATCGCATTGATGGGAAAAAAAATGAAAATACATTTACACATTTCAGTGTGAAGTGTTGACATACTTGAGCAAACAGGAAGAGAGAAAAAAATATGAATTTCCTGTGAAATTTTCAATTGCAGTTCTTTATTTGGAATTACCGGCTTGCTGCAGCTTCTGTCCAAGCAACAATATTATCCTTGTCCTGCACGTCTAAATAACACAAGAAACGAGTAGCTGTCAGGAAGATTCTCTGCCTATTATCACCATATAGTATTATTCAGGTTAGTAATGTAAGCAGCTCTTATCTGCAAGGTATAGTCATGGAAGGAGTTTGGTTGCTTAATTATTTAATTAATTTATTCTATTTAATACAAAATCAGATGTAGATCTAAAATCTATTAGAGTAGTTTGCATTTTCTATATGCATATTATATAGATGATCATGAGGCTGAAGCTCAAATATTTTGACCATATCATGATAAGACAGAATTCCCTAGAGAAGACTCTGATGCTGGGAGAGATTGAAGGCACACGAAGAAGGGGACGGGAGAGGCAGAGATGGATAGATGCAGTCATTGAAACAATGAATATGAGCTTGAAAGAGCTCAGAGGGGCAGTGACTGACAGATGTACTTAATGTGCTGCGGTTCATAGGGTCACAGAGAGCCAGACACGACTGAACAACAAAATCCAGAGTTAAGTTAACACCTTAATTGTGTTTTATTTGAGGCTTCATTGCATACTTTATTTTATTTGTTTTTCTGCCTAAAATCTTACAAATAGTTCCAATCTGTCTCTCCCCTCTGCGGCTCATGAAGACAGTGTACTTCTAAGTACAGGAGTTGCCATGCCTCATATTAACCAATCAGTGGCAACTTTCTGTAACATGCTGCTTGAAAGACAGTCACTGACAGGCTAACTTAAAACTAAATTGAAAGGCTAATTTCAAAAACTGCACTTCACAATCTGTGTCTTCATGAACTGCATGAGCTACAGAGGGCAGACCCAAACATATACAAATAGTATGATTTTAGGCAGAAAACTTACAAGCGCTTCTTAATAAAATAAACGTTAAAGAAGTGAGTAGATGCATGGGTATATTATATTTCTAGAGAAATCCAGGAACCTTCTAGTCCGTTTAAGAAAAACATGTCAGTGTAGCTTTTAAAACTTACATCTGCATGTAATGCAGTGTCTCTACACCCTGATCAAATGGAGAGAAGGATCTTTGAAAGGATTTGCCCAGGAAGCTAGCAAGTCTTTTTTTGTCTCACTGTAAAAAAAAGTTATTTATCAGCACAGTCCACTGAACAAATAAAGTGGCCATTGCAGTGAAACCAAGATTTTTTTAGGAAAGCCTCCTAGGCAGATCCTTCCCCACCACCTGGACAGGAATGAAGAAGCAGCTCTGCTAGTTGCTGAACGCTAACATTTAAAATGTTTTAAAAGTTAATAAATGCTACTTTTATTACTAATTAGTTCCTAAATATAGAAATTATATTGTATGACCATTACATTGACCCTTGAACCCCTTATTATAAAGAGGTTTATGATAAGGCAAATGAGGAAGGCTAATGAAGTGATATAGCAGAGTTAAAGGGCTAGCGTAAGTGTCCTACATATAAAGCCTTGTGGTTAGCACAACAGCCCTTGTTCTAATAACCTATTAAATAAATGAGGCCCCCACATTGGGGTGTACATTACTAGCGCACACAGTAATTATGGCTTCTACATTGCAACCTCCATGCTTTTCACGTTTCCTACATGATGTTGGATAATTTTATAGTTGTTGTTGTTTAGTCGTTCAGCCGTGTCCGACTCTCCGCCACCCTATTGATTGCAGCACACCAGACACATCTTGTGTCTGGTTGTGCTTATCCATGAGGTTTTCTTGGCAAAGATACTGGAGTGGGTTCTAGTTCCTTATGCAGTAACTTCTGACCTCTCTGCTATGACCTGTCCATCTTGGGTGACCCTACATGGTATAGCTCACAGCTTCATTGAAGTACACAAGCCCCTTCACCACAACAAGGTAGTGATCCAGAAGGGGAATCCCACAGTATACAAGTGCAATGCACCATGACTGTATCTGTGTGCAATGACACTGAGTGAAGCACAGCATTTATCGCCATTTTCTACGCTTGTCTGAGTAAGCTCAAGATACCTTCTATGTAACTAATTTCCACTATATAACGTCTATACGGTTTATCAAATACTTTTTAACTCTTTTTTCCCTAACGTCACAGAATTGTGACTAATATTGAGCTAGGCATATATTTCTTTCTTTGTCATACTGTATACTTTTCAGGAGTTGTATTGAAGGCTCCCACATTATTCACAATGTGGTTTTTGGTTATGACTCAGTACTATGAAATCATCTGCCAAAGAACAAACTGAATGCTACAGATGAAAGACTTTTTAGTAGGACAGATTTTATTATAAGCTCATGTAATTTTATTATACAATATATTTTGTTATTTATTTTGGCGTTCTAATAAAGTCACAATTTCTATTTTCATTAAGAAAAATTAATTATCAAAACTTAATTTCTCAGATTTTGTTACATTATATTTGCATGTTTAGTTCTTGACTTTGCCACCATAAAATCTCAGAGCATGTCCTCTTGTTTTAAGTCTTTTTTTTTCTGAAACATATGCTTCCTTTTAGAACCACTGTATAAAATAGCCTTTTTTTTTAAAACTAAACTCAAAGCTTGTGGGTCTCAGCACGGTGAGGCTAACCTAACTTCCACAGATAGCTGTTTCAGCCATTTAGATCTCATCACTATGTAGGTGAGCCTGTCGCCCACAGACAGCTGTTTCAGCCTTTTGGATCTCATCACTATGTTAGTGAGCCTGTCTCCCATATATATCTGTTTCAGCCTTTTGGATCTCATCACTATGTAGGTGGGCCTGTCTCCCACAGATAGCTTTTTCAGCCTTTTGGACCTCATCACTATGTTAGTGAGCCTGTCTCCCATATATATCTGTTTCAGCCTTTTGGATCTCATCACTATGTAGGTGGGCCTGTCTCCCACAGATAGCTTTTTCAGCCTTTTGGATCTCATCACTATGTAGGTGAACCTATTTCCCACAGATAGCTGTTTCAGCCTTTTGGATCTCATTACTATGTAGGTGAACCTATCTCCCACAGATAGCTGTTTCAGCCTTTTGGATCTCATCACTATGTAGGTGAACCTATTTCCCACAGATAGCTGTTTCAGCCTTTTGGATCTCATTACTATGTAGGTGAACCTATCTCCCACAGATAGCTGTTTCAGCCTTTTGGATCTCATTACTATGTAGGTGAACCTATCTCCCACAGATAGCTGTTTCAGCCTTTTGGATCTCATTACTATGTAGGTGAGCCTGTCTCCCACAGATAGCTGTTTCAAACTCTCAGTTCTCCGCACTGTGAAGGGGGGCCTTTGTCCCACAGATAGTTGTTTCATCCTCTTGGGCCTCAACAAGAGAAAGTGAGCCTTTTTAGTAGGTAAATAATATACTTATATGTCTTTTTACTTGTTTGTTATTTAGTTTAGTAAGACGCTCTGTTTGTACTCCTTAAAATCAAACAAATATTGCCTGCCTTGGCTTGCCCTCTGCAGCTCATGAAGACAGAGACTCTGCTGTGCTTGCTGTCCAGTGTCTAACACTAACAAATCAGTGACCATCTCTCAACAACATCCTGCAACATGCTGCTAACATGTGGCCCCTAATAGGCTAGGACACTACACTGTACATCCAGCCTTGCAGAGCCTGTGTCTTGATATGCCACAGTGGGCAGACCCATACAGGAACTATTTGTTTGATTTTAGGAAGTAAAACAGAGCCTATAAGATCTCCTTATTAAAATATATAAAAAATGATACTCAGATATATTATATACATAGTAACATCCATAAAACTTCCATATCTTTTAAAACTATCATTTTTGGAATGTGCTGTGTCACCATATCACTTGTTTCCGGACACAGTGCAATGATATGATAGTGTCACTTAGGGCAGAGATATGAGCACATGTGAGGGCATCTGCACGGTATACATTTCATAGAAACCTGCATGTAAAAACTCATATGCCCAACTAGACTGCCTATACTATATATCTAAAAAGATGAATTAATTCTCAGCTTATCCCAGACATTCTTAAATTCCTTAACTGTGTTTGACTCTACCACTTCTACTGGAAGGCTGGCCCACTTATCTACTATTTTCATACATTACCCCTAAATCCTCCAGGTTTCAAGTTCAAATCATGAACTCAAGTTCTCGCATTCCTCTTTTTTTCCGGTAGATGCTTTAGCTTTGTTACATATTTTTATATATTTGAAGATTTCTATCTCTCTTCAGTCATCTAAGCTATACATATTCAGGTCATGAAGTCCACTTACTATGTTATTCTATGGAGCTGACTCTTCAAAAAGCTAACATTTATGGAACCTATTTTTGATTGACTGATACTATATATTAGGTTATTTATATAGGTAGCTAAAGAGTGCATTTAATAGACCCATTACATGGGGACTGTTTGTTCCCATTGTTAACATTTTAGAATTGATGATGAACAGTTTCCAAGGAATAACATTGGAAGTGGTTTTATTATCGCCGCTTTTGAACTCTAAGCCCCACTTATAACTGCCCAGTCTGGTTTGTGGGAATAATCAGGATTTGATTCAAATAAGAATGGGGTAGATTCAATAAGCTTAACAATGACTGCCTGGGAAATTGACACTGCAGCCTTAAAAGGACATGGAATACAATTCTTTCTTGAATGTATATAAAAGAGCATGCTTTAAACGTTACCAAAGTTGTGTTTTTGCATGAAACAAATATTAAGCACAACTAGTTTTAACAGTATTGAAACTAACAGGAAGTGCACAGAGCATATGTGCGTCTGTAGATTTAATTGGCAGGCAAGTATGACTCATACACCTATATGACTGTTCATTGGCGGATAATAACAAGCCCCCAGATCAATTAATCATTTGAATTTTTTTTTTTCTGCTTTGAGATTATCAATTGAAGAAAAAAACACACACCATGATATTTTATGAAATACCTTCTTTAAGATGCAACAATGAAAAAAATGCTTTCAATGTCCTTTTAAGTGAACTGCTCCACGTCAATTGTGAATCTTAGTGAATCTGGGCTAATGAACAGAATTATATGAATCTACCAATTCTAACTAAATTAAAAAATATTTACTCCCCTTACTTCCACCTCTATGGTCGGGGTCTGGGGTGTTTGAGGATTTATCCATTATACAATATGTAAAGTAGGCCGTTCACATGCAGTGTGTGCACTGCTGCCCCCTCTGGTCAAGAAGAGATTAATGACTTTTCTTTGTGGGTAGGGAAGACTAACCCCAGTGCTGGAGGGGAACACTCAGCAACTTTCCCACTGCAAGTGCCCTCGTGAGTGAGGAGAGGAGCCAAGGCCAAAAAAACTGGTGTGACCGTTTCATCTCTGTCCCTCTGGCGTATGTGGTCCCACTTCAAAGGTGGGAATAATGAGCAGTCTGTGGGCACAGAGGCACACAAAGGCCTTCTAATGTTATTTTATGAGGCACATCATGGAACAGTGAAAAATAACACATAGGGCATTTTCCATGACTTAGCTACTAGGAAAATTGTGAATTGTGGGAAATTGTATTTTTATGTCATAAAAGTACAGTATATATATATATATATATATATATATATATATATATATACATATATAAACACAAGATATATTTTAAACAAGTTAACCGTTTATTCACCTATTATATATCTTTTTAATATATATTTACTATCCTTCATTTGTACAGCTCTAACATATATATATATATATATATATATATATATATTGTATAAGAAAAGTTTAAAATATATATATAAAAGATTAGATAAATATAAGGATATCTTGTTTTATAAGAAGCTAATATACAAATTCTCTATACAAGAAGCAGAATGTACACCTATAATATATCCCAAAAATTAGCATGTTTTTGTGGTTACAAGAAAAAGTAGCGTGGGAACCAATAAACAGTAACATGGGAACAGATGCAAAATGTAATTTTCTTCATAAGAGTTTTCAATTTCCAAACTATTTCAGGGAACTTAACACATACATACATATATATCTATATTATTACAATTACGATTTATACGTTTATAACAATATATTTGTAATATTCATATGTAGTCAAGCATATCTATGTATGCTAGTAAAATCTTTTTTGTTAGTGGAATAATCTGATGTCTGTTTATTGTAAAACAAATATACTTTTTATCATCTGATATTACCTAATGGTGAA
The DNA here is from genome assembly GCA_027410445.1 of Discoglossus pictus. Taxonomy (NCBI): domain Eukaryota; kingdom Metazoa; phylum Chordata; class Amphibia; order Anura; family Alytidae; genus Discoglossus; species Discoglossus pictus. The sequence continues at coordinate 222,413,100 of CM050164.1, read as the reverse complement.
CATATCTCTAGATGATTTCTTCTGCATCTACAGTTTCATTCCAACTTACTGAATTTCACTGTTCTTTTTCCAGGAATATACCCCAAATTTTGTATTAGTATTGACTTAACTGTCCATTATTCCATGAGGAGAATATGCAGTGTATCATGTGTATTGATTTGGTTTTATTTTCTAAATTGTGTCTGTTTTGCTTGTTTATTTGATATATTGGTATCTACATATCATCAAAAATTTTATTTGAAGAGACCAGTTGTCAAAAAGGAAAATGCATATTTCCATCCACATAAAAATATAGGGGTCTGAATTATTTTTCAACTTGTGCACTGTACATTACAATAAATTTACAGCCAAAATATTTGCACACAATATTTTCCTACACTTGATATTTATTGAGGCGCAGCATAGTTATTAAATCCACGGACTGATGACACTCATGAGATGATCATATTAGTGCCATTAAAATACCTGTTTCTTGAATTTATCCATGAATTATATAGAAGCAGTGGAGGAATGTACTGCTTAGTCAGTGCTGAAAATGGAGTTACATGGAATAAAAATAAAACTTTTTTAAAATAAGTTTTTTTTTTTTTTTTTTTAAATAGGAAGCTCAATTCTCCTTCTTTCAGACAGTGGTCATTTATAGAATCACTGTAGTTAAGAAAAACAAATCACATATTTGTGAAGTAGGTTCTTTAATATTTACAGCTAAAGACAGCTGTTAAAAGTAACCTGGTTAAAGGCATATTGAAATTTCCTGGATTATGAATGCATCTGATAGAGGGGAATCAGTAGTGTATGCAAACATTTTTTGCTTGAAAACATACCAATAATATTATTATTAATAATAATAATAATAATAATAATTATAATCATAATAAACATTTACAAACTCACCTTGATGTTTGCTAAATCTTTTCTTGCAGCTTTTTTCAGTTGACACCTCTGAAAAATCCCTGCTAAGGTTAACATAAAATTATAATTCTTATTGGCCAATCAGGAGAAAGCAGGGATTAGCTGATACATTTGTATCATACTCTGGGATTCCTGTGTTGCAAAGCAGCCTGGGTCTCTATGTAGTCTCTCTCTCTATATATATTCTCTATATACTTTCTCTGATTCAGCTGTGAGCTCAGACCCCACCCAACCATGTGATTCCATCCTGCAGCAAGTACTTCCTTTGAAAGGTCAAACTCTGTACCTAGCTGTTTTGCTGTGTGTACTTGGTTATATAAGGTCCCTGTGGGTGTGCAAAGCTGGAGTTTACTTCCCTGCCTATAACTCTGTAAGTACACTGACCTTATCTATATGACATATTTTTCTGATGCCTGTTTCATACCAGACATTTGAAACCCAGGAAACATATAAATACCTTTAACAAACTGATGTTTTAATAGCAACACCAATTAGTTCATCAAAGACATCCCGTACATAAGACTTAATAATGATTAAAAGCAAGGAACATGTACCCATTTAAAACTGTTTTGCTTTTACTGGGTGCTTTACCAGCACTAATGCTATGTATTGCCCTTTTAGTGTAATTTAGCTACCCTTTTCATTTTCTTGTGATCTTCGTCCGCAAGAGTAAAAAATTATGTGTGGCTACCTGAAAGATACTGGACGATATGTACAAAAAGGTTAAAGGACCACTGGGGTCATCTATTTAAAATGTACTCCTTTGAAGATCGTATCTCGAAAATAGGCAACATGTTTTCAGAACGTAGAAATAATAATCTAGCCTCTAATTAATTACTTTTGGCATGTGATTATGCTGCTGTGAAATTTATAGTTTCCAGTGGCCTACTTCCTGAGATGGGAGGAGACATTTGGGGAATTTACTAAGTTCTTTCACACCTGAAAGGAGGAGAGAAAGGGAGAGCTGAGATAAGATGAAAAGGACTTTTATCCCTATAGGACATAGTTCATAGGAAGTCAAGAGATGACATGAGATGCACTTGAGACAGAAACTTCCAGAAGTAGGCTATGTAAAGAAAATGGGAACCGGCAGTAAAGAATAATTGCATATAAATGTGAAAACATTAAAAGCTGTGTTTGTTTATTTTTTTAACATTATAAACATTATAAAGTTTAGTTATTCAAAATGCCATAGAAAAATTGGAAAGTGTTCTTTTAATTGTATAAGAACTCATGGAGCTAAAATATCATAAACATGTCTCTTTGGGTAATATAGAAATGTAAAGAGTTCTACAATATTTCACCCTTTAGTACATATAGCCCACTATTTTGGTGATTGTACCTTGCTGGGTGCCTTATATATATTATGGTGAGAAACTTTGAATATAAAATTTGCTGCATGCTAATTTGTTATGTTTTTATATTTTATTATATTTTAATATATATTATTAGTTTTGCTATTGGTCCATTATTGTGACTTGCTCTTTATATAGACCCATATGATACAATTGACAGGAGGAAAGTGAATACGTGGGTAAAAGAGGTCGTGTGAGCATTGTCAGATGCTGTTTTCTGTGGTTGATGGCTATCTAAGGCTTTTATTATTAACTGTTGATAATGAAATCACTGAATCGCCAATGATTAACAGTTAAGAAACTCTATATATGAGCAATTTTCTTAGCCAGAATGGTAGATTCTGGGTTATATTGACAAAACTACTGATGTAATATACATGAAAGATTATTTTATGTGCAGTCATTCTTCACTTTGCACTTCAGTGTTCTTAATAGCAATGATGAATAATTTGTTTAGTTATTTTATGAAGAATTTGAAGTAAATTAAGAAATATATAGGATTTTATTCACACATTTTATGCTAGTTATATTACACTGAGAAAGGTTAGAGTACTTTTGGAGATGTCAAATCTTAGGCTCTTCACTAGCTCTACAACTCTTCACACATCAGTAAATCTTACCTATTGTTCTTGAAAATGTGGATTGTTAACATCTCATTTTAGTTCAGCACAGGAGCCAGGTCTACTAAGGGAGGAGTGCTAGAGACCTCTAGGAGACTGTCTCCATTACTATATTATGCTGTTGTGCCTATATACTAAGATCAGGCATCTTTAAGAGTTAGTATACATGCCCAAGGAACATTGGTGTTAACGTTTTGGGTTGAAGCTTTTCACAATATTAGGAGACACAGAGGACATCATCTGTTTGGCTAGTGGCTAGTTTGGATTACACCACCAAAGAATACATTTCAGAATTAAGATATGTTGTCATATGCAGGCCAGATGCTCTCTTACTATAATTTATTGGATAATCCCATTATATAACAGTTATAATAGATACTGAAATGGTTTCAATTAAGGCAAACTAAGAGTCTTTCAACTGAACATCTTTTTTCGTAACTGCTAAGATGTGTTTTAGGAAAGCAGTTACTGAGAGAAATGTTATAATTTATATCTACCTTTTATCACTAGCCAAAATCTTTCAGAGTATCATGTCAAGTACAATTAATAGAATCAGCATTCACTCAGTGAGTCAAGAGGAAGCTTCCCTGGAGATCTGCTATGATTTCCTGAGCTCACGCATGCTCCACTAAACTTGGTCAGCCAAACTCTTAGTGAGATTACACTCTTCTTCATAGATGCTTCCTGTTCTGTCTACTTAACCCTGTGATCTCTTGGGACCATAAGAATGTCAACAATGTACAATGACTCCAATATACATAGCCAGACAAAATGATGCTTCCAAAATCAGGATTTATATTATGTGTGTCTTTTTTGTATTTTGACAGAGCACAAAATAAGTTGTGTCCATGAAATCTAAAATATAGGTCACAAAATATATTTTTGTCATTCGCACAAACAATTGCATGCTTCTGTCTTAAACATAATAGAATATGCTTGTTTGTTTGGTCTTATACTTGAATCTAGATAAGAAATTGGAAATTATACTTTTAATAACCATGCAAAAATGAATAATTAAAAGACAATGAAAGATTTTTTTTCAACTCAATGATAACTATTTATAGGCTGCACATAAACTACATAAATAGTTTTTACATCAACCAGATTTAATAGGAACTTTCTTTAAATAGCATCTACATAGTACATGGAAGGAGAGTCCCACTTCTTCCATTCCTTGACCATTGGTTTCCTGTAACAGGTGAGAACAGATGAGGAAAACCAATCCCATATTGTATTTATTGAAACTTTTTTTCTTTAGGACTATAGACAACATATTTTTCATACAAAAAAAAAAGTTTTGTAGTGTTTAAAATGTGATATTTTTAAAGCAAGACAGAAATATTTGGATTATTGTGGCCCTTTATCTAGTCCAACAGATTTTGGCTTTGTAGAGTATGACATTGTAGTACTGCCTTATTGTTGATTTGTCATACAGTTTATTATTATATGTATGTTGTATTTCACCCACATGCTGTTTAGACATTCTTTAAAGCATTTTTATTAAAATGATTTGCTTTTTTTAATATAGACAATGTATGAAGTTGACCTGCTATCCATGTGATCTTAATGTTAAGCTGAAACAGCAAAAATACCTTTAATGGCCCTTTAACAAGGCATTTCTTTTTTGTTACTTTACATTTTGGGCATTTTTTGTTTTTGGTAATCTGGCTCAGCATTATAATGCCTACATGACACAATGAACCTTGAATTATTTACACATTGCAAACTGTGCATATTTTTAACTTTGCTAAACTTCATGAAATATCAAGAAACATTAGATATATGCTTTCTCAATAGCATTGTGTTTTTTTTCATGTGTGAAAGGTTTCAATTAAAATATTATGCAAGCTGCATTTCTGCCATGACTGATTTAGATAAAGTAGATTACACTCCCATGTCTATTAGAAATGTAATCCATCTTCATATATTGATGTACCATCATCCTATTGGAAAGCTATGAAGTCTGTACATCATGCAGGATGTGGTCTTGCTTACAACTCAGGTGTGGCTTACTATAAGGATAGATAGGCATGATGTCTCATTAGAGCACCAATACAAAGAAAAAAGAAAGGCAAAACAGATGAGAAAGTTCTTCTCTTTACTCCAATGTGGAAATACTACACTTTTGGAATGGTTGTTATTGCCAGACTCATGCATTTAAATCAATGTTATTAATGTACTGCATTCAGTGACTCCACTGGCTCTAGAATACCATTTTAAATCCTCATGTTGTCATAAAAGAACCTGTAATACAAGTTTACACCTATATCTCTCCCTTTGCCTCCAAAACTCCTCTAACTGCCCACCTTCACTCTTCTCAAAATCTGTGTCAACTCATGTCCTCTTCCCAGAGAGGATTTTTCTTTCGTTTTTTAAGTTCTTGCATCACTCTGTTAGACAATTTCCCTGTTTTCATAGCATCATACTTGCCTTAAAACAACCATTTTTTCATTGTACCCTGTCAACTATACCATTAGTATACGACTCTTCTGTTAACATAATGTAGCTCATTTCTCAGAGTTGTGTAATGTGTAAGTCTAAATATCATACTCACTATTTTTGTCAGCACAATTTCTGTTAAGTAGTTCTAGGTTGAGACCATTGTTGCTGTTGCTGTCCATGTGTTAGATATCAAAATCAACATATGGATCCTCTGGGTGTTTTTAGGGCACCGGCAGAAGCTTGAAGAACAAGGAAAAACATTTCCTGATCGATTTAGTGACTTGGAGCGTCTGCGGCAGAGTATTAGAGTCCAGTCCAACCCGAACCCTCGAGCCACACTGAGTAACCCAAACCACTTCAGCTCCCAGGCCCAGACCCAGATACAAGGTAAGAAACGTATGCATGATGGAGCAGTGGGCATTATGGCCTAGTGCCATAAAAAATGCTTGAAATGTACACATATATATATATATATATACATAGACACACACTATATATATATATATATATATATATATATATATATATATATATATATATTGTATATTAATGTGTTATATGTGAGGAGTAAATACATACATATATAGAGATAAAAAGAAGGGAAGGTAGATGGATATATGTCAATTCTAGTGGATAGAAGAGAGTGGTAAGTTATTATTACCTGGACGTTTGCATATTCTGTTTACTCCTAGATGACAGGATTGCCAAGAAACTTTGAAAATCAAATTTGAAAATGCTTCTAAATATAAGTTTGTGTATCTGAATCTGCTATCAGTGTGTGTATATGTACAGTATGTGTTAGTCTGCTCTGTGTGTATCAGTGTATATGAGTTGTATCAGTGTGGGTGTGTATCTGAGTCAGTTTGCTCTGTGTGTATCAGTGAGTGTGTGTATTTCAGCCAGTCTGTTCTGTTTGTATGTGGGTGTACCTGAGTCAGTTTGCTCTGTGTGTATCAGTGTATGTGTCTCTGAGTCAGGTTGCTCTGTGTGTATCAGTGTGTGTGTGTATCTGAGTCAGTCTGCACTGTGTGTATCAGTGTATGTGTGTATCTGAGTCAGTTTACTCTGTGTGTATCATTGTGTCTGAGTCAGGTTGCTCTGTGTGTATCAGTGTGTTTGTGTGTATCTGAGTCAGTTTGCTCTGTGTGTATCAGTGTGTGTGTGTGTATGTGAGTCAGTTTTCTCTGTGTGTATCAGTGTGTGTGTATTTCAGACAGTCTGTTCTGTTTGTATGTGGGTGTACCTGAGTCAGTCTGCACTGTATGTATCGGTGTATGTGTGTCTATATAAGTCTACTCTGCGTGTATTAGTATTTGGTCCTACTGTATCTGAAAAGATGTTACAAGTATGTATGTCATTATGGTATTATTATAACATATGATTATGGCATCATTACACCATTTAGAATGTAAGTTTGCAAGGTTCAATCTTGTGAGGTGCTTTAGGGAAAGCACAGTGTATATCTGATTGAAAGCTCAATAACAGGGTCTTCCATTATTTTTCATTGTGGGGTAATTGTTTATACTTGTACCTAACCCCTGTATTGCGCTGCGGAATATGTTGACGCGTTATAAAAAAAGGATAATAATAATAATCATTATCAGTGATCGCATACAAGATGTAATTTGGCTGAATGAAGACCAAGCTCTTGACTTTAATATGTCTATCATAACCATATCTTCATTCTTCCAATGTTATTCATTCATAGAATCGTTGCACCTCCATCCCACATAGACCGATCAGTCTCAGCAAAGATCTAGTCAATAGAATTCCCTTACAGCACTTTTCCGAGATGTGATGACTTTCAAATCCTCGTATTTTCCCTGATTCCCATCAGCACAGATCACAACATATAGATTTTTTCCCACTCCTGCTTTGAGCAGAAATCTGAAGCGTCTCTGCGTTTCCTGCAGCTCTTGTGTGGAGCTAGGATGCTCAGCAGGCTGTTCAGTAATACATACTATATCTAGTGATAACATCTTTCAAAGATTTTTCCATGGAGACATGACAAGGGCTTCTGTTTGTCAAACTTCAGATGTGGTTTCTATCCCTGAATTGATAGATTGAAACTTTAAAGTCTTTTTCCTCTGTTTGTCCTTAGGTACTAACTAGCAGGGATTATTTAGCTGTCTATGTCAGAAAATATTTGTAACACATGTTTGCAAATTATGTATTGATGCTGTTTGTTAACTGATGTTCAATTTCATTGAGAAATTTGTTTTTCCCACACTGTATCAATATTGTATACCCGCATAGCTTTAAAATACTATTACTACTACTAATAATAATAATATCAATAATAATAATATGTTTTATATTAGTAACAATGGTAGATTCCATAACACAAATATCTAAATAATACTTCTTCAGTTCCTAGGTTATTCCATGGAGTTTATTGCTTACGGTGTAAAGTGATCTGTCAACTTGATAAGTAGACTCTATTGGTGAAAAAATATAATTTCAATAATTAGATATTATTTCAAATCTACATTGGATATATTAGAGGTTTTCACTCCTCACATATAAGCATTAAATAAATCGGATTACCATGACTTTAAGAACATACCCAGAATACTACACTTTTGAAATGATTGTTATTGCCAGACTCATGCATTTAAATCAATGTTATTAATGTACTGCATTCAGTGACTCCACTGGCTCTAGAATACCATTTTAAATCCTCATGTTGACATAAAAGAACCTGTAATACAAGTTTACACCTATATCTCTCCCTTTGCCTCCAAAAACTCCTCTAACTGCCCACCTTCACTCTTATCAAAATCTGTGTCAACTCATGTCCTCTTCCCCGACAGGATTTTTCTTTTGTTTTGTAAGTTCTTGCATCACTCTGTTAGACAATTTCCCTGTTTTCATACCATCATACTTTCCTTAAAACAACCATTTTTTCAATGTACCCTGTCAACTATACCATTAGTATACGACTCTTCACCCTACTGTGACCAACTGGTTCAAACCCCATAACATTCAGCTATCTAACCATGCAGACTTTCTTCATCAAACTTTATCACTGTCCATCATGCATCTCTCTCATCACCCTTATAATGTAGGCACTTTAGACTAAGGACCTCAACTCCTTAGCCTCAGTTTGTCTAATGGCTTATTTTCTTATATACTTTCTGTACATGAAAAATACAGTGGTACTTTGGTACGCGTCGTTAACTGGTTGCAGAAGGCACTACGAGTGGCAAAAACGATGAGTACCAAAGTTCCCAAAAGGAGTAATGTAAATTGATTCATACAGGTCTTAGCAAGCATGACGAGTACCAAGCAAACCTTGGTTCTCGTACTTGTCAAATGTGTTGAATACCAAATCAGATGATTTTTGAGGTGGACGAGTGCCAAGGTGCCACTGTAATAAAATTCCACTAGAAGTCACATAAACATTTTAATACAGTCTAGACTTCAATTTGACAAAATATAATTAGTATTTATATTGTGATTTTTAACCTAGAAACTTAAATTCCCCCTGGTACATCATATAAAACTCCTTATGTATTCAAAATTCTAAACATTTCACTGCATTTTTGTTGAAAACAAATCTGTGATATTAGTTTCTAATATACTTTTCCTTTGAAGCTAGGAAAATAGTTTAACATGAGGGATTTAATGACTGAATAATCCTGTGGTCTAATTGTTAGATAGTTAAGTTGTATTTTGTCCAAGGCAATTGTAAGTTGCTACACGAACTGTAAATATTACCCATTTTCTTGTATTTTAATTAATTTAGTTATTTTAATGATTTCTTCAGCAGGATCCTCTTAAAACATGTAAAACAGGATACAATTATCAGACACAAAAGTACTTTAATACTAGTATGGTGTAGAAATAAAAAAACATCTGGGGGTATAGAGTTTTAAAAAGACGAGTATTCAAGCAGTGACCAAATGAACACACGCTACATGAAGAGCAATAGGACTACTATTCTACATTAAACATGCACACAGACAAAGGATATGAGGATATGTCTATTCTGAAGTAAAAGATTGTAAGAGAAACAAGGCGTGATATAGCACTTTATTATGACTATGACAAAAGCAAGATGCAAGATGCATAGCTAGGGGATCAGAATGGTCAATTGCCAAACTAGATAGATAGATAGATAGATAGGTGGATAGGTAGGTACCTTATACCTGGTGTCTAGTAGGAGGAGAGAGATCAACACTTGCATCACCGAGCTGCGATCTCTTCTTCTCCCACCCCAGCAGTTCCCAGGAGCTGTCCTCACCTCCTGTCTTTTTGGCTGCACGGATAATTCTTATACTGGGTCTCACAAGATCATGCAAGGTAATCAGGTAATCTCCTGGGATCTTGTTAGTCCAGCGATAGCCAAAGGGACAGGAACTGCTGGGGGGAGAGGAGGAGATGTAACCATGCTGATGTGCTTTGTGATCTCTCTCCTCCTACTATATATATATATATATATATATATATACATATATATACTAGTCAATTGCACGTCATAAATGATGGGATAATATATGACGTGTATCTTCCTCTCCCTGTGTCTTTTCCCCCCTCTCCCCTTCCATCTCTTTCCCCTCTCTCCCTCCCCTGTGTCTCTTTCCCCCTCTCCCTCCGGGGTGTCTCTTCCCCCCCTCCATCCCCTGTGTCTGTTCCATCCCCCTCTCCAGCCTCTGTGTCTCTTCCCCCCTCTCCCTACCCTGTGTCTCTTCCCACCTCTCACTCCCCTGTGTCTCTCCTCCCTCTCCCTCCCCTGTGTCTCTTCCCCCTCCCCTCCCTCCACTGTGTCTCTTTCCCCCCTCTCCCTCCCGTGTCTCTTCCCCCCCGTGTCTCTCCCACCCCTGTGTCTATCCCACTCCTCTCCCTCTTGTGTCTCCCCCCAGCCATCTCTCTCTCTCCCTTCCTCTGTCCACTCCCTATTCTCCCCTCTCTTCTATCCTTCCCTTTCCTCTGCAAGCCTCACAATGCACTACTTGCATGCACAACTCACAACATTTGGCGCCCATTGGCCTTACTTACTGTAGATTTGTGTTTTTCGTAATCAATTAATAGTTTAGAAGTGCCCGAAATATTGCAGATTTCTACTGTCTAAGAAAAATCGACCATTCCAGCCATTTTGTTCTTCCCACTGGCAGCCATGTTGTGTGCATACACCATTTCAGTTACCAAGAGATTCTAAGTGCCTATGGCAACAGAAAATATAAGAAAAATAACAAAATGCTCACAACCTACACACAAGTTTTAAATGCTATTGCCAGCTATGTGGGCTAGCTCTTTCTACAGCAGTTATAATATATGTATTTATGTGAGCTGAGCTTAGTGGAAACATTTAAAGCGCTGTCCGTTTAGAATATAGGATGTCTGAACAGTATACGGCCTCTGTACAGTAATTGTGTCTGACATCTAGTAGCTAACATAGGAATTTCCAGTTCCCCACAAGAATCTAACTGTGAGAGATACAATGTACACCGTTATTTTAATTCTCGTTTTTGGTGTCAGTAAAAGTTGGAAATTTCCAGTGTCCTGAATTTAAATGTGAGGCAAAAAAAGATTAACTACTTGTGTGCTAGTTAAGGGATGTGTTAGATTAAATATACCAGTTTATTGGTATATTTCATATACAAGCAGGGTTTGCTGGAAATTTGAGCAGCTTCAGGATATAAGTTTAAAGACGAAGACAAAACGTGTGAAGTGTGCAGGTATCATATGTATCATGGTTTTGTGTCTATATCATGAGTGTATGTATCAAGATTTCTGTGTGTGCGTTGGTGTACTACAACAGGAATGAGTGTCTTTATCCGCTCTACTGACACTGAGGTTTCTAAATGCTTTACGGCAATGAACATGTTAATGAATTCCCAATTCATTGTGCTAACCCATTCTGGGACCAAAACAAGACCAGACCCGGCTTTGGTTAAGATCCAGCTGAATTGGGGAACAGGAATTCTGCAATATCTTCTTTCCTCTAGAGGGTTTAAATGGGTACAGAAAATAAACACAGAGTTACAATAACAGACTGCATCTCATATTATTGAAATATTGAAATATTTAACCCCTAAGGTTTTGGGTTGCCAGTATGCTGTCCTGCAGCTAATAACATTTTTGCAGTTTGCATATTATTGCTATTATCAAACCTTTTATCACTGACTGGAGTCAGATTCACTGAAAAATAAAGTGACATAGTAATCTCTGATGTAGACAATCACTATCTTTAATGTACCTTATAAAATAAATAAAATACATTGAGATACAGATGGAAAGACAAGCAGATGGACATATATATATATATATATACAGTATATATATACTGTCTATACATATATATATATATATATATATATAAAAATATATATTTTTATATATATATATATATATATATATATATATATATATATATATATATATATATATATATATATATCCTGTTCTAAAATCCCAAACCAGGGCTGTATATGCTTTTTAAAGCTAATTGGATATGAGACGGGCGTTTATTCACATGGGGATACAAAATGGTTTCCAATTAAATATAATGGCCCATACTTTTATGAGTAGGGAAGGCACACATAAACACCCCCCCACATATATAAATAACTATATATATATATATATATATATATATATATATACCGAGGTACAGGTAGGAAACTATTCTCCCACTCTAACCTGGGTTGAAACCTAAGACCATACTTAATCCTTTGAATGTTGAACTTCTTTCTCAGGGTATCTGTAAGAATTTAATGGCTGCATTTATAAAGGTATGAATTTAGTTACTGTACTAACTTTACAATCCTTGTTGACGTGGATCCATAACCCATTCTTTAAAATAACTTGTTGGATCTCCCTTGGCCCTCAACCCTCCGATTGAGAACCTTTTAGCTTGTTGAATCATGTTATGTGTGTGAAAGTTTCTGGCCTCCCCCCTTTCTCTACTGCAATGTGAATATATTTGTAGCAGTCTGAAATCCGGTTGTACAGTTAAAATACCAGAGAGAAGTCCAAGCTGAACAACATCATAATCTAGGGACATGGGCACTATCTAATCAGATATTGACCTCTGCATGGCTCCTCATTTATATACATACCACACTCCACCTCTCTCCCAACCCAAAACATTGACATTTCCGTAGATAGATCAGGCCAGATTTAGAAGCTCTCGGGCCCGTGGCTGAGCCTCACAGTGGCTAAATTCTTACATCTAAATGGGCTCATTCACTTGGTGCAGCAGCTGGTGCGATTTTGAGAAGAAAATAAACATTTCCTTGAAATATTTTGATTGGCAAAGGAGGAGGTGCAGTTCAGGGTTCCTGCCGGCAGGCTGAACCGTGCAGGAAATACAAGAGTGGGCGAGACAAGGTGTCACATATATAGATGGATCATAGTAAATCTTTACTGTATATATATATATATATATATATATATATACATTATATACAGTAGTACAAACAATGAATAGTGTATTATTTTTTAGACATTCAAATAGAATCACTAATGTACTATTCATTGTTTGTTCTTCTATATATACATTCAAATATAAATACGGTTAATATGTTAGCTCAGCTTAACCAGATTTAACACCTCTTATCCTCATTTATCGCCACCTTTTAATTTTGTTTGATAAATATACCCCAGTGGCTCTATTATTAAATACCCCTTTCCCTGTCCTGCTTCTCTTAATATCTGCAGGCAAAATGCATTTTTGTTGAGAAAGAGTAAAGTTGTATAAGGTATCTAATAACCTCATTTTTTTGTTTTTGAGAAACCACAATTGAGCAGAGGAAATAATGCTGCGAAAAGCAGAAATGCTTTTGCGTAAACACATCATTTTTATTTTTTTTTGTATAAAAAAAAACTTAGATTCCTCAAGATAATGGCATTGCACATTTAAATTGCAGCCTGGGGTTCTGGGCAATGATATGAGAATGTCTCATAAGATATAAAAGATAGATTTGTAATGATTGGGTGGGGAGAGATAAGTGCAAACAAATAATAGCAGAGAGCACAGTCGAGACATTGCTGATTTTCCATTTGATCACAATTGTAACCTTAGATACCAGAAATAAAATGCACTAAGCTCCACTGTAGAGTCAAATTAACATATAAGGACATCTCTGTGAAATGTCTTGTTCTTTTGACTAAACCGACATCACACCTTTAACACCAGTAACTACCCAACTCATTTAAATCCTGTACTGTGTTTGGCACTAATGTTGCCTACTCATGGACTAGTATTTCTAGTGTTCACATTACTATAATGTAGACATCTATATAATTATGTGTACAATGTTTATCATGAATATGATTCAAATCTAGACAAATCAATACCTCATGTGAGTATAATGAAATGTAGGCTTGGTTTGGGAGCAGTAAAGCAACAGTAGGTTGTGAGGATTCAGGAACTGGTTATGGTGAACACTTACTGTTAAATCTGAATATATGTATTTGTCTACGTATACAAAGGTAATTAGATCAAATTACTGAAGCTAGGTCTAGCATGAACTTTACTTCACTTATATTATTGGTATTTTCTGCATGATTTTAGTCTCAGTCATTATTTACATTGCTTAATAAGTTCATATAAGTATACATTATATGTATATTAAACTGTAATATTTTCCTAGTTCATATGGATTTTATGTCCCTTATGTTTCTTGCTGCATCCAAGACATGCGTATGATGCATCACTGCTTACTCTTGAAATTATTTATGGCCTACTTTATGCATCATAATTTCACTTGCATTTTCTTCAGGGTAGCACATTAATGTTTTCTTGTTTTCATTTTTCAGGAGCAACAGACCTCAGTCCTTTCTCAGATCCTCGTCAGTTTGACCGCTCATTTCCTACTCTTCCTTCACTTTCTGAATCCAGATTTTCTGATCCTCGCGTGCACTATCCTGGTGCCATGTCTTCTGCATTTTCCTACACTGGCTCACCATCAACAACTGGAATTGGTGGAATTAGCATGACGGGAATGCCAACTACCACCCGTTTTCATCATACTTACCTTCCACCACCGTACCCTGGTTCATCTCAGAACCAAAGTGGACCATTCCAGACCAATGCATCTCCATACCATTTGTATTATGGCACATCATCTGGTTCTTACCAGTTTTCCATGGTGGCAGGTGAGCGTTCTCCATCAAGGATGCTCTCCTCTTGTACCAGTGTGGCTGCTGGGAACAATCTGATGAATCCCAACCTAGCTAACCAAAGTGATGGTGTTGACGCTGATGGCAGCCATAGTAATTCCCCAACAGCAATGACCACCAGTGGAAGAATGGATGAGTCCGTCTGGAGACCCTACTGAAAGACTTTGTAAATTCTGTAGTTAAGAATCTTTTGTTGACAAAATAATCTTCTATGGATATTCCAGCAGCAGAGATGTAGATATTTAATAATATTCCTATCCAATGGTACGTTTTATGAAACAATAACCAAAGATTGATGTATGAGTAAAGACTATGGTCAGTTGAACAAAACATCAGTTAATAGATATTTAGAAGCATATTATTTTTTGGTTTTGAATGTACCATTCTCCATCATATTTCAGCATTCTCATCTCAAAATGAAGACTGCATTGTTGTAAACCTGATGACCACAAGAAATTCAAATGATATCTGTATATATATATTAATGAGTATTTTGTTTACAGCCAATTAATATGCAAATCTTCTTCTATAATAGCTGATTAGATGGAGTAATTTAATCAGCTGGACTAGACATTATTATTTGCTGTTGTAAATATTTTTAGCAAGCAAGGAAACTGAATACTTGTAAGATAATGATGTGTACTTCAGTGCCTAGAAAGGGAAATTTAGCAAGTCCATAGCCCTAATAATTATTGTTTATGCTGTTATTAAGTGTCATGTGCATTTCATACTTAATATATAATTATGTTCCCTAATAGAAGAATATATAAGTGGACCAAGTTCTTCCCTAATTTATATATATATATATATATATATATATATATATATATATATATATATATATAAATACTGTAGAGGATTCAAATTTGAGAAAACTATTTGTGGCGTAAATACATTTGGATCATTCTTCACTCTCTTGCACTAGTTTAAAAACTAAAGCTAATTTATCTTTCAGGATTATTAAAATCCGTAGGAAGGTATAGATTGCATGTAAATTGAACTATAAAAATTGAATAATCTAGAAATTTTAGTGCAAGGTTTAGATAATATGCAGCTGTGTGGAACAAATAACTCATGTCTCTTATCGGCCAAGGCTTGCACTTCTCTTGTTCATAGGAGGGAAAGGTGTAACCAGTGTATGGGATGTGCATACATTTTACATGTGTAGACCTATTGTTTATATATTTGTCACACCATGATATCCTATCGCTGATTGCTTTGCACTAAAGTTATATGTGTCTCATGTAGTCTGCCTCAATTCATCTCCAGCTTTCATGCGTAGACAGGGTTTATAGCTGAGCGTCTACAGATGAGACATTAGATCTAGAAATATCTAAGACACATGCAGTCTTCTTAAACTAAAGACCACTGTGTCTTTACCTGCAACTAGAGCAGTATATGCAGTGTGATAATTTATTGTCTATCGTCACCCAGGTTCGGAAATTAATTTAAAAAATGTCCTGTGTCCTGTATACTTGTAATGTTAATTTACTATATCATCTTGAAGGTAGTGAAGTGCTAGTATTTGCAATCAGAACCTGATTTACCCTTAAATTAAGCAGTGGCCTTGGGCACCTTCCACTTTAGGGCTCCTGCTTGGCAGGTCATGTGATGCAGCTTTAAAATTCACTCCTCGTCTCAAATTGTGTGATTGTCACCTAGCCACTGACATATACACACTCTTATCTTATGTGCAGTTATGTACACCGACAAACAATGGAATCAGATATGGCAGGCAACAAAAGGAAGGTGCCTAAGGAAGCTGTAACTCAGATCAATGCAATATTGTGCAAAAACTAAAGAACTTATTATTAATCCTTTTTTCATGCTTACTTATTTATACAAAAACATCAGGATTCTCACATTTTCATTAAAGACATATCCAAAATTCCCTTCCCTTTTTTATGCTCAATTCTGAATATATTTAACACCTGTTGTGTCTTATTCAGCTGTAATATGCTAATATATTGGTTTCTTTGTTTTAAAAGCAAGCCGGAACATTTCCTTTTGATAAAAATACCTGCTTTGCACTATTTCTGCTTATTTTGAACATGCCTTATTTTTTTAAAGATTTTGATTTTATCTATGCACTCAGATATTTTAAATAATAGTTTAAGGTCTATTTTCTAATTATTGCCTTAACAAACTAATGCAGGGACAATCATATACTTTGTATAAGCACAATCAATGAGTTTATGAATGGTGAAATCTCCTCTAGGCTATAATTATTGACAGATGTAAATATCCTAAAGACTTTAGGGAGAAGACTACCATGGCAGGTAGAAAAAGTTTTTATTCCTATACAGCAGTTTTATTGTGCTCATTTGGCAGGGATAGCCAAAGAACAAGCAGTGACAAGGAGGCAAGCAATTGAAAATCACATTGTTATTCTCAGTAGAAAGAAAAAAAGAAAATATACATTATTGTTTAGAATATGATAGTATGATTGATATATATGTATATATATATATATATATATATATATATATACATACAGAGTAAACTCCCCATTATCCGGCACGTACGGGGACTCCCTATTGCCGGATACGTGTAGTTTCCGGTTAATCGGGAGTCCCAACATTTAAGGGTCTAAACGACCCTTAAACACCCCAAAACACCTCAAAATGCCTTAAAAAGGCATTAGCATCTAAACTGGGCCAGTCTCGGATAGTGCCGGATAGTGCCGTTTATGTCGGTTTAGAGGGAGTACATTTAAAATGGGGAATTGATGCCCATGCCGGTTGCTTGAGAGTGCCGGTTGGTTAGGTGCCGGATAATCTGGAGTTTACTGTGTATATATATATATATATATATATATAGGTGTGAGTGTGTTTGTTTAGCCATTGGTGTGTGCCTATTTTTTATTTTATTTTATCATTTAGTGTGGTGCATAGATATATACCTATGTATATATGTACATACATGGGCACATATAATAAAAATATACATATGCCAATGTGTGTGTGATGGGTGACAGATATATGTATGTATGTATTTATACAGCTAGAAAACCAAAGAATGCAGCTATCTTTGCAAAAGGGCTCCAGAATATACTTCTATTGGAGCTTCCATTTTGCAGCCTACAAGATGAGCTCTGCAAAAAACCTTACTGGAGAAATACAGTGTCCAGAATCCAGACTTCTGCACAGACCCTGCCTCACAATAATTTCCCTGTACAAAGAGCCTTACAAATTATATTGGTGTAAATTTGTCTCTGGCCTTATTTTATTTGCTCTTTTGGCTTTATATATTGTAAATATGGCTTATTAATTATTAGATGGCATTAAGTCAGTGACTAAGTGAAATAAATGTGTTATAAAACAAAAAAAATAACTGTGTTGTGCATTTTTGTATGTATAGTATATATATATATATATATATATATATATATATACACACATATATATATATATATATATATATCCTGATGATGCTTGTATGTGTGGGACTGAAGCAATAACAGGCTCACAACTTCAATACTAGATTTATTTTTGGTTCCGCCCACTTATGATATGCTGTCTCCCCTGGTTAGGCAACATAAATATATATAATTATGATGTAAAGTGATAAGGATGTCTATGGATTCTAATCATTGAGATGAAAACCTCCACACTAGTTATCTGAAGCATCTCCAATTTGTATGTTATTTTCTAGTGTCTCAGTTTCAAGTTGGAAAGATTACACCATACGATAGTGAATTGGCTCAATCACATAGTAAATGGAAAGTTCTTGCTTCAACAGTGAATATATTCACATAGACAAATGTATTCATATATATGTATAAGAACTTGATGCATAAATTAGTCTGCAAAAACTATAGGCTGATAATATGATTGATATTGATATCTTTATTTACTTTTTATCTCCAGGATCTTCTATATCATGGCGCATTTTGGTAGTAATTCACAGTATCATTACTATCTTGAACAACATAATATGTGATTGGTCTGAGGGCAAAACTGTCTGTGAGTGGGTGTCTGGAGTTGTACCCTAATCCAAGGGCACCACATATAATTCTAAATGGATCCCATGTAATAAGATAGCGGAGGTCCGGAAAGAAGGAGCCCAATTCAATTAAGCTCTCGCTTGATCAGGTAGCCTGTAAGTGAGATCGCAAGTTAATATGCTATTCCATTGGCGTCTTTTTGTTGGCTCCAAACAGGTTACGAGTAATGGTCTTGAAAAAATTATGATGGTTAAACTCGTAACTTACAGCCTCCCGAAGCCTTTGATCTGTCACTTTTGCAAGAGTTAACATAGCTAAAATCGCAAATCGCTATTCAATTGCTCAATTTCCCCAAGCCTGCAAATGTTTTCACACCTGTAAATGGCAAAAGAAGGAGAAAATCCAAGAGTGCTAGAGAGGACACGCAAGGGGTTTAATCACCTATTCATAGCACTGTAAATGCAAATAAAAAATCCATACTGCACTGTAAATAATGGGGAAAGTGATGATAGACATTAGAATTAATTGCACATCAGTCTCAAACTCGCAAATCGGCAGTAAATTACATTTATTTGTATTTTCATTTGTGTTTAATTTCGGGGTTAAATTGACCTCGGGTATGAATGAGTTAATACATACCAGGCCACCCATATGGACTAGAACAGTATTGGCATTTATTTTCATTATTCTTTATTTTGTGGGTTTGCAAATCTGATTTGGATCCCAAACCTAATTGATTGACATGTAACCTCCATGTTTTACTGCCGTAAAACATGGAGGTTACATGTCTCATTTTCTGTTGGCTGATTCGAAATGGGAGGTTACGGGCTTGCTTAATTGATCATGTTCCCGCCCTGAACTGCTACAAACCAGTTCATGGTTTACGTTTTCGGCTTTGGGCCAGTAACTTGCGGGCTTGAGCAATTGAATAGCATTGCAAAAGGAGACGAACAGGAGCCTGCTACACACCTGCAGACATACGGCCTACTGCGATCGAGTTGCCGCCCTGGAATTGAATCGGGCCCAAGGTGTCTATGGTATTGGTTTGGACCCTGGTAAACCTATTTACTTTCCCAGGTATAGAGCAATGTCATTGTTTAATGTGTACAAAATACACTACTTTGCCGAAAATGTAGTAAATGTGGAGCCTTCCAGCACAGAAAAATAATTGTCAGGATATCAATAAATATTTTTGTTTTATCTGGTGAAAGCTTTTTATTTAGATAGAATAGGCAGACTAAATGGATCCATTGGTTCTTAACTGCAATTAAAAACAATGTTTCTGTGTATAAAGATCATACACAGAAAGAACATACTAGTGAGTATTCACATTTACTTATACACAGTGTATGAGTAACAACTCTTCTAAAGAAACACAAGCCTTGTTTTCATTTATTTATGGCATATTAAGCATAATTATATCAGGAACAACATCAATCAGGATAGAAAGCATGAATATATTTTAGCTCAAGTAGCAAAGCCATTCATGTACATATGGTGTTCCCCCATGTTGCATCTGGATCCCATATGAAGGAAGTCATCCCTTGGAAAGCCTGATGAGCATTACAGAGGAAGCGGAAGAGAATATAAATGAAACAACCAGAGGAGGAACAGAGAGATTAATGCAAGCAATTTCATTCAAAGGCTGTCACTAACAGGGTCCCATGTTGCTTTTTATACCGGCTTAACATCATATGCAGTAAATTCTGGCTACTTCCTGGTATCTTTCCATAGTAATGGTTATAAGATCCTGGTGTCAGTGGGAGATTGGTTATCAAAGTTTTCAGTTTACAGAGATGCATTAAGGGCATATCAGTAATTAATGCCAATGATCTCTCATTAACAATAGATACTATTCTTGTTTTGTGGGTGGATCCAAAAGCCTGATTAAAAGCTCAAAATGGTAAACTTCAATATTAGTTTACTGAAGGATTTTTTTTTTAAATAACATTCAATAGATAAAGAACTTTCCAAGAAGATGTCAGATTGCAGGCTCAGAATTCTAATAAACAGATCAATTCTATGTAAAATCAGCACCCTGTTTTCTCAAACATAGACCAGAAAAAAGCCCTAAAACGCAGGTAGTTATTTTGTACATACATGTTTGAACGTCTCTAAGTGTACACTTTTATATTAAATCAGTTATGCTTAGATGGAACCTCCCCTTTAAAGGATATATTCCAATAGAACAGCCACTTATAGAAAACTGTTATTCAATAATGGAATAAGTTTAAATTACATTTCTCATAGAAAAGCAAATGTTTATTACATATCAGCTACATTCATGAATACAAACACTATCTAGGGTCCGCATTAAGCTCAATGTATACATGATTACCAATGTTGGTGTTCAGTCAATCAGCTGTGTCCGACTTTTCGTGACACTATGGATCACAGCACGTCAAGCACATTTTGTGTCTAGTTGCGCTAATCCATAAGGTTTTCATGGCAAAGATGCTGGTGTCGGTGCTAGGTCCTTCTCCAATGGACTGCGATGTGTCTGACTTCTGTGCTTTGACCCGCCCATCTTGGGTGACCCTGCATGGTATAACTCCCAGCTGCACTGAGCTACACAAGTCCCTTCACCATGACAAGGTAGCGATCCAGAAGGGACAATTAATAATACTATAAGAATAAATCGTAGTTTTATTAGCTTAGATAAATGACCACTCTGATAATTTTTTGTATATGACCAGGGCTGGATCTACCTTTTTGGAGCCCCTAGGCAGTGAAGTGGAGGAGCCCCTGCAAGTATGCAACATATTCACGGACCCATTTTTGCCTTTCCTGTGCATGTAGGTTCCTTTACCTTTGGTAACTCTCTTGTTCTACCTGGTTCCCCCCCCCCATTAGCCAGTATATGAACTGCAACATTTTATTTTTCTAAGCCAGGAACTATTTATTTTTCTCACAGAGAAGTGCCCCTAGGCGGCTGCCTAGTTGGCCTAATGGGTAAGCCGGGCATGTATATGACCTTTTGAATAGAAAGCTGCTGCCTGTTACTTTTGCAGGAGGGTGTGTCCTATAAACGAATGAGCTTCTATTCGGTCCTGCGAGCACAGGCAGTTATAGTTGCCACATTCTCATTATGCAGTCGGAAACGTTCTCTACATTCAAAGTCAAAATTGTAGATTTTCCAGCAGTATAATTACATTTTAAAAAGTATTAAACTAGAGGCTGTATTCTTTTTTTTTTACATTTTAAACTATTTTCCCTATTTTAATGTTCTTTAGATGGAGCTGCTGTTTTAGAAACCACCTTAGTACTCATATAATAGGGTTTAATTTGTTCATTTAATAATTAATTAGTAACCAAATGATTTAATAACTAATTAGCAACCACATTTGTTACCAAACATTCAATGCATCTTTTGAACATTTTTGTTGGAATTTTAGTACCGCAGGTTCAGAAAGATCTGCGTCTTTCCACCCGTTAATGTCCATTAGATCTAATAGAGGATCTGCACAGGAAGATGTACTCATAAGGAGTCTTTATCTGTCTCCTTCCATGCAGTGCCTTTATAGATATGTCTGTTAGAAATAGGAGGGCAGCCACCTGGGCAGACCAGCTCCCATCGGTTTGACATCTACAGCCTTATTAAATTGCGATTCTGCAAATTTAAAAGGGCTCTATTTAAGCACACAGCATATTTTTTTACAGAAGTTTTTAGTTAGTGAACTTCTATCCAAAAGCAAGGTCTTACTCTTCACTAACTAAAAACTTCTGTAAAAAAATATGCTGTGTGCTTATATAGAGCCCTATTAAATTTGCTGAATCACAATTTTAATAAGGCTGCTAATGTTCAGTGTAGAGAAGCAACTCTGTGTTGCAACACTAAAGTTTCAATGTTAATTAACAAGTAATTCACATATTACAAGGTTGAGAGGACTAAAAGTATTTTTCAACCTCAATTACTATGAAACTATGTAATTTTAATAGCTACATTGATTTTTTCCCCTAAAATACGGATTTTATTCTAATTAGTTGCTAAATAAACAAGCTATACCCTAATATATGATCATTTAATTTATGTCAAACCTTAGAACAGTCAGTATATTAGACAGGCCATTTGCATAACTGCAAATATATAGAGGAACTTAATGATAAGTGACATGTTTAATACGATTATGACAGCCTTGTAAAAAAATGCCTTCACAGAATTTATTTTTATATGATAGCACACAGAGAGGTTAAAAGTGTACACAATATTTATTGAAATTGCCTATTAAGCTTTTGTAAATAGCAGCAAACACATAAGAAATTAAGCCGATTGGCACAGACTTGAATTAACAGTATTTTTTCAGAAAAATAGTACTTATAAGGGATTCTTGTGTGCTACTTCATTGCAAACTACCCATGCCCTCAATTTTAGAAATGATAAAATAGCTTAATGTTGATCTATCTTATGACACAGCTGACTCTAGTGATCGTAGACTTCTGAGTTAGAAGATATTAAAGGTATATGTACGTTTCCTGGGTTTCAAATGTTTCCTAATAAACAGCTACTGATTAGTAGAAAAATAAGTATTATATTAAAAAGCTGAATGTACTTACATATTTATATGCTAGATACTGATATCTGGATGTGCACACCCCTAGGAAGCTTACATAAAGTGTAGAGGGTATAGTGTGTGACCTCTAAAGGAAACTATGGTTCGTGGGGTCACAGCCGAAATTGCCCATAAGGACACAGGCAGAGATAAAAAAAAATAGCAACTGCCAGATTGTGATACAAATGTCCCAGTCTTTACTTCCTCCTGGTTGGTCAAAACTATTTTTCAAATTTCATACCAGTTTAGCCTAGGTTTGGAGGGTTTTAACCCTAAGTTTTAACTGACAGAAATTAAAAGATATTTTGCTAACTTCAAAGTAAGAGTTTAAATGCTTATTTTAGTATTTTTTCATGCAAAAAATGTTTTCATACACTACTAATCATCCTCTATCAGATGCACTCATAACCCAGCTCACTTACATATCCCTTTAAAGGTATATCTAAATTTCCCTATTTTTACCTTTTTCTAATCTAACACTTGCTGCTTATATCAGAAACATACATTGCATTGAGTCATTCTATACACATACAGTGGAGGAGCTAGTACATGTGGAGGAGCTAGTAAATGTGCTTCCCGGCCCCCCCTCCAACATCAACTCACACAGTAGGTATATATATATATATATATACATATACCGTGGTACCTTGGTTCTCGTCCTTAATCCATTCCGAACTACAGGTTGAGTTCCAAACAAGCATTTCCCATAAGAATCAAAGTAAATTGAAATAATCCCTTCCGGACCCCAGATTCCATACATTTTAATTTGAACAGATAATGTAGTTTTTGGATACAAAATTTTAAAAATGAACAGACATAAATAAAAAAAACAATTATTACATAAAATAACATCGTTTTTAACTTATTACATAGTTACATAGGAATTAAGGTTGAAAAAAGACTTTCAGTCCATGAAGTTCAACCTTTTAAGATCTCCCCTGATCTGCAATATGCGGATTAGTTATTAATTAATTAGTTGTTAATTAATTAATAATAGTATAGTATTTGAGGTTGAATAAAAACTGTTAGTCCATCAAGTTCAACCTTTTTAGTTCTCTCTTGATCTTTTTAATATGTGGACTATTTGATATTAATTGTTAATTGATCCAACATACAGACAGATCCCTCCTCCTCTTTTACCATTTCCCCTATCTTTCCTAAATAGGTTATAACCATCCAGATTAACAGTCCAGTCATGAGATTCATCCCACCACGTTTCAGTAATGCCTATTAAGCCCCATTTTTCTTGTACTGCTAATATTTCTAGCTCGCCCATTTTCCCAGGCAAACTTCTTGCATTAGCAAGCATACATTTTATGTTGCTATGGCTCTGCCATTGGGAAGTGCTTGCCACTGTATTGGAGGCCCCTATTAATACCTCCCTACTGTCTATTGTAACCCTCCCCCTTTTCCTCCCCCATGGGTAACTAATTCATCCCTTTCCCTCTCTACCCTTTTTACCTCAATTCTCCCCCCCCACCAACAAGTTAATAAACTCCCCCAGCCGTTCTACCATCCTATCCCCTAGCAGAAAAGCTCCCTCGTCATTAAGATGCAATCCATCCCTGCTATAGAGATTGTACCCAAGGGAGAAGTCAGCCCAGTGCTCTAAAAACCCAAACCCCTCAGCACTGCCCCACTTTTTTAGCCACGCATTAACCTCCCTAAGCTCCTTCTGCCTCCCTGGGCTAGCACGTGGCACTGGTAGTATCTCAGAAAATACTACCTTGGAGGTCCTTGCTTTAAGCTTATTCCCTAGTTCTTTAAAATCATTCTTTAGGGCACTCCATCTTCCACTTACTTTGTCATTGGTACCAATGTGTATCAAGACTGCGGGTTCATTACCAGCCCCTCCCAATAATTTATCCACCCAATCCACAACATGCCGAACCCGAGCACCCGGGAGACAGCAAACTGTCCGATTGCTGGGATCTGGGTGACAAATCACCCTGTCTACTTTCCTAATAATAGAGTCCCCTACCAGCAAAAACTGTCTGTTGCTCTGCCTATGCTGTTAGAGGGAACAGCTCTATCTGGCATTGCCATTCCTGAATGGACATCCGCAACAGTTTCACTCAATCAGGCAAATCTGTTGGTGTTTGCCAACTCAGAACTGGCCTGCCTCCTCCGGTTCCCCCCGATTCCCCTTCTAACTGTAACCCAGCTACCTCCCTGGACATCCTCACTATCCACAGCTCCTCCCTCCATGCTAGACCCAGCTAAACTGTGCTCAGTGAACACCCACCCCCTTTCCAGTGTAGCAATATCACTAAGTGCTGCAATTTTCCTCTCCAGTTCTCCAATATGAGCTTCCAGAGAGGAAACGTGCTCACACCTGTCACAGAGGTATGGACTCTGGATCATCTGTTCCAGTAGTGCATACATGTGGCAGGATGTACACTGAGTGAGGTTGCCACTGGACTGACTCATGATTATCAGTTACAAAAATACAGTGAGAAAACAAATCAATGTATTTGTATAAATATTGCTTTGTTTTCTATTTTTTCTTATAATACCCCTTTCCTTTGAATTCCCTCCTTTTATTCAATCTCCTACACACTAACTACACTTACACTAGAAATGATTGAAAGCTCCCAAGCTCGCTCTTCCCTTGATAAAATAGACCCTGCCTACTCACCTGTACAATGATAAATGAGCACAGGACAGAAAACACTGCCCTGTCTCACAGAACTGATTCAACAGAACATGACAAAATGCACACAGAAAAACCTTTACACAGGCCAAACCACACCCACTGTCACCTGGACACTGATTACAGCCGACAGGACAGAAAACACTGCACTGATTTACGGAACTGATTCAAACAGAACCTCACACAAAAGCACACAGATATACCTTTACACAGGCCAAGCCACACCCTTTCTCACCTGGACCCTGATTACAGCCCACAGTAAATAAAACACTGCCCTGATTTACAGAACTTCACAGTAACTGTTCAATGGAATGGTGGCGACGTAGAGGAGGAGAAGAGAGAGGCTATTGCTTGGAATTTTGTTTTTTATAGGCACAGGCTGCACTTTGGCACTTTCAGGCACAGGCTGCAGACTGGCACATACAGGCACAGACAGGATGCACATTGGCTCTTAAAGGCACAGTATGCACTTGAGCACTTACAGGCACAGGATGCACTTGGGCTCTTACAGGCACAGACAGGCTACAGATTGGCACTTTCAGACACAGGATGCACTTGAGCTCTTGCAGGCACAGACAGGCTGCAGATCTGCTCTTACAGGCACAGGATGCACTTGGGCTCTTACAGACACAGTCTGCAGATCGGCTCTTGCAGGTACAGGATGCACTTGGGCTCTTACAGGCCCTATGCTATAACCCTATACTAACCCTCAAGCCAACAGCAGCACAATGCAGAGATCTATATAGCAATGTCTGTGCTCCTTCTTTCTCTCTTGTGCAGGGGACTACACATTCAAGGATGCCTTTCTGCACAAACTTACTTCACAAATTGAAACAATGTATTAGCTGCTTGTGATGGGACAAAACAAATAAGGAATTGTATGTTAATTATAGCAGGAATATCCGGGATGTTAACTCTCAAAATCAACTGCTTGCAAACTCAAGAGGTTTAGCAAACTTTAGCATAAGGTATGCAAAAAAAAATTCATACACTAATGATTCTCATCTATAAGATGCATTCATAATCCATGAAATTTAAATATGCATTTAAATATTTTCTAGGGGCAACTAAGGGTGGTGTTAGAGGGAACAAATTTAGGAAGACTTAAGGGAGGAGCTATTGGAGTGAAGGTTTAATATATGCATATTTAGGGGAAGGAATATGAGAAGTGCAAGCATGGATTTTATGAGCAGCTGGGGAGGAGTTCCCGGAGTGGCCATAGTGGTACAAGTGGTGGACTAGTGAGAGGAGGAGTTATATGAACAGTTTATGGGTGACTTTAGAGGAACAATTAGGGAACAATTTTAAAGCAGTTACAGAAGTAGGCAGGGGCTGAGAAGAATAGGATGTCTAATTATAATTACACAAATAGTTACAAGCTATCAAATACTTGCCACCACATTGCTAAAGGAATTCCTCCTTCACGCTGCACTGAAGATCATTTCTACACGATGCATATGCAAACTACAGTAATGTGGCATTATTTTGTCATATAGCCGAGATGGAGAATATCAAAAGACATAAAATATAAGGGACATTTAACTGCTAATCCATAAAGCTTTGTCTTGACATGAAAATGATGGCTATGACATTCTTCTGGAGCATTGCAAAGAGTGAACTTCAAAGTTACAGAAGAGGAAAGCATTGAAAACAATTATTCTCATTAACTGTTGCCTTTGAATCCCATTAAAGGATGGGAAAGATTCATGGTTTTAATTAGGGAAACTGGAGCATGCCTGGTAAGAGATTATAAATATGCATGATGAGAAAAACAATGAACCAAAATAGACATCAGAGGTGAAGTCCCACTGAGATGAAACAGATCTTGGCTAGTATCTAGTGTACAGCAAGAGGCAAAATCGATGTGTTAATATGGATAACTGAGAGGTCCTGTTGTGGCATTGTATTGTGGGTGAGGACATACAATACAAACTTAAAAGAAAAAAAATGTGTTTTTGTGGAACTGCTTTTCAGATGAGGTGGTAGAAGCAGTGTGTCTAAAAATCGAGAGATAATACCCTTCTTTATCATTCTACTACAAGGACCACATTTGTTTTTGTATCTAGTTAAAATATATTGCACTGACCAGTTAACCCATAGCTGACCTGGTGAGTTCAGCATTCCATGTCTGTAAATAGATGTGGTAAGGGTTACATTTTAGTTTGCTAGGATCCCTGCAAGGACTGAGCAGCTACCAAGCACCACGAGCATGGAGCACAAAGCATTGCCCCCCCCCCCCCCATTGATCACATTCCAGAGAGACAAGATAGTTGAGACCTTTTTCTGTAATAAGAGAAGGATAAACTAATTAGAAGTTCTGTTCCCATCAAACGTGAAATATAAACAGCCTCTACAAATCCTTACTATTGAATTGAACGAGGGACATACCGTTGCGACCTGCTTGGTTGCAGGAATGCAGCAGACCTGGATATGACATTGGGCAGTCAGTGATACATATAAACACAGACTTTATTTTATCTGATGTACATATTTAAAAAAATTAGGCTTTTATGAGATCTTCACAGTGATGTGGTCCAAATTGTACTGATTGGCGAATTAATAATAAACAAAAAGTGCTGCTGCCTTACACCATTTAAATGTTCATTTTAAGAAAGCATTAGAACCCTAAAATGTCATCTTTATTATATAAAATATGCCACCATTAAAATGTATGGATTGTGATATAAACCTGTGAGCCTATATGTAAAGAACATAGAGATCCATCATCCCAAGTCAATCATATATCAAAGGGATGGCATAGAGATCTGGCCTATGACCTCAGAGGATCCTCCTGCCTGGAAGGCTCACTAGAAGCAGCCACAAAGCTGACTAAAGTTACTATAATAAATAGGAAGAAACAGAAAGTATAAGTATAGAAGATTAAGCCTACTTATTGATCTCTAAATTCATTAAAGTAAGCTCACAGGTTTATACACCAATTGATACATTTGAAGGGTTCTCCTAATGTTTTCTTATAATGATGATCAGGGCTTGTTCATGAAGCCAACTGACTGACTCATGTGACCAGTAAATCAAGTGAGTGGGGCTTGATTGAGTTAAGCCCTAGAAGCGACAAACAGCTGCAGGGCTCAGCAATATATGGCTTTCATCATCTATAGAATGGTAAAATATGAATGATTTGTCCTGTGCCAGCTCTGCAGGGGAGAAGTAATTCTTTACAAGTGTGTAGCAAGGGAAAGAGTGACCATGTCTGCTAATTCATTGCAGAGCCCATAGTTTTCTGATACAATTTCTTACAGTTTATACCATTTCTCTATTAATGTTATCCTGTGAATACAATATTATTATTATTATTATCATTATAATCACTATAATAGTTTTCATTTCGTGTAACCCTGATGTCATCAAGGGGCGGAGCCATGACATGATCAGGGCGAGGCATGAGACACAAGAGAAAAGCGGCCATTATACACCTCAGAGAGAGAGACAGAGACAGTGACAGCACAGAGACGGAGACAGCACAGGGCTAGAGACAGCACAGAAGCAGAGACAGCATGGAGGCAGAGCATACGGACAGAAACAGGAAGAGAGATTGGACAGAGAGAGAGCACACAGGGAGAGTGCACAGGCAGAGTGTACAGGGTGAGAGAGAGCGCACAGGGATAGACACACAGGGATAGACACACAGGGAGAGAGTGCACAGGGAGAGAGAGAGCACACACAGAGAGCGCAAGGAGAGAGTGCACAGAGAGACAGAACAGAGAGAGAGCGAACAGAGAGATAGAGAGTGCAGAGAGAGAGAGTGTGTATAGAGAATGCAGAGAGAGAGCGAGAGATCACAGAGAGAGAGCACACAAGGAGAGAGAAAGAGCACACAGTGCAAGAGCCCCCCAGAGAGGGAGAGAGCGCGCCCAGAGAGGGAGAGAGAGAGAGAACACAGGTAGAGAGAGAGCGAGAGTGCACAGAGAGAAAGTGCAAGAGCACACAGCATGAAAGACAGAGCACAGAGAACTAGAGAACAGAAAGTGAGAGTGAACAGAGACATAGAGAGCAAACAGAGAGATAAAGAGCATACGCCGAGCGTACAGGGAGAGAGAGAACACACAGGAAGAGAGCTGGCAGGGAGAGAGAGAGATCACACACAGAGAGAGTGCAAGGAGAGGGAGAGAGCACACAAAGAGGAAGAGAACAGAGAGAGAGCAAACAGAGAGATAGAGAGTGCACAGAGAGAGACCGAGAGTGCACAGTGAGTGCACAGAGAGCGCACACAGGGAGAGAGTGAGAACACACATCGCAAGAGAGCCCAGAGAGGGAGAGAGAGAGAGGGCACAGGTAGAGAGAGAGCGAGAGTGCACAGAGAGAAAGAGCGAAATCATACAGCGTGAAAAGAGAGAGAGCGCACAGAGAAAGAGAGAACAAAGAGAGAGCAAACAGAGAGATAGAGAGTGCACAGATAGAGAGAGTACACAGAGAGAGGGCGCATAGAGAGTGAGAGCACACAGAGCAGGAGAGAGAGTACAAGTAGAGAGAGAGCGAGAGTGTACAGACAGAAAGAGTGAACACACACAGAGAGAAAGAGAGAGAGCAGAGAAATAACAGAGAGAGAGAATGAACAGAGAGATAGAGAGCGGAAAGAGAGAGAGCACACAGGGAGAGTGCACAGGCAGAGTGCACAGGGAGAGAGAGCACACACAGAGAAAGTACAGGGAGAGAGCAAGCATACAGAGAGATAGATAGTGCACAGAGACAGAGCGAGAGTGCATAGAGAGCACACAGAGAGAGCGAGAGAGCCCAGAGAGACAGAGAGCACACAGGGAGAGAGTGAGAGTGCACAGCGCCCAGAGAGGGAGAGAGAGAGCGCACAAGTACTGAGAGAGAGAGCGATAGTGCACAGAGAGAAATAATGAGAACATACAGAGAGAACGAGAGAACAGAACGGAGAGATTGAGAGCACACAGAGAGAGAGTGCACAGAGCAAGAGAACACAAAGAGTGAGCACACAGGGAAAGAGAGAAAGCTCACAGCGTGAGAGTGTACAGGGAGAGAGAAAGCGGGAGCACACAGAGAGATAGAGAGAGCGAGTACACAGAGAGAAAGAGAGCAGAGAGAAATAACACATGGAGAGAGAGAAAGCACACAGAGAAAGAGCACACAGGGATAATGAGAGAGTACAGAGAGAGAGTGCACACTGTTTTAGCAAAAATCATAACCACAAACCACATTTTACTCCAAAACGCAGTCTTGATACCAAAACACAGAGGTATTTGATTATTTTCTTATTATCAGATTTTATTTAGACAAACGTGAGTCAGCAACAGACAAGCATCCAAAAAATGTCTGCTACTTTCTGACTGACTAAACATAAACAACATAGCTTTTTATAAATAACAGGGTATAACCCATTCTACTTTCTAGAAAAATGACACATTCCCACCAACAGCCAATAAACGATTATTTATGTTATGAAATACAATAAAATGAAACATACAGTTTGCATGTATGCCTGACACGTCACACTGGATGTGCAAAAAAAACTCTTATTTGCTATCTCTGCACATAGGTCAAGCATGTTTTTCACAAATATCATTGGGTGTTGCCTTGTGGACTACTGAAATACATATTGTTTAGAGTAAAATAATTGTTGACTGTCTCAAAAGAATTATAAGTAAAAGGTATAATTAACTGTTTCATACCTCATGGCCTGCAATGGAATAAGTACTGTTTCAGAGCTACAGTTCACAAGTACTACAAAAGTGCTGAATGCTACATATATATATATATATATATATATATATATATATATATATATATATATATACTAAAAAAATAAGGATATTTGTATTTCACCACAACACTCCTACCTAAAAGGAAAAATACCAATATGACAGGGTGTAATCTAAATTTAAATTTCACACATATATCTAAACAACATAAAAAAGGATGAGCTTATTAGGAAGTAGAGGCATCATCTTTAGACTGGCTCCTATAGAAACTCAAGGTCTCTAAAAAATCCAGTACAGATGAGTCCTTTGCACCTTTTACCTTAATACCTTCCTTACAAGATCATTGTAAAAGAAAATTACAATTATACATAGAAACAATAAAAAAACAATACATATTAAAACTGTTTTTCAGCCCTTTTTTTAAGGCTAAAAAGGGCCCCCTCGGCTTATACTCGAGTCACTCTCCCTAGTGTCTCTCTAACCCCCCCGTGTCTCTCTAACCCCCCCGTGTCTCTTTCCCTCCATACTCCTCATCCTCAACCCCCCTCCTCCTCATCAACCCCCTCCTCAACCTCCTCCTCACCTTCTCCCCTCTAAATACCTCCCCCTTACTTACCTGCTTCTTCTTCGGCCTCTGCTCCGTCTTGACCCTGGCGCGCATGTGACGTCACATGGGCGCCACGTCATTAGCAGGTATTTAGAGGGGAGAAAGTGAGGAGGGGGTTGATGAGGAGGAGGGGGGTCAAGGTTGAGTGGGTGGTGAGGAGGGGGTCGATGAGGAGGAGGGAGGTTGAGGAGGGGGGTTGAGGTTGAGGGGGGGTAAGGAGGGGGATGAGGAAGGGGGGGTGAGGAGGGGGATGAGGATGGGCGATTGAGGATGAGGATGGTGGGTTGAGGAGGGGGGTTGAGGATGGGGGTTGAGGATGAGGGGTTGAGGAGGGGGTTGATGAGGAGGAGGGAGGTTGAGGTTGAGAAGGGGGGTTGAGGTTGAGGGGGTGAGAAGGGGGTTGATGAGGAGGAGGGAGGTTGAGGTTGAGGAAGGGGGTTGAGGTTGAGGGGGGGTGAGGAGGGGATGAGGATGGGTGGGTTGAGGATGGGGGGTTGAGGAGGGGGTTGATGAGGAGGAGGGGGTTTGAGGTTGAGAGGGGGTGAGGAGGGGGTTGATGAGGTGGAGGGAGGTTGAGGGGGGGTAAGGAGGGGGATGAGGAAGGGGGAGTGAGGAGGGGGATGAGGATGGGGGTTGAGGATGAGGATGGGGGGTTGAGGAGGGCGGTTGAGGATGGGGGTTGAGGATGGGGGGTTGAGGAGGGGGTTGAGGAGGAGGAGGGAGGTTGAGGAAGGGGGTTGAGGTTGAGGGGGGGTGAGGAGGGGATGAGGATGGGGGGGTTGAGGATGAGGATGGGGGGTTGAGGAGGGTGGTTGAGGATGGGGGTTGAGGTTGAGGGGGGTGAGAAGGGGGTTGTTGAGGAGGAGGGAGGTTGAGGTTGAGGAAGGGGATTGAGGTTGAGGGTGGTGAGGAGGGGATGAGGATGGGGGGGTTAAGGATGGGGGGTTGAGGAGGGGGTTGATGAGGAGGAGGGGGTTTGAGGTTGAGGGGGTGAGGAGGGGGTTGATGAGGTGGAGGGAGGTTGAGGTTGAGGAGGGGGGTTGAGGTTGAGGGGGGGTGAGTAGGGGGATGAGGATGGGGGGTTTAGGATGAGAATGCAGGGTTGAGGAGGGGGGTTGAGAATGGGGGGTTGAGGATGGGGGATTGATGTTGAGGAGGGGGGTTGAGGTTGAGGAGGGGGGTTGAGGTTGAGGGGGGGTGAGGAGGGGGTTGATGAGGAGGAGGGAGGTTGAGGAGGGTGGTTGAGGTGGAGGGGGGAGATTGAGGTTGAGGAGGGGGGTTGAGGTTGAGGGGGGTGAGAAGGGGGTTGATGAGGAGGAGGGAGGTTGAGGTTGAGGAGGGGGGTTGAGGTTGAGGGTGGTGAGAAGGGGGTTGATGAGGAGGAGGAAGGTTGAGGTTTAGGAGGGGGGTTGAGGTTGAGGGGGGGTGAGGAGGGGATGAGGATGGGGGGTTGAGGATGGGGGGTTGAGGAGGGGGTTGATGAGGAGGAGGGGGTTTGAGGTTGAGAGGGGGTGAGGAGGGGGTTGATGAGGAGGAGGGAGGTTGAGGTTGAGGGGGGGTAAGGAGGGGGATGAGGAAGGGGGGGTGAGGAGGGGGATGAGGATGGGGGGTTGAGGATGAGGATGGGGGGTTGAGGAGGGCGGTTGAGGATGGGGGTTGAGGATGGGGGTTGAGGAGGGGGTTGAGGAGTAGGAGGGAAGTTGAGGAAGGGGGTTGAGGTTGAGGGGAGGTGAGGAAGGGATGAGAATGGGGGGGTTGAGGATGAGGATGGGGGTTGAGGAGGGTGGTTGAGGATGGGGGTTGAGGTTGAGAGGGTGAGAAGGGGGTTGATGAGGAGGAGGGAGGTTGAGGTTGAGGAAGGGGGTTGATGGTGGGGGGGGTTGGGAGGGGATGAGGATGGGGGGGTTGAGGATGGGGGGTTGAGAAGGGGGTTGATGAGGAGGAGGGGGTTTGAGGTTGAGGGGGTGAGGAGGGGGTTGATGAGGAGGAGGGAGGTTGAGGTTGAGGAGGGGGGTTGAGGTTGAGGGGGGGTGAGTAGGGGGATGAGGATGGGGGGGTTGAGGATGAGGATGCGGGGTTGAGGAGGGGGGTTGAGAATGGGGGTTGATGATGGGGGATTGATGTTGAGGAGGGGGGTTGAGGTTGAGGGGGGGTGAGGAGGGGGTTGAGGAGGAGGTGGGAGGTTGAGGAGGGTGGTTGAGGTGGAGGGGGGGTGAGGAGGGGGATGAGGATGGGGGTTGAGGATAAGGATGGGGGTTGAGGAGGGGGCTTGAGGATGGGGGTTGAGGATGGGTGGATGAGGATGGGGGTTGATGTTGAGGAGGGGGGTTGAGGTTGAGGGGGGGTGAGGAGGGGGTTGAGGATGGTGGGTTGAGGATGAGGATGGGGGTTGTTGGGGGAGGATGAGTATGGGGGTTGAGGGGGGAAGATGAGGATGGGGGGTTGAGGAGTGAGGTTGAGGGGGGGTTGAGGAGGGAGGATGAGGAGGGGGTTGAGGATGAGGAGAGAGGTTGAGGATGAGGAGGGAGGTTGAGGAGGGGGTTGAGGATGAGGAGGGAGGTTGAGGATGAGGAGGGAGGTTGAGGATGAGGAGGGAGGTTGAGGTTATGGAGGGGGGCTGAGGTTGAGGAGGGGGTTGAGGATGGGGGGGTTGAGGATGAGGAGGGGTTGAGGATGAGGAGGGAAGTTGAGGATGAGGAGGGGGGTTGAGGAGGGAGGTTGAGAATGAGGAGGGGGGTTGAGGAGGGTGATAAGGGAGGGGGGAAGAGACACAGGGAAGGGAGAGGGGAGAAGAGACACTGGAGAGAGAGGGGTGACACAGGGGGCAGCACATTTCCCACCCTCGGCTTATACTCGAGTCACTCATTTTACCCAGAATTTTGTGGTAAAATAGGTGCCTCGGCTTATACTCGGGTCGGCTTATACTCGAGTATATGCAGTAAGTATAATAGTTTGATATGAACCGTGGAAAAATGGAAAAGTCTCTCAATAATGGAATCCATAGCACAAAGCTCACAGTCCAGATAAAGTCTGCTAAATTAAAGCTTTACAATAAATCCATGAAAATAAGTAAGCACATGTTTGACCAAATCCATATAACAAGGAAAGAGTCCAATGGGGTGGATGAAAATATCCACATATGCTGTTATATGTTAACATGAGATAGTCCAGATTGCGGTGCAATAGATATAAATATGGAAATATGTAAAAACGGCCCACTTAATTTTCTAACGAATTATGAATAACTAGGCCATAGAACCAATTTCCCTTTATACTTATTGTCTTATGAGGCATTTAGATGATAGATAGTCATCATACAGGCCTAGTCTTACACATCACACTTAGCCAGGCCCCTATTTGTCCATACGATAAAAAAAAAACAGGCAGATCACTTGCTTCTGGATGGTGAGATCCATTGGCCAAAGCAATAGGCCACCATGTGCTTATATTTAGGCACAGGACAAGGAGCATGTGACTTTCTCACAGATCTTTACATCTTTTCTCTTTGCCATCAGATAAATGCATTAGGTATGGTCATGTCAATGAGCAAGAGTTTGACCTTTTCCCTTTTTCTTGGGTGCAGACAAGATTTCTGTCTGAGCTTTGTTTTAGTTAGCAAACTCTGTATCTGTTTTTCATCTGTTATTATCTGATATCATCAGGATAGGTACTTGATAGAGACTTTCTCTCATCATATATCAGTGCATGCTTGTATTTTCTTTGTCTTTTCTTTGTCTTTACTTTGACTTTACAGGCACAGACACACTGTCATCTTCTTTTGGGGTAGGCAAGTGTGACAAAAAATAAAAACCAAAATCCAAACATACAAGAATTATCAAACAAGAAACTTCCATTCATCTTTCAACTAAGCATCCTCTCATCATATACACCCTAAATGGGCAGCATAATTATGGTCAAAGACTAAGTATTAAAAGCATAGAACCAGTGCAAAAGGTGACTGGTTTGCCACAACAGATATAACTTCATTATTATGCCAAAAGCATTATAAGACATTGGTCGTAAATCAGCACATCAGCTTTTACTGATCTGTAATTTTCAGGTGGTTAGCAGGCATCTGATTGAGCCACAGTTGCTCTCTGCTTGTCCATCATAGACTCTAATCTCCCTTGGACATGGAGAAAATCTAATTACAGGACTTTTGTACAGTATCAACCACAGTGGAGGTGTATAAGCTCATATTCACCCCTTGCAGGCCCAACTCTGGAGGTCACCACCCAAATGTGGCAGTCTATCCCTGCAAATGAGTTTCACTAATATGTAATCCCCACACTGGCCAATGGGACCGACCTACTAACCCCTCAGATGATGTGAGAGGATAGGCTTAAACTAGAGGGAACCCCCATCCTTAGGAAGGCTACTTGATATTATTAACACATTTTTGAGAACCTAAATTTCTAGCTCACATATCTAATATTGCAGGTTTTATGAACTGGATCTAAGGATGGGTAAATCAAAATGGAATTTGCTCTCCAGGAGTATCCAGAAACATTTTAAGGCACAATAATAAGCCCAAGCCTCCCCACATGCTTCCATAATGGGCTCATCGGAAGGCTCACATTTAGAAGAGGATACTTCACATACAAAACAACATGCAAAACTGTCAGACATATCTTTATCGGATTTTCATAACCTGCTTCGATCTCACTTTGACAAGGCGGTTAAAGAAATCAGGCAGGATTTACAGGAGATTGGGCACCGTACTCATTTACTGGAAACAGTAACTGATCAGATTGTGGATACCCAGCAGAAAGACCAATTGGATATAACCCAGAATTGTACCCATATTGCTACATCAGAAAATAAACTTGAAGATCTGGAAAACAGGTCCAGACATAACAATGTAAGATTTAGAGGGATTCCAAAGTCAGTGGGGGATCTGAAAATATATTTAAATGAGATTATTCATAATATGTTACCAAACCACCCTCAGAACTCTTGGGAAATTGAAAGGGCGCATAGGGCCCTGGGTGGTCCAATATCATCTAAGCAGCTGAAAGATGTCATAGCTTGGTTTCTACGTCAGGGGACAAGAGACTTGATTCTTGCAACATCTAGAAAGTCACAGTCTATTGCAAGCCCTGATGGCACCCAGATAAAGATATTTGCTGACTTGGATCCCTCCATTCTTATGAAAAAGCAAACAATTAAAACCGGCCTTATCAATTTTGATAAAAAATACAGGTGGGGGTTCCCCTTCAGCGTATCATTTCCAGTGGGTGCGACTAATCATGTAGTCCACTCTTTAGAGGAATGTCATACAGTTCTATCCGATTTAAATCTCTTACCCAGAGAAGACACTCTGGAAGTCCCTGGGAACAAGTTTGCCTCAAAGGCCGGCGAGACAATGGACAGAGGCCCAAAGGTCCAAACGTCAGAGCAGACGGCTGGATCAAATTTCAGAGTCAGCAGCTTCGTCTTCAGGCTCATCAGCAAAGATTTAAACTGGAATGACTACATTGGACTAAGGAGTAGTCATGGCAGAGTGTGGTGTTCACAAATCTGCCTGGATTAATATTACAGTGGGGCTATAAAGATAGCTTTTTCTTGTGCAATGTGGCAAAAGGACACACTTGATAGAATGACCACACTTTTCATAGCTCATGGATACTGCCTTGGGTTAACAGCATAGCAACTGAGAAACTTGAGGCTATTGGGACAGAGTGCCAT
Organism: Discoglossus pictus; assembly: GCA_027410445.1. Taxonomy (NCBI): domain Eukaryota; kingdom Metazoa; phylum Chordata; class Amphibia; order Anura; family Alytidae; genus Discoglossus; species Discoglossus pictus. The sequence goes on along the minus strand of CM050164.1, from coordinate 222,375,514 downwards.
GGTCAAAGACGTTTATAGCATTGGACTGTGGTTTGATCATTGAGACCACTGTATACTTTTCAACAAAATGTTCTAGCACTATATGATTTTTGTATCATAGTTTGAGGATCCGGTGATAGGGGCAAGTGGGCCGAGAAAACTCTAGGTACAGTGGTTGAAGAACTTACACATGAGCTTCTTAGTAGAGGGTTAACTGTGGGTCGGGTCCCTAGGTGTAGGCTTTTTGGTGGGGTGTTTCTTCCTCAGTAGAGATGATTTGTAGGAAAATGGGAAGTTTAAGAGGCGCAAGACTTTTTTGTCCTATAAACCCTTACATCCGGATGTGATTTTCCTACAGGAAACACATTTTGCGCATAATAGACTCCCCACATTTTTATATAACACATACCCCATCGTTGTAGCTTCTACCCAAACAACCAAGAAGGCGGGAGTGGCTATTTTATTACAAAAATGTTTTCCATTTATCATTGAGCCCAAGAAAATAGACTCTATCATTTTACTCCCAAACTACTACCCCACATAAATCATTTATTGATCTACTCAAATATCTAAAGTCAGTGGATCTAGGGAGGATTGTGCTAGGTGGAGATCTTAACCTGCTCTTAGCTCATAATTTAAACAGATCGGGTCAGGCCAGGAGTGGCAAATACTCAAACAAATTAAAGCAGATTAACTCGTTACTCAGTGACCTTGTTAGATTCATGGAGACTGCTACATCTGGGTGAGAGAGGATATACCGTTTATTCATCAGTACATGGCACTCATTCCCGAATAGATACCATTATGATAGACTTATCACTTTCAGATAATATAGATAAGGCAGATATCCATCCAAGTCCGTGGTCCAACCATTCCCAGGTTAGTGTTTCAGTAGATATGGGCCAGAAGAGTAAACCTCCTTACAGTTGGAGACTCAATGAACAAATGTTATCAAACCCAAATGTTGCAGGACAGATAGCTGATGATCTTGAGATATTTTCTTGACCAATATCAACCAGGAATCAGACATGGGTTGGACCTGGGTGGCTCACAAGGCCTTTATAACAGGCTCTCTAAAAAAAATCGCTTGTAGACACAAAAGACAAACAAAAATGAGAGAGGAGTCACGGAGGAAACACTTGCCAGATCTTGAAAAATTGAATCAACGAAGCCCTTCCAAGTCCCTACGTCAAAAAATAGATCAAATTAGATTGGAGCTAGATTTTTATTGTCATATTATACTGAAAAAGCGATCAGATGGACATATCACAGGCTAATAAACCGGACAATTTACAAGCCAGGAAACTCAGAAGCAAAATCTCTCAGTCAAAATTTTTTCGAATCAGAACATCTGCGAAAGACATCACGGCCAGCCCTAATAATATACAAAAAACCTTCTTGGACTTCTTCCAAAAGATATATTCAGCCTTTCCACATCAGCAGGAGCAATAGAGATTTGCCGTTCTTGGCTCATGTGATTTACCCACTCTGTCAAGGGGATCTCCTTAACTCTAAGATTACGGAAAACGGAGGTTAAGAAGGCTATTAATAGCTTGAAGGGTGAGAAGGCCCCGGGCCCAGATGGATTCACCAACTTATATTTTAAGAAATATATTGACATTCTTGCCCCCCATTTAACAAATCTTTTTCATCAAATTTTAAAGGGTCACCAAATGCCCCAAGAATGAAATCAGGCGGATATGATATTTTTCCCCAAAGAAGGTCGGGATCCCCTAGAAGTTAAAAATGATCGTCCAATATCACTCCGAAATGGAGATATCAAAATGTTAGCAAAGCTGATGGCCAATAGAATCTCCCAATTACTTCCCAGACTCATTCATAAAACGCAAGTGAGCTTTGTCCCTTACAGATAAACGGGGGATAACATTAGGCGCACTTTGAATTTGACTTCATGGGTATCCCAAAACCATTTACCAACCTGTTTTTTGGCCTTAGACATAGAAAGGGCTTTTGATACTTTAGAATGGCCTTATCTTAAAGTGGTATTACTCAAATTTGGCTTTGGGAGGAAATTTATGGACCTGGTTGAGACCTACTATAGATCTCACAAAGCAAGGTTGAAATTACCAGGCAAATACATGGTGCAAACTGAGGTACACCGAGGCACCAGACAGGGATGTCCTCTCTCACCCCTTCTTTTCGCCTTAGCAATAGAGCCACTTGCTCAGTCTATATGATCAAATCCAGATATTCATGGGATTCAGATTGTTCACCATTATTTTAAATGCAGTCTCTTTGCTGATGACATCCTAGGTTCATTTACACAGCCTGCCACCTCAATTCCTGATCTACTACCAATTCTTACTAATTTTGGAAACTTCTCGGTACTCAAAATAAATTTTGCTAAGACGGAAGCATTAGGTATTGCACTCTCTCAACCAGAGATTCAATATCTTAAGCAAAACTATGATTCTTAATGGCCTAAATCCCATATTAAGTATTATGGGGTTAATATAACCAGTAAATTGACAGATCTATTTAAAGCTAATTATATGTCTTTGTACAAAGATATGATTCTGGATTTACAGAGATGGTCGAAAGGGAAAATGTCATGGTTAGGCAGGATAAATGCGGTTAAAATGAACATTCTCCCCCGGCTTTTATGCCTATTTCACACACTTCCAATTCCAATTGTTTATAGGGATCTCAAGAGGTTTCAAAATCATTTATTTGAATTTATATGGAACTACAAATCCTCAAGGATTTCAAAATCTAATATGTACAAACATAATGCAAAGGGGGGCTCTCATGTCCCAACTTTAAATTGTACTATAAAACGGCACAGCTTTCATTTATTCCCCTAGCGCACTCCTCTCAACACCATCCACTGTGGGTCTTTATAGAAAAATTACAAATGTCTCCTTATTCATGGTACAACATTCTCTGCCTTCCCAAGCCTTGTATGATACTTGGGAAAATAAGGAACTAATTTATCAAACACTTATTGGTGGTATGGGCATGGGCGATCCAAAATTATCATCTAGCCCCAAAACTAGCTAGCATATCCCCTATTATACCCAATCCACTACTAACTATTCAGATAACCTTCCTGGAACCTACTGACCTTTGGGACCTGGTCTCAAGATGGCGCAGAGGTTACTTTTGAATATATGAGAGACAAATGTAACCTACCTTTGGTAGAGCATTACACCTACTGCAGATTCAGGCATTTTGTATGTTCCACTATAAATTCTTTGGGAGTTCCACTGTCAAGCAATGTTATAAGCTTATTATTAGAGATGTCTCGAATAATTCGCCGGCGGACTGTTCCCGGCGAACATAGCATGTTTGCGTTCGCGGCGAACTGCGAACATATGCAATATTCAACCCGCCCCCTATACTTTATCATTGAGCAAACTTTGACCCTGCATGTCACAGTCAGCAGACACATTCCATCCAATCAGCAGCATACACTCCCTTCCAGAGCCTTCTAACTCATGGACAGCAGCCATTTTGGAATCATAACTAACTTGCAGTCTTACTGAGAGGAGGCTGAGTGTAGGTGATACTGCATCAATAGGGAAAACCATAGCTAGGCTACTGTACACATTGTGCAATACAGTCCTGAAGGACTCTTTTGATCTCTGCTGCAAGGACAACCCTGTGTCTCTTTCCCCCCCTTATCATCATCCTTCCCTCACCTAAGCACCCAACCCTAACACCCCTCACACTTATCCATAACACCCATCAACCTAACACCTAACCCTAACACCCCTCACACTTATCCCTAACACCCCTCACCCTAACCCTAACACCCCTCACACTTATCCCTAACACCCCTCACCCTAACCCTAACACCCCTCACACTTATCCCTAACACCCCTCACCCTAACCCTAACACCCCTCACACTTTTATCTAACACCCCTCACCTTAACCCTAACACCCCTCACACTTATCCCTAACACCCCTCACCCTAACCCTAACACCCCTCACACTTATCCATAACACCCATCAACCTAACACCTAACCCTAACACCCCTCACACTTATCCCTAACACCCCTCACCCTAACCCTAACACCCCTCACACTTATCCCTAACACCCCTCACCCTAACCCTAACACCCCTCACACTTATCCCTAACACCCCTCACCCTAACCCTAACACCCCTCACACTTTTATCTAACACCCCTCACCTTAACCCTAACACCCCTCACACTTATCCCTAACACCCCTCACCCTAACACCCCTTATCCCTAACACCCCTCACCCTAACCCTAACACCCCTCACACTTATCCCTAACACCCCTCACCCTAACCCTAACACCCCTCACACTTATCCCTAACACCCCTCACCCTAACCCTAACACCCCTCACACTTTTATCTAACACCCCTCACCTTAACCCTAACACCCCTCACACTTATCCCTAACACCCCTCACCCTAACACCCCTTAGCCTAACACCCCTCACCCTAACCCTAACACCCCTCACACTTATCCCTAACACCCCTCACCCTAACCCTAACACCCCTCACACTTATCCCTAACACCCCTCACCCTAACCCTAACACCCCTCACACTTATCCCTAACACCTAACCCTAACACCTAACACTAACACCCCTTACACTTATCCCTAACACCCCTCACCCTAACCCTAACACCCCTCACACTTATCCCTAACACCCCTCACCCTAACCCTAACACCCCTCACACTTATCCCTAACACCTAACCCTAACACCTAACACTAACACCCCTTACACTTATCCCTAACACCCCTCACCCTAACCCTAACACCCCTCACACTTATCCCTAACACCCCTCACCCTAACTCCCCTTACCCTAACACCCCTCACCCTAACCCTAACACCCCTCACACTTATCCCTAACACCCCTCACCCTAACACCTAACACCCTCACCCTTATCCCTAACACCCCTTACCCTAACACCCATCACACTTATCCCTAACACCCCTCACCCTAACCCTAACACCCCTCACACTTATCCCTAACACCCCTCACCCTAACCCTAACACCCCTCACACTTATCCCTAACACCTAACCCTAACACCTAACACTAACACCCCTTACACTTATCCCTAACACCCCTCATCCTAACCCTAACACCCCTCACACTTATCCCTAACACCCCTCACCCTAACCCTAACACCCCTCACACTTATACCTAACACCTAACCCTAACACCTAACCCTAACACCCCTCACACTTATCCCTAACACCCTTCACCCTAACCCTAACACCCCTCACACTTATCCCTAACACCCCTCACCCTAACACCCCTCACACTTATCCCTAACACCCCTCACCCTAACCCTAACACCCCTCACACTTATCCCTAACACCCCTCACCCTAACACCCCTTACCCTAACACCCCTCACCCTAACCCTAACACCCCTCACACTTATCCCTAACACCCCTCACCCTAACACCTAACCCCCTCACCCTTATCCCTAACACCCCTCACACTTATCCATAACACCCATCAACCTAACACCTAACCCTAACACCCCTCACACTTATTCCTAAGACCTAACACCCCTCACACTTATTCCTAACATGCCTCACCCTAACACCCCTTACACTTATCCTTAACACCCCTCACCCTAACACCCCTCACACTTATCCCTAACACCCCTTACCCTAACACCCCTCACACTTATCCAAAACACCCCTCACCCTAACCCTAACACCCCTCACACTTATCCCTAACACGCCTCACCCTAACCCTAACACCCCTCACACTTATCCCTAAGACCTAACACCCCTCACACTTATTCCTAACATGCCTCACCCTAACACCCCTTACACTTATCCCTAACACCCCTCACCCTAACACCCCTCACACTTATCCCTAACACCCCTCACCCTAACACCTAACCCCCTCACCCTTATCCCTAACACCCCTTACCCTAACACCCCTCACACTTATCCCTGTGTCTCTTCCCCCCAGGGGAGGATGATGAGGGAGGGGGTAAAGAGATACAGGGGAGGATGATGAGGGAGGGGTAAAGAGATACAGGGGAGGGTGATGAGGGAGGTGGGAGGATGATGAGGGAATGGGGATGAAACACAGGGGAGGGTGATAAGGAAGGGGGCAAAGAGACACAGGGGAGGATGATGAGGGAGGGGGTAAAGAGATACAGGGGAGGATGATGAGGGAGGTGGGAGGATGATGAGGGAGGGGGGATGAGACACAGGGGAGGATGATGATGGAGGGGGGAAGAGACACAGGGGAGGATGATGAGGGAGGGGGTAAAGAGATACAGGGGAGGATGATGAGGGAGGGGTAAAGAGATACAGGGGAGGGTGATGAGGAAGGGGGGAAAGAGACACAGGGCAGGATGATGAGGGAGGGGGGAAGAGACACAGGGGAAGATGATGAGGAAGGGGGGAAAGAGACACAGGGGAGGATGATGAGGGAGGGGGGAAAGAGATACAGGGGAGGACGATGAAGGAGGTGGTAGGATGATGAGGGAGGGGGTATGAGACACAGGGGAGGGTGATGAGGAAGGGGGCAAAGAGACACAGGGGAGGATGATGAGGGAGGGGGTAAAGAGATACAGGGGAGGATAATGAGGGAGGTGGAAGGATGATGAGGGAGGGGGATGAGACACAGGGGAGGATGATGATGGAGGGGGATGGTAGGTTATTTATGCCCTTTATGGATTAAAACCAGACTCTGCATCAACTATGTAATTTTCCGTGGGAGTTTTGACATGGATCCCCCTCCGGCATGCCAAAGTCCAGGTGTTAGTCCCCTTAAAACAACTTTTCCATCACTATTGTGGCCAGAAAGAGTCCCTGTGGGTTTTAAAATCCGCCTGCCCATTGAAGTCTATGGCGGTTCGCCGGTTCGCGAACATTTGCGGCGGTTTGCGTTCGCGGTTCGCGAACCGAAAATTTTATGTTCGCGACATCACTACATATTATATGATACCTTCAATGAGACTTCGCAGTTACAAAAACCAAAATATATGCAATTATGGGAAGAGGATTTGGGAAACACTTTAGACCAAACAGCTTGGGAACAGAATTGGTGTAGTCTTACAAGAAGATCTCTAAACTATAGCGTGTTGGAGACTTCGATAAAGGTTCTGCACAGAATTTATTACACGCCAGTTAAACTCTTTAAATGGGCATTAGCCCAAAACCCTAAATGCTTTAAAGATTGCGGAGATTCAGGTAATTTTTTGCACAAATGGTGGGTATGTCCTGGTGTGCAAGGTCTTTGGACAGAGGTATTTGAATTGGCTTAAAAAATCTTTAAAACTAAAATGTACAGGTCCATTGAGGTTTGCCTCCAAGGCCTTTCCAACTCACTTCTAACATCCTTTCAGAATCAATTGTTACAGTTTCTGATGCTGGCCACAAAAAGCCACATTGCTCAGCAGTGGACGTCCACGAATTTGAGTTTGCAGGCAGTTAAGAACAAATTTAATTGTATTCGGATTAATGAGCGAATAACACATTTATTGGAGGACTCAGTTACTAAGTTTATGAACATTTGGGCTCCATGGCTAATGGAAACCAATAGTATTTAGTTGGAGTCCAATGCAAGCTGTTGATTAGTGGGTAGCCCCCTAGTGAAGGGGTCTGGGGGAGTGGATGGCCCTGAAGGAGGTGGACGGAGGTAAGTAACATTTGACATTATTTATTCAGCCTGGTTAATCTGTGAACTAACTGTTTTATGATTTCATGCCTCCCCCACCTCCCCAATTGGGGATTTGACTGTATCAATGTTACATGCTTAAAAGATTACAATATATTAAAAAACTAAAATATAGGCTTTGGAAAATGGCTCATTTGGGAAAGTCTCCTGGGTTTACAAAGCTAACGGTCTAACAGTTTAATACTCCGGGATTTTAAGCCCAGATAGTAGGCACAGTGTATTAGACAACATTTTATATGTGAAAGATGTATATGCCTGATATGAAAACTTACACACTGTAATGTGATTCACCACTGCCTAATAAAATATTACTTGTTAAAAAAAAAATGAAACATGCAGTTTGCATGTATGCCTGACACAAGCCTGTTTTTTACAAATATCCTTGGGTTTTGCCTTGTGGACTACTGAAATACATATTGTTTGGACTAAAATAATTGTTGACTGTCTCCAGAACAATTTTTTTATTATGGGAAGAAGAACTTGTTTGCAGTTATAGAATATAAAAACAATGAATTATAACTAAAAGCTATACAAAACTGGTTCATACCTCACTGCCTGCAATGGAATAAGTACTGTTTCAGAGCTAGAGTTCACAAGTGCTATAAAAGTGATAAATGCTATATATATGTATATATACATACACAAAAAAATGTAAGTATATTTGTACTTCACCACAACAACATAGAGAGAGCGAGCACTGCCTATTCAAGATAACAATCTATGATACAGTCACTTATGACGGGCAAGTTACTAGTTCATAATAATATCCAGTAACTATGCCTCCACTGTCGACACTTCTTCTTATTGGGGCAAGAAATCCTAAATGGCATCACACACAGGGGAGTCATAGATGAACCACCAATTACCCCACCTCCCTCCCCCAGAGACTCCTAAGAAGGCCACAAGTGTGTGTGGGGCGGGGAGTGGTAAGGTAAGGGGACCCGATGGACCCAGAGGCATTTGGATGGGCTGGGGGGCCCTACACTCCAGAAATGTAAAAAAAAATGGACTGCGCTGCCCCCTCAGAGGAGGGCCCTAGTGCATTGCACCATCTGCACCAGCCATAGCTCCATCCCTGTTTCTGATCCACACAAAAACTGAAACTCATATCTTTTGTGATGCAGAGAGAGGGTGGTACCGTGTTAGCCATTTGTATTCAAAAGTAAAAAATAATAAAAGTGGAATAAAGATGATGCCTTAAATGGCTACTTGGCGCCATAGTGCTCAGAGACAGTTAGATATTAAAGGTATCATCATCATGCCACTTTTGATATTAATATCTTTTGAGAATGAGAGATCATTCTATTTAATTACTGATAAGCCCTGTTACAGGGTCCATTGTCTGAAGTGCAGCATCGCTTGCACAAAAGACCCTAGACATGTTCAATGTTCAGGTGGCTGTTCTGAACACAAAGGCCCATTGTCTCAGGGGCTTTTCAGTAATTAATGGCAGTTTGTAGGTGGTTCAAGGCTGACTGGCAGCTTAGAATAGCAAACTTCAATGTTAGTTTACTGTAGTAAAAAGTATTTTCTTAAGTATAATTTAATCAGTAATTACTTGTTATTACTTTAGTGTTAAATTGAACCATATTGGCAACTACTTGGATTGAGTTGGCAACTACTGCTTTAGCAGGACTCGCAAAAGTTTCACGTAGCTTTAGCAGCCAGTGGCAAAGCTAGTGCAAAGAGGGCCCAGGTGCAAAAAAAAAAAAAATGTGAGGGCGGGGGTGGTTTACATTTTTTTTTGCAAAGTTACGCTCCATTATCAACTTAAACAGTACATATATATATATATATATATATATATATATATATATATATATATACTGTATATAGGGTCAGGTCCCGCTCTTAGTTGAGTGGTAGTGGAAATGTAGCAAAGAGGTAGGTAATGTGTGTCTGAGGGCCAGATGAGTCGTTGGGCAAAGGCAAGGACAGCTGATTTGGGTCGAAATCAGCAGTAACTACGAAAGAGAGCTTCAGTAAGGAAGGCATGATGGATTATATGTAGTGGAAGCTGATTAGGACTCATGGAAAGCATGATCAGAGATGCATAGCAAAGGAGTGGAGGAAGGCATGTTTGGTGTTGCATAGCCAAGGCTGATTTAGGACTTTGGGAAAGCATGTTTGGCGATGCTTAGCGAAAGATGAGTTAGGACTTATGAAAAGCATGATCGGCAATACGTATGGAAGGCTGATGGCATGATCAAGAAGGTGCTTAGCGAAGGCTGATTGGGACTTGTGAAAAACGTGATTGAGGTGGTGCCTAGCAAAGGCAGATTTAGGACTTATGGAAAGCGTGATCGATGTGAACCCTAGCATAGGCTGATTTGAGACATGAGGAATGTCAAGGCATAGAAGATTTGGGCTAAAATCCACCAAGGGGTGCTTCCAATAGCCAAAAAGCGTGGCAATGGACACGGACAAGGACGTTGCTTAGTAGATTTGGGTTAAAGTCTGCCAGACAGTTTAGAAGATTTGGGCCAAAAACTGCCAAAAGGGGCTTATGAAAAGCCAAAAAGCACAAACTTGAACACAGGATGCATCCTGGTAGTTTAGGGCCAAGATACACCAGGAGGGGGTTAATAAAAATCTGAAAACTTTCCTTGGATATAAGGAAATTAGGCAGCTTAGTAGATGTGAGGTGAAAAGCGAGAGGTGGAACCATTGCTCTCCAGCGATGGAATGCTCTCACAGACATGACAAATGAGCCAGAATCTGTCCTGCAGGGAACGTGAAGAAGCTACAAGGCAAGGAAAAAAGGCATGATCTAGTACAAGGCGAGAAAAGGGGCCAAAAAGCAACAAGACAAACCATCAAAGGACAGGCTCAGAGAATACAAAAAAGATAGAGCTAAGATACATGTATATATATATATACAGTGGACCCTCCACATTCGCGGGGGTTCTGTTCCTGAATAATGTAAACATGGGTAAACTATCAGTTTACCCATGTTTTGTCCTTTGGGAAAGGGTAGGTGGCACTCACCCAGCGGGGAAACACTGCATTCAGCCATCCAAGCGTTCTTTTAAAGGCAAGGAGGTTGGGTTTTGCTTCCCTCTATGAACCCCAGCTCAGGGCTACCTGGCCAGATAATGCAAGACTCGAGTGATCTTGCGTTATTATGGACGGGAAGAAAACCCTGCGAATGTCGGATCCAGAAATATCGGGTCAAGGGTTAACTGTATATACACACACATATATAAACGCACACATATATATATATACAGTATATCACAAAAGTGAGTACACCCCTCTTTTTTGTAAATATTTTATTATATCTATTCATGTGACAACACTGAAGATGAGCACTGCGAGCGGGAGAAAGGCCCTCAGCGTGCACTCAGTGTGGGGCTCGCGATGAGCCCCAAAGGTGATCAGTGCAAAGCAGGAAAGTTGAAGTACACGGGGGCGAGGCTAACAATGAGCACCGAAGGTGCTCAGAGAAGCAAAAGCCTCACATTCTGTGGCAAACAGCATTGCCAGCCTTACACTTTTAACGGGCAATTTCCTAGTATATATATATTTGTGTTTATAGATATATATAAATATTTAAATATATGTGTGTGTTTATATATGTGTGTGTTTATATATGTGTATATTTGTCTAAATATATATATGTGTGTGTATATATCTCTAGCTATATATATGTGTGTATAAGGCCAGATCTAACTTTTTGGAGCCCCTAGGCAGTGAAGTAGAGGACCCCCTGCGAGTGAGAACACAAGGTATGCATGGGCCCATTTTTGCCTTTTCTGTGCATGTAAATTCCTTTTCCTGTTGTAAATCTCTTGTTCTAAGTGGTTACCCCATAGTAAAGTCTATGGACTGCATCATTTCCTTTTTTTAAGACAGTAACCATTTTTTTTTTTAAAGTGGCGCCCCTCACAGTAATGTGTCCCTAGGCGATTGCCTAGTTGGCCTAATGAGTAATCCGCCCATGTATATGTATAAATATATATATGTATACACTGTGTGTATATACACACACATACTGTATATATCTACATATACTTCTATCTATAAACGTACATATACATCTACACACATAAATATTTATACCTGCCTGAAGCTGCATTCCACTTCCTGGGGTGAGGAGGGGCCACGGCAGGTCGGAGGGCCAATGAGGGCCCAGGGGGGCCGAGAGGGGCCACCGGGGACTGAGTAGGGTTGAGGATTGTTACTGAGTCTCATTAAAGGACCACTTTAGTCCACGCATTTCTATCTTCCATTTAATAGATCATGTTTTAAACATTACAAAAACTATTTTTTTGTATAAAAATATATAGTCTATAGTGCAGATAAATTGCATTTAATTGGATTGTTTCCTCCTCCTCTGTCCTAACATGTTACAGGGAATAAATCTTATGGAGGTCTGGACTGCAATTCATTGTACCTGTATTCCTATTCAATTTAATGTCATCAGATAAGAAAAAACTAATTAACTGGATCCCCATAAGACTTCCTCCCTCATTCACTTATAAGATAATGGGATAATGTTTTGTTTCTATTTTTGTGATGCTTTATTGGAACTGTTCTTAAATGAATATACTTTATTTCACATGTAAAGTTACAAAGTCTTGGAGCACCACTGTTGTGCCACCTAGAGGTTGCTGATCTCCACTGGTGGCGGGGTTGGAGCAGGAAAGGTCCCAGTGGTCCTTTAAGTTGGTTTAATAGTTACATAGTTACATAGGGCCTCATTCAATTGCGATTCGGCCAATTGAATAGGGCTCTAAATAAGCACATAGCATATTTTTTTTGAAGATGTTTTTAGTTAGAGAAAACCTTGCTTTTGGATAGATGTTTACTAACTAAAAACTTCTGTAAAAAAATATGCTATTTGCATATTTAGAGCCCTATTCAATTGGCCAAATTGCAATTGAATGAGGCCCATAGTATTTAAGGTTGAAAAAAGACTCTCAGTCCATTAAGTTCAACCTTTTAAGATCTCCCCTGATCTGCAATATGCAGATTAACTATTAATTCATTAGTTGTTAATTAATTATTAATCAATTATTTAATGTTTTTTTATTTTATTATTATTAATTAGTCCAGAGGAAGGCAAATAGAAAAAAAAAAAAAAAACACAAACGAGACTTAGCCAATAGTACCCTGAGCCAATAGTCACAGTGATCTTTTATGGCTAAATTCCCTTAGTGAGTGTATGCCTAGATAACAAAGTCAATTTAGCGAGGGCTTTTTTTATGTGGTTGCTTGTTGGAAAAAATATGCTAACTTTTGACATTTAGAGTGGGTTTCACTGGATCTAATGTGTCAGTACTATTTCAGACTGGTTCTCCAAGACAGAGACGATTGTGTCATTACCAATTACCACTTCTGTTTGTTTGGTAGAATATTTCCCCCTGTAACATAAATCAGAAACAAGACAGATTGCTTTTGGAAAGCAACCATTTCTGGAGTTCTATCAATTTGATATTTCCTCCAATTACAGATGTAAACTTGGAGTTGGAAAACTGATTCCTTCTGAATTTAAAGGATATGAATTTCCAAGAAATGTAAAAAATGCATTGCTGCTGCTAAAATAAATATCTACAAAGTACTGTGAATTTAAGGTAAACAAGGTTTATGAATTTAAAGGATTTTCTTTCCCATACCGGACAATAAATAGTCTGCTCACCTTCCTGTTTTTTTAATAATTGTTAAGCTACAGAACAACTGTACATACAATGTCTTTTTTTAGGTCTTGCCTATCCTTTTCATTCAAAAGGATACTGTAATATCAAAATCATGCAGAGCAGCCAAGACCCCAACCATATCCCTTAAATCGAACCCTAACCCCTATATCTAACCCTAACCCCTAAGCCTAGCCCTAACCACTAAATCTAGCCCTAACCCCTAAATCTAACCCTAACCCCTAACCCTAGCTTTAACGCCTAAATCTAACCATAACCCCAACCCATAAATCTAACCCTAACCCCTAACTCTAGCCCTAACACCTAAATCTAACCCCTAAATCTAACCCTAACCCTAGGAAACTGAAGAACATATCTGCTGGTGGGCAGAAAGTAGGAAAGTTCTGTTGTTTTTTGTTATTCCTAAATAAAATATTGTATAAGCCATTTATTTTCTAAAGTGAATCATGCCTGAGTAATTTCAATGTTGCTGTTGATACATTTTTATACACATGAGCAGTACATGAATAATTAGTTGCTTTGATTTGCTAATCTGAATTGCAGTCTCTTTGTCTCTGTGATGGCCAAAACAATGCCTCTCAATGTTGTCATTCAGTTAGTTCCCCTCTTCCACCCTTAAAAAGTACCCTGAGCCATTAGAATTCTGATTTGCAAATTATCTACAAAAAATATTGCATATCTATGGGATGATTTATTGAAGACAAATAAGTCTAGTACAAAGTATAGGCAGATTTTAACGATCTCTAAAAAGAAACAGTTTCTCTTTTTTCTCGATTGACCCTAACTTTAATAGATTCATTTCTTCCCTATCCTCTCTTAGCCAAGATTCCATGACTCACGATATGGTTTAGTGAGCAAATTTTCACTCACTAAATCTTGCAATTACATGCCACTTGTTAAAATGGTTAGTGAATCAATGCTTAATGAGTGCTGTACCTCACACTCCCCATTGCTTTTTGAGACAAATGGCATGAATAGCCTTTAAATGGCACTAGATAAGTTTTAGTGAATGTCTGAAACCATTAGTGAGTACTCTCTAAGTGCCAAAAATTGGTAAGTACTAAAACCACAAACAAAACCACTGAATGAGAGATCTTCAGTGAGAGGAAAAGATACCTTAACGATGTGCAGTAATGTCAAATATAGTGAGGGGAAGTGTGCGTGTTAAAAAATACAGCAAGCTAAAATGTATATATAAAAAACAATTTAAATTAACATAAACAAAGTGACATGAGGTCTAGATGTATCAACGCCCCGGGTAGCTATGAATGAGGTTAGCCCTACACTCACCACTAATAAATAGCATGCTTTGTGTGTTGCTGTTGTTTAGTCATTCAGTTGTGTTCGACTCATTTACTAGATAAGTAAAGAATAAGATAAACTTCTTAAATATTACATATATTTAACAATATATATTGTTTAATCCTCTAAGGCACTTATTTTATGTGGAATTTGGTTGTCATGGACTGTGGAAATAATAAAATCATTTTGTTATGAGCCCCCCTGTGTCATTTAGGGGTTGTTTCACTGCAGTGGTGGCATCATTCAATATCCCACAGAGAGGGTGTTGCGTCACCATATTATAATACTCTGTGCATTATAATTGTAGTTAACAGCTTGATGCATTGGTGGTGGTCGTGTTAAATAAGTTTTATAGTTTGTATTTATATTTTTATTTGTAGTTCTGTTAGTTATACTTTGTGACCTGGTAAATGTTGCTACTGTTTGCAAACGGCAGACGTGAGAGAGCCCCTGTGGATCTGAGACAGTCCTTCAGCTCTTATAAACAATGGGAGAGTTTAGCTCCACTTTCTAAACCAGCCGAGCTGGACTTGAAGGCAACTAGCTAAGCAAGTGACTCCTGATACTCACTTAGGCCCTCATACAATTGCAATTTGGCATGTTAAATAGGGCTCTAAATAAGCACATAACATATTTAGTTAGGGCCTCATTCAATTGCGAATTGGCCAATTGAATAGGGCTCTATATAAGCACATAGCATATTTATTTTACATAAGTTTTTAGTTAGTGAACTTCTATCCAAAAGCAAGGTCTTCATTATCTAAAAACTTTGGTAATAAATATATGCTTTTTGCTTATATAGAGCCCTATTCAATTGGCCAAATCGTAATTGAATTAGGCCCTTAGTAAGCATCTATCCAAAAGCAAGGTTTTCACTAACTAAAAACTTCTTTAAAAAATATATGCTATGGCCCTCATTCAATTGCAATTTGGCCAATTGAATAGGGCTCTAAATAAGCACATAACATAATTTTTTTTAAAGAAATTTTGTTAGTAAGCATCTATCCAAAAGCAAAGTTTTCACTAACTAAAAACTTCTTTTAAAAAAATATGCTATGTGCTTATTTAGAGCCCTATTCAATTGGCCAAATTGTAATTGAATGAGGCCCTATGTGCTTATTTAGAGCCATATTCAATTGGTCAAATCACAATTGAATGAGGCCCTTAGCTGGGATGTTAATCAAATAAGTAATTACTGCTGTCCACATATAATTCTCCCCAAGCCAACCACCTAACATACTCTACCTAATTACAATCCACGGTCTGCATACAATTGTCTACCCAAACCTAGGTGCCTTTTCTAGGGGTGAGAAGTTAAGTCTACATGAAGCGACACCACTCCATTGGACATACAGAACCGCCTCCTCTGGCACATAGAAAACCCACTGACATAGACCCCAGTGTGGTTGGGTCAGGATAAACCAGAGGAGGGATATACAGTATACTTTGTGTTAATGTTTTTAATGTATTCAATGTATTCTGTTATGTATAAAAATGGGAGGACCTTGAGAATTAAGATATACCCTGTTTGTAGAATATGTGCATAAGAGCTATATTTCATGGGTCGAGAAATACACATTTTTGCAGGTGACTGCATATTATGATCCCGCTATCAACGTTTATATCCTGCTGAGTCATAGTGTTGGGCAGCATACTCTAGATTCGGAGCAATGGTCTAAGCGGTTGAATTTCCACATTTGCTGCTCCAGCTGGCCATGTTCCAAGACTAAATGCAAATCACAAGGCAAATGGCTTATAATATTAGGAAAGAAGCATTGTCCCCATAATTTTCAATAACTGCAATGACAATAAAGTAATTGTTATACAGAGAAAAGACACTTAGTATCAAATAGCAAGTAGCTGGTGAGACCCACTGCTCATCTTGGACCTTATTATAATACAGAGAAGTTCCCTACATCAATAGCAAGTCTTTCACTGACCAAACTGTACTGTTCAGTGTACCTGATGCTTTAAGTTGCAGGACCAGGCCTTGGATCTCTGCCATTCCCCACTAACATGGTTGTATATTTTTTCATCAACATTATTTATAAATATTAATAGTTTACCGTATATACTGGAGTATAAGCCGCCCCGAGTATAAGACGAGGCACCTATTTTACCACAAAATACTGGGTAAAATTATTGACTCGAGTATAAGCTGAGGGTGGGAAATGTGCTACCCCCCGTGTCCCTCTTCTGCCCTCTGTGTCCCCCTCTTGTGTGCCCTTTTCTTGTGTCCCCCTCTCTCTCCCATGTCTCTTCCCCCTCTCCCTTCCCTGTGTCTCTTCCCCCTCTCCCTTCCCTGTGTCTCTCCCCCCACTCCTCATTCTCAACCTCCCTCCTCAACCCCACTCCTCATCCTCAACATCCCTCCTCATCCTCCCTCCTCATACTCAACCTCCCTCCTCAACCCCCCCTCCTCAACCCCCTCCTCAAACTCCCTCCGCAACCCCCCATCCTCATCCTCAACCCCCTCCTCAACCTCCTCCCTCATCCTCAACCTCTCTCCTCATCCTCAAACCCCTCCTCATCCTCAACCCCCTCCTCAACCTCCCTCCTCAACCTCAACCCCCCCTCCTCAACCCCCTCCTCAACCTCCCTCCTCAACCCCCCATCCTCATCCTCAACCCCCCATCCTCAACCCCCTCCTCAACCTCAACCCCCTTCCTCATCCTCAACCCCCTCCTCAACTTCCCTCCTCAACCTCCCTCCTCATCCTCAACCCCCTCCTCATCCTCAACCCCCTCCTCAACCCCCCTCCTCAACCTCAACCCCCCCATCCTCAACCTCCCTCCTCATCCTCCCTCCTCAACCTCCCTCCTCAACCTCCCTCTTTAACCCCCCTCCTCAACCTCAACCCCCCGTCCTCAACCCCCATCCTCAACCCCCTCCTCAACCCCCTCCTCAACCCCCCTCCTCCACCTCCCTCCTCAACCCCCTCCTCAACCCCCCTCCTCAACATCCCTCCTCAACCTCAACCCCCATCCTCAACCTCCCTCCTCAACCTCCTCAACCCCCTCATCCTCAACCTCCCTGTCACTGATAATACAAGATTGAACGCCGACCTTCGCGCGCTGCAGAACAGTGCACCGTCATCAGTGCACCGAGAACTGCGCCCTGATGACGCTCTGTGCTCCAGCCTGCTTCCCATTTGCCACAGAGGCCCCCATCTCATATTTACTGGAGGCTGCCAAGGCTAAGTTAAGGGTCTGACAATGTGCCATTTGGGCCAGGCATTGTCTGCATGTGTCACTAGGAGCATGTTGCATTGCATTTTTATCATGTATGTAGTGATAAACATTACATACAATATGCTCCTAGTGACACATGCCAGTCCCACTGCCCCACATATATATAGCCCCTTACCTTAGCCTTGGCAGCCTCCAGCAAGCAGGTCCAGTAAATATGAGATGGCGAGCGCGGTTCTCAACCTGTGGGTCATATGACGATTTGCCATCGATTTGCTATCGGAATTTTTTTTTGTCTATTCTATTCTGCAAAACATGTAATTGTACACATTTGTTCCACTGGTAGTTAGTACTTTCTTACTATAATTGTCATTCGATAGATGTTGGCAGACAATTTAATCATGATGATTACAAACATTTCCATTCTCGTAACTTTACTATTTTTAACTTTCACAATATATATTGTTTTTGTGATTAATCACTACGCTTTAAGTATGTTAAATTTGTAAGAATGAAAACACATCCTGCATATCAGATATTTATATTTCGATTCATAACAGTAGCAAAATTACAGCGATGAAGGAGCAACGAAAATAATTTTACTGTTAGGGGTCGCCAGAACTTGGGAAATTTTATCAAAGGGTGGTGGCACTAGAAAGATTGAGAACCGCTGCACTAGGGTAAGTCAAAATGCTTATAACAGGCTGTTAGGGTTTCAGCGGTAGACTGAATTTTGGGAGATAACATATAAGTTATGTAAATCAGTGTTTCTAAGACATGTTGATCTAGGGACTGGGTTGCTACCTTTCAGTACGCATGGGGACCACCTTTGAGATCCAAAACATGTTTAACAGGGTGTTAATACATATTCATCAATAATCTATCTATAACTATGAGCAACTATGACTAATTATAGTGGTATGTTTAAAGTGTTAGGCTCCCATCATTCCTCTTTGTCCATGAGGACCAACAGATAACATCTCAGAGGCCAGTGCCTGTCCTAGGACCAGCTGTTGAGAACCACTGACCTAAACAATCCTAAATGTTTGACAAATTTTATACACTTTATAATGTATTGTGGTTAATCCCATTACATAAAAGTAAATAAATAAGCCCTAAAGAAGCCAGCATAACCACCATCTACATATAATTGAGAATCTCTTTAAGAAGTTTGCATTACGTTAAATAGCAACGTAATACACCATTTTGTTAGTTTGAGAAATCAATCCATGCAATCAATGCTAGCCAACATTCAGTGACAAAATAACATGTAAACAAGAAGGGATTTAACGGAACCCTGAAGTTGAATTATTATTCCAATTTATAACCTCTATTCTTTTAAATATATATTATTAGAATAAAAGGATAACACTACTTATTAATGATTTATGGTTTCTATTTTTACATAATGGGTGCAGCCATTTTGTTACTAACAGTATTCTTGATAACAAGGCCTCCATCTTCCTAATGCTGCAGTTGCAATTTAATATACCGTATTGGTCCGAATATAAGCCGCACCTTTTTTCCAATTTTTGAGTTTACAAGTTACGGGTGCGGCTTATATTCAAGACCGTATAAAAATGACTGCCGATTTGCGAGCTTGCATGGTACGTGTGCAGCTTATATTCGCGAACATAAATTTACTGCAGATTTGCCTGCTTGAGACTGCATTGTAGCAATTGAATAGCAATTTGCAAACATAAAATTACTGCCGATTTGCGCAATTGCGAGTTAAGGGTGCTGATTTGCGTGCTTGAGACTTTGCGCTATTGTAGCAATTGAATAGCGATCAACGGTATTAGTGATTCTAACATCCCGTAAAGCCTGTAACCTGCAAAATAAGTTACAGTACTAATTAGAAAGCCTGTTTCTTGCAATGGCTAAGAGTCTTTTCCTCTCCAATTTTAAGGATGCGGCTTATATGCTGGTGCGGCTTATATTCGGACCAATACGGTACATAACTGGTCACTCCATGGATACTCCTACATATTTCACTTGGTTGTGTAATGGAGCTCATGGCGACTCGGCTACCAGTGACATCAAACAACTATGTGATGGATACAGGACAAAAAAGATTAGTTTGCAACTGTGGCATTACCAAGATGGAGGCCTTGCTTTCATGGGAGGACTGTTAACAAAATGGCTGCACGCATCGTGAAGAATCAAAAGCCTAAATCATGAGTAAGCAGTGTTATACCATTATTTCAATAATATATTAATGCAATAAAATATTACATAAATTGGAATACTGACTAAACTTATTTTTTACAGACTTCAGTGCTCGTTTAAAGCACAGTATGTCGTTGCCCACATTATGACACCAGTCTATCAAATAACATGTAGAAACAAATGCCAGGAACAGTGTACCAAAAATGTGTCCCTAGAAAAATATCTTCATAGAGTGCTGACCTAAGGCAGAGATTATCCTTTTACAGGAGACCCACTGGATCAAAAATAAAACTTTCAACTTTGGGCAGAATATATTCGATCACAAATAGATACATTTTGTGGGTGGGAAAAGTTAAAGAACAGAAATTTACAATACTTAATATTTATATTCCCAACAAAAATCAGCTGCCATTTTTAAGACACATGTTCAATAAAATAAAAAAAATTGCACTAGGAGCTGTAATAATGGCCGGGGATTTTAATTTGATCATTAATCCAGACATTGACCAATAAGCTCAAAAGACAATTACAAATTTGACACAAATACAGAAAATCTCACAACAGTTTTTGAGATTAATAAAAGATAATAATATGTATGATGTTTGGAGGTTGTTACACCCCAATCAGAGAGATTATTCCTGTTTTTCTCATATATATAAGGTCTATTCACGATTAGACCTGGTCCTTATGGACCCTTCACGTACTAATAAGGTGCATAAAGCCGAGTTAGGCCAGATCACAATATCAGATCATGCTCATAACATGCTCATAACATAGTGAAAGTAAAATTAGATAATTTGCAATATAGTAGACCAGTGCATTTTTGATAAAGCACTTTGGAGGAGACAACAGAGTTATCATTATTATGATAATAAAATTAGTAAAATCCTTGCAAATAAAATTTTAAAAAAATTTAAGAACTAGGATTAAATATTTGCTGAGTGAAGGCAAGTTTATCTAAAAACCAAATGAGATAGTTAATACTTTCAAAATCTTTATAATTTGGCAGACGACTCGTCCTTTAAAAAAACAACAAGAGAAGATATAGATAGATTTACCAAAAATATATTTTGCAGAGATGGAAGAACTGAATAGGCCAATCACGGAGGCAGAAATCGTAGAATTCATTAAGAATTTAAAACCTTACACATCACCTGGTTTAGATGGCTTTATGAATGCCTTCTATGAAACCTACCCAATTTTGATTAAATATATGAAGATACTTTTTAATGACTTTGTAAATGTAATCATGATACCTAAAAACAAACAAGAATGGCAGCTCTGTGAAAATTACAGACCGATTTCTTTATTGAATGTCGATCTAAAATTGTATGCAAAGATTTTGTCTGGTAGAATTAAAAATTTGTTAGATAAACTGATTCCGAATGACGAGACTGGTTTTATTTCTGGAATATATGGACAAGATAATGTCCGGAAATTGATGAATTTGATGATGAGGGCAAAAACTCTGGTACATGAAGGCTACTTTAGACAAAATAGTTTTTGGTAGATTCGGTTCCCATGTCATTACTTTCAAGGAAGAAATAAAAGAAATTATATTTTATAATTGTGAGAAATTGTTTAAATTTTAGAAGGATGGAAAGATTTGAAACTTTCTTTCTCAGGAAGAATATCCTGTATAAAAATGGCGATACTCCCTAGAGTTAATTATATCTTTAGATGCATTCCAATTAAGTTACCCACATTTTGAGTCAAAAAATTCAAACTATTGTTGACAAATTTATTCACTTAAAAAAACATATTAGAGAAACAATTGCCCGTCGATTTACTCAAGGTGAGATTTCATACCCGCTGTTAAGATTGTACAAGGATGCAGTACTGATGACGCATGCTTTAAAATGGTTATTTCCTCAAGATAACTATTCTTGGTATCAAATTGAAAAAAACAGAGGTTAAGAATAATGAATTAAGAGCTTTAATATATGTTCAGAATTATCCTTTTGGTCACACAGATAAATAAACTTATATTGTGAAGAATATTTTGCTATCATGGAAAAAATTAAATAGTAAATACAAATTATTACCTCCGTTAAGTAACAGCACACCAATTGAAGTAGTGGTTAATTATTTTAACATATCATGGTCTAAAATATGGAGTGAGAATGGCATTGCAATTATAAAAGATTTGCTCATAAAAGGAAACCTAGCAACCCTTTCCCAAATTAGAGAAAGATCAGGAGTAAACTCACAAGATTGGTTGGCTTTTGAACAATTGAGGCATGCTTTTACTTCTTTAAGAGCATGTGACAAATATATGGAGAAATTGAATGGTTTCAAATTAAATATAACACATTCTGACCACTCTCATATAATATCAAAAGTTTTTAACATTATTTTTCCGATTTGTTCAGAGACCTTCCAAGTGGTATGAAATCTTGGGAAAGAGATATAGGTAGACCTATTTTACCTTCTAATTGGGGAAGAGCCTAAACAACACTAACAGGATTATTAAAAACGAAGCCCAAAGAAAAATGTTTTTCAAAATGGCAAAATTGTATCAGATGTTTCATAAGACTGACGATAAACTGTGCTTGAGAGAGTGTGGGTTCAGTGGAAGTCATGTCCATATATTGTGGGACTGCCCTTAATGTAAGCCATTATGCATAAAGTGTTTTGAATTTGTTTCGGCGACCTTAGGACGGATGGTTACCCCGGCCACCTGCAGTGGTTCACTTCATGTTTTTCCAGCTAAACACAATAAATCTGAGATAGCTTTTATGATCCAGCTTTTTAGAATTGTTAGATTGTGTATTGTGTCCAAATGAAAAAAAAAACAGCCTCCATTATGGAATAACATTTTAAGGAAAGTAGATCATTGCAGGGAACTGGAGAGACACTTTATGACGGTTGGATTAACGTCGCAAAGCAAAAACAAATGGGTAATTTGGGACTCCATACAGCAGCTTTGAATAAAGCTATTGCTAACTCCCCTTCATATTGCTATGATTTAATTTTCAGAAATGTTGTTTTATTTTCCCCTGTAAAGGTTTAAAATAATGCAAATTTAGGGTGTATGTGTGTTGGAATGAGTGTTGATGATTAAGAATGTAATTGTTTATTTGCTTAATGGTATTATATTTAAGATAACAGATGATTCATCATTTGTATGTATAATTTTGTATGTTTTATATTTTAATAAAAAAGAATTGTATTAAAAAAGAGTGCTGACCTTTACAGTCAATATTCTTAAATAGCATTCAAAATGCAGCTGTCTGCACAATGTTAATATGAAAACTGGGTACCTGGTAAAGGTGGGTTTGGAAAATCTATCCCCACCACAACTAGGAAACCAGAAGACTCTATTTTATAAATTTGTAGCAACTGAAAAAATAATAATATGCTAAACAAAAAAACTTTATTAAGGAAAAACAGAAAAATATAGAAAAATAAGTTTAAAAAAAAGATATACTAAAGCAGTATGTCTCAAGCAGGCCGGCTCTAGTTTAAATGGGGGGTAAGGTAGTAAGTACCATAAGGTAACAGAAATAGCCACCACCTGTCTAATTTATAGGACAGATGACAGCTTATAGTTGCTGTAATTGCTTTCAAAGTAAAGGAGGGAGATAGAGAGGAAAAATCTCTCTGTATTCAGTGCCCAAAAGTTAATCTTATCACACACTATTACAATTAATTTATGAGGTGTGAAAAATTGGCAGGGACAATCCCTCCTTAATGTTGTGACCCACAGCACTAAGCTGCTGTCTACAAAAAATTAATAAAAGGGTAGATAGTCTAATCATATACTATCTGTACCAATGAAAGACTAAAATAATCACTGTCTTACCTTCATGGTAGAAATAAAGTGAGTAGCGTTTTTACTGGCTACTACTCTCATATCTAATTACTGCTGAGAATGTAATTCTATAAGTATAATACTCCACATTGGGAGCGCTTACCCCCGCCGCCTGGTGTGTTGGTATTGTTCCCGACGCGCGTTTCCCCGCTATTAGAAGAACTAGCACTTAGAGAGATGTTTACCAACTACAACATAGATCAAGAAGAACCCACTGAGGGTGAGGGACCTTACACAAATCTCAAACCTAAAAGTAAATTTACACCAAACTTCAGTATAGCACCTGAAGTTCAAGTTTTTGTTAAGTTAGTTACAAAGGATTTAGAAACCTTGGCAACTAATAATACTAAGGAGTTCAATCTCTCTTTTATGGAACATAAATCATTGTTGAAACTACAAAAAAACAAACATATAGTAGTTAAACCTTCAGACAAAGGAGGTAATACAGTGATCCTACGTACTAATGACTATCATCAAGAAAACTTACGGCTATTAAGCGACAAATACACTTATCTCCGTCTGTCAAAAGATCCAACAGGAGACTACAAGAAGGAATTAGGAGCGATACTGTCAGAGGGCCTGTGGAACAACACCATCTCAAGACAGGAGTATAATTTCCTACTGAATAAACACCCTACCATCCCAACCTTCTACTCACTGCCGAAGGTACATAAGAACAAAAAAACACCTCCAGGACGCCCCATAGTCTCCGGAAAAAATAGCTTGTCAGAACATGCTAGCACATACATCGATCAGATCTTGAGACCATTTGTGGCCACATTGGCATCATACGCACAGGACACCAAGAACGTCTTACAAAGGCTCTACAACCTCCGATTGGAAGATGAAACATTACTAGTTTGTCTTGATGTAGAAGGCCTTTACACCTCAATTCCACACGAAGTAGGTGTACGAGCGGTAAGGAAATACTTGAAAACCCGCGGCGTTCAGGATCACAAACACAGTGAGTTCGTTATCAAGCTACTAGAATTTGTTCTGACTAAGAATTATTTCATTTATGACAACGTTTTCTATAAACAAATAAAAGGGACAGCAATGGGTACTCCTTGTGCACCCTCATATGCCAACCTCCACCTAGGAATATGGGAAGAAACTATAGTTTTTGGAGATGACTTGACCAACTATACCAATCAGGTGGGCCTCTGGATCAGATACATCGATGATGTATTTTTAACTTGGAATGGGAATGAATCCAGCCTGTTGAATTTCATTGATGTCCTCAACATCAACTCCATCGGTCTTAAATTGACTTATACTATCAACTCAAACCAAATAGAGTTTTTGGACTTACTCATTACCAAAACAGAGAATAATTGTATCGTAACATCGACTTATCGCAAGGATACCGCTACAAACAGTCTACTTTTGGCATCCAGTCACCATCCAAGTCACCTCATCCGGAGTATCCCATACGGCCAGTATCTCCGTATACGCCGAAATTGTACCACCGAAATGGATTTTGAACAACAAGCAAAAGACCTTTATGATCGCTTTAAATCAAGAGGTTATTCACATAACATCTTGAAAAAGGCATATGCAAAAGCCAAAGAACGCTCACAGTCAGATCTACTGTATAACTCTAAAACTTCAATGTTACCGGAATCGCAACCTATAAGAATTATAGGCACATATAACAAATTCGGAGAGAACATCCGTTCAATATTACAAAAACATTGGCATATATTATTGGCTGACAACGAGCTTCAAACTAGATTGACGAACACAGCCGCGATTACATATCGCCGAGCCCCTAGCCTGAAGGACAAGCTAGTGCACAGTCACTATGAAGCACAAAAGAGCACAGGGAGCGATTGGCTTACTGAACGAATAGCTGGTTCAAAACCTTGTGGTAACTGCAAGGCTTGTAGCCACATTCGCACAACAGCAGAATTCACAAGTTCCTCTAATCAGAAGCAATTCAGAGTACGAAACCATATCAATTGCAGAACAACAGCAGTGATTTATCTTATTCACTGTAGATGTGGCCTACAGTACGTAGGAAAAACAACACGCCAACTTCGAAGACGTGTACTTGAACATGTTAACTCCATAATCAACAAAAACGATGTAGCAGTTGCAAGGCATGTCAATTCTATACATGATGGAAACATTATGTTTCTCCAGTTTATGGGCATAGAAAAGGTAAAGACAACCCCAAGAAGAGGTAATATGGAAAACAAGTTACTTCAACGAGAAGCCTGGTGGATCTTTCATTTGAAAACTGTAACTCCACATGGTCTAAATGAGGGCTTTACCTTTTCCCCTTTCATTTAGGTATTCAGTTCATAGTCATCTCCCAAAGACTAGTATTTACTCACACAGTTCTTCTCTACATTTACCATTTTTCCATTACGGTTCTCATACTCCATATATCATCAATAACAACTTAGATTTTTAACCCCTCTTCATAGTTGGAAATTCTTTTTCTGGAATTACTGTACAACATAGTCTACGTTTATCTTGCCATCATCTTCATTTTTCTAGAACAGATACCACATCTTTTCGCCCGTAGGGTCCTCACGTTCTTCCCAAGTCCATCCCCTCTCAGTTTTGATTTCTTTATTGATTCTTAGACATTAAGATATATATATCTCTATCATTTTAGTCATGAGGCCATATCACTTTCCTAAATTTAGGCATCTCTTCACCCATTTTTCCTTTCTTTTCTTTTCTTCTCTTTTCTTTTCACCATACACTTAGTGATCTTTTGTCCCTTCCAATGTGAGCCCTCTTAAACAACTACAGAAACTGATTAGCCATATAAGAAATTTAAGAATATTTTGGTAATATCATAGTACCCAGTAGTGTTTTACTCTTTTGGTTGGGGCCTGTGACTTTAGTTTTAGGTGCAAGGGGACCGCCCTCCTTTTCCACCCCATTGGCCTTCGTTCCAGTAGCATTAGATTTATTATTACATTTTAATTTGCATTCAATTATAGAATATAGGATTATCAACAACTTTTAGCATTTTCAAAGCTATACCTAACTTATCACAAGAGCAAATCTAATACAACACAAATGTCTAATCTTTTGACACATAAAGGAAGTGCCTGACATGTAGCGAACATTTTAACACACTAACACGTGTGACAAGCAACTTACATCCCAAATCTCGCGATTAACGGGAGTTCGCGATCAGAGACAATTAATCTCGCGAGAAACGTGATTACGCGGCCCGCGATCGCGTCGCGGCGCCAACGTGAACGCGGTGACGTAGTAGCGACCCGCGAAATCGCGGCACACTTGAAAAAGACCGCGATTCCATAGAGAAACAGTCCCCTGATGAATCCAAAAACCTAATAGCGGGGAAACGCGCGTCGGGAACAATACCAACACACCAGGCGGCGGGGGTAAGCGCTCCCAATGTGGAGTATTATACTTATAGAATTACATTCTCAACAGTAATTAGATATGAGAGTAGTAGCCAGTAAAAACGCTACTCACTTTATTTCTACCATGAAGGTAAGACAGTGATTATTTTAGTCTTTCATTGGTACAGATAGTATATGATTAGACTATCTACCCTTTTATTAATTTTTTGTAGACAGCAGCTTAGTGCTGTGGGTCACAACATTAAGGAGGGATTGTCCCTGCCAATTTTTCACACCTCATAAATTAATTGTAATAGTGTGTGATAAGATTAACTTTTGGGCACTGAATACAGAGAGATTTTTCCTCTCTATCTCCCTCCTTTACTTTGAAAGCAATTACAGCAACTATAAGCTGTCATCTGTCCTATAAATTAGACAGGTGGTGGCTATTTCTGTTACCTTATGGTACTTACTACCTTACCCCCCATTTAAACTAGAGCCGGCCTGCTTGAGACATACTGCTTTAGTATATCTTTTTTTTAAACTTATTTTTCTATATTTTTCTGTTTTTCCTTAATAAAGTTTTTTTGTTTAGCATATTATTATTTTTTCAGTTGCTACAAATTTATAAAATAGAGTCTTCTGGTTTCCTAGTTGTGGTGGGGATAGATTTTCCAAACCCACCTTTACCAGGTACCCAGTTTTCATATTAATCCCTTTTTCACTCTATTACACTTAGAGAATAGTTTCAAATTTATATTATTTGTCTGCACAATGTGACAGAGTTTACAAATTTCGGACAGTCCTATAAAATTATGGACAACCCAAAAACAAACAAAAAAATGCTTCAATTACTTTAAAATTGGCAATCCAATGGTTGTATTTCTGAGGTACAATTTTTTACAGTGAACTCTTTGAACAAAGTTAACAAAACATGTTATCTAAGCATTCTATCAGGAATGAAATGCACTCAAAAGAGAGACTGGGATCTTGGCTGTAAGTGGACCTCATTTACAGTAATTTCTAGTGACATGCTTTGAAGCAGTTTGTCCATTATTTAGACCTCACTATACACAAGTAAATGTCCATCTGTTACATCTGATATCCCCTCTGGGCATTACAATACATTAAGATTTTTCTTATTTACCTACCAATGACCCTATATAACTCTTGGCTGTCCCCAAAGATTCTTCTTACTTATTATTTTCTGAATGTTTTATTCAATATGTTAACCCTTGAACTTCATTGGAGTCATACACATTTAAGGATAAAAGTCAGAATTCAAACCCAGTGATCTAATACACAGTATATTTAT
This sequence comes from Discoglossus pictus, assembly GCA_027410445.1. Taxonomy (NCBI): domain Eukaryota; kingdom Metazoa; phylum Chordata; class Amphibia; order Anura; family Alytidae; genus Discoglossus; species Discoglossus pictus. Next base: position 222,347,107 of record CM050164.1, on the reverse strand, counting down.
TATATATATATATATGTGTGTCATCCCTATACCAATTGATAGGAGTTAGCTAATACGTAGTAGGTATTATCATTTCCCTGTTAAATCATAGGTGCATCAATAAATATAACTAATTCAATGATTACCTTACCTGTGCTCAATAAACAACTTTGTGAAGTGGAAGTTTCTACAGGTAGTTTAGGAAAGCATGCCACTGCTGCTCTGTTTTTTTTTAAATTAACTTGGCCCTGTCGGCCTCGATTATATGTAGCTAACCATGTTGTCTGTGCTTGGAAAAGTGTTGAGGCCCTGGGAGTGAAACTCCCTTTGGGGCCCCCACATCTTTCTTCCAACTGCACCTTCTAATTTGAAAGCCCTTCAATCCGTCTTAGGCTTCCAATGTTTCTCTTTGGAATGGGCAGTTGGAAATTGTTTATTTGATGGCTTCATTTGTTTATTTAAAGGGACACTGTAGTGCTAAAAGTCATGACCCTTTAAACATATAAGTGGAATTTAGTATAATAAAAGCCCTATTTGCACAGTTATATAATATGAGGATGGTCAATGAGGATGAGGTTGCTTCTCTCCTGTCCAGTAGCAGAGCTTGTTAATGGAGGGAACCAGCGCAAAATAATTGTAACGTACATAATTTGTATGTATACATATAAATAACAGTTACATATAATGCTTGTATATCATATACAGTTTACTATATATATTAATTTATATACATATAAATTATATAAGTATTGGAAGGGTTTTGTGTGCTGTTCAATATATAAATATATATTACACATTATTTATTTAATAAAATGTTCCTTTCATGCTAAAGTGATGAATTAGCAGTTACAGTGGCCTATGTTCTAAGAGGGACCTGCTCGACTGTGTGGATGGTAATATCATATTGTTTTGCAAGCACCAACTTAAAATGATGGAGTAGGATATCAGAGAGATAGTATCTGTGGGGCAAAATGTCTGTCCATATACTGAATATTATGAGTGGAAAAATAAAGCAAGTAAGCAACAAATGTTCATATATTTCACTAAAAAGTTAAAGAAAATATAGAAGAGATTCATTTTGAAATAACTTTAAAAAATCCAGGTCTCAGTGGTCCTCTAACTCTCAACTAGAGCTATATACAGTATGGGGCATAAAGATCTCCCACATTTTGAAAGGGTATAAAAAATGGAGAAAAAAAAAACAACTAGAAAAGAATTGTATATAATTCTGAAAATAACATAAAAAACTGTTTTGTTTTAATGGTTTTAAAAATCATATCAGACAAATGATGACCATCATTGGCAATACATTGCTGAAGATGTTTCCAGAATTTCTCCATCACTCTCTGGGTCATCTTAGATGGAATGGCATCAATTTCCTATCTGATCCTTTCCTTCAAATCCTCAAGAGATCAGGGACGATGTTTGAAAACCTTTTCCTTTAGGTATCCACAAAGAAAAAAGTCATATGGGCTAAAATCTGGTGACTGTGCCGGACACCCCACTTCTCCCCTTAAAGAGATCAAACACCCAGGGAACATTTCCCTCAACACTCCTAGCGAACGTCGTGCTGTGTGAGCTATGTCCCCATCCTTTTGAAACCACAAATGTTCTCTATCCACATAGTCTAGTTGGGGGTGCAGAAAGGTCTCCAACATTTCAACGTACTGGTCGGAGGTCACAGTTACTGTTGTACCACCTTCCTCAAAAAAAATATAGGCCGATCACACCGAAGTCGGAAATTGCACACCAAACAGTTAAGCAAGGAGAGTGGAGCAGTCGTTTGTGGAGTTCACAAGGGTTCACCAGCGAAAATTCTGCCTGTTTACGGCTCCACTGATATGGAAGTGAGCCTCTTCGCTACTCAGAACAGCAGCAGCGGGAACCTGTAAGGATGCAGTTTTAAATAGGCATGCAGAATCCTCCTCAAACTCTGACTTGATATCCCCAGTGCCATGGCATGCTTATGAGCGGAACTCCTTGGAGATTGCTGAATGGATGCTCTTACTTCTTCCACATTTTCTGGCGTTCTAACGGTCCTAGGTCTGCCAGGTGATTTTCTTTTTACTGCGGATCCAGTTGCCTGAGGATTAGAAATCCATAGCAAAACATTTTTCCAATCTGGTACAGATGCATTGCGACCGAGCGCTAAGTGTGTATGGAAATCCTCTTGTTATCACAGAACAGTTGTTCTCATAATATGCTTGAACAACAAAGCCCCGATGTTCACATGTCCAATGATTATAACATAATTACATATATTTTCATTTACAGTGTATTTATTTAAGATCTAATTATGTCTAGATCGATGTGATCTCCTTGTGATCAGAACTGAATTTAGAGGTCAAAAGAAGTACTCTTTGGTATCCAGGAGTCTGAATATCTGTAAAGTAAGAGAGATTCAAAATGAATGAATACTGCAGTATGTATTACATATTTTGTCCACAACTAACATGCTAATACCTTATTTTAACAAACTTTTCATATGTTGCTCCTAACTTTATCATTACAAGGTATTATATATTGTATATACTCATGGTTAAAGGACTACTGTAGTCCAAAATGTTCTATCATGCATTGAACAGATAATGATTTAACTATTATTAAAACTATTTTTGAATGGTTGATAGAGTAAATCAGATAAGAAATCACAATTAGCAATGCCGCTTTGAGTCCTTTTTTAAACTTCCTCTCAAGTTACAGTTGTTTTAGCATAAGTTTTCCTAAGTGAATATCCTGCATTTTCCATGCAGAAAAAATACTTAAATGCATGATAGAGAATTTGAGACTACAGTGCCCCTTTAAGCTATTTTACCTTATAATGATCATCTACTTTTATCTACAATAATGTTGGTTTACCATTTGTGCAGATATATATGTTATGTAAAAGTCACATTCCTCTTTCCTATCTGTTATAAACTGTCTAAAAGACTGTCTAACTGGTAGTTAAAAGAACAATTTCCCTAAAGAAATCCTTTAAATATTACCAGGGTTCTCTTGTTTACTGCTAAAATCCCTATGTCTTAATGTACACCCTCTTAATACAAGTTCTGCTTGTTATAATTCACTCAGTAATATTACAGTTCAATCCCAAATTATGTCAATTGCAATCAGTATTATTCAATAAAATAATACAATTATAAAACTATCAATTGTTTCATTCATAAAAAGATAATTTGTGTGATGTATCATCATTGTGAATGGTTTATTATTAAAAAAATTGTGCATTTCTTTTCCTGTCATAAATCTTATATTTTACACCATCTGCTGTCTTAATGGATAACGATAACTTTTGTAACTTTTATTTGGAAAGGGTTTAGATCACGGATCAACTGGGATTATGTAGGTTTAAGGTCTCCATTAAAGACTATTTACTATTCATAAGTGTGAATGAGATGAGTGCTCTCTGTTTTGGCACTGAGTGGGTTAAGGCGGGTGAAGGGTGAGTTTACAGGGTCTAGTTGTCAATAGATTCTGAGCCAGGAAAATGTCATGGGATTGAAGCCATAATAGTGGCTCAGAAGAGGTCAGTAAAAGAGTAAGCTTTAAATCCTAGTATTAGGCAGATATTTGTAAGACTTTTACAAATGTATCACTGATATAACAGCTCAGTGATTTATTCTAATAGTCTCTTGTACATACAATAGTATGATATGTATATTTATTTTAATAATTAGCAATTGTAATAAATATCATTGTAAATCCCTTTATATTTTATTTTGTTCATATATACTGTGTACTTAATACATAATAATTACATAAATGTTGTTAATTCTGTCTATGTGCTCTTATGAACTTCATGTTACAGTAAAGGTATTTTATAGTGTGTAAGGGGTCAAGTTTTCCCTTGTGACCATATTGGGGTTTTTGTATTACTTTATAGTTCTGTGAAACTAATGGTACACATAGATTATTATATCTTAAATTGTCTTGTTGGTAGCAGCATTATATTATTGATTTTGGGGTGAACGCGACCATTTAAAGGTGTTTTTACAGTCAATGTAGGCTTCAATAAGCTGTTTTGTGGTTGACTTTTTAATCCACACACCCATGTTAGACGGACAACTATAGGGTCAACAACACAAAAATGAAAACACAAACCCCGCTTTCCCAGTGATTATCAAAAGGAATCCATTAATACCATTTTAATTTAGGAAACAGTCATTTCTCGGATGTCCCGTTATACATACACTCTAAATATTAATTGCTCTAATGCAATATCTATATATTAAGCTATGTGACTGTTCACAAATGTAGATTTTTTTTAAAAACAGTTTGAATGCCTAAATAGTAGTATAGAGATGTGATACTTGTTTTTTGAACATGTGTATTCCTATACAACCGCAAGTTGTACCCAATTATTTACAACCTTTTGCTAGAAATGTCCAATCCTCCTCCATACTGGTATGCAAAATTATTGGATTGGCCAGACAGTGAAAGGCTTCAGAAGCCAGTACAAATTTTAGTCCCCAGAAAATATTATTAACACAACTTCAATTAATTAAAAATTCTATTTAGCTTCTCAAATAAACAAAATGTATTTCTTAAAAGTATCTGTCATCAACCTCTATGTAGGATACAATGCAAATTATACAAGAATTAACAAAGTGCTGAAAAAATTACACTATAAACAAATTATTTCTTATTTTACCCATATTTTAGTTAGCAGGCAGACTTTAAATAATAAAAATAAACAAATAAAATGAGAAAGACGGACCACTTTACAATTCTACACAGGAACTCATTCTATAGGGACCTAAAATTAACACTTCATCTTAACAGGAACATGTTCTCAGGCGTATGAAAACTGCAGAAGAAAAATATTGGAATTTTAAAAGCAAAAGAAAGGGTAACAAATAATATTTTTTCATAGCCTTTTTTATTTGTTTAAATGGGGGCATAAGGAACCTTTTCTGGGGGATCTTAGCATGGAAATGCCAACATAACACAGTGACCCTTTGTCCCCATATAAATGGAGACAGTGTATGTCAATGATTTTTTAGTCCTTGGATTTCTGCTTAATAGTTTTAATTAAGTTTGCTGTAAAAACACAAGTGCATTCGCCGGTATCACAGGACTGTAGAGCTGTTAATCCACCCATATCTATATATTTTTTCAGATTGTAATACACTTTTTAGGATCAACATCTAGATGTAGTTGTGGCCTCTTCTTTAAGATCATTGAGTTAAGAGGTTATTAAACTATGTTTAGGAAAATCAGTGTGAGTGTAACTTTTAAAGTAAATTTAAAAAAAAAATGGAAATTGTAATTATGTGTTTCTAATACATGTCTACAAACTAAGGGAACTTTTGCTTAAAGTATAATTTTCTGTACCAGAAGTAATAACAAGAACATGCTAATAATCTAAGTTATAGGAGCCTACTGTGGAGACAAGCCTAGTATCACAGCTATATCTATGCATGTGGTGGGTACTCTTATTTATCTTCTCTCTCCACATTCAATATACTGTATATATCACTTATTTGTGAAGAAAACTTTACAAGACTTGCACTAGTTTACAGATGTGCTCTACGTTTATATACAAGTAAGGATTATTTTGTGGCGAAGGAAGATGACATCATTGATACATTGATAATGCAACTGAGTCTCCTTTTTTGCTAATCCTTACCTCATTTGCATGTCCCTGCCCAGGTTCCCAGAATGCAGTGGAGTAACTGTATTTCTTGGAATTATTTTAGACATTCAAATGTGTGCACAAATATACTATTTATTTACTGTTCTACTGTACAGTGGAGGGAGTCTATCACTCTTTTGTCCACCATAAATTAAATGATTGTTGTGGTAAACTACCTCCCCACAAAATTTAGTACACAGGCCAGGTACCAGCCCCACACTGATGAGAGCCATCTAAGTTTGACACAGCTCTCTGTGGGTAGGTTTCCTGCATAATCAATCATGGGCTTTGCTTAAAGCTGTGTAATACTGCAGGCCAAATGCTTAAAGGGAATCATGATTCAAATATTGGATTATAAGAGTGAAGTCTTTCTGGGCTCATTTGCATGTCTCTGCCCAGGTTCACAGAGTGCAGTGCAATACTGTATTTCTTGGAATTCTAGGCATCAAATGTTTGTTTTTTTGTAACTTATTTTAGACATTTGCATGTCTCTGCTCAGTTTCCCAGAGTGCAGAGCAAACACTGTATTTCATGAAATTCTGAGAATGAAATATGTTTATTACGCTTATTTTTAAGCATGCACATGAACACACAAACATGCGGTTTTTATATATATATATATATAGTAAATAAATAGTAGATCTGTGTTCACACTTGAATGTCTAAAACAAGTTAAAAAAAACCTGCTTCCAGCTCAGAATTCCTAGAAAAACAGTTATTACACTGCATTCTGGGAAGCTGAGCCGGGACATGCAAATATGCCCACAAATGCCTCGCTCTTCAATCCATAGCCATTTTCAAACATGGCTTCCTTTAAACTTATGCCTACTGTATTACACAGCTTTAATTCAAAGATAAAGGTTGGATTTTACACAAGCTGAGAATCCTATCCATGTATAGCTGTTTCAAGCTTACTGGCTATCATCAGCATGGAGCGGGATCTCAGCCTGTGTTGTGGACCTTATGAGTAGGTAGGTCACCACAACAATCATTTATAATATGGTAGGCAAAAAAGCAATAGAAGCCCTCCACCGTACAGTAGTACAGTAAATAAAAAGCGCATCTGTGTTCACATTTGAATGTCTAAATGTCTTGAGTGTCTATATATATACAGTATGTAGTTTGGAGTAGCCATGTTAGTCCATTGTTGCAAATGTAAAAAAACAGAGTACTGCTGTATAAAGTAATATCTTTTTTTTTTTAACTAACAATTCATATTAAGGAAAAAGCTTTCAAGAAAATGGACCTTTTTCTCCTGAAGAAGAAAAGGAACCTCTTTTTGAAAGCTTTTCTCTTAATATGGATTGTTATTGTCCAATAAAAAGGGAATTAATTTATACTACAATACTGTATGTGTGTGCAGTGTACATTTTTCAACCTGCTGCATCACATCAGACCCAGATTATTATTTTACATTCAAAACAGATTTATGCCTTCTTAAAAAAAAATCATATCTATACTACATTTACGCAAGTGTCATTATGAATGGTCCTGTCCTAAGGGGACTAAAGCATTTAGAGAAGTGAAAGTCAATCCTAATGACTTCTTCTATTGTCTTTCTATGAAAGGTTACCCATTTAAAAGGATCTTGACCCTGAACTCTTGTGACCTTCATTAAGTAAACATGACCTTGGAGAATTAACGGGTTAGGAGGTTAAGGTATCCAGCAAATACAAGCAATATGCTATATGTCTCTACTATCTAAAATATAATATATCTTAGTACTGTAGTTTTGATTTATTGTATTATGATGTATTAGCTAATCTATTTTATCTACAGTTCCTCAGCTGATTTGTGATTAACTATTTTATTAATTAGATTCGATTGCTTAAGAGATATTTTGTTATAAACTTAAATAATTTTTCATACAAATTATGAACATTTATTAAAATCTGAAGCAAAAGGTGAAGATAATTTTAAAATTACTCTAGCCAATTTAGTTTCAAGAAATTCTTCCATAGTCCATAATATACAGAGCCAGGGCCGGATTTATAGGCACAAACTCCTTTGCTGCGGCCTAGGCGCACAAGCACATATGCATCTGTGTTCCCCATGTTACTCCACCAACACCTGTAGGCAGTGGGGTAGCTGGAGCTTTTGCCACCCAGGGCTACCCCTGAGTTTGCTCCCTCTCTCTCCACTCTCTCTCCCCTCTACCTCCCCTCATTCCAATTCCCCTCCCTCTCTCTATTTCCCCTCTCTCTCTCACTTTCACTCTCCCTCCCACTCCTCTCTCTCCCTCCCTCCTCTCTCCCTCCCTTCAATCTCTCCCCCTCCATATCTCTCCCTCTCTCTTTGCGCTCCTTTTCACCCTCTGTGCCGTCTCTCTTACTCTCTCCCTCCCTTTATGATCTCCCTCTCTCTCTCTCTCTCTCTCTCTCCCCTCTCCCTCTCCCTCCATTCGCTCTCACTCCCCTCTTTCTCTCCCCCTTCTCTCTATATCCTCTCTCTTTCACATTCCCTCTCTCTCCCTCCTTCCCTCCCCTCTCTTTCCCTCCCTTCACTCTACCCCTTCTCTTTCCCTGTCTTTACTGTCTCTCTGTATCTCTCCCCCTCCCCCGCTGTCCTCTCTCTCCCTCTATCCCTCTTCCTTTCTTCTATCTCCCTCTCTTCACTCCCCCTATCTCCCCTCTTTCTCTCCCTCCTCCTCTGTCCCCTCTCTCTGACTCCCTCTCTCCTCTCCCCCTCCATCCCTCTTCCTATCTCTCTCTTCCCTCTCTACCCCTCTCTCTCTCATCTCCCTCCCCTCACTCTCCCCCTCCTTCTCCCTCCCTCTCCTTCTCCCTCCCCTCCCTCTCTCTTTCCCATCTCTCTCCCATCTCTCTTCTTCCATCCCTCTGCCACCCCCTCTATCTCCCTCCATCCCTCTACCTCCCTCCCTTTCTCTCTCCATCCCTCTCCCTCCTTCTCTGTCTCCCTCCATCCCACTTTCTTCCTGTCTCTCGCCCATCTCACTCTTCCTCTACCTTCACTTCCGCTTCTCTTACCCTCCGTCCCCTCCCTCACTCTCTCTTCTCTCTTCCTCCATCCCTCTCTCTCTCTACCTGACTTCTCTCTCTCTCTCACTCTCCCTTCACTCTGTCCCCTTCTCTCTCTCTCTCACTCCCCCTCCCTTGTCTCTCTAATCCCCCTACTTCACTTACCGGCATGCTCCCGGTCCTGGCTCCTCCACCGCTGGTGCCATCCACTGCCGACTTCTACTCTCCCAGGTCAGAGGAGAGAGCAGTGGCCTGGGAGCAAGAGAGGGCCTGGGGGAAGTGACACTGGAACTTCTTGACAGGTGGGGCCATTTTGCCGGCCCCAGGGATGTGCCGCCCGGGGCGGTCCAGTCCTCTTACCCTACGCCACTGCCTGTAGGACTAACAAATCAGTTGTGCTGCAGTAATTCTAATTCTTATAAATCTATTATATACAGTATCTGTGGCCCACTGGAGAAGGAACTGGCAACCCACTCCAATATCTCTACCATGAAAACCAAGTGGATCATCATGGTGTGTTACAGTCCATAAGGTCACAGAAAGTGGGACACAACCGAACGTCGCCAACACAAATATATATATATATATATATATATATATATATATAAGCACTTTGCATTAAATCAGGTTAGTGTATTCATATGGGGCAGAAATAAGCATATTAGTGAGACTGTTTATTTATAATGTCAATGTATGCAAAATGTAATATATATATATATATATATATATATATATATATATATATATATATATATATATATATATATATGTACTTTATTCATTGGCAGGTACATCCCACATGAATTATTTAATTTAAGAAACTGTTGATAAAAATTAAACAAGAACCTGTTGATAATATAATTTAATTTATTGTTGGTTTATAATTGTTGGTACAAGCATCTTTTGAACTGTGTCCTGTGCATTACAACATTTTCTTTTGTCAGAGCTCTATAAAAAGACTTTTTTTTATTGATTTTAAGGGAAGAAGGGTAATAAAGTTTACAGTTACATATGTATAATGTAAATATTTAAATATATATAGACATAAATAAAACATAACAAATAATAACATGTCTGACTTGCTTATTGAACACACAATATAAAGCATAATTCCTCCTACATGCAAAGGCAAGATTCTGTGTTGTTGGGGGAAGCAGTCAGTGAGCTGGTTATGGTGCTTTTAGGATATGAGGGAGAAGAAGAGCCTAATGAGAGGCAGGCAGTGAGTGGCAGAGCGAGTATAATGAACTGATACCTTCAGCAACTGAGTGTGCACAGAGGAACTTGCCCATGCTCCCCTTTGCCCTGCTTGTTTTAATATAGTGCAGCACATTGCAAGCCTGCACTTCACACCCACCTCCTCCCCCGCCCCCAACAAGGAACATGCTCTCAGTCCCTGGCTAAAGAACACAGGGGTGAGGTGTTAAAACAATTATATTAAATTTACGTGCATTTTTATGCAAATGAGACGCCTAGTAAGAAATCCGACTGAGCACAGACGATCACAAACATTACATCAAATTTATATTAAGTCTTATGTGCCAGTGGAATAAAGATTGAAAGGTAAACAGAAATACGGTATAGGACTACAGAAATGTCTTTTTTAAAATCACAAAAAAAGTGTTTTCAAAATTGTAAAATTATATTAGATTTTTTAAAAAGTTTTGGCTTAAGTATTTTATTTCTGAAGTTCCAGAAGATTTGTATTTTTTCTCTTAATGTCTGGAGGGCTGTGTCCTCTTTACAAGATCAGATAAAAAAAGTTTGCTTAAGAATTAAAATTATTGAAACACACCGTCAAACGGTCAAATTAAAGCAAAAATCCTATTTATTAAAAAGCTATTTTTCTACTTTTCTATTTTATTCATTCTGCCAATTTGTATTTATTCTCATCATAATTTTACGCAGCTTACCTATTTTTATTTTTTTTTAGTTTTCAATCAACTAAGTACAGTTAACGTAAAGAAATAGCTTAGATTTTCTGCTTAATTAATATATTTATAGAACACTTAAGATATGCAAGAGCTCACAATAAAAACATGCAAGTGTTTAAGTGACTCTCAAATTACTTGACACATTTTATAGACTAAGACCCATAGAGGGCATGGGGAAAACTGAGGTGAAAGGTGGGGGAAGGTGAAAGGAAGAGAGTTCAGTACTATTTAGGAGGCCCAACTGAATAATTGTAATGAGCTAATTAGCAGGTCACTGACATTACAAACAAATCCATGTATTTTAATGAAAGAAAACCTGGTTTACCATTACATTATTTGCTTCTGAAATGTCAGGACATAATTAACATTTTACTAAACTAGCCTCTTGTATAATAAACACTGTGTGTTGTTGAAACATATCTCTCTCTCTCTCTCTCTCTCTCTCTCTCTCTCTCTCTCTCTATATATATATATATATATATATATATATATATATATATATATATATATATATACACATATATTGCTGTGCTCAGATGATAAAGGTTAAATAAAACAGTCTATTTCTACAAATACAAGATAGAGAGGTGGAGAACCTTTTCAAACTTTGCAGCACCGTTTCCTGAATCAAAGGCCTATTGACTGTTACACAAACCCACACATTCGTTTCTAATGAAAACCAAATTTTTTCTTTCTTGTGTTTTCTTTGCCCAGATTTCTAGGGGAATTCAGCTGATTGAAGAAACTTGGCTGTACTTTCTCAGAATCAAAATGTTTTATGACATTGAGGCTTTTACCAGTTAACCCATTTATGCCACCACACAGCTGCAAATCCACCCACAATAGTCTGATTATTGGGTGTTAAGTACAGCTAGCCTAATGTTTTCCAACAAGTGATAGAAATAATGCAGACCAATCCTTCTTATGATCCAGGCATTATAACTAATGATTTGATGGTCATTCAACATTTAAAAGGAAATGGAACTTTCTACTTTTCTACAGTAAATGTAAAAGCTTAGGTTTTAAACATTGTATCAAAATTCCTTTCCTTGAAGGAGTGATGCTAATACTTTAGGTAAGCAGAGGAAGAATCTTCAACTGGAAAGAAGGACTGATGTGATCTGACCAGTCTTGAATAGAAGTGTGAGGAAGAGTGACCACTAGCTGTCCTGAAGGGCCCCACTGACTAACCCCAGGCCTCCTGGGGTTAGTGGGAGGGGTTACGTGACCTGGCAGGACCGGGTGTTTATCATTGGAGATGGCTAGCTTCGGGGTAGAGCCATTTACAGGTTCTTTGGCGCCATCCTCGCTATTATGCCCCTAGTTAGCCATGTGTGAGGATAGGTCCTCCTGTCTCCCTGTGCTTATTTTGTTTCCTTTCCCCTTTTCTCTCTTTCTTCTTTCTTTTATTCTCTCTCTCCCCTCCCCCGTTATTCCCCTTGCACTCACTGGCTCCAACAGTCCTAGCCAGCATACTGCAAAGGCGTCATTGCATGGAGGCTGGAGAAGTCGGGATCGGCTGGAGAAGTTGAGAGGCGCACCAGCTTGATGAATCAGCTGGAAGAGGTGAACGGCAGTGGCCCGGGCTCTGGAGCATAGCGTGATGTCATCAGACTGAGATATGAGCCCGCAGGATCATGAGACTTGTAGTTCTCCCCATGCAGGCAGGCTGTGCAGTGCCAGGAGAGTGCTGACAGCCTGCAGGGAGAGCTTGTTAGAGAAAAACATATCAACAAACCCAACATTTTACTCTGAAACCCAGTCATAATAATCATAACACAGAGGCCTCTTATTATTTTCTTATTATCAGATTTTATTTGATCATGGGTGGGTCAGCAACAGAAAAACATCCAAAATGTCTGCTACTGACTGACTGACTGACTGACTGAACAACATAGGTTTTTATACAGATAATGGTACATTCCATATCACCCTTCTAGAAAAAATTACACATTCACTTGCGCATAGGTGAAGTAATGTTTTTCACATATATCTTTGGGTTTTGCCTTGTGTACTACTGAAATACATTTTGTTTAGACTAAATAATTTTTGACTATCTCTTGAGAACCTGCAGAATCATGGAATAGAAAAATTAACAGTTTCATACCTTATGGCCTGCAATGGAATAAGTACTGTTTCAGAGCTAAAGTTCACATATGCAACAAAAGTGATGAATGCTATATATATATGCAAAATAATGTAAGGATATTTGTATTTCTCCACAACACTCCCCCCTATGACAATGAAAATGGTCATCAAAAGGAAAAATACCAATATGACAGGGTGCAATCTTAATATAAATTTCACACATATAGCTAAACAACATAAAAAAAGATAAACTTAATAGGAAGTAGAGGCATGATCTGTAGACTGGCTCCTATAGATACTTAAGGTCTCTAAAAAATCCAGTACAGATGAGTTTCCTACAACATGGAGATATTGCATTGTATTTCACTTAGTCCTTTGCACCTTTTACCTTAATACCTTCCCAATAAGAGCATTGCAAATCCATATAACAAGGGTGTATGAAAACATCGACATATGCTGTTAAAGTTTATCAAGATATAGTCCAGATTGCTGTTCCATAGATATAAAAGTCCAGATATGTGAAATAAAACACAATCGTTAATGCAGACAAAATGGCCTCACTTAATTCTTCAACCAATTACCAATAACTAGGCCATAGACCCAATTTCCCTTTATAGTTATTTTCTTATGAGGCATTTAGATGATAGATGTAATTGAATAACCAATAAAGTTTGCGCTGATATTACTAATAATCCAGAACGTATGCATGCTAACTTCTTCTTTCCCCAATTACTTTTCCTTATCAGATGTTAGTACGTGCTAGATCCTAGCAAGTTGCATAAGTGTTAGAAGCCAAAAAATAGTAAAAAGAATGACAGGTATAGGAAAGAGTAGAAAAAGTAAAAATGACAAAACAATGAAAACATATGCTCAGACAAACTTCATAAAGTCCTAGTCTTACACATCACACTTAACCAGGCCCCTCTTTGTCCATATGATAAACAATAAACAGGCAGATCACTTGCTTCTGGATGGTGAGATCCATTGGCCAAAGCAATAGGCCACCATGTGAGGATATTCAGGCACAGGACAAGGAGTTTGTGACTTTCTCACAGATCTTTACATCTTTTCTCATTGCCAGCAGATACATGCATTAGCGTATGGTCATGTCAATGAGCCAGAGTTTGACCTTTCCCTTTTTTCTTGGTTGCAGACAAGATTTCTGTATGGGCTTTGTCTTTAGTCAGCAAACTCTGTATCTGTTTCTTCATTTGTTATTATTTGTTGTCATCAGGATAGATACTTGGTAGAGACTTTCTGTCATCATGTATCAGGGCACGCTTGTCTTTTCTTTGTCTTTGCTTTGTCTTTACATGTATGCACTCGCTGTCATCTTCTTCTGGGGTAGGCAAGTGTGACAAAAATAAAAACCAAAAATCCAAACACACAAGATCGATCATACAAGAAACTACCATACATTTGCATAACTCTATAATGAACAAGGGGTGATATAAACAAAAATCAATTAAGTCAAAATATAAATCATGCAAAGCTAATAACCAAACGAAACACTTGTAAAATATGTAAGCAACCCTTAGTTTCTACTCCTGCTAAAACAGCAGAATTATCATTAGAATAGTTTCAATACTACTAATTACGTCTCTATAAGTGATAAGACATTACTTGACTTATCCTGTAACAGGTTGTATATTTAAAAGGAAATTACTGTCAATATACATTTACTAATAAAGCTCCAAAATATTTTCTTAACTCATAATGCAATCTACCTCTTATCATGTTCCTTTATTAGAGGCCTAGAAATATCTTAAAAAGATTTTCCCAATTCTCTACTCATTTGCACCATGGCCATCATCTGAGCTGGGGATGGGCCTGGAAAAATAGATGTCACAATATCACAGTATTTATCTAACATGGAAAAATAAAACATAACACACAAAAATAAAACAGAATTGGTATGATAAGGTACTTTAACCAGATAAGATATCATACACTGATTTTAGTGATATGGGTACTCTCCAATATCCACCTGTGAAGTAACCAGGAGACAAGGATTGTAGACATAACATATTTATTCAGACAGAGAGAAGTGTCAATATGAGGATAGCTTCTCAATGAGCATAGAAAATTACAACTAATAAAATAAGCTGGCCAGAAAAAAAACAGACCAGCAAAATCAAAAAATTGAAAAGGAAAAACAAAACCTTACAAAAAAAAGAAAACTAATAAAAAGTATATACTTAGTCGGTTGACATTTCTGACTATCCTATATGCTTATCATAACCCATAAAATAATTTCACCTCGTTAATTGTTATCTTAAAACCATAATAATTATAAGCATGTCTTTTGTGTACTTCACTCCTTCAATAATTCTACATGGGAATTATATCACAAACTGTTCAGGTCCTTTTAAGCAGAAAGAAAACTGTTTTTTTTCTTTACCAAAACATCTTAGTGTACGACCTTGGAAGTAAAACAGTTTTCTGAAAACATAGAACTTTTGGCCAGTATGAAAGCGGCTTCAATGAATGTAATAATTTACACATCATATTATCTGTAAATGGTTTTAACTGTAATAAAACCTTAAATAATCTCTATCTTTATCTTTTTTTTCCAATATCCCAGTTTTTTACCAATACTATATTTACGTGTAAAGTATAAAATAAATATTTAACATGAGTAGATACCAGATCTAAATAAAATCTTTATTAACAATTATCCAAAATGGCTGACACCATATAAATACAAATATTAATCTGAAATTGATCAGATTTCAGATTACATTCTCCATAACACGTCGTCACACTGTCCATCAGATACAATGTAAAATCCTTACACAAAATTCAATGATATAATCTGGACACTGGCACTCTATGTGACCACCAATATTCAGTATATACCATTCCAAGAGAAACGGCAAAATCTTCCATTCAAGCATCACAATCCACATCACAACCAGAATATACATGACATAGCAAAAACAAACAGGGAGAAAGACGAATAACACAAAAACTGCATCATCTACAAGGAATAATTCCCCATCAGAAAACAACACTCTAATGCCACTTTCTACTTCATGTTCACAACCCCAATACTCAATCATACAAAAAGAAAACATCCACATACAAAGACACATATGAACATCTCCATCTATAATGCACTCCATAACACTTCAAACAAGACCCCCCTTTCTCCACTAGAAAAACATAATCTCTACAGAAAAAATGTAATACCGGCATAAAAATCTGTGATAAATTTAACATAATTAGGATCCAGACAAGACAAACAACATAAAACATATCACACACATAGTTGTGAGCAATATGGGTCATTGCTAACGTTGAGGGCTTGCGCAGCGAGCCAGCAGCAACTGCGGTCCTTGCGAAGCGTGGGCCACAGTGGCTGGCAAGGAGCACCAAAAGGCATCCCTTTTAAAGATAAGGTACACCTCTAACACTTTTTCAAGGTAAAGTAAACGTTTGATGCATTTTAAAGGTAAGGTACACCTCTAACACTTTTTCTAGGTAAAGTACACCTTTGCTAATGTATATCTACAGCACTTCTTTAACACATCTTCATGTACAATATCTCTTAATCTTAGTTTCAATAATTAACACCTCCACAGGCACAATATCTATATCAATTTACTTAATATCACTAATCAGCATTTTATGTTATCAACAACAATCATACCAGGTTCTGGGTAGGAGTCAGTCTGCATAGGTAATTTTGTACAACTTTGTCCCATCACTTTTACAAGCTCCCGGCTCCCTTGGAAGACACGTATGACAAGCAATCCTACACAGATTTTCATGAATAGGCTCTGCAAACCTCTAATTTTGGCCATGATTAGTTGTCAAGCATCTCCCTGACAAATTTCTGAAGCTTGGCGTGTTATCTTTGGACAATTAGTGCAATTTCTGCTGGCTCACCAAATGTTAGAGAAAAACATATCCACAAACCCGACGTTTTACTCCGAAACCCAGCTACTGACTGACTGAAAAACATAGTTTTTTTATACAGAGAATGGTACATTCCATATTACCCTTCTAGAAAAAATTACACATTCCCACCAACAGCCAATAAACAATTATTTATATTATGAAATCCAAAAAAATGAAACATGCGGTCAGCAGGTGACATGCCTGGTATGTCAAACTAGATGGGCAAAAAACACTTTCAAGTAGTAATCTCTTGTGTATAGGTAAAGTAATGTTTATCACAAATATCCTTAGGTTTTGCCTTGTGTACTACTGAAATACATTTTGTTTAGACCAGTGGCGGCTGGTGAAAAGGGACAAATGGGCAACCGCCCTCCCAAAATGAATGCACTGACTTAATCCCCCCATCACTTACTTTATTGTATAATTTATATAATAAAAAAAAAAAAAATGTTTTATCATGTTCAATATTATGTTTTTTTAATAGCCGCTGCTGTCACTTTTATATTTCAAAACCCTCTGTGCTGCATTTAAACACACTGAGAATGACCGGGATGGAAAAGTCCTGTATCATACAGGGACTGCAGCTCTCACAGTCCCCCAGGAAGTGAATACTTTGGTGCAATCTCAATAAAGTTTATTGAAGAAAAAAACAACCCCCAGCTCACAGTGCATCCAGATAGAAGGAGCTGTATGTAAAGACTCAGTTTTCTCAATACTCTTGTAAGAAATTAAAGGGTAATTTCTAGAGATTCTATTCTTTTGAGAATGATTGACAAATAAAACACACCAATAAGATTTATGAATTAACATATATTTATATATTTCTGTGCACAAAAACAAATAATCATGCAAGAACTTGTGGTAAAACAAAGTAACACAAAAACAAATAATCACAAATGTAAAGTTTTATGAAATAACAAAATATAAACAAAATATATCCTATATATTTATATATAAGCACAATTGCTTGATATTTAATGGCTGGCTCCTACAAAAAGAAAACATCTAAATTATTTTTAACCCTTCAAGAGGAAAGAAAAACAGCAAACATTTCACCAGTATCCAGAAAGAACAAAACATTAATTAATATATATATATCCACATATCATTGGTATACAGCAAGAAAGAAAACAGTAATTAATATGTTTACCCCAATATATATATCATCAGTATACAGGGAGAAAGAAAAAGAATTAGTCATCAATCAGACATGCAATATAATTACCCTGCGTGGATCAAAAATATTGAGAAGTATAGTTACCACCTATGGTCTACTGGTCACCTCAGAACCTCTCTGTGTGGGATCTCTATGTCCCCTCTCCTTCTGCCATTGTGAATTTAAGCTGTTTTTTTATATGATATTTGGGCTGTCTCCCCCCCTCTATATCTTAATTGGATCTGTTGACAGAGTGGCCTCTTCTGACTTTCTCGCAATCTTAATCAATAGATCTCTTTAGTCAACTGTACTAAAACAATTACCATTATCATTGATTATCATCTCCACGGGTGGTGCCCTGTATTTATGTGAATAGACCCCATAAATCTTGACAGATGTGAAAATTGCAATTATGTGTTTTTCTCACCCCTTTGATGTGTTTCTTTTGGAATTTAACCCGGGAATGACTGACTGACCTCTTAATGACATTTATATATCTACACACACACACATATCTATCTATATATATATATAAAGGAAGAGAGAGAAAATAATAACATTATCATAATGTATTGTAGGCCAATATGTATGACCAATTTCTTATATATTCCCCACCTAGAGAGTGAATGAATTTTCAAATAATGAGCTCTCTCTTGATTATATTTTTCTGTATAATAGTCTTTCCATAGTTTTAACCTTTGATTTGATTCGGCAGAATACAATAAGTCCAAATAGTATAATGGCAGCCTGAATAAGAATGAGTATTTTAAAGGTTAGACGTAAAATCGGATGTTGAGATGCATTATAAATAGAATCCCAGGTTGTTTTGGATAGTTCATCAATAGCATTCTCCACCATCTTTGTATGCTGTTTGACCTGTAACAGATGTTGTGGTGTTCTTTGCATTAACATATGTAAGTCTGTTGATAATGGTGGTATAGAAATTTTGAATTCTGGTACAGACCTACTGATTTCCTCTTCAGACCTTAACCTTACCTTGATTTGGGAAATGTCATGGTAAACTGGGACTGGGAGAACTGTGTGACCATTGATTTTCAAAATTTTGTTGACCATCAGACAAAAATTGGGATTTTGAAATTGACACTCTCGATTCCCATATATCAAACTGGATCCAGTTGACACAATACAAAATTTGCCCTCTCCAACGTATGTTACCCTGGTCATCCCCTCATGCCACTTTGTTAATTTTATTCCTTTTGGGGGAAAACTCTTATTGTATGTGTAAGATATATAACGTGTGTGTGTATATATATCACATATGTAGTTGTCAGTGTGAGTAACGTTTACGATGTTGGTCAAGCTGTGTGAGCCTGATTGCGGCCGTCGACCACACAGGACTTAGGCTGCGATGAGCGCCAAGCGAGCAGTTGAGGCACGCAGGACTTACGACCCGTACGACTTAGGACCGAAATCCTTAAATGGACTGTGCGCCTTGCAACATTTCGGCTTTAACGCCAAACCACGGAACTGAAAAGACATGAAAAAAAAAAAATGCCTCAAATTCACTTACACACTCACACACAGCACAGTGGGAGAGGCAGGGAGCCTGTGAGTCAGGTTGCAAGTTAATTTGATGCATATTTGCCGTTTATTCTCGCCTAAGCGAGAAAAAAAATGGCTGCCGTAAAACGCAAAACGAAGAAAATGAGGCCCAAGGACGTAAAACTACCCCAAAAAGAGCCCTAAGCAGTAACACTTACCGAAAGCCAGTAACACTTAATCCAAGCCACTAACCTTTAACACAAGGCAGTAACACAACCCAAGACAGTAACACTCAAGCGCGAGGCCTATAAACTACACAGAGGGAGACTGTGTCACTAGGCAGGGTCTTTACATGTTGTGGTAACATGTGAAGAAGAGGGGTTTATACTGTTGGGTGGAGTCAATATAAGGGCAGGGGCCAGGTCTCTCTTTTCCGCCCCACCAAGTTGGAAAGTCACCAGCCACCACTGGTTTAGACTAAATAGACAGACCCCATATAGGCAGACAGCCCCCACACAGGCAATAGCTTACTATTAACCCTTTGTTTACATCCCTTACTTAGTTATTTGGCCATCAGGGCCACGGGTTAGGAATATAGAATTTAAAATAATAGTATATTATAGTGTGTAGTATAAATTATATATTATCATACATTACAGTATATATAGTAGTATAAAAAAGTATTAGGCTGCACCAAGCACAACACCTTCTAATAAATTATCCTTTTAAGCCGAAGACTGGGAGCAGTTATAACAGTAACAGTACCCACAAGGGGTAGTGTCTTAAGAACTGCTGACCCCTGTCCAACTTCCCTCCCGGTAACATTTGACCAAAACACAGTAGTGGGGTTGCTGATGATAGGTGAGTGCAGGGAACTGGTCCAGTTACAGGTGGGGGGCTTTCTAAAAATATATAGTTTGAGCCATATCTATTTGAGCATATATTTTGCTGACCCATGCAGGTCCATGTAAAAGGTTGGGATGGGTCCTACATTATTTTCCCGGTTTCCTTCCTTTTATTCGTTAGCTTAAGTCTGATCTATAAGATCCGCTGCCTGAGCAAGCATGCATTATACAGTGCGTTGCAAAAGTATTCACCCCCTTTGCTTTTTTCGTGTTTTGTTGCCTCACAACCTGGAATTAACATGAATTGTTTGAGGATTTGCATCATTTAATTTACAGTACATGCCTACAACTTTGAAGATGTTTTTTTTATTTTTTTTTATTGTAAAGCAAGCAACAAATAGGACAAAATAAAATAAAAAGTAAATGTGCATAACTATTCACCCCCCTAAAGTCAATACTTTGTAGAGCCACCTTTTGCGGCAATCACAGCTCCAAGTCACTTTGGATAAGTCTCTATGAGTTTGCCACATCTTACCACTGGGATTTTTGCCCATTCCTCCTTGCAAAACTGCTCCAGCTCCTTCAAATTGGATGGTTTGCGCTTGTGAACAGCAATCTTTAAGTCTGACCACAGATTTTCTATTGAATTTAGGTCTGGGCTTTGAGTAGGCCATTTCAACACATTTACATGTTTCCCCTTAAACCACTCAAGTGTTGCTTTAGCAGTGTGTTTGGGGTAATTGTCCTGCTGGAAGGTGAAGCGCTGTTCTAGCCTCAAATCACGCAAGCTTTGCTCAAGAATATCCCTGTATTTAGCACCATCTTTCCCGCAACTCTGACCAATTTCCCAGTCCCGGCTGCTGAAAAACATCCCCACAGCATGATGCTGCCATCACCATGTTTCACTGTGGAGATGGTGTTCTTTGGGTGATGTTGGGTTTGCGCCAGACATAGCGTTTTCTTTGATGGCCAAAAAGTTCAGTTTTAGTCTCATCAGACCAGAGCACCTTCCTCCATACATTTTGGGAGTCTCCCACATGCCTTTTCGTAAACTCAAAACGTGCCATTTTGTTTTTTGCTGAAAGTAATGGCTTTCTTCTGGCCACTCTGAAATAAAGCCCAACTCTATGGAGCGTACGGCTTATTGTCGTCCTATTTACAGATACTCCAGTCTCTGTAGCTCCTCCAAGGTTACCTTAAGTCTCTGTGCTGCCTCTCTGATAAATGCCCTCCTTGCTCGGTCTGTGAGTTTTGGTGGACGGCCGTCTCTTGGCAGGTTTGCTGTTGTGCCATGTTCTTTCCATTTGGTTATGATAGAATTGATCCTGGTGATCATCAAAGATTTGGATATTTTTTATAACCTAACACTGACTTGTACTTCTCAACAACATTGTCCCTTACTTGTTTGGAGAGTTCCTTGGTCTTCGTGGCAGTGTTTGGTTAGTGGTGCCTCTTGCTTATGTGTTGCAGCCTCTGGGGCCTTTAAAAAAAGGTGTGTATTTGTAATGATAGATCATGTGACACTTATATTGCACACAGGTGGACATTATTTCACTAATCATATGACTTCTGAAGGTAATTGGTTTCACCAGCTCTTTTTTTGGGCTTCATAACAAAGGGGGTGAATACATACAAGCATGCAATTTTCTGTTTTCTATTTCTAAAAAATAGTTTTATGCATAAATGTTTCTCATTTCACTTTCCCAACTTAGACTATTGTGTTATGATCCATCACATAAAATTCAGATTAACACAAAATCGAGCTTAAGGCTGTAACAAAATAGGAAAAAGTCAAGGGGGGGGGAATACTTTTGCAAGGCACTGTAGGTTCCACAGAGGCTCCATACAGTTAGGTTCACCAGCTAAGGCAGAAGCCCATAATTCCCATGCCCCGTTTAGCACGATATTCCCCCCAACTGGGTGTGGGTGTTGGATGGGTGTTAAGTAAACGGGAATAGAGGACCTATTAATACAGGCACCCTGTTAATACAGGCATAGATCCTGCTACTGGCATTGTCTAGGCAGATGCGTCTCATGGAGCAATAGACGCATTTCAACATACTACAGCCTCTGATAAGTTACAGCAGTGCCAAGAGAGCAGCTGACCTAAGGATAGGAGGGTAAGTTAATGATGGATTACAAGGAATGAGTTGCACAGTGTGAGGTCTTGACACCAATACACTGGGGGGTCCTTCCCATGCTGATGAGAAGCAGTAGCATCGAGGTTTGTAAGAATCCTAGCCTTTGTATCATCCATCCTGATCTTATAATACATCCTGAGTTTTGATCAAGCTGTGTAATATAAAGGCAGTGCTTAAAGGAAGACATGTTTAAAATGGTAACGGACTGCAAGAGCGAAGCTACAGGCAAGGGTGAGACAGTAATTGCTCTTCTTTCTTCAGCAGGTCATCCAGATGCACAGTAGGATGTGCTACGGCATCAGAATACTGCCAAGAAGATTTCTGGTGACAGACTTACGTTTGTTTCTGCTGCACTCCCTAGGATGCCCCAGGTTGCAGCAGTTACAGGTGAGAGTATTTTGCACACTTAATGGGGTTTGCATTTTGGGTGCATATGGTGTAAAGGGCCATCTGAAAAAGAGTATTGCCAGTGTGGGACTACATTCAGTGGCTTTGCAGTGTCAACACAACGTCAGCATAGGAAGTTGGAATTATAATCTCTGGTGGAGTAGTAGGGGGTGGGGGGGGGTTGAGGGAGAGGCCTCTGACCTATCTTGGTCAGTGATCGTGGTCACTTCTCCTGGCATGGTTCATTGGGGAATCCCATACATAGGACTTTTGGACCCACGCCCTCTGTAGGTTTTTCTCTGAAGTCAATTTGTCACTAGGGCATTTTGGTCATATTTAGAAAACATTTGTCAGTGAGTTTATGGTGAGTGCCTTGAGTTGGGTATTGGTATAATTTTTTCTCTTGTGGGAGTGGGGTACTTTGTATGATAGGAGATGTTAGTATTTATACCGCCAAACCCCCTAACTGTTAGTCGTGGGGCAGCTTGCTTTCAGATAATACCGCTATAGTGCAGGCTGTTAACTTCCTGTTAGCATCATCCCTCTTGGTACTACGAAGGCTGAAACACTTGGGCTCATGATGACATTGGAATGTATAGTGTAAAGGAAAGCACTTACCAGGTTCCATGCTCAAGATTGCTGACTGGTCCTTTTAATGTGCGCACCTTAGGCTTCTGGCCATAGTGTAGGATGGGCAGTTTTGGGACTTGGGACACGTGTAGGTACCTAGAGCTGTGAATTTCCATGGTTGGTAATGCATTCCTGGGTCATCTACTCGGCTTCCATTCAAGGTGGAGTAGCCACGAATGGCACGAGAATGGGGATCGTGCTGAGGTTATACAGTAACCTAAGGCATGGTGAGTTATCCCCCTAATGTGGGGTGTAAGGTAGCGGCCTTGACTTTTTCTAAAACTAGCTGGGTTAATTGGACCTGACGAAGGAGTGATTGGTGATCAAGTGGTTCATGATTTAACAGGAGGTATGGCAAAACGGGATGGCAGGCAACAGGTAGCCTTTTCCCAGGGGCCGTGGATATCACTGTTCTGGAAAGAAGTCTGTGATATGTGAGAAGCCTTGCAGTTCTCTACAGCCATCTCTATTCCCCGCTGGTTTGCTTGTAGCGAGAGAGTAATTGGTAAACAGACAAGGTATGGTGACCTCAGGTACTTGGTGTTGTGACGATGTGGCTGTGATGGTTCAAGATTGACCAGGTTGGTAAAGGGAGGAAGTTGGCAGTGTTTTCAGAGCTAAAGTTAGGCGTACTGATTGCTCCCCCCCCCCCCCCTTCCCCTTCGGTGTTATTATGGCTTTCTTGAACCAAGTGCCTAGCTTTTTGGTTCTTCTATACTTATGGTTCCCCAAGCATGGGGGGACAGCGTTTGAACTTGGTACCCTCTTGTTTTAAGAGAAAGCAGCCACTGCAGTAGCCTGGTGGTTTGGAGAATTGGAAGTTCAGGTACTTCAGTGATCTGATCATATGGGCACTTCGCCTCAGTGCCAGTCATGGCTTACAGCTGGGGTAGGGCCTTGGCTTCAGTGGAAGGCGCAATCAGTTTGTTCCAGGGATATGTAATGACACCAGACGAAGGAGCAGGTAGCGAGTGGCACTTCCCACTTCCTACCTTGTATTGATCCAGATGGTAGAAGAATACTGGTAATGCACCCGTCAAGCAGCAGGTTTATGGAATGAAGAATACATCAGGCTTGGTTGCAACTTGCCTCATCTGTCTGTTATCTGGTCCAAAAGGTCTTAAAAAAAAAAAGAAGAACTGTACAATGTGGACAAGTTGGTTAAGGCCTGAAGGAAAATTGTACAAATTCATATTTAGTTTTGCTTACAAGTTAGTCTTCTCTGTAGCAATGTGAGCACAAGGGCTCAGAGGTTAATAGTTATATTCTCATGCATGAGCCCATCTTCATAAGCAGATATTAAGCTTATAGTGCTGGTGTTTAGGAGGGTAGGCAGCAGGCCATGGCATTTTTTGGAATCGCTGGGACTGTGGTAACGAGGGTGAGCCTACCCTACGGTGGTATGGCTCTTCCATCACGTTATGCCCTGGACGAGTGTTCAGGGCGTAGGGCATACTGTCTCTGGCCAGGCTCCTCCCCTCATTTGATCATTGTTAATTTATTATTGTTATAGTTATTACGTGATTTGTGTTTACTAATAAATGCTGTGGCCTGGTTTCCCTCCAATAAGTGGTCTGTATCTAATCATTATATCCAATATGTGATTTGTGTCTAATCTTTATTTGTACATACAAACTGGGCCTTGCTTAGGTCATGTAATAAAGAGGGAAGGAAAAGTAGCTGAATAGCTATTTGTTATTGGACGTATGGTTGTTATATTGGGGAGCTTCCAGAAGGCATGAAGAAAATGGGAGTAAAAAGTAACAACCTAAGAAGATTTAGAGTATGCCACTGAAGATTTTCCAGTCAGGTCGAGAAGCATTTAAAAGACCATTTTAATAATCATATAGATTTTTGGCTTCTAAAATGACTGGTCTATAGTGTAAATTACAGCTTGCGCTTCTTGGAAGACTGACGGGTGTTTTGAAAATTTCAGAAACTATTACATGGTTTTCCCAAATAAAGAGAGACTTGCACCTACAGGATGGATTAGTATTATTATTATTTATAATGCCCCAACATATTCTGTAGCACTGAACAAGGGTTGAGTACAAGGTAAAACAAATTTGACACATTGCAAGAGTGGATGAAAATCACATGGAAGTACCGGCTTATTCAGGGCTGAAGAATAAGGAACCGAGGCATGGATGATTATCACTAGAGAGCGTCAAATGAATAGGTAATGTATATTCTTTTTTTTTATTTAATTTTTTATTATCAAAATACAAAATTCCCAGATCAAACAAAATAACAATATACAAATCCATCATAAACAGTGAAGTCAAGCATAAATTACAAAAAAACACACAAAAAAACAAAAACATAAAAATACATACAGTGAACAAAAAAAAAATTCAAAACATAACCACAATAAAGTCAAACCCTGACTTTCAGCATGAAGAGAAGGCATGGCAAGGAAGAGAGAGGAGAGGCTCACCCAAAGGCACAGTCATTAAAAATACCGGGTTGAGGGTAGACATCTTCCAAAATTCCTACATCATTTATTGAGACATATTTTTCCCATATGGCCCATTTAGCTCTAATCTTTGGACCTATCCCTGTATTACTAAGTCCGCATTCCAGGAGATAGACATACTCCGGCCTTTATCTAAGTTCCCTCCAGGTTGGACTTTCATCATTTTTCCATCTAGAAGCTACCAGTTTTTTTGATGCCATAAGGAAGAGCAAAGCCATTCCTCTAACTGGAGCTGAAAAGCTTTCTGGAAGAAAATGCAAAATTTTACACATCTTAGATAAATGTTTAAAATTTTCAAGCCAAAAATTCTGTATGAGAGGACAACTCCACCACATGTGGAGGTGTGTGCCAATCTGCCCACAACCTCTCCAACAGTATTTTTGTTCTTCTGATTTATTTATCTGTCCCAACTTCAGTGGAGTTATGTACCATCTATTATTGATTTTAAACTGAATTTCCCTGTACGTAACATTTTTGATGAATCTGGCTGTTAGAGAAAAGGCTGAGTGCCATTTTTCAATAGGCCATGAGTCACCTAAATAATTTTCCCATAACCTCCAATTGAAAGGTTTCTCAAGTTCATATTGTTTCTTAATAATCTTATAAAACTTGGCCACAAGATGATTTTTATCTTCAGAAAGAATGAATGCCTCAAAGTCAGTCAGCCTCCTTGGGAGATAATATTAGTAGCTTTTGTAATTTAATACATTCCAGCCAATAGTTTTTAGATATTGAATAGGTATTTGATAATGCTTGAAACGCCATTAGTTTCTTATCACCATATAAATCTTTTAAATGAAGAGATCCCTTTCCTACGAACAACTTAAGCAGGCTTGAATCAAATAATTTAGCCAACGAGGCCAAAGGAGTAATAGAGCTTGGTAGGGGCATAAGAGAAAAAAGAGAATTACATTTACACCACCACCTGTGTTTTTTTTACTGTAGAGCATACTCCCAATTTTCTATCTAAAAACTCCCCTTCTATTTGACAAAGTAGCAGATTTAAATCCCCAGATTCCAGTTCAAAGTTCTCAATTTGAGTCCAATTAAATAAATTAGATGGCTGCGTCCATAATACTATTTGGGACATTTGTACAGCTTGTTGGTAATTTTTAATCATCGGGTATGCAACCCCTCCCCGTTCACATAACATATATACTTTCTGTATCCTAATTCTTTTGTAATTATGGATGTATTTTTCTATTAAGATCTAGAATTTATTGATGATATATGCTGGGACCCATATCGCGAAGCTGCGTAACAGATACGTAATCTTTGGCAAAATACACATCATTACCGCCTCTATTCGCCCAGACCACGACATTATGTTATTTCCCAAATCGTGGAGAATATTTTTTATTTTTATGTATAATTCTGTACGATAACTTGTTTCAGATTAGCATATAAATATCAATACCCAAATGTTGGATCTTATTCTGCCATTTATCATGAAAGTTTTCTGTCAGGCTGTCTATTTCGGCTAGGGATAAATTGAAAGGCAAAGCTTCAGATTTTAAAATATTACTTTTGTAATAAGATATATTACTAAATTCTTCAATCAATTTAAGGGGAGATCCCAAAGAACCAAATGGGTTCTCCAATGATATCACCATATCGTCTGTTAATAAAGATGTTTTATGTATGCTTGATCCTATCCTAATACCCTTAATACTTTCTGAACTTCTAATTGCTTGAACCAATGGCTCAATCAATTCAAATAGGACTGGGGAGAGAGGGCAGCCCTGACCGGTTCCATTTGAGATAAAAAATCCCTCTGAGAGAAATCCTAGGCCCCTGACAGAGGCGAATGGAGATCCATAGAGTGCTCCAATGACTCTGAAGCCAAAGTCTTCCAAGCCAAATTTCTCCAGAGTTAACTCCATGGATTTCCATCCGATTGTGTCGAAGGCCTTCTCCGCGTCCAATGAGACTAATACTACGGGGTTTTATTCTTATTAAGAAAGGCAATCAAGTTTAGTAGTCTTCTAATGTTTGAGGTTCCCTGTCTCTCTACTATAAAACCTGTTTGGTCAATTTCAATTAGCAAGTTAATTATTTTATTTAGTCTCTGAGCTAACATTTTTGAGTACATTTTTATGTCATTATTCAGGAGAGAGAGGAGTCTAAAGTTCTTACATTCTGGTAATTCAGAATCTACCTTTGGTATATTAACTATAACAGCTCTCCCTGAATTCTTAATCTCATTAAACGTATTTACCAATTCGCTCACTATTTCTCTATGGAACAATTTATAATAATGATTATTAAAACAATCAGGTCCAGGAGATGAATCAATCTTCAGATTTAAGGATAGAAGGATCCAGTTCCCATGGTAGTATTTCTTACGTCTGAGATCTCCTTTCCATTTAATCGATACCATGCCATGGTCCGCTCTTAAAATCGGTTTAATATCTGCAGTTTCTAAATACTATCTTAATTCGTTAGAAAAAAATATAGTCCAGCCTTGCATATGAAGCATATCTGTGCAAATAATGTGTGTAGTCCATTTCTCCAGGATGTAAGGACCTCCATGTATCAAAAAGATTATAACTACAAAGTAGTTCATAAAACTGTTTAGCTTTTCGAGTAAGAGCCGGATCAATACTAGAATCTTTAAGAAGTTTCTTATCTTCCACAGGAATTAGACACAAATTGAAATCGCCGCAAACAGTAAGAAAACCAGAAAAGTATTTCCTTAACTTCTTTAATGACAATCTTAAAATTTTCACTTGATCTTTATTGGGCACATATATATTCAGTATTGTGTGTTTTATGCTATTGATCCAGTCTGACCGAAGTGTAAATCTACCCTTTCTGTGCTGAAAAAAATGCTGTTCCTCTAGTTTCCTACTATACATGAAGGATCCACCACACACATAATTGTGTATCATTAATTAAAGGTGCTTTCTCCCTATGGGTCTCCTGGAGACATATAATATCCACTTTTTCAGTTTTAAACATCTTTTAAAAAGTTTGTTTTTTCCCGGTGCGTTCAGACCCTGGGTATTTTGACAAATCAATTTGAGCGAATCCATCCCTTAACCAAGTTAATTAATATTTATTTTTACATACAAATTACCTTGGGCCTCATTCTATTAGCGGCCGCAGCCGTTGCGGGGCCGCAAGCTATTCTGCTATTCTATTCCCTTCCGGCCGGGGGCTCCGGCAGGCTTGCGGCCGGTGCCTTGCTATCTCTTGCGGCCGCTCGCGCCGGAGGAAAGCCTTTGATCTAAAACAGCCGCAAGAGTTTCGGCCGTAAGAAATTCCTATTTGCCATTCAATTGCTCGGGGAACCCTCTCTGCAAGGCTAAAAACGAGCCGCAGCTTACTTGCAGGAAAGAGGTCCCGCTAGCACCAATTAAGCACATAAAATAGCCCAAATAAAGCCATCCTGCACTTTGCAGAGACTATAAAGTGATATTCGGTGTTAGCAAAAATAGCACATAATTACCCTATACTCAAATCCGTAAAATATTTTTTTTTTAATATCCGTAAAATATCCATGTAAAAAGTCCAGAGGGCTTGGAGCACCTCAGACCCGCCCACACCGCAGCCGGAAAATAAACAGTTAATTTGAACTCGGGTTTGGGCTGATGTGCAAGCTTGAGAGTGGGTTACTTTTAATCCTCATGTCCCCCAATATGATCCCTAGCATTTACAGAGCTGTACAGTGCAGGCTTGAATTTATTTTTGCGTTTGTAGATTTCTGAGCTTACGGCCGGTTCCAAGATATGCGGCCGGCCGTAAGAGGAGATCCTTGCGGGGCCGTATAATAGAATCGCGAGTTAACAGAACCCCCGCAAGGAATCGCAGCCTTGCGGTCGATTTACGGCCGGTAATAGAATGAGGCCCATTATGTCCCCATATATAGACTTTGTTGATTCTTATCTAGCTAACTAATGCCAGAAATAATAAAAACCTTTAACCTCCTTTCGTTTTTAGGGCATCTTCTTTTATTTATGCTGCCAACCTTAGCACTCCCACATGTAAGAAAAAGATTCTTAGCGCCCCCATATCTCCTCCTTCAAAAGAACAGTTTGAGTATAAAATTATTAGACCCTTTTATTTTCCTATATTTCTACTACAGTGTGGAAAGTGCTATGGGCTTATTTTTTATATTAGCTAATCAAATAATAAAAATTGTGTATAGTAATTATATTGTGTTTCCTTATCATTTTAGTTTTACTAAAGTGGCTGTAAATCAAAGTAATTATGTATATGTGTATTGAACCTTTTATTTCATGTCCATAACTTATGTTAATGTGTTAAGATGAAATCCTTTATTAAGTGCTTCTATTCTAAAACATAATTATATAAAGGTTCTATATTTATACATGCAGTTTTAATTTTGCTAAGGTGGCTATAAATTAAAGTAAATTTAAAAATATATAATAAACCCCCTTTGTTTTCTCATTCCCTCCCCCTTCCTTTTATGCCCATAGCTTCAATTAAAGTGTTAAAGTGCAAAACTTTATAAAGTGCTTCTAATCTACGAAGTATTAATATAAGGTTGCTATATTTATACATCCAGATTTTTAATTAATTTTTCCCCTTCAAGTCGAATGCTAATAAAAGTTTTTATACCTTATTTTAATGTTATTAATTTTGTGGGGAATCCCCATCTATATCTAAGATTCCTTACTCTTAGCTCTTTTCTAATATCTACAAACTCTTTTCTTTTGAATAAGGTTTCCTTAGACAAATTTGCATATATCTTTAAATTATCATAAGGAGAATTAAAAGTTTTTAACTCAAAAGACTTTCTTAACAATGCCTCTTTGAATGAGAAGTAGTGTAATTTGATGATTACATGGCTTGGTACATCTCTCTCTGCTCTTGGGGAGATCAGTACTCTATGGATTCTATCAATCAAGTGCTTATTCGGAAAGTGAGAAGATACCAGGGAAGAAAAAAAAAGAAGTTACATAATCAACTAATTCTTTATAGCCAATTCTCTCCGGAATACCCCTAATTCTAACGTTATTCCTTCTCGATTGATCTTCCAATTAATTTAATTTAGCTTGAACTATCCTCATTTACTCATTTAACCTTTTGATCTCACCTATTGTTTTTCTTTGCTCTAAGTCTAATTCAGTTTGTTTAACTACCATAGCATCAGTTTTTATAGATATTTCAGTGATGGCCACTGTATTCTTTGCTATTTCTAGCATTAAATCTGAGATCATAATGGTTCTAAATTCGCCCAAAAGCTTCTTCATAGTTTTAACAGTTAGAATGTCTTTCTCATTTGATTCAGTGGCTACAGTTTTATCTGTACTAGAAACCTCTCTAAATTCCATTGAGGATACAGACATTTCTAAGGGGCTATCTAAATTTTCTTTCATGTGTCTTACTTTTGGGACCAGATTTAGGCAAGAAAAAAAATCACTTTTTAATTTAGCACTTCTTTCTTTATTTCCTTTAGCTTTAGACTTTGAGGATGCAGCTGATTTTTTCATCCTGATATTACTGCCAAAGCGTTTTTCACCAATTTCTGATTACCCGAAGGTTGTGGCATAAGCAATGCTATATTTTGGGTTCCTATTCCACCTACAACTTCCAGTTGTATAGCATTTATAAAAAAAAAAAAAGATACGTTTTTCCTGAGAAATTCTACAACAACTTTTCCTCAATTTTCCTCAATTAGTCTCAGCGGGGTAACTTTATCTATTTATCTCTTTACTGAGATTAATATTCTATAATGCCATTATTTGCACATAAACAAAACCAGGGTAGGATCTACATCTGGCTTCTCAGTATAAGCTCCTCTAATAATCTAATATCAAATAATAAGAAATGTTACATCTAATAACCGATCCGTTAAGATCAGGAGTGTATCCCCATCTGTTCCTATTGGCCCATGAGGGTGTATAATAACCCCACAAATGCATATGATGACATATATATATTATAAATTTCTACATAGACTCAGCAAAATATAAAATAAAATAAAAATAATCAAACTTAATAAGAAATCAAAAATGGAATTGACACTCGTTTATGTTCTTATCTAGAATAAAACCCTGTGAGGGAACCGGGTATCATATAAAGAGCTTTGTTATTTTGTCTACTAATGTGTACAAAAGGGAAAAAACATCAAACTACAATAAAATTATACAGAAAAATACATGCATATGGGAATATTTCGGAGAATGTTTTCTCAATTATATATAATCTTATTGTAGATCTAATCACAATACACATCAGATCTAGCATAGGAGTATAACACCTCTGTATATTTGATTCTAATAATAAGACCCAAACCTGTTGCAGTAGCCAGTGACCCAAATAATAACTAAAATGCAGCAAACATTTAGGGGGTCAATATTTCTGCCCCTTATCGATTCCTCCTTTCAGAGGAGTTACAAAGTGTTTTAAATGTCTCTTGTCTCGCTAAAGAGAGTTTTGGCCTCAAACATAAAGTAAAAAAGTCTCAGATTGTATATGAGAAAAAGGCATTATTTCAAGAACTTATCCAGACATTATATTTCAAAGACACAGTCATCATTTTGAATCAGTATTATATCTCTGAGTAACCTTCCCTTTACACAGTACATTACCCATCCGATGCCTCAGATGATCTAAGAGATGATCCTGTGTGATCATTCATCTACAGCGGTCTCCAGTTGGTTTTATGGTAATTACTTGCCACAGCTTCCCTTTGGCAAAATAATGTTGCCTTGCTTTCTTGGGGGGAATAAAAAAGTATGCTTTGGTTCCACCTCTTGCCTTAGGCCCTCCACCATGTGCATATTAGGCCACTTGCTTGCGAGAAAACTCACTCCAACTTACTCTGCCTGTAGCAGCATCATGTATGGTCCAAAGTACCTTCAGTGCGGTAAGTCTCCCAGGCATCAGGTAATTTATATCCCCCCCCCCCCCCCCCCCAGGTGTAATGTTTTTTTATTTTATGTAAAAAAAATTATGTGTTTAGTGTTGGGGACTATGGGGGTCCTTATGGAGTTAGAGTACATAAGAGTCCAATATGGACCCCTGTGGTATAATGAAGGGTGCCATGGGGACTCTTGAGGCCTATGAGACCCCCCATGTGTAGAGGTTAATATTAGGTGCCTCTGGGGATCCATAAGGAACCCTGTGTTTTTTAGAGGTTCATTTGGTGTGCCATGGGGGTCCATGAGGACCCCCATGGTCATATTTTAGTTACCATTGGGATCCGTAGGGACCCTCATGGTAAGTCGTTTAGTCAATCAGTCATGTCGAACTCTCTGTGACCCTATGGACTGCAACACACCAGGCAAATCTGTCAGCTTCTAAACCTCTGGGCTCCCTTAAGCTCATACTCATTGCTTCAATTATCTCATCTATCCATGTCCAACTCTGCCATCTTATTTGTGTGGCTTTAGTCTTCCCTATGGAATTCTTTCTTGGTATGGACACAAATATTTTAGCTTCAACCTTAAGATCAAACTTTCCAGTGAACAGTTTGGCTTGTTTTCCTGTAGTATTGATTGATTGGATCTTCTTGCAGTGCAAGGCACTCTAAGCAGTTTTCTGCAATGCCACAATTAATGGTATAGGGGTTGATATTAGGTACCCTGGGGTCCAAAGGTCCCCCAATGGTTATACTTTAGGAAAAAGGATTTGTCCAACTGAATACGGAATTCCAGAGGATAGCAATAAGAGACAAGGAGACACTCTATATTAAGCAATATAAAGGGATAGAAGAAGATAACAGAATGAGAAAGTCAAGTGATCTCTTAAAAAAAAATGAGGATCTCAAGTGAACCATTCATGCCAAAGTGGACGTGGTAAAACAGAAAACTGGTATGGACTTAACAGAAGTAGAT
Source organism: Discoglossus pictus (assembly GCA_027410445.1). Taxonomy (NCBI): domain Eukaryota; kingdom Metazoa; phylum Chordata; class Amphibia; order Anura; family Alytidae; genus Discoglossus; species Discoglossus pictus. Next base: position 222,313,644 of record CM050164.1, on the reverse strand, counting down.
CAGATAAAGAAGAGATGGCAGGAATACACTGAAGATGTATACAGGAAGGATCTTTACAGCAGTGATAACCGCAATAGTTTGCCTTATTAGCTGGAGCAAAACATCTTGGCGAGTGAAGTGAGATGGGCCCTAGGAAGCCTTGTTTAAAACAAGGCTGCAGGAATTGATGGAATTCCAGCTGAACTATTCAAAATTCGACAAGATGAAGTGGTGAAAGTGTCGTCTGCACAGATTTGGAAAACTCAAAAGTGGCCAGTAGACTAGAAAAGGTCAGTCTGCATCTCAATACCAAAAAGTCAATACCAAAGAGTGTTCCAATTATTGAACAATTGCACTCATTTCACATGCCAGCAAGGTCCTGCAAACTCAACTCCAACAATTTATGGACTGAGAACTAACAGATGTGTTCATGCAAAGGTACAAGAGATCAAGATCGTTCCAGAAAAACATTTACCTCTGCTTCATAGACTATTCCAAAACCTTGGGCTGTGTGAATCACAACAAAATATGGCATGTTTTTAAAGAGATGGGAATACCAGGCCATCTCATCCGCCTCCTGAGGAATCTGTATATAGACCAAGAAGCCACAGTTAGAACTGAACATGGGACAACAGAATGGCTCAAGATCGGGAAAGGATTGTGACAAGGTTATATATTATCACTGTATTTATTCAAATTATATGCAGAATATATCATGCGTAAGGCTGGGATGGATAAATGCAAAGCAGGAATCAATATTGCTGGGAGAAATATCTACAACTAAGGAGGAACTAAATGATGAGGGTAAAAGCTGGCCTGCTACTCAATGTTAAAAAGACTAAGATAGTGGCAAACCATGTATTTTAGCTCTAGCAGTACCAAATGAAAAAAAATTGCTTTTGATGAGCCTTGACTGCACCGGAGTGGCTCACTTTATCAAAAAGAGCATGTATTGCCTCGTTATGGTTGTATTGGGTTTTAGTTGCTTGCTGATTTTCAGAATACCTTTCTGTTTTGGGTATCCAGTATTCATAAAGAACTATGAACAATTTTTTTTCTTGTTCCGTGTGAAACATAATATTTTTTTATGTTTTACTTTGTTTCTGTTTTTTAAATTTAATTTTTTTTATTGAAAACGTTTCAGTGATAAAGCAAAGAAGAAAATATACAATATTGATGTACACCAGACATTAGAGTGGTAAATTATACACACATTTATATATTATAATAAATGTTAGTTTTCTGATGATGTACATATTTGAAAATAAAGGAATTTCTAAATCTGCTAAGTAATCCTCGTCTTCCCTTTTTTTTTTCATACATTAATTAGTATTTCAACGTGTACATTTTAACACTTAACTTACTCCCGACAGAGAGAGCCAGGAGCCTAGAGAAAAATGAAGAAAGGTAGTAAAGGAGAGGAGGGGGATGAAAAGGGAGGGAGATGGCGGAAGGGGGTGGAGAGAGGGGTTAGCATGGTGGGCTTACCTTCAGACTCTTTATTCTTTTTTCCAGCAGCCAATTTTAAGGGCTGGGGTCAGTGCCGAATCTACCTTTTTGGAGCCCCTAGGCAGTAAAGTGGAGTAGCTCCTGTGAGTGAGTATGCAAGGTATGCACTGACCCATTTTTGCCTTTTCTGTGTGTGTAAGTTAATTTTCCTGTTGTAACTATCTTGTTCTAGGTGGTTACCCCCTAGTAGCCAGTCTATGAACTGCAGTATTTTGTTTTTTTTAAGGGAGGAACAATAAAAAAATAAAAAAAAGTTGTGCCCCTCACAGGGAAGCGCTCCTAGGTGGCTGCCTAGTTGGCCTAATGAGTAATCCGGCCATGACTGTGGTCCTGCGAGCCTCAACACACCACTGTGGGCACTAACAGAGAATTGCAAATTTGTTTTCCTGACAGAAATACTATGTGGGGATTCAAGCCACTGTGTCCAACTCTTAAAGAAGAGGGTATGTGAGTCCAGCAGAGTATGTATTCGTTTTTCATTAATCATTATGTAGTTGACCTTGAGGTATACTTCCCTCAGGTTTAATGTGGGAATTTTCCAATTTTTGGGGATATGATTTTCGACAGCCAGGGCAATAAATTGAAAGAGCTTATTCTGGTGTGAGTTTAAGTTATTTACATAGATACTCAGAAGGCAGGTCTCTATTGAGGGGAGGATTGGATTGTTTAGTAATTGAGATACTAGTTGTGTCGATTTCCCCCATAAGTCCTGAACAATTGGGCACGTGCACCATGTGTGAATGAAGTCACCATTCAAGTGGCAGCCCCTGAAGCAGCTATCGCTCGCAAGGGGACTTATTCTGTGCATGCTTAAGGGTGTATAGTAAGTTCTATGGAGGTTATAGGTAAGTGAGCCCCTAGACAGATTAGAGCAGGCCTCCTTCTATGTGCTAGTATCTAGGTTCTTACCTAGGTCTTGTTCACATTTAGTCATGAAGTTGGGCGTTTTTTATTTTTATTGGCTTCATTAAAAATGGAATACAAAGAGCTTAAGGTGCCCTTTGATGAAGGTAGGCTCTTACATATCACAGAGAACCAAATCGATGTGGGAGGACCTGTGGTTCTAGCTAGTGTAGTCAGCAAATGTCTTAACTTCATATAATTCAGAATTTTTCTATGGTGAATATTGTGTTGGGCTCTAAATTGTTCATGAGGAGTGATTTTATCATTTGTGAACCAGCTACCTACTCTGTCTAAACTTTTTAGAGAACCACCAATATCTTGACTCTGTACTGAAGTCAGTAGCAAAATTAGGAAAGGGCATTATTGACTATCAGGGTGAAAGTGGTGAGGACCGTTGGTACCTGGAATTGGCCCAAGTCCAGGTTGAAAGTGTGATGTTGATTATTGGGTTAGATTGTTTTTCTATGGTGTGGGCTGTGCCTGGTTTCCAGATAAGTGTATCCCAGGTTTGAGAGTTCAGCTGCCAGTTTTCCATGAAGACCCAGGCTGATATTTGCTTGAGTGGACAATGGGTAAGAATGGTTAGGGCAGGAGAGTCCCCCCCAAGCTTCTCCCTGGTTGGTGACTGGATGGGAGACCTCATATGCACTTAGACTTAATTTTTCTGTGTCTGAACATTATCCTCTTCGCAATTCGCAGTGGTTTGTTTTGCCAGATGAATCTAAATATCTGGTTTTATAGATTCTCTAACTCTGTAGTGTCAATTGGGATAGTCAGGGATCTAAACAGATAAATAACCTTCAGAAGGATACTCATATTAACCGTAGTTATATGGCCTGTCCATAATATGTGAAGCTTAGACCATTTTTGCATATGCTTTGAGTTTTTTGACTAGAGAGGGGTAGTTAGCATTTTATAATTCAGAGATTTTGCCTGTTACCTTGACCACAAGGTATTTAATATAGCTTTTTGGCCACACAAACCTATGTGTATTTTTCAATATTTCTAGTACAGCCTTAGGGATCCCAATGCCTAACGCTTCTGTCTTTTCCAGATTAGCCTGTAAACCTGAAATTAAGCTAAAGTTGTTGATGTTAGTCATTAAAGAGACAATCAAGTTTCAGGTTTTGTCAAGGTACACAGAAGATCATCCTCAAACAGGAAACATTTAAAGTGCTGAAGCCTACTTTAAGGCCGGAGATTTCCGAGTTGGACCTAATGGCTTGGGCTAGAGGTTCTATGGCCAGTGCAAATAGTAAGGGAGATAGAGGCCAATCCTGCCTGGTTCCCCTTTGAATACTGATGTTAATTTTATTTGTCCCTGGTAGTTTAAGATTAGCCAATGGAGAATGGTAGTATGATTTGATTAGATTGATAAATCGTACCTTGAAGCCAAATTTGGCCAATGTCACGTATAGATAGGGCCATTCGACTGTGTCGAAGGCTTTTTCAATATTTAATGCAAGAATGCATAATGGTGTATTGGAGCATCATGCTAAATGCAAACTATTCAATGTCCTCCTTATGTTATTCCCGCATGTCTACATGCGATGAAGCCAGCTTGGTCCTTATGGACCATATTCGGGAGGAATTTGGATATTCTGCCCGCCATGATTTTAGCAAGGAGTTTAACATCCCTATTCATGAGAGATATTGGACGATAATTCTTGGCTTCAAGGGGATCTCTGCCTTCCTTGGGGAAGAGTACTAAATCAGCCTGTTTGAGCTCCGGGGGCATATTATAACTGTTTAGAATTGAATTAAAAAGTTTACAGAGGTGAGGTGAGAGACAGTTTGCTAAATTTTTTTGGATACGTTTTTAACGGCATCCTGGAGCTTTGCCTGAATTAAGGTTTTTAATGGCTTCTTGAATTTCCTTGATTGTTATGTCTGAGTTAAGACTGGACAGGTTTTGACAGTAAGGATGGGGAGGTGGTATGTGTCAAGAAAAGACTGAATGGTCATTGGATTACATTGGGTTTTGAAGGAATAGATGAGAAAGTTTTTTTGTATTTCATTTTGGCTTACCGTAATTGAGCCATTGGGTGATTTTATCTTAGGTATTCTTGCCTGGGTAAATTTCGTGTTAAGCCTCTTGGCAAGCAGCGTGTCAGGCTTGTTGGCTTTTGCATAAAATAGGTGTTTAGTATGCCGCAAAGCCTTCTCAGTTCTTTCTGAGAGGATGTTATCTAGCTTCAGTCTAAGTTTATCTATTTGTTGGCGGATCTGAACTGTAGGGTTTTGTTGATTTTCATTTTTGTCTGAGGAATCTAATTATAATATCTTTGGGGATGTCTTGATTCCTTGTTGCCTCCAGAGCTCTGTGAAGCCTCTCCATTTCACAGACACTTTCAGGTATGTCCGGAATGATGCTTCTGATCATGGCCTTCAGGTACACAGTGAGGTCCTGTACCGATCTTGGGATACCTCTGATTCTTAAATTGTGTCTCCTCGAGTGGTTTTCTAGATCCTCTATATTGTCCTCGAGGTTAGTGATTCGGGTGGAGTTTTGGAAGATCTCGGTTCTGTTTCTTTCTTGCGCTTCCACAATTTGATCTGTAGTTTCCTCTAGGAGTTGAGCTCTTTGACCTAGATAGCTAATGTCCTTTTTGAGGGCATCAACTGCCCTTGTCAAATGGGTCTGGAGCATTTCCTTGATCTCTGCCATGGATCTGTGTGAGAGGCCCATGTTTTGTTGCTAGGAGACTCTTGACATGGGGTTAAACATGCTTCAGGGTGTCTGAAATGATCTGTAATATGTTTAGTTTGTAAGCCTTGTCTAGATCTTGTTGGAGCATAATCGTGGAGAAAAAATGTGCAGATGGTTGCCTTCTGTATCATATTAAGAAATTGTGTCTATCATTCTGCAGTGTTAAACCATTAAGAGAGCCGTAAGTTTGGGGTGCCCACCTCCAGGATTTTTTTCATCCATTTTAAACACCCTTTTAGTTGTAGTTGTTGAGATGTCCTTTAATAGACCCAGGTATTGGTTGCCACTAGCGTATAGAAAATCTGGGTTTGGTGTGAAGTACTTAGTCTCTTATGGAGGGGGAGCAGCAGTATTGTGCAGATCAGCTGAGATATAAATAGGTGCCCCCAGTTGTGCCAAGTGTGAAAGAGCACAGCAAGTATTGCAGAAACAGAGTTTAGTAGAAAGTGCCCTGCTTGAGTCACCCTAGGTAAAATGTGGTCTGAACCGCTTAGCAGAGAGAACTATTATGTGCCAAGAGATGTTTCGCTGATCAGGTCTTGAATGGTTAATAGCAGTCCATCAAGTTGTATATAAAGGATTTATTGGAAAAGTGAGCTTCTAAATATAGTCAAATATATATGGTAATATTCACAGATTTTTAATGAATGAAAGTCCTGGAGCTGGGCAATAGATGTCAGTGTTGCTCTTCTGGCACATTTAACAGTTTCTTGTTGTACGTCTCAAGACAAAAGTTTTCCCTGCTTATTTTATAGTGGGTTTATTTCTCAGAAATGTTCTCCATGTATCCCTATTCAGCTGTATAAAGCAGCCAACTTCTTTCCTGTGTTGCTGCTTTGATCTGTCGCACCCAGGATTGTCAGTTTAACAGTTTATTTGGCTCACTTATGTGGATGGTACAAAGCCAGCCGGTGGTACTTATGTTTTAGTGAATGTTTGGGGTGGGGTTCCTGCCCCAGTAGGTCTAACCAGTTGATTTTTGATAATGTCTGTGTGGGATCCTGTGGATCACTGGAGATTACTGGGGTACTCTCTGATGATCCTCAACCTCTATGTTCACCATCACAGATCCGATCCCGGAAATCCTTCCGTTGCCAGTGCCCTCCTCGGAGCTTGAGCCCTTCTGCTGCTGGCACAAGAACATCTTTTCATCTAATCAGATCTCCTGCATCTAAACAGCATTTAGCACGTTCTCAAACCTCATCTAGAGGACACACAGCAACTCTGTCTCCTGCCCTTCCCTCTTACCTTTTCAGGATGTGATTCCCCCATCTTGTCCTCCTCTCTAAGGCGGGATGCCTGTGGGAACACCCCCTTTTTGAAAACCTGAATTTACATTGGGAAGTTGCATGATGCATAGGGTCACATAGGGTGCCAAGATGGCTTTTCGTATTATGGCTAATGTTGTAGGAGAAAGGAGGATGTTGCTCTGCTCTTTTCACATGTTTATAGAATAGCAGAAGCACATAAAACATATGGTGGCCTGGCTTGGTGGAGATGATGAGGAGTTCTGCCATAGCCTATCTGTAACTCCTGACATGTTCTAGATGTAGTTGCTTGGCTTGAAATCATGACCCCTTTGACAGCTTACTCTCAGAGCTTTCAAAGGGAGCCGCCTGACGTACTGGTTATGCCTCCAATGAAAGCCAATGCAAGTGGGGAGCCAGCTAATCAAACGCCCCCGCCAAGCAAGTATGCTAAAGTCCCAGGTAAAGCTAGCTACACTAAGGCTTTAAGGAATCCCTGCAGCAGGTGTCGTTCTCTCTTCCTTTATTCAAAATGTATTATCTGACAGACATCACCCTAAGTTATAAAATCCAATATAGACAAATAAGTTGCACTAGATCACATGGCAGGGCCTTTCTTATCTCCACCCATTCCAAATCTAATAGTATTTCCACTGGGTTTGGTACCCAAAAAAAGAAAAAAGTAAATTCAGGATGATTCACCACCTGTCACATCCAAAAGGTAGATCTGTCAATGATTGGATTGACAAACAGCTATAGTCTCTTATGCATTATTTGACCAGAATGTTGCATTAGTAAAAAGAGCAGGCCTTGGCATCTTCATGGCAAAAGAGGACATTGAAGCAGCTTCCCTCTTAATCCCTAGTATTATGAAGCTTTTGGCTCCTTTTTGGAATGGACAGTTCAATCGGTTTATGGAGATGCTAGCCAAGTACACTATTTGGATGACTTTTTGTTTGTTGGCCCAACAGGCTCTTTAGTCTGTAGAAGGCTACAGCAAACTTTCAAAGTTCTGGTGGCATAATTGGGGGTCCCATTATCAGCAGAAAAATCAGAGGACCCTAACTGTTGTTTACATGGATTACTTTTGACTCTAGTATCATAGAATGTAGGTTTACAGTAGCAAATGTAAGCAATTTGCGCATAGACTTAGTCACAAAAAAAATACTCTGTGAACCCTGCAATCTGTATTGGGACAACTAGCTTGCATGCCATGTTATACCTGTGGGTAGGAAATTTTGCCACAGGTTGACCCTAGCAACCATGGGAGTACTGCATTCCCACCATCACATTAGACTATATAAGTCTCTAAAGGAAGAAATTAAGATCTGGAAATCCTGAAATTAAATCTAATTCTGAACTACAACTTTTCACTAATGATGCTGGATCAGTTGGTGTTGGCATATACTTTCAGGATTGTTGGTGTGAAGAGAATTGGCTTTAAGAGTTGGTTTTGGCAGATTTTACAAAAAATTTAACCATTCTGGAACATAGTTTTTGCCCTATTATTTTGGGAAGACAAAATAAAGGGAAAAACTAGTCATGTTTTTCTCTACTAATCTGGGAGAAGTCTAAGCTATCATTTCACAATCTGCCTCATCTATCCATGTAGTTAGGCTCTTGAGGCATCTTATGCTTCGCAGTTTGGAGCTCAATCTTTGGTTCAGAGCTAGACGTGTTCCTGTGGTATACAATTATTTCTCTGTCTCTTTGTCTTGCTTTCAGTTAGATAAATTCAGACAGTTGGCTCCCTGAGGCAACAGAGAAGGGTGCCCATAATTTTGGTCACCTTGGCTTCCAGAAATAGGAAGGTTACTTTGCAATTCATTAGCTGCATCCATCTGGGCAGCCTATCAAAGTACTTGGCGGGAATGGTGGCAGTTAGAGTCTTGGGCATCCTTCTCATATCACACTTTTCATAGAGACTGGATATATTTTTAATTCAAAAGGGTGTTCCGGGTTATCCTGGTTAATTAGAGAGAGAGTATTGATCCAGGGAGGATTCCAATCACCAGTATCTGGGGTCAGGAAGGAATTAACTTTTTTTTTTCCTCGAGATGATTGGCTAGCTTTCACTTGGGTTTTTTTTTCTGTTTGCCTCCCTCTGGATCAATTAACAACTAATCATCATATTTCACATCAGAGGAGATCTTAACATGTTGAACTTGATGGACTAAAAGTCTTTTTTCAATTCAATTACAATGTAAATATGTACAGTGCCTTGTAAAAGTGTTCACCCCCCTGGGCATTTTTTTGTGTTTTTTTGCCTCACAACCTGGAATTAACATCGATTGTTTGAGGAGTTGCATTATTTAATTTACAGAACATGCCCACAACTTCGAAGATGTTTTGTTTGTTTTTTTTATTGTGAAGCAAACAACAAATAGGACAAAATAACAGAAAAAGTTATTCACCCCCCTAAAGTCAATACTTTGTAGAGCCACCTTTTGCAGCAATCACAGCTCCAAGTCGCTTTGGATAAGTCTCTATGAGCTTGCCACATCTTACCACTGGAATTGTTGCCCATTCCTCCTTGCAAAACTGCTCCAGCTCCTTCAAGTTGGATGGTTTGCGCTTGTGAACAGCAATCTTTAAGTCTGACCACAGATTTTCTATTGGATTGAGGTCTGGGCTTTGACTAGGCCATTCCAACCCATTTACATGTTTCCCCTTAAACCACTTAAGTGTTGCTTTAGCAGTGTGTTTGGGGTCATTGTCCTGCTGGAAGGTGAACCACTGTCCTAGCCTCAAATCACGCATAGAGTGGTACAGGTTTTGCTCAAGAATATCCCTGTATTTAGCACCATCTTTCCCGCAACTCTGACCAATTTCCCAGTCCCGGCTGCTGAAAAACATCCCCACAGCATGATGCTGCCACCACCATGTTTCACTGTGGGGGTGGTGTTCTTTGGGTGATGTGATGTGTTGGGTTTGCGCCAGACATAGCAATTTCTTTGATGGACGATAAGTTCAATTTTAGTCTCATCAGACCAGAGCACCTTCCTCCATACATTTTGGGAGTCTCCCACATGCCTTTTCACAAACTCAAACATGCCATTTTGCTTTTTGCTGAAAGTAATAGCTTTCTTCTTGCCACTCTGCCATAAGCCCAACTCTATGGAGCGTGCGGCTTATTGTCGTCCTATGTACAGATACTCCAGTCTCTGTTGTGGAACTCTGCAGCTCCTCCAGGGTTACCTTAGGTATCTGTGCTGCCGCTCTGATTAATGCCCTCCTGTACATAAGTTTTGGTGGTCGGCCGTCTCTTGGCAGGTTTGCTGTTGTGCCATGTTCTTTCCATTTGGTTATGACAGATTTGATGGTGCTCCTGGGGATCATCAAAGATTTGGATATTTTTTTATAACCTAACCCTGACTTGTACTTCTCAACAACATTGTCCCTTACTTGTTTGGAGAGTTCCTTGGTCTTCGTGGCAGTGTTTGGTTAGTGGTGCCTCTTGCTTAGGTGTTGTAGCCTCTGGGGCCTTTCAAAAAAGGTGTGTATATGTAATGACAGATCATGTGACACAGATTGCACGCAGGTGGACATCATTTCACTAATTATGTTACTTCTGAAGGTAATTGGTTGCACCAGAGCTTTTTATGGGCTTCATAACAAAGGTGGGTGAATACATACGCACGTGCCAATTTTCTGTTTTCTATTTTTTAAAAATAGTTTTATGTATATATTTTTCTCATTTCACACCAACTTAGACTATTGTGTTCTGATCCATCACATAAAATTCAGATTAACAAAACATTGAACTTAAGGCTGTAATGTAACAAAATAGGTAAAAAGTCACGGGGAGGGGGGGAATACTTTTGCAAGGCACTGTATGTAAATATTATCGTGGTTCCTCCTATGATGTCAAGAGCAGGGTTTAACACATTTATCAGCTCTTTCACAATTTACTTTTAGTTTAAGTTTTAAGGGTAGGCCTAAAGAGGAATAAAGCCAGCTTTGGTTCCAGATGGCAAATAACTTTTCAATATTATTAAAGTACCCTGTTTGGGGTGTGTTTATTCCATACTGCTTTCTCTCTTGCTTTCTTTGGTGCATTCCTAACTAGTGAATTGATGAACCCCAGCAAATCCATTCCCAATTTAACATTTTTATTTCCAAGTCTAAAACAGATCAGGAGATCAGAGATAAAAAGTTTTTTTTTCTGTCCTACTGGATGAGATGCCTGTCCTTGTCTCCTCCTTCGTTCTTTTAGACTGATTCAGGTCCATTATTTTCCATGTTGATGGATCCCACTCAAATTTCAATGTATCAAGGTGTTGAAGGTTTGCATTTGGGTCTGAATAGCGCTGACTTTGGCTCTCATTCTTTTTGTATTGGGACTGGCACTGTAGTCTAGGTCGAGTCCAGATGACAGTATCATACAACACATTGGTAGGTGGGAGTTCTGCCTCTATATTTTGCTCTCAGCAATTGCCATCTGCCCTTCCTTATTTTCTTTGTATATGTACAGGTGGTTGCAAGTGTGTATGAGTGGTGGGTCTCTCGTACATTTATTAGTCGAAGATAATGGCTGAGGAGAAACCGCTTTTGGGATTAGATGAGGGGGATTTTTAAGTCTGCTGAATGTGAATCAGAGGTCTTCGACGGCAGTAGTTTTAGACTGTATTAAAGATTCAGGGTACCTGATATTTTAGTGTTACATGTTGGGGATAACAATTAAACTAGAAAATTGTAAAAAGAAGATCAATGGCATCTTATATAAAAATAATTGTCAGTGTATCTCTTAGGCACTGCATGTTTCTTAGTGATGGGTTTCATATTGATGCCATGTTTATACTCTCCCTGCAGGAAGGACACACTTTTCTGTGGGGAGCATAAGTTGGGGAGATCCCAGCGACATAAGTAGGATTTGGCTTAGGTGTTGCCCCCATGATTAACCATTATGCAAACTAGGCAGCCGTCTAAAGGAGCTTCCCTGTATGGGGTACCTATTTTCAGCTTTTTTTGTCTTAAAAACAAAATACCACTTGGTGGTGCCCATCTGGAACTAGAGTGTAGAGTGCTTACTGTTCCCTTCCTCCTTTATCCCATACATTACCTGTTGAGTGTAGAGAAAAGGCAGAAAGTGCACCAGTTTATTTTATGTTCTTTCATGAACATTTTTTGGGGGGGGTTTGCAAGAAAAAAAAAGGTAGTATGCAGCTCTTCAATAATATTTATTTTTGCAGGCATGTTATTTACTTGATTATAGATTTTCTGTCTGAATGGCTATTTATATGATTATAGGTATTCCTGGCTTAATATTTATTTATATGATTATAGGTATTCCTGGCTTCATATTTATTTATGTATTTATATTACAATAATAAGAAACCCTGACTGTACATTTATATATTGTTATGCTAATTATGGGTGACCCTTGCTGAATATGTGTACATTTGTTTAATTATAGTTGATCCTGGTTAAATATTTATGTATTTGTATTATAATTATTGGTGGCCCTAGCTGAATATGCATACATTTGTATGCTTATAGGTGAAGCTGGTTAAATATATATGTGTTTATATTATAATTATGGTTGACCCTGGGTGAATACATGTAAATGTATATGATAATCCACAAGAAAAAGAGGAAGATCATGGGGAAACCAGGTGGATTCCACAGTAACCTAAATTCTGGAGTGATCAAGCTTCCTGATGGTGGATGGGTATCCAGGACGCCAGGACATATAAGGTTGAATTTATCATCACACGCTATACGTACCTCATATATTTCAGGTTACAACACCTGAGTGTGATACTATATATTAAACTTTTGTTGAGATATCTATGGTGAATAGATGTATCTACACTAAGATTGTGGCGCTTCTCTCTCCTTCTATATATATATCTTCCTTATGCTCTTAGTTAGACTTAATTTTTTCAAACAATATCTGTTTTTATTGTGCCTTGGCCCTTTAACTGTTATATTTACTCAGATTTTATTTGCGAAACAAGTGATCATGATATGAAACATATAAATAATATGGCCCACCATCAAATGCATTTATTAAACCAGTAATAGCTTAGCATGTGTATGAGTAGTAATGCTGTAAAATTGTTGTTATGAGCTCACACAGCAAGAGTGTGACATACACGCACAGAAAAGGGAAAAAATGGGTGTGTGCATACCTTGTGTAGGCACTTGTAGGTGCTCCTCCACTTCACTGCCTAGGGGCTTCAAAAAGGTAAATCCGGCACTGGCCGACCCTATGGGGCTGAACACTGTCCTTTCAAGGTTTGTAGGTAAAAGGAAGCCTTTCACTGTACAATCCATGGGGGCTTTTTTCACAGCAAAAAGAGCTGGCGTCTGAACCTTGTGGTTGGTCATTTGACCAGTTACATGTCTGTCACGTTGACAGTTGTTTTATAAAAGTGGCTTGTCACAATTAACCTAACTGGTAGTGTGATTTGTTGTGTAGAAAGGAAATGTAAGTAGATGACAACAATGACCTTCTCTACCATGCTAGGTCAAGAATGTGTAATGTTCTCAATTTAAAATAAGTAGGGTAATTATGATTAATAAAATAAAGATAAGATGCTTAAAGACATTTCTGTATAATACTGAGAGCTGCTTTTTTAGAGTTATTGAGTTATATATTCAGTATTATTATATATTCACTTTTGTTTTTGAGGTATAATGATCCTGTTGTGTCATAAACTACCAGAAGAGTGTATTGATATATTAAATTACTTATACAGAGGTTATGTCGCAGGTTTCAATTCCATCTGATTTAGATTTACCTTGATTTGGTGGAGCAAGAGTTAATAACTTATAAAAACATCCTGTTACCTTCCAGTTTTTTTGTCGCCTGGCAAAATTGCTTACGCTGTGCCAATGACGAAAAATATCTCCTGACCTCTGTATTATGGTTATTAAGACTTCACATTACCATTTTTCAGCAGTATGTTGCAGCATGTTGCTGGAACATAGTCACGTATTGGCTAGTATGAGACACTGCACAATCAGAACTACATAGCCTGCCTCTTCATGAGCTAAAGAGGGCAGACCCAAGCTGCTACCATTTCTTTGAAGTTAGGCAGTAAAAACAGATCTTATAAGCGCTTCTTAATAAAATAAAGGACCTAAAAGTAAATATATACATAGATATATTACAGTATATACCTCATAAAATCCCAAAACTTTCCAGATCCCTTAAAAAGATATATACTTTGTTCCTTCAGCCGCTGAAAGTGCCAAAACACTGCACCATACTAAACACTTTAGGTTTGTGATGTAACTAGCAATCTTTAGCAACTTTAAAGCATCTTCATTTTAGCAGGCTCTGCTTGTATCTCAGGAGGTCCAATATGGACCTTTAGAGCTATCATTGCTCAATAAAGCCTGATGGGATCATTGACTCTTGTGAGAATTCAATCTTGTTGTTAAGTTCCACTTCAATGTGGCAGCCTTTCAATGCAACGGAATGGAGATATCTATATTCAAGGGCAATACCAGGATACTGATTATGTAAGGGATAAAAACAAATGAACAGCTCAAGTAAAGCAAAATTGAACGGTTAACATTAAAGACTGAATTTGTTTATATTTTTTTTATTTCTTAAACATTTTCCCTATTAAGCCAAATTATGCGAAAGGCAATAATATAAATTAACAACTGAGTGTTTATTTTAAAATAATGTGTCAACATGAAGTTCCAGATGAGGTCATCTCAGATAGCAGTATTCAGTTTAAATTCAAAATCTTGAAGGAATTTTGTAGCCTACTAAAAGTGAAGTTCTGTAATAGTTCCTCTTTCCACCTACAGTCTTATGAACAAATGGAACAATAAAAGTAATCCTGGGAGCAATACCTAAACTGTTATCTACAAGATGACTATAACCATACCTTTCCCTTGCTGCATTCGCAATGATTACTGTCCATTGTGATACCATAAAGATGTCTGTATTTACTCATCCACATATATCAAACTGACTTAGATACACACACTGATAAATAGCAGAATGACAAAAAATGATTCATATGGAGTTAACGGATTCAGACTAACATCAGTGATTTGCTAGAAAAACCCATCTCTGAGGTAAAGGGATGCATATTACATTTAGCCATTTTATTGGTCCAATGCCACCATAAGAATAGAACAATATAGAATAGGGGAATCACTTATAATAGTTGTGAAACTACGAATCGAGGGACGCAGTTTGGTCCGCAAATGCGGATCCTCTTGAAGGCTCATTGTAGGCCGCATTTGCGGAGGTGGAGGCTCACACGTCGGCTGCAATGAGCCGAAGGCTCATTGTAGGCCGCAAATGTGGCCCCTTGCAAAGCAAGGGTCCGCATTTGCGGAGGTGGAGGCTCTACAGCGCATCACAAACGGTTACAAACACAAGCGCCAAAATACGAACTCGCAAAATTACGACCTTAACAGCCGAAACGTGCGCACCTGAAAACTTTAAAAAAAACAATAAATACACACAAAAAAAGACATAAAAAGCTTACCCACAGCGGGGTGGGGGGCTCACCCAGGACCTCTACAAGTGAAGTTATACCTCAATTTAAGTCGTACGAGGTAAAGATACACTTTTAGCAATGACGATAAATCATCCACGCACGCGTACCACATACACATTCGCCGCCATTTTACAACACTAACTTACACAATGCGGAAGTACACAGCTACACTAATGGTTTCCCCTCGCGCGCGCAGCCTATTTACACTACACACTGCACACATTGCTGACACTTGCACCTCAGCTCCACAACAGTGCAAACCTACATTGGATGCTGCAGGAACATCAAAACAGATTGCAAGCTCTTCAGCACAATGCTTCCTGCACATATTACTTACAAATAGGTAAAGGTAAAAGGTATATTAATAATGTATTAATTATTTAATTAGCATCAAAAAATACATATACACAAAAAAAAATACTATTGCAATAAACACAAAAGTCATTCCCTGCGCACCTCACAACGAGCACCAACGCTGCCCATAGCACACAAACTACAACAGGGGACAGCCTTGCAATAAGCGCAAAAAACAGATCAGAGCCGAGCTTACAATGACAGCAAAAGCGCCTCTGATAAAAAATCTCAGACCACCAAAAAAATGAATGCCTTACAATTTTATTGCCCGGTCATTTTTGACGGGCAAGTCCCTAGTAAGTTATATTGGATAAAAGATTATATATTTTGTGAGTATGCTTTGGGAGAGAAAAATGCTTTTCTAAACAGAAAGAGATAGCCTCCTAGAACCACCTTTTGCCCACAACTTATTTATAAATTATCCTGAATGAGAGACAAGCAATGAAGCCCTCCTGTTTCCTTTGTGTAATGCTCCATCTGGTGCTCATTAGTAGAGTTACACATACATCTGCATAAAGGACCTTATTTTACTCTATGAAAATGAGGATTGAGGCCACAGGTTTTTTTTTTTTACAAATCCTTTTTTAACTTAATGGGATTATTTTAATAGGTCTAATGGATAGAAGCAGAACTGTCTCAAGTAGTGTTTCTCAAATCTAGTACCGTATTTGCCGGTGTACAAGACGACTTTTTTGTCCTGAAAAACATGCCTCCAAGTGGGGGGGTCGTCTTATACGCCGGGTGCACTTTGCGCAGAGCTCGTGCCTCCTGCCTCCTCATCCTCAACCCTCCTCCTCATTCTAATCCCCCCTCCTCATCGGTGCCGGCACCTGGTATATGCTAATGACGTGGCGCGCATGTGATGTCAAGAAGGAGCGGAGGCCGGAGCAGAAGCAGGTAAGTGAGGGGAAAGGGAGAGGGGGAGTTATTTAGAGGGGTAAAGTGAGGAGGGGGGTTTAGGATGAGGAGGGAGGTTGAGGATGAGGAGGGTGGTTGAGGTTGAGGAGGGAGGTTGAGGAAGGGGTTGAGGATGAGGAGGGGGGTTGAGGAGGGGGTTGAGGAGGGAGGATAAGGATGGGGGGGAGGTTGAGGATGAGGAGGGGGGTTGAGGTTGAGGAGGGATTTTGAGTGGCAATGTTGGGGGGTCGTCTTATATGCCCAGTCGCCTTATACGCCGGCAAATACGGTATTTAGTGACTTCAAACAGGTCATATTTTAATGCTGTTCTTGTTTGACCAAAGATTTAATATGGATGAAAAACTTTAAGTCACCTAGACCTCAAAATCAATAATATAATGATGCCTTTGATTGTTGATAACTATAAAAACTATACAGAATCCCAATCTAGTCTCAAGGGAAAACCTAATCCCTTACCTGATATGATAAATCTTTAAACTAAAGTGAGGCTCTTAAGAAAACATGAACATTTCTTAATCAATGAACATATTTATTATCAACAAATCCCCCCCTCTAGATGGACCAGCTTAATTCCTTTCGTTTGTGTCCGGCCTGTGTAGAAACACCAGTGGTGTTTTGTTTGTTTGTTGTCTCTGTTGCATCACCTGGAATTTGTGGTGAACATCCATATGACACCTGAGAAACACATGCCATTAGCTGGAGAGTGGAGTTTCAAGCTTGAGAATAAAAAGTCCTAAGAGCTTATGCTTGGACCACATCAGTGCACCTACAACATGTGGGTGAAATGTTTAACTTTCAAGGCAGTTGTTTATTATTAACACGTTAACTCTGTGAGAGTTTTTTTACTTTTTTGCATGTGTCACCCATTGTTGCCATTGCTGAGGATAAAACTATGGGCTTGAATGAGGGAAAAAAGTATAAGAGCAACTACAATTTGTTGGAAAATATATTTATCATGTCTGTATAATTACATAGTATTTTGAAAAACAGAGTTACAAATGGATATAGGAGTGTGTTTAGCACAGTTGCATATATAAATCAAATGGATAAAAACACAGAGGCTGTGGAATACATAGATTTCAGGTATTCACCATCCTGATATCAACTAGCTATTCCCCAGTGTAAAACAAGTAATACAATTCCTCAAATATTCTAGCTAATCTCTAGTGCAAGCTAAAAAATTATACTTTGTTTAAGATTTTAAAATGTACAGGATTGTCTACATATTAGAAAGTACCACTCATTTACTTATACAATTCTGAAATTCCTTGTTCCCAGAACTTGTTCAGGAATGTCTAACAATTAACTGCCCAGTAGCAACATTATTTTAACGTCTTCATGACTTCCCTGTGATATATGCCCTTAAAGGCATACCTAAATTTCCTGGATTATGAATGCATCTGATAGAGGAGAATAAGTCCTCTATGGAAAATAAAAATTTGCATAACAAAATACCCAAATAAACATTTAAAAACTTACCTTGAAGTTAGCAAAATGTCTGGTAATTTCTGACAGTTGAAAATTAGAAATTGTGAAAATTAAAACACCCCCTTCAAACCCAGGCTAAATTAGCATAACATTCCTAATTTGTTTTAGCCAATCAGGAGGAAGCAAAGGGTAAAACATTTGTATCAATCTTTGGGGTTCCTGTTTGTGCTGTAAAGCAGCCTGGGATATGCAGTCTGGCACCATGTGTGGCACCATGTTAGAAGGTGCCATGTATTCATATAAGAGTCTCTCTGTGCAGCAGATTCACCCTTGATTACTACCCCTCCATTCCCTGCATCAACTACTGCTGCTGGTGTTTTTTTCCTTCCGCTCTCTGTTTGACAAACTACACAGCAGCTGAGCATGCGTGTGTCATTACCACACTGGAAGCAGACGAGCAGGTCCCAACCCAGAGGTAAGTTTGGGGCTAACATCAGTGCTCTCTTATTGGCTGAGGAAGACACCAGAGGTGAATAATGGGTTAACATTGGCCCCCAGATGCTTCATGCTGATTGGGGGGGGGGGGGGGACAGGTGCCCATGCAGACACCCCTGGGGCTTCAACATAATCATTAGAGGGATTTTTAAATATTAATAAAAATAAAATGATTTATTAAATGTGCTGCATATATAAGCAGGCATAAGCGTTGTCATAGTTCCATATGTCCCATAAGCCTATAATATGTCAATTTCCTGGTGTTATGGGGTCTGGGTGATATGTTCCACATAGCTGATTCTTTTTTAGTACATCAAAGCACATTATCTATCTTTGGGTGTGTCAGGATCACCTCTGCCTCCTCCCCTGAGCTTGTCTGCATGATAAGGCTAGAAACAAGAGAGTGTTTCTATGTGCTGTAACCAGCCTAATATACACATCGTTAGCCAGGTCTACTATTTAGGACCATGGTGTAGTCGATGCCCCCACTAGCTGAGTGGTGGCAAATTATTGACAGTTCTAACCTATGTGTATACCTAACACCTATAAAACAGCTTGCAGCACCACATTCCCATATGGTGCTACAAAATATGTCTTCCCATCTTGGGTATCTGCTGACAGTGTAAGGGTCTCAGTTCTAATTCTGTTTGATCCTTATTCACCTTTTCCTCTCATGTAACAGTATGTACCACACCTTCAATCTCCTCCTTCATCAGTACATTTTAATAGCCCAGGCTTGTATTGTCCACTTTTCTTCCAGCACTGTTATACATGACTGGGAAATTTGCTGGACCAATACAGATCTTTTTTAGTTTTAGTGTATCTGAAAGTCTAGCCAAACCATTGACATTTGATTCTATACACAGAATATTGATAAAAGATTTAGAGAATGTTAATAGGTACTAGGCATATTAGCAGAAAAAGGAGCCATCTCATCATTGACACAACGGTTTAAAATACATTTCTGCTCCCTTCTTTGCAAAAAAAGTGTTGGGTACACTTACTGTATATACTCGAGTATAAGCCGACTTTTTCAGCAATTTTTTTATACTCGAGGGTTATACTCGAGTGAGGGTCCCACTTACCTGTTCTCCGGTGCAGTGCGGGTGTTCCTCCTCCTCCATGCTCTTCCCCATCCTCCTCCTCCCTCCTCCTTCCCCCTTCCTCATTCCCCCTTCCTCATTCCTCACTCTCACCTGTTCTTATTAGCCTCCAATCAGCTCCTGCTGCTCCTGCTCCGGCTCCTGATGCAGTGCGTCTTATGCCTATCTCTGGAACCGGCATATGCAAATGATGTGATGTCACAAGCGCGTCACGTCATTAGCATATGCCTGTTCCAGAGAAAGGCATAAGACATGCTGCAAGGCTCTGATCAGGCTACAGAGAAGAGGTGAGAGGGGGGAAGGAGGGAGGATAAGGAGGGAAGAGGAGGAGGATGAGGGGGGAAGAGGAGGATGGGGGGGATGAGGGTGACGGGAGGAGGGTGAGAGGGGAAGGGGGGAAGAGGAGGATGAGAGGGGAAAGGGGGAAGAAGAGGATGATGGGGAAGGGGGGAAGAGGAGGATGAGGGAAGAGGTGGATGAGGGGGGAAGAGGTGGATGAGGGGGGAAGAGATGGATGATGGGGTTGAGGAGGATGAGGGGAAAGAGGAGGATGAGGGGGGAAATGAGGAGGATGAGGGGGAGGAGGATGAGGGGCGGAAAGAAGGAGGATGAGGGGGGAGGAGGATGCGGGGGGCTTAGGGCTCATAATATATATTTTTGTTGACCCTATTTTCCACTTACACAGCTAGTTTAATGTTTTTCTTTGAAATAAATATTCAAAAACATTTAACCTACTGATGCCTGAATTAATGTAATTTTATTGGTATCTATTTTTATTTTTGAAATGTATCAGTAGCTGCTGCATATCCCACCCTAGGCTTATACTTGAGTCAATAAGTTTTCCTATTTTTGTGGGCAGTAAAATTAGGTGCCACGGCTTATATTCGGGTCGGCTTATACTCGAGTATATATGGTACTTTGGAGAATTGACAAATAAATTGCCTATAATAACTGACAAAACCATTAAACCACTGGATTCCCTTAAAAGTAGACAGCAAAGGCCAGGAAATTATGGCACAGAGAAACCATAGTTATAATGTAGCCTAGGAAGGGTACAGAGGTCCGGTTGAAAAGGCACTGGCATTGCATACTATTGATGTTCTGTGAGATGTTGAAGACCTTTACAGACGTGTTTCTGATGGAGTGAAAGGTCTACATAATAATTATATCTAAATTTACGATTTGCTGGAAGACATTTGGACAATACACTACATGGCTATATCAAGTATTGAATGCCATCTTCCTCTCTCCGTTTTCCATTTGTCTCTTTCTCAGATGTGGATTAAGTTGTAAGTACCCCTTAAGGCCAATGTAGAGAAAAAGTGTTTTTCTTGAAGTCAGTTTAAAAATGCCATCATCGCAGGAAGATGATGATAATAATTCTTCAATGTAAGTCTGTTTAGACCACAATAGTCAAAGGCATAAGACCATCATCCAGTTCTTTTTTTGTTTTTTTTATCTTTCTATTGTGAGAATTGTAACTTATTCATATATACATTGAAAACAAAAATACATGTCTTGGTTTTAACAAAAACTTACATTCTACAATGAACATATTTTCTGCTGTCTTTTATCACATCCAGTTTTTAATAAAAAAATAAACCTACACCTGCAGAAGTTTGAAAATTTTGGAAAAGCCCCTCTACTAGATTTCCACAAGATTTCCTTAATTGCAACAATCTCAAGCAATAATGTGGAATATGTATGAACACAAGGCTGCATGGTACCAGATAGCAATTTGTTGGACAAATAATAAGGATGATGAGGGAGTAAATCATTGGCTTGTCAATGGAGTCGAAGAAACAATAGCAGGAATCTTAGATTTTTTCATATTAGAGTTGGTTGTTTGAGGATTAGGGCATATCCTATCCTCACACAGTGATGTTGGCATGGAGATCACAAAGAGGATATCTGTCAGGATTCAGATTTGGACCAGAGATTGTTTTTCCAAAGCCTGGATAATGTCAGAATCACAGGGACATCTGCTCATATTGAAATCATTTTTTTTGCAAAACAGTTTGCCTGAAACTATGTTCAATTTGATCAAATCAAGGTTTTGTAGACTATATTTATTTATTAGTAACATCTCTATATTTTGATGTAAAAGCCAGTACTGCTTTAAAATATCTGGATGTAAAGGAAACTGAACCCTATACATAAAAATAATTTATAAGCATAAAATAGCTGTCCAAAACAATGTTATAGGCCACCAACAATAGAATGTTAATTATAAAAGGGCATCATTACAGTGTAAAAATACAGAAAATAAATGGGCAACCTTAAAGCATTGCTAAATAATCATGTATATCAGATAACATCATGTGGAAATATGGTGTGTTAATAACAAAACTTGCCAATGTGCAAAATGTTGTTAGAAAATAAAGAGAAATAAATGCAATCTTTACATTTTTCACTTTTGTAAGCAATAATTTTTTATTGCAGGTTTTCATTTCTTACTAAGTCTGCTTTTTGTGGATTCTGACTCAACAGGGTGTTTTCTTGTAAATGAAAGAGGATACTGTTAGAGCTAATGAATGAACTAACAGGTGAATTTGACATCTTCCCATTGTATAAAAACAAAGTTTTGTGTATTCAAATCAAGTGGATCTCTGAAAACTAAAATGGAAGATTCCATGGAAGCATAATTGCATACAAAAGCATGTATGTGCATTTCTTCAAAAAGGGCTATTTCAATTCTTTACCACAGTAATCCTGTAAAATGTGAGCCAAACTAGACAGACCTGGAGAAGGTAGATTCATTGAATCAATTCTTTACTTCTGTAAACACATCAGAAATAGTGTCATTGCATCAGGATGATAAGTCATTACCTTTAAAGATTCATTGGTTAACTCAGGAACAAATCCAAAATTAAACTAAATAAAAAATAAATATTAGTAAAGCACTATATCCAGATGGAATACCTCCAAACTATTTTCTAGCTTTGTAACACTCAATCTCCACGTGTTCAGTACCAGAGGATTAGCGAAAAGCAGATATGGTACTGTTATTAAAGAAAATAACTAAATCCAGGGATGGTTAGACCTGTAAGCCTTATATCAATAGTATGGAAGCTCCTTGAAGGTTTGCTAGGGAAAGATTTTTGAGGGATAGATTATGTCGCACTAATCCAATTATAAAAAGGCAAATCAGCAGATCCAGTCTATTTGGTCGTTGTAAAGTGTCACATGGAAGGCTATCCACTATAAAAAATTTCAGTTGTGAGTAACGCCCGTGAGATGCACTCTGCGCAGGCGTTACTCACAAGCTATTGTCCCTAAATCCCGGGAAATCTTGCAACTGTATTCCTGTATGCAACTGTAACATATTCCTTAACGCTAAATACATTTAGGGCCAATATAAGACTTTATTAGGTGATCTATACATGCCTAGATTTTTACAAATGACAAGAGAAAACACTTCAATAACTGTGAACCATTCTAATAATAACATAGAATAGAGAAATATAACTAAGTATAAATGTAGTATAGAACTACCTAAAGGAGAGCAAACGCTGTCCTCTTAACTAAATAGGTGAACCAGTAGTATTAACAACTAATACTGAATGGATTCGCCTTTTGGGGGAGAGTATAATAAAGCCCTTAAGGGACATTATAAATAAGCATAAAAATGTTAAAGTGAAAAGTGCTTATATCTAGATCTAACTAGTTTTAGCTATAGGCACCTGGAACCGACAGATTGGAAGGTAATTTTCAATATAAGAACAGCAAAGCAAAATGATACACAACATTGCACTACAGTGTCATGGCGACTACGTGACATTGGTCTTGTTGAGAGTCCATGCTTGCTGTCCTCTGGGAGGAAGGTTGATCCCCTCTTCTAAGGATCTGACTGTATAAAATTTACTGTCTCTAGATATGGTCAGCCGA
This sequence comes from Discoglossus pictus, assembly GCA_027410445.1. Taxonomy (NCBI): domain Eukaryota; kingdom Metazoa; phylum Chordata; class Amphibia; order Anura; family Alytidae; genus Discoglossus; species Discoglossus pictus. Next base: position 222,290,636 of record CM050164.1, on the reverse strand, counting down.
AATGGAAAACCCTAAGAATATTTCCAACCATGAGCTAGAATGCTGTCCAGTAATGGCTTTGTCGCTTTCCTTTTAGATAGTGTTAACTGAAAGAGGTCAGAGAACACACTAGGTTGGTGACCCTCAATATCGGGAATACCATCTCTGGACGCTCTCATGAAGAGTTCTTTAGTCGTGAAGTAGTGAAAACGTGCAAAAATGTCTCTTTGGCGTTCAGCCATAGATGAGCGGCCTCCGAGGGCTCTGTGAACTTGGTCAAGCCTATACTGTTCAGAGTCCAACTCCAGCAAAAGAAATTCACAAAGCTCAGACATATAAAGCTGGAGATCTGTCACTGATTCAGGAACATTTCGAAGCCTGACAATCTGTCTTCTTGATCTGTTTTCTAGGTCCTCTTGGACCGTCCGCTGTCGAGCTTGTTCCTCCCTTAATGAGGAAATTTCTTCCTCAAGCTTGTGGTGGGATTGTTTCAGCTCGCTGTATTTCTCTTCAAGCAAATCAGTTTTAGCATCAACCTTTTTTTATTTTGGATGTCAAGTCTGCTGATACCTTTTGGATTTCAGCTTTAATGTCCTCTCTGAATGTGAGGATCAGGTCTTTCAGATCCTGGATGTCACCTTTGGTGCTTGGGGCCGTCTGCTCCATAGCTGTTGTAGAGGTTGTTTTTTATTACAGTCTGTTTTTTTTTGAGAGGTTGGAAGGGATAATCTTGGCAAGTAATAAGATTGTATATTCTTGCTGTTTTTCCTTGTGGATACTCCAGCCACGACATAGGGTAGTTCACTTTATCACTTTCACATTTCTAAGTGTCCTGATTAGACGGGCATAAGAAATGTATTACATCTTAGGAAATGCTGGCTCAGTAGTATGAATAAGCACACATATCAGAAGCTTTATTGTACTTCTATCCACTTACATACTACCTCCTCTGACCACAAGGAGTCAGTGTCTCACCACTGACCTCTCAGACTTAGGAAAAATCATAGAAGGTCATGGACGGCTTGGAAATGTCAATTGTACAGTCCTCCCTCTGGCATGCTCAAGTAGTAGAAAAATGGATCAAGGAGGCTTAAGGTGAAGTGATCCAATAAGTAGATTCCAGAAGGAGCTCTTGGGCTTATATGAACTTTTCTTGAGTGGCCACAAGATGGCAGAATGAAGCCGAGTTGCAGAATAAATGCACCTTGTGTATATGGTTGCAGATGAATATCGCCAAATTCTGCTAAAATAAGGGTTGGCTGATTAGAACAGCCCAGTGTTAGTCTCTTAAGATAATAGGCAGCACAAAGTGTCCGAGAGACTTTGCCGTTGTTGCTTTTTGTAGGCTGCAGTTAATTTTTGTGATTCCACAAGATGGTAGCAAAGTATAGTTGTTATGTTGAGGGACTGGCTCCACGGATTTAAGATCTGTGGTTTTATGTATTTTTGAATAAAATGGAAGTTGAAGGTTATGTCACCTAAATTGAATAGGTAAAGTATTGACCTAGGGTAGAATCTGATAGGAGTTTTGAGGATCAGGAAGGAATTTTCTTTGAAAATGAGACAATTGACAATGTTTCAGTATGATTATTTTAGTTGACATATCACTTAATGCAAAGGTCAGAGATCTAAAATGTTGAACTTGAGGGACTAAAAGTTTTTTTTTTCAGCCTCAAATACTACATCATTATGTTTATGCTTTGAGAATAATCTGTGAGCCTACACTTTTCACTTTCTTTCTTGATGTATTCTACTATTGAAGCATTTTATGACTTTATTCTGCTGGTTATTTGTCTTTATTGTAAAAGCATTATATATTACCAAAGGTTTCCGAATACTGATTGAGAATGATTGCTGTGATCTTTGCCTCTACATTGTAGCAGAATGTTCTATTAATCCCTAAAAAGTAAGCTATTGAAAAAAGTAGTTACAATGGCTCTTAATGCCATCAAACATTATTCCTCATACGTCTGGTTCAATCCCTACTTTTCCCAACTTATTCTTGAATGATTACTGTGTCAAAAAATCTGTTTTGTTAAACCATGCTGAGTTTTAGACCTAGGATATTCCTGTTATGGTATTTGACTAAATTTGGCAATGTTGATTGTCCATTCATAGCTTTTTATCATGATCAACTACTGAAAGGTTTGTGTCGGTCATCAAATCTCTTTGACAACGGTTCCCTATCCCCCCTCCCCCAAAGGACAACTAAAAAAAAATGTCCCATTGACCACCTGAAAGTTGCTGAGCATCCCCACGGACCACTCCACTCTTTAGCTGTTGTTTATCAATTGGATTACATTATATAAGAGTATATAGCATTTACACTTTTTTTTAAAAAAAATATTAGTAGTTCTGAATTATACGAACCACAGTTTGATAACCTCTGTCCTGTGACTTTCCTTTCTTAAGCAAATATGAAATTATGGAGTTACAGAATTCCCAAACTGTGTTCATATCTACAAAGAGACACTGCTCTCTTATGGTTCACATCATACCTGCAAGATCGAACATTTAGTGTTTCCTTCTCTGGCGCCTCTTCTTCCCCTCGCCCTCTGTCTGTAGGTGTACCCCAGGGTTCAGTCCAAGGCCCCCTCCTCTTCTCCATCTATACATCCTCACTTGGTACCCTATTAAAATCTTTTGGATTTCAATATCATCTCTATGCAGACAAAATCTACCTTTCAACAACAGATATATCCCCTTCTATTCTAGCACGTACAGTGCCTTGCAAAAGTATTCATCCCCCTTGACTTTTCACCTATTTTGTTACATTACAGCCTTAAGTTCAATGTTTTGTTAAACAGAATTTTATGTGATGGATCAGAACACAATAGCCTAAGTTGGTGAAGTGAAATAAGAAAAATATATACATAAAACTATTTTTTAGAAATATAAAACATAAAATTGGCATGTCCGTATGTATTCACCCCCTTTGTTATGAAGCCCATAAAAAGCTTTGGTGCAACCAATTACCTTGAGAAGTCACATAATTAGTGAAATGATGTCCACGTGTGTGCAATCTAAGTGTCACATGATCTGTCATTATATATACACACCTAGTTTTGAAAGGCCCCAGAGGCTGCAACACCTAAGCAAGAGGCACCACTAACCAAACACTGCCATGAAGACCAAGTCAGGGTTAGGTTATAAAACAATATCCAAATCTTTGATAATCCCCAGGAGCACCACATAACCAAATGGAAAGAACATGACACAACAGCAAACCTGCCAAGAGACGTCCGCCCACCAAAACTCACGGACCGGGCAGGGAGGGCATTAATCAGAGAGGCAGCACAGAGACCTAAGGTATCCCTGGAGGAACTGCAGAGTTCCACAGCAGAGACTGGAGTATCTGTACATAGTACAATAAGCTTTACACTACATAGAGTTGAGCTTTATGGCAGAGTGGCCAGAAGAAAGCCATTACTTTCAGCAAAAAACAAAATGGCATGTTTTGAGTTTGCAAAAAGGCATGTGGGAGACTCCCAAAATGTATGGAGGAAGGTGCTCTGGTCTGATGAGACTAAAATTGAACTTATCGTCCATCAAATAAATTGATATGTCTGGCGCAAACCCAACACATCACATCACCCAAAGAACACCATCCCTACAGTGAAACATGGTGGTGGCAGCATCATGCTGTGGGATGTTTTTCAGCAGCTGGGACTGGGAAACTGGTCAGAGTGGAGGGAAAGGTGGATGGTGCTAAATACAGGGATATTCTTGAGCAAAACCTGTACAATAGTTATGCACATTGACTTTTTCTGTTATTTTGTCCTATTTGTTGCTTGATTCACAATAAAAACAAAAAACATCTTCAAAGTTGTGGGCATGTTCTGTAAATTAAATGATGCAAATCCTCAAACAATCCATGTTAATTCCAGGTTGTGAGGCAACAAAACACCCAAAATGCCAAGGGGGGTGAATACTGTTACAAGGCACTGTATTTCCAACTGCCTCTGCCTAAATGTCTGCCTACCACCTCAAACGCAAAATGTCTAAGACCGAACTCCTAATCTTCCCACCTTCTTCTACAGCTTCAATTCCTCATATCTCTCTCACAGTCGACAACACCATCATCTTTCCCACTTCCCAGGCCCATTGTCTTGGGGTCTATTGAACCCTGCCCTCTCTTTCATTCCTCACATGCAGTCACTAAAAAAGTCTTGTCATTTAAAAAGAATCTCCAAAATTGGTCACTACCTTATCCAAGACACTACTAAGACTCTAACACATTCTCTGGACTTTTCTCGTGCTGCCCCTATTCCCTGGAACTCCATGCCCCGCTCCTTGCTAGGTGTTTTGGGGAAAGGCGCTCATCCCTACGACCCCCTACGACTTTCGGACCGCAAATGCGGACCTTCCCGAAGCAAGGGGCTGCATTTGCGTAGGCGGAAGCTCCCACGTCGGCTGCAATGAGCCGCAGGCTTTGCGGAGGTGGAGGCTCTACGGCGCCTCACAACCGGTTACAAACCACTACACAAGCGGGACTACGGAATAACACAAAAATATACCAGCCGCGGGACTTAGAAAAAAATAAATTGCGGACTTACACATAAAAAATGACGACCTGCAAAAATATGACATTAATGGACAACCCGCGCACAGCGCCAAAAATAAAAAAACACAAAAATACACACAAAAATAAAATAAAAACCTAACCCACACCAAGGTGGGACGCCCAGGACCTCTGCAACACAGCTTAAACCTCGAATTCGGTCAAATTTACAAAGTTTAGCCACTTGAAAATCTCATAAGCGAGAGAAAAAATGGCAGCCGAAAAAAAACAAAACGAGGCTACCCACCCCTTAAAGCAGCTAAATACCACAAATATGGCTTTTACAAAAACAGTGCTAACCTACATTGTATGCTGCAGGAACATGAAAACAGATTAAAAAAAAAAAAACACTATCGCAAGAAACGCAAAAGACATTTACTGCGCACCTCACAACGAGCGCCAGCGCTGCTCATACCACACAAAATACACCATGGGACAGCCTTTCAATAAGCGCAAAAAACAGATCAGCGCCAAGCTTACAATGACAGCAAAAGCGCCTGTGGTAAAAAAAATACAACAACCAAGAGACTCGCAATGAGCGCCTAGATCTCAGACCACCACAAAAAATAATGTCTGTGCCAAACACCACTCCTTGACTTACAATTCTATTGCCGTCATTTCTTGACGGGCAATTCGCTAGTAAAGAATAACAATAATTTAAAAAAAATTAGAACTTAAACTATTTCAACTAAAAACCTAGTTTCACAAATGCAATTAATTAATCACTTGTAACAATATTTGGTAAACCTTCCTCTACCCACATACTAATAAAACGTCTAAAATAGGAAAACATTAAACTTTCAATCCACAGTTATGTTTTCAAATGCCCATATTGCCTAGCGTACATCAGAAAAACAGACTCTAAGCAGTTTTCTCCAACACCACAATTTGAAGGCATCTACTGGCAGTATCATTGTTCTAACTAAGTGGATCTTTGTTGATAGTGTAGTATCTTTGCTATTTAATAGCTTGTCCAGACTTGCCATATCCTTCTTCCCCAGAAGCAAACATATTTTACTTTTGTGGCTGCAGTCACCATCTGCAGAGATCCTGGAACCCAGGAAAAGAAAATCTGTCACTGCCTCCACTTCTACCCCATCTATTTTTCAGTACCTGAGATTGCTGTTTACTCATAGAATTGGACAACTCCAGCCTCTTCAGCATCCATGGTTGGAGCATAGACTTAGATCACTGTTATGTTAAATGGTTTGCCTTGAATTTGAACTGAAATCATTCTGTCATTTATTGGGTTGTAAAAGAGTACTGCTTTGGCCACCCTTTAATTGATTATCCATGTATTTTGTAGTATTCTAGATCTGGTGGTTGTCTGATGTTAAAATCACATTACAGTCCATTTCAGTTCACTAATTCCCAGCCAGGATATCAATGTTAAATCTTGTCATATCATGTCTGGTTTGCCTTGGTTCATAGTTCTAATGTTCCAGGTTCCTATACTGAATTGTTCTCTGCAGCAGCAGACTTTCCTTTACCCTCTAGACAGGATGTCCTCTCAAATTGAGCCCAACACTTCATTAGATCTGGTGCTTCTTGTACTTGCCTGCTGCTCTTCCCCAGTAATATGGTAGATACCTTCTGACCTGTGGGGCTCATCTGCCAGTGGGTAGCGCAACTTTAGAGCGTGCATCAAATTCGTGCCGACAAATGCGCAACAAGACAAAAGTGCGCCAGTCTATATCGCGCCCCGACATCTGCGCACAGAGTGAGAGGACAGAAAGACAGGGTGAGAGGAGACAAAGAGACAGCAGGGTGAGAGGGGAGAGAGAGACAGCAGGGTGAGTGGGCCAGCAGAATGAGAGGGCTTAGGGGTGTTAGGTAGCACAGGCTGTGTAATGGGAGGGGAGCAGTTTGTGTGCAATGTGATGCAGAGAAGATAAAGATTACTGTGCTGCAGGAACTGCATTTATATCTAACTAGGAAATTGCCCTTCAAAAATAACGGGAATAAAATTGTAAGGCTGTTTGCCACACAATGTAAGGCTTTTGCTCCTCTGAGCACCATTTGCGTGGCGCGCGCTGACTGCCGCTGGTTTTATTTTCAAAGTCCTGCGTGCCTGGCGTTGCTGAGCCTTGTTTTCATTTTGTTTCAGAATTTTTACGTTTTTTAAGGCCTCCAGTTTTTCTTTTGCTTAGCCAATTTTCGAGCGGCAAAAAATTCAAAATATGGCTCCAATTTGTTTGCAAATTCACTCCCAGGCTTCCTGGCTCTCCCCCTGTGCTGTGTGTGTGTTATTATTTTTTTTTTATTGTTTTGGTGGTTTTTCAGTGTTTTCCAGTTACTGTGTGCCTCTACAATGAATGCTTTGGCGCTCATTGCAGCCTAAGTCCTGCGTGACCTGACAGCTCACCTCGCTTCACAAGGCTCACAGTGCAATGAGTGCCTTTGGCCTCATTGCAGCCTAAGTCCTGCGTGTCTCAACTGCTCGCTTTGCGAGGCTTGCAGTGCAATGAGAGCCTTCGGCGCTCATTGCAGCCTAAGTCCCACGTGCCTCAACTCACCCTGCTGTCTCTCTCCCCTCTCACCCTGTTGTCTCTCTCACCCCTCTCACCCTGCTGTCCCTGTCTTTCTCTCCTCTCGCGCAGATGTCGGGGCACGCTATAGACGGGTGCGCTTTGGTCTGTGCGCTCATGCGTCGGCACGCATTTGTCGGTGCACAGATGTCAGGCTCCCTAAAGTTGGGGTGCCCTACCAGTGACATATTGTTATGTCTCTGGTTATGCTTATCCATAATGTTATCTTAGCAAAGATACTGGAGTGGGTGGCCATTTCCTTTGCCAGTGGGCTGTGATTTGTCTGACCTCTCTGCTATGACCTGCCTACTTCACTGAAGTACACAAGCCCCCTCACCACAACAAGTTAGTGATCCAGAATGGGGATGAGAGCTTGCTACTATACAATTCTTGCTATAGAAGAAAAAGGTATGATCTGTATCTTATTATACCCTTGGTGCTTGACACCGCTATTATCTAAACAATATAAATAACTTTAATGGGATATTATAATCCGGAAATAGCGCCGCTTAAACGTTATAAAAATTAGTGCACAATATAGAATAAATAAATACTATATGATATAAGAATGAGGATAGATCAGTATCAACACCAATATAGAGATCTGGTCATGAGAGGTACCCTAAATAAGGGGTTAACGTATTCAAAAATAATAGATGAATGAAGTATTGAATCCTCGTATATCAGAATAAACTGATATACCTGAAAAAGTCAGGTTATACTGATAATCATCGGATTATTCTATATAGAAAGCACTATAAAGAAAAAACTAATGTAAAAACAAAATATAGAGTAAAACAGAGATCATAAATAAACTGGAGGTATCAATATATATGTAAATAACAATATCAAAGATATTAGGGACACTGTGACTTTAAAAGGTAATGAATGATAATAGAAGCTGCAGATAACATATAACAGTATAACAATATAGTGTATTGGCAAAACGTTGCCACACTTAGTATACTTGCTGTTCAATTTCTATGCTTCATGTGTAATAACATGACTTGTCCCATCAATTCACTATGTTAGATTGGTCCTCCAGTGGTCTCTGTCCTCTATGAATACTGATATATGAGGATTTAATACTTCATTCATCTATTATTTTTAAATACGTTAACCCCTTATTTAGGGTACCTCTCATGACCAGATCTCTATATTGGTGATGATACTGATCTATCCTCATTCTCATATCATATAGTATTTATTTATTCTATATTGTGCACTAATTCTTGCTATGTTGAAAACTATAGTATACTCGGGAATTGCCCGTCAAAAATGACGGGAATAACATTTTAAGAGAGGCAATGCTGTTTGCCACACAATGTGAGCACTTTTGGCACTCATCTTCCCTTGTGTTTCATTTCCCCCCTCCTCCCCCTCCCTTGTGTCTTCTTTTCCCCCTCCACTGCCTCCCTTGTGTCTCCTTTTCCCCCTCCTCTGCCTCCCTTGTTTCTCCTTTTTCCCTGCCTCTCCTACCCTTGTGTCTCCTTTTTCCCCCTCCTCTACCTCCCTGGTGTCTCATTTTCCCCTGCCTCTGCCTCCCTTGTGTCTCCTTTTTCCTCACCTCTCCCTCCCTTGTGTCTCCTTTTTCATCACCTCTCCCTCCCTTGTGTCTCCTTTTTCACCACCTCTCCCTCCCTTCTGTCTCTTTTTCCCCTCCTCTCCCTCCCGTATATGTCTTCTTTCCCCCCTCCTCTCCCTCCCCTGTGTCTCCTTTTCACCCTCCTCGCCCTCCCCTTTATCTCCTTTTTCCCCTCCTCTCCCTCCATTGTGTCTCCTTTTTCCCCTCCTCTCCCTCCCTTGTGTTTCCTTTTTCACCTTCTGTTCCTCCCTTGTGTCTCCTATTTCCCCCTCCTCTCCCTCCCTTGTGTCTCCTTTTCCCCCTCCTCGCCCTCCCCTGTATCTCCTTTTTCCCTTCCTCTCCCTCCCTTGTGTCTCCTTTTTCACCTCCTCTCTCTCCCTTGTGTCCCCTTTTTCCCCTCCTCTGCCCCTCTTGTGTCTCCTTTTTCCCCTCCTCTCCCTCTCCTGTGTCTCCATTTCCCCCTCCTATCCCTTCCTTGAGTCTAGTTTTCCCCCTCCTCTACCTCCCATGTGTCTCCTTTTCCCCCTCCTCTCCCTCGTGTCTCCTCCTCCTCCTCCCTTTCCCCCCTTATCCTCCCTCCCTCTCCAAAAATCTCCCTATCCCCTTTCTCCTCTCTTCTTACCTTGATCCGCTGAGCTCCTGCTGTGCTACAGGCGCATCTTCTGCCTGTGTCCGGAACTGGCATATGCTAATGCAGCAGGAGATCACTGGATCAAGGTAAGAAGAGAGGAGAGAGGGGATAGGGAGGTTTTTGGAGACGAGGTAAGAAAGGGGGAAATAGGGAGTTAGGAGGGAGGAGGAGGATTACGGCCCAAGGGGATTAGAGAGGATGAGAAGTCCCGCGGGCCTCAAGGTTTCGGTCCGTAATGGCGGCAGAGGGGGAATGAGAGAGAGGAAGAGGGCTCATTGCTCCTAAATCCTGCCTTAGCAGTTATGACCCTATGGGCCGCAACAGCGTGACCAACATCGCAAACGTTATGAACAGCCCCGCAGATCCACTACTATATATGTGATGCGTACTTATATCAAACTTTTCAGTATTTTCAAAACACTGGATTATTCTGACACATTTTCCATGGATGAATTATCTTTATGGGATCACTGGTGCAGATCTTATCATGAGATTAACACTGGAATGATGATTCTATAAGAATTATTTAATGAGCTAACTGATTATTGGTAATCATTTCACACTTAGACACGGGAATGTTATTTAAGGCCTTTTCATCACAGTAATATACTAGTTGTTGGATCTATCATGAAGAGTGTGCCTATTCTTCTGTTCTCTTCTCATACATTCAAGGCTATCCTAGATAACTAGCAAGGAATATTGATCCAGGAAGAAATTTGATCGCCAGTTTCTGGGGTCAGGAAGGAATTTTGCTTTTTTTCCCCCTTATGAGACAATTGGCAAAGTTTCAATGGTTTTTTTTTTTATGTTTGCCTTCCTCTGGATCAATTAACAATAATAATAAATAGTCCAAATTAAAAAGATCAATAGAGATCTAAAAAGGTTGAACTTGATGGACTAACTCTATTCATCCTCCAATACTATACTATTAATAATTATTTAATCAATAATTTAATTAATAACTAATCCGCATATTGCAAATCAGAGGAGATCTTAACAGGTTGAACTTGATGGACTGAAAGTCTTTTTTCAACCTTAATTACTATGGCCCTCATTCAATTGCGATTTTGCCAATTGAATAGCGCTCTAAATAAGCACATAGCATATTTTTTTTAAAGAAGTTTTTAGTTAGTGAAGACCTTGCTTTTGCATAGATGTTTACTAACAAAAAACATCTTTAAAAAAAATATGCTATGTGCTTATTTAGAGCCTTATTCAATTGGCAAAATTGCAATTGAATGAGGGCCTATGTAACTATAAGTATACTAAAAAATCAATTTGAGAGGCTTTAAAGCAGGAATGCTGATATTGTAAAAGCAATGAGTCTTCCCGCATGTCAAGTGATTTTCTGTCATCACGTGACTGTAGTCCCAACCCTGAAAAGAGAAGCATTATTTATATTGCTATTAAATTTCACTTAATTTACATATCCAAACTCATTATGCCCTCTTAGTTTCTTTTTATAAATATTGTATAGGGTACACTGTATTTCTGTGAAGTGAAGTAAACGTTATATCTCATCTGACAGGTTTTAATCTCAGTGCAAGATTTTAAGACTACCAATTCCTTGGCAAGGGTTATTCTAATCTGCCAGCTAAACCAGGCAGGTGGTGAGCAATTCTTCATGTGGTGGAGTACGGCCAGGGCCGTATCTAGCTTTTTGGAGCCCTTAGGCAGTGAAGTGGAGGAGCCCCTCTACGGACCCATTTTGTCTTTTCTGTATGTGTAAGTTCCCTTTCCTGTTGTAACTGTCTTGTTCTAGGCGATTACCCCCTAGTAGCCAGTCTATGAACTGCAACATTTCTTTTTTTTTTAAGCCAGGAACCATTTTTTTTAAGAAGTGGCGCCCATCACAGTGAAGTGTCCATGTGCGGCTGCCTAGTTAAACCAATGGGTAATCCAGCCATGGGTACGGCCATGATATTAATCTCCTGGGCATTGCTGATATATGAAGAACAAATAGGTGCCACAATAAAAGGCTAGTAGAGGAGGAATAGGTGATATCAATGTCTATATTTGAAAGCTGACCAATACTACTTAGCTGTGCAGACTTAACATCAGTAGGTGGTTCCATAAATCAAATACACTGTCCCGAGTTGAGTACGCACACACATATACAACAGGAAATGGAGAGAGAAAAAGAGCACCCAAAGATTATTCTTGCATTGATGGTATTTGTTGAAAAGATTTGGAGGAGAGAGTTTGTTGAGCTGTTCTCTCTACTTCCCATGTCCAGACAATTGGATGCGACGGATAGGGTAGCCCGCCATGGCGATGAGCGTGGTAAGTCTTTTAGTTGGTGCCCTAGGACTTTCGACATTTGGCTCCAGTCCTTTTCCATCATGACCTGAGTTTTGTGCAAGAGACATCCCGAGCAAAGTTCGGGATTGTTTTTCTACAAAGACGAAATTCATAACGCACACAAGACATACGGAGGCATGGCGTGGTGGCGGTATGACGAGGAGTTCCGTCAGTATCTGGCATCCAGGCCCACAACGGCATGGAGTAACAAAGCGGTGGCATATTGGTTAAACAGTATGACACCAATGTGCGTCATGAGTGCGACCGGTGGAGCCAAGGGCCCCACCCATGCAGTCTCCACAGGCCCCAACACCTGTTTTGCCTACAACGAGGGGATCTGCAGATAGGTGCCCAATTGCAGGTTCATGCATGCTTGCTCCAACTGCGGCGGTGAGCACACTCTCGCTTTATGCGCCAGATCCAGGGAGGGGAATAGATCGGGAGAGCCCACTGCCAAAGGGCAGAACTCCCATACGCCTCCCTGCAATGCTGCCGTGGCTAAAACGCCAGGTAACAGCGACGCGGCCCAACTCTTGGAAATGGGTTTCCGGGAGGGGTTCCATATGCCTTGCGACTCCGAGCTGCCGGGAAGTAGGCCTGCAAATCTGAAATCCGTTCGGGAGTTTCCAGGGGTAGCATCGGGTAAAGGTAAACTAGAGGTTCAGCTGGGTAGGATGGCGGGTCCATTTGATTCCCCCCCCCCCCCCCATCGGTGAGCTGGTTGTTTCTCCGCTTGGCATTGTCCCTAAGAAAGAGGCAGGAAAATTCAGGCTGATTCAACATCTATCCCACCCCAGAGGGCGATCGGTCAACGGCGGTATTCCAAAAAATCAGGCTGCTGTGTCTTATGAGTCGTTCGATCGGGCGACCGAGATGTTGCGGGTGCTTATGGCCAAAGTGGACATCGAAGCAGCTTTCCAATTATTGCCGGTTCACCCGTCGAGTCACCGGCTCTTGGGTTGTTTCTTTGATGGTAGTTATTTCGACGACCTGTGCTTGCCCATGGGGTGCTCCATATCATGCGACTATTTTGAGGCATTTAGCAGGTTCCTCCAGTGGGTCGCACGCTCAGTAGCAGGTTACCGGAGCATTACACACTATTTGGACAACGTCAGAGGAAAAGACCACTGGGTATTCTACTTTAGTTCTTGTTGCGATTTGTCGAGGAAGGAGAGTCAAAAGCCATAGTGGAGTGACAGGTCACGGCTTTGGCTTTTTATGTTTAAGCTGGCTGGGCAGAGGGACCTTACCAAGAAGTTCATAGTACGCAAGGTAGTACGTGGTATGTTTAATGGTGATCGCAGACCGGGTGGTAGACGGCTGATTACTTTTTCCTTGTTACTGCGACTGGCGCAGGTGTTGGTGGTAACGTTTGAATGTCTGCTTTTCCGTACAGCTTTTTCCCTGGTGTTCTTCGGAGCGTTTCGAATAGGGGATTTAGTTGCGAATAGCAGGCACGGTTCTGGGGGTTTGCAGTTAGTGGATACCTCTTTGAGGGAAGACACGGTGGTAATATAGTTGCAGAGGTCCAAGACGGACCAGTCAGGAAAAGGTAGAGAGGTGGTACTGCACAGAGTGGGTACGGAATATTGCCCCTATGTGTGTGTGGAAGAGTACCTTAACCAGCAACCGGTGGGACAATGTACGCTATTGATGCCGATGGTATGGCCTTATCCCGGTATCAATTTGAGAAGGTGTTAAAGGGAGCACTAGACCGTTTCGGGCTTGGAAAAGTCGGAATTCGGTACGCACTCCTTCCAAATTGGAGCTGCTACAGAAGCAGCAAGGTTAGGCTTGCCTGACACTGGGGTGAAGCGTATCGGTAATTGGGAATCGGAATGCTTTAGGTCCAATGTACGTCCCGGAGCGGTGGTCTAACAGATGTTCTGCTTTCAGGAGAAAAGAAGCAACTTTGGATTGTGGGCCATTCATGTGTGTAATAGGCCCAAAGGTTAGCCGCAGTTACCGAAAACAAGGCACAACTGGGTTTTCCTGTAACTGACTTGAACGTACGATGGTTTGGGATTTGAGTTCTGTGGTGGTATCTAGTGCAAGGACTATTGGACTTGTATGCACAGCGTTATGGACAACCTGAAACGCAACGTGACTCCTGCTTAGGATAAGGTGAAATCAACAGATTGAGCGCCATAAAGGTCATCACAACAGCAATTTTATACAACTCTAAAAGAGTGTAAAATTAAGTATTTACATATTTGTTATTTTAACTGCTCCACATGATGGGTCAAAACATATTTTTTCCTTCAGTGGCCCTGTAAACATGCCACTATTACTATTTTTGGAAACTTACCCTTACTTTCTTCTTAGTCACCAGTATCAACCTTAATTAATCGCAGATGATAATACCATTACAAACTTCCAGTACATTTTATACATAACTTCTATATCACTTTTAAGACACTTGCACTTAGAATGTGAGTGACACATATTGAATATTATCCCGTCAATTGTGACGGGCAAGTTACTAGTATATATATATATATATATATATATATATATATATATATATATATATATATATATATATATATATGTACATATTTGTATGTATATGGATAGACAGAGTGGCAGATAATCAGAGCATTGCAGTATATAATGATACCTTGTTTATTAGCTCTCATGAGCTGTAACTACCTTTATCCGGTGATATAAAACTATACAGACTTATATACAGCATCTTTACACCTAAACATCTAAATCTTCCCTCTCTTTCTGCACAATGAAGGTTGCTAAGTAACTACGCATGACGTCACGTTACGCCAGTTCCAAACCTCCCCTCGCACTAACCTGGAAGCCCCACCTTCTCCCGGCGCTTTGCCTTCTGGGAAGCGGAGATCTGAGCTGCGTGAGGAGAGAGCGAGGCAGGCAAGATGGACGCGGGTTTCTTCCGCGTGAGTGAGGGGCTAAGGCGGGAGAAGGAGGGTGCGGGGAGAGCATCGGGAAGGGGAGCGTGGTGTGGAGGTTTATGGATAGGGGAGATGAGGGGTGGCTGGGTACGGGCTTGTCCAAGGCCTGGGTCAGACGGAGGCCTGAGGAGGCGGCAGGCCTCAGGATCAGTTTGTGCGGGTTGTACCGAGCTGTGTGCGCAGTGATCCAGAGGCCTAGTGTTGCTCGTAGTATGGAGCCTGTGATCAGTCTGTGGTTATTAATGATCAGTCCGGGGCCTACAGATTGAGAGCTCAGCCTGCTGGGTACACGTGTGTCTGGGGCCTCGGCTGAGCCAAGAGCAATCTGTTAGTATTATTTACTTAGTAGGTCTGTGCTAATACACTGCACATATACACGAATTACCGTGAGAGGAGCTCAGCAGGACGGTGTGTGGCTGCATACACATAGGAGCCTATGGGAGCCAGGCTGAGAGCGAGCCTACCATGCTATAATTCTGGGGGTGACCACATTAGATATAGGAATATATGTGTAATGGTAAAAAGGTAGGAACCACATCTGGTCAGGCCTTATTACAATATATATATCCCAAAAGTATCTGAATTGCCCATATGGGGTGTTTTGTCATTTTTTTTTATTTACCTTATTTACTCAGTGTATTTCTATCAGTAATTTGTGCTTTATTAATAAAAAATGCCTTCACCAGGTGACCAGCTGTAGATGTACCAGTGATCTATTTGGAACCCAGTATACTATGTTAGTTTAGGACTAGTGGTGCGCCCTGTGCTGTACACTTAGATGCCACCTGTTTGTTCTCTGTATTGTTCAGGAAATATGAGCCACCGATATCCCCTGACATGCATGTGTTTGAGCTGTTAGTGTGGCTGGAGTCATCTGTTGGGTGGGCTCCCCCAGTGAAGTTAACATTTTAAAGGGACATACAGGTATAATTGTCTTTGTTTCGTTAGAGGGTATTTGATGATGTGTCATAATCCTTTTTATTAAGAAAAGGTCGTGGTTAAACTTATTCAGAAGTTTAACTACTTTTGGGGGCTTGCCCTCTGTCTGCCAATTAAATATACAGACAGATGTATGCTCTGTGCATTGCCCGTTTCATTGATGTTTAACATGTTTTCATGCAAACACTGTAATGTTTAGAACTTTCTCTTTTAAATGCTTGGGGGGAAAACTGTTTTCTTCCGTGTTGCTTTTAATATCTCTAAAAGTGCTGTGTTACACAATGTTGTGCAGTAGATAAACACTTGTTAAACCACCCCTCAAGGCATGATTTAGGTTTAACAATGTTTGCATACAGATGAGGCTATTAGTCTGGATGCTAATTGCGCCTCCTGTGTTCTCACAGTGTTAAACCCAAATCATGGCTGTCTGGTGGGTCTTCCAGACCGGTTTAAGAACTAATGCAGTAGATGACCACCCTTCTGCGGATGACATTTTTTGTCTGATGTGATAAGGGACATGGAACACCACTGTTTTAAACATTACAAAAGTTGTTTTTGTGTGCAAACATATTTAGTAAACCTGAATTGAAACAATTCATAAATGCATAAAGGTCTGTTAACCTCGCTGGCTGGCAGACTGTCAGCCCCGAAAAGCATTTATATTTCTGAATGTTTTTGTTCTCTTGGACCTTTGTTGGGGGGAAAATAACACACATGCACATTATCAAATACCCTCTTTCTGACACATCAAAGAAAACCATTATATGTCCCTTTAAGGTAATATACAAGTGGCCAAACATGCATATAAAACTAAGAAGCCTTCCTGAAAAATTTAGTGGCTGGATGGGTTCTATCCATAACAATGCATTGCACAGCCTTACAAGTTTGTCCAACCTGAAGGTAAATACAGGTGTCCTATGACTACAATCTACAGTGACTTCAATCTGATACAGTAAGATGCATATAGGAAATATGTCATTTGATACAATATGTCTAGGTTTGTTTACCTCAAATAATGCTCTTCAAGCCAATTCATTATTGGTTTTGATGCCACTGAGGATTATCTGATATAATATACTATTTTATCCGGGACTTATAAATATAATATTAAGCTTAGCAGTCAGCCCTGTGTGTAAGGAGTCAGTGTCTGCATATAAAAACTAAAATAAGATAAAAGCGAGCTGACTCCCACAATCTCAACGTCTGTATTTCATCTAATACTTTGGAGCTGCTACAAATGTAGTTTTCAACAGGTCCTATAGGTAACATCTTGTTTGTGACAGAACTAAAGACACAGGAGGCATTACAATTTGGCAATATTTTTTTTTGTAGTTTTGACTGTGCATTTTTTTTCTTGTATTATAGTATTTTCTTAATTCTAGTGTTTCTTGTAATCTGTAGGGTACAAGTGCAGAGCAGGATAATCGATTCAGCAACAAACAGAAGAAGCTTTTGAAGCAGTTGAAATTTGCAGAATGTCTGGAAAAGAAGGTAAGTTTGGTTGTTAATCTGTAAAGAGTATTACCGAAAGCATGTTAGTGCTCACAGCTAGTCCTCAAAGGGCAATAGCAGGACAAGTTTTAATGGTATCCCTGTACCAGGGGTTATCACAATCCATACAATTACTAAAACTTATAATTCATTAAAAAAATTAGTGCTTGCTTTCCGTTAATATATACAATACAAGCTCAACAGTGTGAGAAGTGTATTAAAATGTTCTAGTCCACCCAGTGTTATGCTTGGCTACTAGTAATAATTTACACATTTTATTAATGTCATTAAGCTTCGCTTACTAGTTAAGGGGCTCTGCCTTTGAATCTGTATCAGCAATTTAATAATATTAATGCATTTTTTTATTTTAAATAGGTGGACATGGGAAAAGTGAACTTGGAAGTCATCAAGCCATGGATAACGAAGCGTGTTACAGAAATTCTGGGATTCGAAGATGATGTGGTCATTGATTTTATCTTTAACCAGCTGGAAGTTAAGGTAATCCTACTTGTAGAAGGTTTTACTCCTTAAATATTACTGATTTTATGTGAGAGATGCACAGCTTTTGTATTAGCATGTATATTTTGAGTTCAATTATTTTGTAGAACAAAGAACAGTAAGGGTGGCTTAAGTTTAGGTTTCAGTTTTTGGTATGCAGGATACAGTATAGGAACAACTTATTGTATTGATGTTGCTGTGACTTGCCGAGATAGACGGCAGTTTTCTAATGATGATGTGATTTATGATTTAAAAGGCCTGAACCAAAATGGAAGTTATTCCTTGCGTGTGAAGTATAGCACCATCAACTAATTAGGGCACAGCAGAGTGAGTGTCCAATGTCGCTCTGACCCAACTCTCTTGATGATGCAGTGTGTGTTTTGGAGGTGAGTTGTGTTACGGTGGCCGAGCAAAAACAAACAAAAAAAGGGCAAATAAATTAAACTCTAGTGTATTTACGGCAAATAAATACATTCATTTTAAGCTTGTCGCCCAGTCTCATAAGCTTGAAGTATAGTGGGTGGTAAGCTGGTAATTAAAATTACTTAGTTTTAGTGTAATTTTATATGTAGTGGTAGCATTATTTCTTCTGATCTTAAAGTGGGTACTTTTCTACAATTGGCAGCACAGAACAGTTTTATGTAATTGCACAAGTTAATGTTAAAAGTATTTTTGTCTCAACAGAATTAACGACTGTTCGACTGGTCAAGGTATTCTAAAATGAGTGCAGTTTTAAACTGTTACTACAACCTATTCTGACACTTTAAGCATTTTGGAGAGGGGATTAATTAAGCCAATTATACCCTACTCGGACACTTAAAACACAAGTGTTGAATTTGCCCATCTTACTATATTACACAATTTGCTGTAATATAGTATGTATTGAACAAGCAGAAGGCCACTGTTCTCTTAACTAGCCACTGCCAACTAAAATGGCAAGTGAACGAGATGCATCATGGACACTTGAAATATGTTTATCTAAATAGCAGAGTATGTGGAATCTCTGTTTTGAAATTTGCGGACTGTGCAAAGCACATTTATGACTGATAAATTTGTGCAATAAATGCTCTGTTAGCACTCATTTCATACTGTTTCCCCTCCCCATACTTTTAGGGATTACCACCCATTCAATTATATCTGTGATTATTTTGAATTATTAACATTAAAGAGACCTACAAAAGATAAATTTGAATGAAAATTAGTTTTATCTCTTCCCCCTCACCTTTTTTAATGCAAAGCATGAGATTAAAGTGTAGAACTTACATTTTTATATTTGTGGCTGTGTACTCATTATTCCTTGTTCGTCTTTTGCAATTTAGATATATGATATAACATTAAACTCAAGGTGGTTGAGTTGCTGTAGGCATTCGGAAGCAAGCCAAGCGAACACCTTTCTCTCCAGGGGGACTTGGAGATTCCCAAAACCTCCCCCAAGGTTCCGTGAAGAGACTTGAAGATTCCTGGAATCTGTACTTGCTTTGTACTGTTGCGCTGCGCTTGTCACATGGATCCATATTGCTTGATTTCGCTCTTTTGACCCTTTGTGGACTATACCTGCGCATATATATATATATATATATATATATATATATATATATATATATATATATAAAACTTGTAGGCAGGATGTTTCATATATTTTGGCATATGCTTGCATGCAAGTTTTGTTTTATGACATAGTTAATGGATCCTCTAGGGTTTTTTTTATTTATTTATTATCTTTATTTTATGGTTTTAGGCACCATACTACATATTTACTTTTAATTTAGAGACCGTAAAGTGCAGGTTCTTCTGAACTATATCAAACAAAAAACATGGCAGAACCCACAAAGGATTAACAGGACGGTTGACAAGGAGAGGAAATTAAACTCTGGCAAAATCTAAGCCACAAACTTCCAGGGAAAGATATTTAATTTCACACCACTGTGTAATTTAGCTGTAGGTTTTGTATTGTGTGGTAAAGAAAATGAATACCAGGGGCTGAATGTTTCCTGACTCACCTGTAAATCTTCCTGTCATGTCTCTTTACAGAACCCAGATTCCAAAATGATGCAGATTAATCTAACTGGTTTCCTAAATGGCAAAAATGCCAGAGAATTTATGGGAGAGCTTTGGCCACTGTTACTGAGTGCACAAGAAAACATTGCTGGTATTCCATCTGCGTTCCTGGAGTTAAAGAAAGAGGAAATAAAACAAAGACAGGTAGGATTGATAATTTGTTTCTACAGACTGCAAATATCTGTCAGTTTGTTTCCTGCAGTGAACTTATAGCATGATGGATATATAGGGTCCTCTTTTGTAACATGGTGTTTTTCCACTCAATCAACAGACTAAAATCTAGGGATGGCAATGCTTTAGCTCCAGGTGAGTTGGTAAACAAACTCACCATTTTGGTTTGACTCCTCTGAGCTTATGCAATGATCTTCAAATTTAGACCTCTTGGTGATTTTCATTGAATTATTTGCAAATATACATTAGTATTTTCAGATGCTAATGTTTCTAAAGTACCTTAAAGAAGTCATGAAAGTACTCTCCAGACAACCTTGTCATCTGTGTTAAATTAAACATAAGAAAGACGTTGGTGAATTTGTAAAGTACATTTTTAAATTTTACAGAATTCATTTAGAATTATTTATTTTTAAGAATATGAACAATAATTGCTTTATATTTGTTTCTTTAATGATTGGTATTCATATGCCTCTCCTTTCTCTTCAGATTGAACAAGAAAAGATAGCATCTTTAAAGAGACAAGATGATGATAAGATGGACAAAGACGATAAAGAAAGAGACAAAAGGGGTCGATCCAGAAGTCCAAGAAGGTAATTTTTGCCTTTGCTCATTGTTATCCTAGCGCTATGATGTCCTGACTTAAGTTCCATGGAATCTATTTTATTGCTTATTACCCTAACAAAAGATATCACATGCAAGCATATATGCATCGACTTTTTCTCCCACACCAGGAGATTTACATCCAATGGGGATTCTATTCTATTCTGCCGGCACAGTGCAGTGTATATCAGCACTTCTGCCGGCACAGTGCAGTGTATATCAGCACCACCTGTTGCCACTTGGTAATTTATTGGTAGAATACGATCCACTAATTGGTCTCCACCTTCCTCTAAAATAACCTATTATTGATATTCATTATTGAATCTGTCAAGAGGAGACAACCTGTCCTGTTACATTTTTCATATGTCTTTGTATCTATAATACACCATTCAAATAATTTAGTGCCTGAAGTGTGTGTTTATTAGGAGCAGAGTTGACCATGTAATTGTGTTTTGGAGCTCCTTTTTGACAGTGTTGCAAAATTCATTACTCCTATGCTGAAGCTCTGTGTATACTATATTTAATATCACTGTCCACTATGCCATCTGCATCATTAATATTTTTACCATTTTTCTATTGTAGACGTAAGTCCAGGTCCTCCTCACCTCGGAGACGATCACCAGTGAGAAGGGAGAGGAAGAGAAGCCTTTCACGTTCTCCTAGACACAAGACAAAAAGCCGCAGCCCATCCCCAGTCATTGAGAAAATAGAGCCTGAAATACAAGAACCTGAACCATCTATCATGGCAAAGGAGCCATCTGTGCAGGAAGCAACATCAACTAGGTAATTGTACACATCTCTAAGAATAATGCTGGGACTCCATTTGCAGTTCTGATCAAGCAATACATTCCTCCATGCACAAAGCTGCTTCTTGGCTCATTCATTCTGAAGGCACAGTGTGCACTAACACACACCTGTCTAATTTACATAGATCTTAGATTATCCCAGCAGCACAGAATGAATGCAGTGCTTGATAATAGCTACAAATAGAGTCAAATGAATAACGCATGTTTAATGTGGTTTAATTTTTAAATATTTGTTTAATATGGTCAGTTTTTATACTCATGGTTTAATTTTTCCCAATCTTTTTCTTTCTTTTTTTTTTCAGTGACATATTGAAGACCACCAATCCAGATCCAGTCACAGATATCAAAGAGCCTTCCCCAGACCAGAATTCCCGCAAGGTTAAAGAAAAGGAAAGGCATCGGCACAGGTCACGTTCAAAATCAAAGTCCAAATCCCGCTCTCCCTCTCATTCCAGACCTAGAAGGCGTCACAGGTCTCGATCAAGGTGAGTACCTAAAGGTGTAACTTCATGCAAGTCTGCACCAAAACAGGGGGAAATACCGTATTTACACAAATCTAGTGCGCCATCAAATTTTAATGCACACTCCTAGTTTGGAACCCATAAATTAAAAAAAGTTTTTGCTGGCGAATGTAATGCGCTCTTTGGGTCCCAGGCTCTGCGTGCCACTGTGCTGGGGCTCTCTGGGTGCCACTTCCTCCCGATGATCACCCACTCTAGAGAGCCGGGAAGTGAGTGATGGTGTTATGTTCTGTGCTTTCCTTTTTGCCATTGAATCTAATGCGCACTCCTCTGTGAAAAATGTGTGCCTTAGTTGCGTAAATAAGGTAGTTAAGCAAGAATAAAAAACATTTCTTACAACGACATCCACTCCATCTAATTCTGCAATTCTTGCATGCTGGTAAAGGTGGCAATAGATATGCTCCGTTAAAGCAATAAGCAACTTATTGGTCAAGTAAATACTTTATAAATGTATTTACACATGCAAGGTTGAAAAATGGCACCTTTCAAGGAGAATTTTATGCGGTCTAAAAGTAATTCTTCTTCTTTTGTAATAAATAGGTCCTACAGCCCGAGGAGGAGGCCCAGCCCAAGGCGTCGTCCATCCCCTCGGAGAAGGAGTCCCCCACGTCGTATGCCTCCCCCACCTAGGCATAAGCGAAGTAGAAGTCCAGTGAGAAGGTGGGTGTGACGTGGAAATTATTGTTGGTTCTTTACTGTACTATTAAGCATGATGCAACTAATTAATCTACATTTACTTATAGTTCGTTTGCTTCTGGCTTGTATTTGTGTTGTTGCTAGACTGCTCAAAGAAAAGTTTTTTTTTGTTTTGTTTTTTTTCTCCATATTCCCATGTAATTCTTAAATTCTCTCCATTTACAGGAGAAGACGTTCTTCGGCGTCTTTGTCTGGAAGCAGTTCCTCTTCATCATCCTCCCGGTCACCACCTCCCCTAAAGAAGCAACCTAAAAGAATCTCTTCTAGTCCACCCCGCAAACCTCGCCGTTCTTCCCCCTCTGCCAGTCCTCCACGAAGAAGGTATCGACCATCTCCACCACCAAGCCCACCCCCAAAAAGACGGTCTCCATCTCCACAGCAGTCTTCTCGTTCCAGAAAGAGAGTCTCAGTGTCACCAGGCAGAGCTCCAGGTGATTTATTTATTTTTGAATATGCTTGGTTCTTTACAAGCATGCAATTTGGTAGCAGAGGGAAAATAAACATGTTTTGCAACCTCCTCAATCTGGTTATTGCTAGTTGTAATGTATTCTGTACAATATTCCTAATTTGTAACATAATATTTTTGTTGCAGTATTAAAACACAAAATTATGGACAAGAGGAAGACCCCTTCACCACCCCCAAAACTAAGAAAAAGGGATTTGTCAGAATCTGGTAGGTTGACAGGGTTTCACAAATGTATCTATAATCTAGAAGCCAGGCAATCTTTTTAGCCATAGTTTGTAATATATATATATATATATATATATATATATATATATATATATATATATATATATATATATATATATATATATATATATATATATATATATATATATATATATATATATATATATATGTTTAATAGCTAAAAAGTATGAGCCAGCAGTAAAATGTTAGTTGTGTCTCTCTGATTCCCAGGATTTGTTAAGCTCTGAGTTATACGTTTTTTGTGTCGGTGCAAACAAGACTTACATAGGTTTAAGTAAATATTCTAATTTTCAGTTAACAAGACTAATATGTGTAAACCCGTTTGCTTAATGGCATACCCGAATGTGGCAGAATTCTGAAAACTATTTTTGGTTTTGAAACATTAGTATTTTCCATTGCATTGTTTTCATACCAACTTGGTACCTAAATTGTCTTGATACTTTGACGCACCTTGGTATATTGCTAAAAGTTTAGGCCTAATAAAAGGCAAGTCATGCATGAATTGATATTGGATCTTAATGGAAATAGAGGGTCTAACATCGACGCCAATACATTATATTCTTCAGTGGCTTAAGTTAACAAGGGAGGCTTGCACATTTTGTTTGCTAGCTTTTTGATTCAGCAAATTACATGTTATGGTTTACATAAGTATGGTATTAGGAAGTATCCACAGTATTCGGGAGAGGGGAGGCATATCGCCACATTCACAACCAATAAGCCTATATTGTAAATCAGCTTCTTAAAGCCATATAGAGCCTAAATTTACATTAACAGAAGCACTTTTCTTAATGTTTTATTGTATTGTTAAAATAAATAAATGTCTGTCGTCCTAGATGATGATAAAGGTGGAAAAATGGGAGCAATGGATTCAGTGCAGCAGCGACGGCAGTACAGAAGGCAGAATCAACAATCTTCTTCAGGTGCCAAATGTTTTTTTTTTTTTTATCTCTTGCCGTCTCCTTAACACTTTACAATATCTATTTTAGGCATTTTTTTAGTTTATAAACCACTATATAATGCAAACAATCAGTTTGACTATTTGAGCCTAGCTAAGAGCATAATTAGGCAGGGGAAAAAGTCATAAAGCTATATTTTAATCAGGAAAATGTGTTGTTTCTTCGGACCCACCCCTGCTGTAGTCTATAATACTTTGGAATGTGTATGAGAAGGGTGCGTTATATTTTAGAAGAGCTGTTCTTGCATCTATTGATGCCAGCCCCCTGCTGCTTTGCCCATAATGGGCATGGTGTGTTATCAATTTCAGTCAGATTCAATTATCTGACATAACCTCTTCATCTTCCATCGCTCCTTCCTCCATTGATTACAAAAAATATTCTGGTTGTCTCTAAAAATGTAGTGTTTATTATTTACTAAAGTTAGGATTAAATACTCTACAAATGAGTGCTGCTATTATTTTGTTTTAGCTAAATGGTCTTTTAATTTTTTATAAGAAAAAAATGTGTTCTATTGTCCGAACAAAGACTAGTAGCTTCACACAGTGTACTTTCAACTTACATTCTGAATTAAGTAGTGGTTCCTAAATTAGTAGTCTAACTAGGCTGAGATGTATTCACACTAAATATGGAGAGCTTAAGAAATTGCTACTATATAATATTTGTGTGTATATCTAGTAAACTGCTAGGGGGTTAATCTCTACCATGAGTATGAGTACAATTACAATAGTAAAATTGAGTCAGGTAAATTGATTTTTACATAAAATACATTTTAATAAGATATTTTAAAAGGAAAAAACACTGATTTATGTGATATAATTGTGCAGAATATGCCTCAATGCAGATAGAATTAGGATAATAGCAGCAATATACAAAATTATTTTGCATAGGAATGTGACATGTAAGTGTAAAGACAATCCTCATATACAAGATTTAACTGCTTAATCCTAGGATTGCAAAAAATGGTATAAATCTTAGCACTATAAAAACAAAACCAAGCATTTAGAGCAAGACTCTTGGATCATGTGTAATGTGAAAGTAACCCCCACAATATATAAATACAGCACTATAAATCATAAAAGCAATGAATACTGATTGAATCTGGAGTTCCATATTTGAAACCAGTTCATTGATTAGGCAAAAATTATTTTGTAAAGACAAGTTGGAGTTTAAAGCATAAACTTTTTAAAAGATTATTAAGAATTATAAGCTACAAGTGTGCTGCTATTCATAAAAGGGTTAGCCTTCTACTACCTTTTTGCTAAAACCTCTCCGTCACACCTCTTTCAAGGGTGAGACCCGTTTAGGAATGTCAAGCTTAGAGAAGTAGCTATATCTCTTGGCTCACAAATGCCATAATCTGTTCTCAAACTGTAGTTAAAATTGGTGTCACGTGGGGGTTGGTCTTTCCTGAGGATTAATGAATTCACATTGCAATGTTTCACCTCCTGTTTGGGGTTAGGCCATGTTCTTCTGTCTTATCTGCTTTATTTATTTTCCAGATTCTGGATCATCGTCCTCTTCTGAAGATGAAAGACCAAAACGAGCAGCTGTGAAAAATGGTGAAGTCGGGAGGCGCAGACGACCTTCATTGTCACGCAGTCCCTCTCCGAGGAAAAGACCTAAGGATGTTTCTCCACGGTAAGACTCTCTACTTTTTGTTTTGCAGTATGGTCTTGACAATTTTTTCATATTTAAAGATTTATGGTATATATTTTTGTGGTCTGTCTGCATATTCATTTTTGCTCAGCACACCTTTTTGTTTCCTCCTGCTCTCAGGATGCAGCCTGGGAAAAGGTGGCAATCTCCTCCGATGAAAAGGTTGGTTTAGGTTTTATACAGCCCTCAACCATTTACTAAATTTATCTGGAGTGAGTAATAGTATTCCATATTGTGGACAAATAACATGGATGTCTTGGGTATACAACATTGATTTGCAGTTTTTTTTTGTTTTGTTTTTTTGCTTAGTTTCCTACGTTAACTAAAAGTTGCAAGTACTTATAGGCTTAAGTGAAACTGCATACATTTAATTTTCTTTAAACAATGTGTATTGTATAGATTGACATTTATTAAAACCTGGTTTTAAAATGTTTAACAAAAAAGTGTTACATGCTTCATGTATACTTACTATTAAGCTGCCTTAAATGGTCGTTTCATTTTAGCAAATTGAGCTAAAACTAATTCTTCTATTCAATTACATTTTTAACATCTGAAAAGAAATGGAATGTATAAAAGCATCATTTAGATATAGTTTTTGCTTGGCACATTCTTTAGAAATACAGTCTTTTCGAAGTTGGTTAAAAGCAAAGCGTGTCTGCTGCAAAGCTTGGTGTCTCCCAATACTAAAAATCCATAACTATCCAAAAACTTCATGAAACAAACACACTACTGAGCACAGGCATCACTTTCACAGTGTGCCCTGTGATAAATCTAGCTTGTCTACTTGTGCCATTACAGAGGAGAAATACTCTAAGGCAAATCAGTCTATACCTCTCTCCCTAAGTATAGGCCAGAACAAAAATGCCAGGCAAGTCTGCTTTGCACTGGAGAAATGACAATTCCAAATGTACAATGCAGCCTTTAAAAGTGAGAAGCTAGTTGAATTGCATTATATCCCTATCATGATTTGCATTCCAAAAAAAGCACACCTATGGAGGGTCATCACTTAATGTTGTCTTGGTTTAGGCGTGCCCTTGGGGTATGATGCAGATGGATAGGTTTGATTACTCCACTGTAATGGCACGTGTGCAAAAATAAAGCCTGCACCCTGGGTGGGCATTCTTTCACACAGGATACACTTTTAAATGATGTCTGGGTTTAGCTGTGTGTCTTTTTGTCATAATCTTAATCTGTTGTAGTGTGTAGCACTATAGAGAGAACTAAATAACCAACTCATGGCATAAATAACTTTGAGTCTCTTTTAACCTTTTGTTATTTAGCTTTATTAATATAAGGCAAATGTAAATAAATGTTTAACTGCACGTACTACAAATTTGGGATAAGTTGGACTAATGTGTTTGGAGTTGACTCTGTCCCTTATTAATGTATATTGTCTTACACTGGCTGTATAAAGAAATACAATTACTGCTAACAGAACTTAAGTGTATGCAGGTTTTCAGATTGCAGCAGCACTACTAACAGCATATAGCATGCATGGAACTGTTGTGTAGGGGCTGATATTGGGGCTTGGTTTGCATAAGGTGGATTCTATAGGGTTAGTTAATGTATAATATTGCTATTCATTTATTGGTGCTATTTCTAAAACTACTTACCTTTTGCAGTCGAAGGAGAAGGAGCCCATCCCCACCTCTTGCTAGAAGGCGTCGTAGTCCTTCGCCAGCCCCACCACCCAGAAGGCGCAGATCACCCTCCCCACAGAGACGCAGGTAAGATGTACAGCTTTTTTTTTAAATATGCTGTTCGTGGATAACAAAATGCTTGGGTGGAATATGGTGGTTATGCGTTTTATTTTTTATTTTTTTGGTGGTCAGCTGCCTAAAAGTTATTTCGATTTTTATTTATTTTTATTATTTTTACAAGCCACATTCTCCCTCATCTCAAATGTGCTTTAAAGTATCACCAAAGTCACAAAATACATTTGTGCTCTTTTGAAAAACTAGACTTTATAATGGGCAGAATAACTAAAGCTTCTAAATTAACATGTATATTCAATTATTTCCTGTGCACTATCATTGACATTTATTTTCTTAATGGTGTAAGTGCATGTAAAATAATTTCTCCATTAGTACTTTTTCAATTGCAATGTTTACATTGTAATAAGAAAAGCTTCCTTTGCATTCAGAAATTCATCTCACCTGCAGAAGTAAATCAGCATAAACAAAGATGGCTTTCCCTGTAGTGTGATTTACATGTCATAGGTTAAACATTGAAGGCTGTATTTTTAACTTTCTGGAAGCATTTTACCAATTAAGTCCAGTTCTTCAAAAGCGCTGATTAGAAATATACAACTTCAGTGGTCCCTTAATGAGTTTCTGTTGGATTTTAGTCACTGTCCAATTATAGTAATCTAAACCTTCAAATTAAATTTCAGATCTCTGAACTTTTACTGTACACCTCACCAGTTGTTTATTCCTTGATTCCCCTGCACTTGGGACAAAAAAAATCACCTGTCCTTTTGTTTTTCTGTTAAAACGCCAGTGGTCAAATTTTTACCAATGCATACTACTTTAAAGAGAAATATGGAGTTTGTGCTCTAATTTCATATTTATGAATTTAAACTTTAACTAATTTCATATTTTAATGCCACTAAATGTATATATAATTTTGTCCTATATTTTACACTTGTAGCACAGCTGAGATTTTCTGTGTTTTTTTGCGATTTTAATTTTAAAGAAGGATGTGATCATGTACTCTGTTTGCCTACAACACACTAGTTAACCTCTTCCTGATTATTCTTTTAGATCTCCTTCTCCACCACCTCAACGTAGACACTCTCCCGGTCAAAGACGCTACTCTCCACCTATTCAAAGGAGATACACTCCCTCCCCTCCACCTAAAAGGAGAACATCTTCACCACCTCCATCACAAGCAACAAAGCGCAGAGCATCTCCAACCCCACCTCCACCAAAGCGTAGAGTTTCTCCCTCTCCACCACCTAAACACAAAGGTTCACCAGGAGGAAAGAGGCAGTCCCCATCATTGCCCTCCAAACATAGGAAAGGGTCTCCTAGCAGGTCAGGCCGTGACACCCGCTCCCCTCCACAGACAAAGCGGCTTTCTCCCTCACCTCGCCCCAGAGCAGCTAGAAGCTCAGAGAGTCCACCTGCACAGAGGAGGGGACCCTCAACCTCTCCTCCAAGAAGACAGCAGTCCCCTTCTCCAAGCACGAGGCCCATTAGAAGGGTGTCAAGGACCCCAGAACCGAAGAAACTCAAAAAGTAATCTTCATTTACAGTATTGTTGGGGAATCTGTGGGCAATTAAGGGGCTAAGATAAATGTGTTTAAACTGAAACCACAAACTTGCTAATATGCATTTTATAAAGCTGGATTAAAGTTAAATATATTCGGTTGCATGAAAAAGAAAACTCTGTATATGGTCTAAAATTGTCTTCTGAACACCTTTTAAAATATTTCACTATGCCATTTAGCTACTACAGGACTAAAGCTAAATAACTGAGCTAGTACATGCTCTGACATGCCCTAATTAGTTATTCAGGAAATCCTGATTTTTGATCCCAAAGTGTAAATTAAAAACACTTTTAAACCTTCCAGCAATACATTTTCATGCAAACTAAAACTTTTTTTTAATGTTTAAAACGGTTTGATTGTAAATTTGTGAGTTTCTAAGCTCCATTAAAGTCAGATTTTAGTACATTGTTTACTTATCAGCACCTTTTATTTATTTATATATATATATATATCTATTTATATATATATATCTATATATATATATATATATATATATATATATATATATATATATATATATACTTGTTTCAGAATTTCCATAGCTGTAAAGATGATTTTATGACCTCAGATATAATAAATGATTCTTGTTCAATGCCTTTAACTTTATTGTACCTTCTAGGGAGTCTCCAAGTCCACAGCCTGCAAGAAGAGCACCTTCATCCAGGTCTGTGTCACAGTCTCCTGAACCAGAAGCTAAAAAGGAGCAAGCAACTCCCTCACCACCCGGATCAGGTTCTCCTTCTGGCAACTGGTCTCCTGCTCCACCACCTGCGAAGAAAGCTAAGAGCACTACTCCTAGCCCATCACCTGCTCAGGTAGGCATGGTTTGCCTGTAACACTGGGACTAGTACATATATTGGCTCCATGTGCAGTGGTTGTAAAAGGGTCATGTTCTGTCTTCCAGTTTAAAAAATATTGGCGTTTCCTTGCAATACATTTATCGGTTGACAACCCCTAGTAAATGTTTAAAAAACCCTAAATTTTGGAAACTGTATTCTTTAATGCTACCATGATTAGCACATCTGCTTTGTATTGTTTTAAAAAAATTTATGCTACGATATATATGCTGACACATGCCTTTTCCAGAATTATTGGCCACCGAAATGTAGTTGGGGGGGGGGGGGGGGGGTTTGGACTTACATTTTCATTTAGTAGGCTAATTCTAGAGGCAGAGCAGCATTCTAAGATTTATGCAGCTATGACACAAGCATTTTCTCCCAACACTTTTTTTTCCCCCACATTTTTTTAATGCTTGATTCCCATAACTGCTAGTGTTCATTTGTTGCATACTACACAAAGATGTGTATTTTTCCTAAACTATAGCAGTCCTTTTTAATGCAAACAAATTAACAACGGTGTCTATAGTTCAGTGGCGGTGTTAAAATAAGATGGACTGGAATCTTTTTATGGTATCATGTTTCATTTAAAAAAAAAATTATATGTATTTTTTTCGTCCGTACAGACTTCTGACCAAGAAGGTGGCAGCAAGAAAAAGAAGAAGAAAAAGGATAAGAAACACAAGAAGGAAAAGAAGCACAAGAAACACAAAAAACATAAGAAGGAGAAGTCTGCTCAATCTGCTGCTTCACACTCAGACACAGGAGAGCAGGAAGCAGACACTGAAATAAAGGTGAGAGAGATACTTACCTCCGAGCTACCTTGTGAGGGTGTTGTAGTATCCTCTACCATTTAGACTCTTTTCACAGAGCTCTAAGCCCTAAAATTCAATCTAAGAAAGATAATAACAATGTCCCTTATATTTGGCCCCGTTGTGTGTTCGTGGAATAAAAAAAATAAAAAAACTTAAAGGACCACTGCAGTTAAAGACTTTGTATGTATCAAACTAACAATATTAGCAGCTGTGTAAGCTATGTACATAATGCATTTTTGGGGGATATTTAAAATTGTTGAAGACTCTCTTGTTTGAGTATAGAAGTACATTTTATGTTTATTACATCACTTCCTCAGAACTGAATCATAAGGTGGTGTATTTCTCTATCGGTGGAGAGTGGTGTGGGGAAAGAGGAAAGAGCCTTTTATTAAGTAATATTAATTGGAAAATAATTGAAATTCACAGCTCACTGCTTCCCCCACAATGGCCCAGAAGCAGACTTCCTGTTTGAAAAACTGCAACCATATGTCTCCCGAATTGTAAATGCCCCTCTAACACACAGATATTCCACCAATGCACCAGGGCCCAGCAGAGGCATCACAGTGTTTGTTTGTTTTTTCTTGTTCTAATTAAAAATTAGCTGTTAGTTTGACTTCAAGTTTTTTTTTTGTTTTTCATTGTGCAGTGGTTTTTTAAGTACTTTGAACACACATACTGGGGGTGGGACATGCAGGGGCCCCCCATTCCATTAGTTCCGGTCGCCAATCACTGTTCTGCCTCCTTTTCTGTCTTCCGCTGCAGCATAATAAAAATTCTGCCGATGCCGGGCGTGTACCTCCCTAAACAAAAACCCTATAAATTTCCCCCCCACCAGGAGACTGAAAGTGACGGCGAGGGAAATCTAGACGATTTGGAGAAGCATTTGCGAGAGAAGGCACTGCGTTCCATGAGAAAAGCACAGGTTTCTCCTCAGTCTTAGTCCTCGCCACTTCCTGTTTGATACAATGTAAAAATGTTTTCTCAGATTTTTTTTTTCCAGCTCAATTTCAGCTTCAAACGTGTTTGAACATTTAGAATACACCAATTGCTGTATTAATTAGTTTCAATTTTTGCCACGTTAAACCAGAAAAAAATGGGTTTGCCATAAACAAGTGATGGGTTGGATTTTATTCTCTTAAAATAAGTTGGCAGAAGGTCGGTTAAAGACCATTTGCAAAAATTGCAAAAGTGTTTTTGTCTCTGCCTAGTTAAACATTTATTTTTATTTTTTTTTGTAACTAAATCTCCAACATGACGTGGGTGTCCCTTGTTTATGAAACTGTACAGACTAATTTTGTTTTCATAATTTCATTGTATAAAGGGAAAACCTTGTTGTGACAGAATTATTGAAACAGTCCAATAATCGAATTGGTTTTGTAGGTGTACTGTTAAAATGTAAACAGCCCTCATAGACACGTGTGTACAATTCTATACCTGTGTAAAAGGTCATTACAAAACTCACGTCTGGATATAAATATGCAGCAAAAAAATTTTTTCCCAGAATGCTATTGGCTGTTATTTCATTAAGGAGCTATCTTGGAACACTGGAATTTCATTCTTATTTTATTAAAGTTTTTTTTTTTTTGTAAGGGGTGCATTGACACCTTGGTTTCTAAAGTTGCATACCTTTTCTGTCTCTTGTGAGCCGGACGTCTCCCTTTCTCCCAAATCTTGTCAAACTGTTTAACGAATGCCCCGAACTTTGAATATTGCATTGTTCATATTTTTTTTTTTTCAAACAATTAAAAAAGCTATCTGAAGCTTGTGGATTAAACAAAGGTAAATTTCTACATTTTGAGAGTTGATTTGTCTTTATTGACTTGTGTTGGGTTTTTACGAACATAATACTAAATATAATGCATTACTGGTGGTGCTTTCCAGTTTCTTCTACTCCCAAATGGAAGCATAAGTTCCAAATAGTGTTTGAGATTTCATTTTTTGTATGTTTTTTGCTATAAAATCACAAATTATAGTTTTCCATTATGCTGCGTATACCTTTTTTTTTTTTCAAGCCAGTCAATATCGTTTCTACATTTCCCCGCTCATGTAAATCTGCTAATGTGAGCTTTTGACTCCTGTAAAAATAGTAGATATACTAAAATGATACTAGCTTTTTAGTAAAGCTAATCTCCTAGTTGTGGCTTTTAAATATCTGCACCTAATCCATAAACACTCTTACTCTCGGGCTCTTCTGCTTTTGTGTGTTTACATGTTTCATTGAGTTAAGGGTGTCCCACTTGAAAGACAAGTGGAAGAAAATACATATCTGTAATTACTCCTGCATGTTAATAGGTGGTCAAAGGATAATGATTGGCATAATTTCATGACCAAAAAATATAGCCGTGGACTTGGAGACTCCCTAGAAGGTACAATAAAGTTATAGGCATTGAACAAGAATCATTTATTATGATCAGAAGACAGAGGACATTCAAAGTGGAACATGAAGATGGATTGAAACCACCCCTCCAAGTGAGTTATTTTGACCATAGCAAAACCTACAAAAACACATTGTTGAAATACTTGGTTTTAGTATATCAAATTGCTCAAATCCATACAGAGAACACATGCCATATCTGACAGAAAATCATGTTGACAAAATCTTTAAAAAACAGAAGCCATTTATAGTGGATGAAGATGTAATTCCTTTCAATACCGTACTTACATGAATCTAATGTACACCTTTTCATAAATTGGATCCCAAAAGTGCGCATTTAAAATCGATGGCGCACTAGATTCAATGTTTTCGTGGTTGACGTCAAATCTAGTGCGACATTGATGCACAGAGACCCCTACGCAGAGCCTGGCACCCAGAGAGCCCTAGCACACAGCCTGGCCCACAGAAGCATAAAGAAAGAGTTAAAAAAAAGAAGCACAGTGCAATAAAGAATATTGTTGTTGCTAGATATATGTTCATTTGAATTGCCAGTAATTCAGTTCAATTGTTAACTGCAACTTTTTGTGGCAATATTGTGTCCAAAAATTTACCACAAAATGTCTGAGAAACAGAAAAGGATGTCATATAATGCAAAGTTATTCTTTCTGCTAAAATTCGCTGTCAAAAAATGTTTTTTATTTCATGTGTCGCAAACTTGGGATGCGCATTAGATTTGATGGCGCACTACATTCATTTAAATACGGTATATCTTGTGTGTGAAGGAACCAGCCTTTCAAAACAAATTGAAAAGAATATTAGTGTAGTGAGCGCTTCTACGGGATGACTAGAATTAGAAACCTGCTATACCTTCTGATTTCACAGGGGATTCTGAAGAAATAACACAGCCAACTTAATACAGATCTTTGTTGTTCTAGAAGTAGGCAGTTAGATGTTAAGAGTGGCAAGTGAAGTTCACAGATCTTCAGCTATGAGCTTTGCTGTGTTATGTACAAGGTCCACATAGTGCAAAGTGCCTCATCCGTTTAGCAAAACCCACTGCTATAGTGAACAAGTAGTAGACTAAATATGCCCTGCGGTTATAAATTATAATAAAATGCATAATTTCTATAATAAACTAGTATCCACTGTGCTAAACTACCATAATACATTTCAAGTCTGCTTATAATTTTGCAACATATGGGTGTATATGTGAATTTTAATGCATTAAAGTTATATGTTCAAGATGCACCATATAGTTTATCATTAAAAGAATAGCCATTTTGTTCCATCCCTTCATTGTTTAGTCCATGTAGCGAAAGTGATCAATGTATACGTTTCCAGTAAAGATGTAAGGTATGAATAAGAGCAAACTGCTCCATTTATTTTACATTACCTCGCAAACTGGTCATATTCTTCCCTGAATTCCCGATTTTATTTATTTTTTTATTATACTGTGGCATTGCTCAATATCCTTTAAGCTTGGCTTTCTCAGTCAGTGATCTTTGCAGGCAGAGTGGAACGTTTTTTTTTTACTGATCACAATAGGGTTGGATTAGCCTAGTCCTTCACGATTATATTTCAATTTTGTAGTGCCAGCAGATTTTGGAACATATATTTCAAGACCATATAAATAAGGTAAGTTCATTTATACATATACATAGATACAGGAGGAAATTGTGGTGGTAGATAAATGCGGCAAGGGACTTATTGATGGACAGATATTAGTGTGGTGGAAGGAGATGTTTAGGAGAACTAAAACCGATAGCTTTGTTTGAAATTTGTTACTGGCATTAACAAGATAAGTTGTATGCTTCACTGACCATGTGCATTTTCATTTTTATGGCAAAGTTACCGTATATACTAGAGTATAAGCCGAGTTTTTCAGCCCTTTTTTTAAGGCAAAAAAGGACCACCCTCGGCTTATACTAGAGTCACTCATTTTACCCAGTATTTTTGGTAAAATGGGTGCCTCGGGTCGGCCTATACTTGAGTATATACGGTATGCAGTTATCTTGGAAATGCCTGTATGTGAGCATAGAAGGAGGTAATTATGGGGATGAGAGGCACCAATCCGAGACCGTGTTCGGTTGGCATTTATTCAGATTTAAGAGTTGAGCTGTAGTAATATACGGTGCTGTTGGGGTTTTAGTTTAGATCTCAGATTTTAAATTGTATTCTTTGTAAGACAGAGACTTAGCCAGTGTAGAAACTGGCAGAGGGTAGCAGCAGATGTTCAGGCTGTATTGTTGTGCGTTAGGTGATTATGTAAATTAAAATGCAGTTGGCAGCACATGAGATCATGGATTAGGGTCTGTGTATTGGTTTGTGTAAGGAAGGGACAAATTGTGGCGATGTTTCGGAATTGGAGGTGGCAGGATTTGGTGAGTGATGGGATTTGAGACACTAAGGCAATGGATTTCAGATATTTGGCAAAGGGAAATGTTCAGGAGGGCGAAAGATGGCAATGACTTAGAGAAAAGAATGAATAGAGCCAGTGCTCTTCAAAAGAGGGCAATGGAAGAAAAGTGGTGTCAAATACCTCCCTTTCTTTCAGATGTGCAGATCACATTATAATAGAGTAGCATATTTTCAGATGAAGAAAGCCAGATTGTGAAGTTTTTTTGTTGCATGCAAAGTATGCATTCTATATGGCAAAAGTGTATTTAAGTTGGGGAGGGATTGTCTCAATGTCTGGTAGAATTATGGTATAGCCTGGGATGGAAGCATGTGGTTATAGTAGGGGAGCTGTCCATAATAAATAGTGGTGGGAGGAAATGGGTGTGAAGTTTTGCTTGGATGGCGTGGTCTTTCGGAAATTAAAAAACTCACGTGAACCATGGTGAAGAGATCAGAGATGGTGAGAGAATGATACATTTGATGCATGCTCTTTTTGTGTTTGGTCATAAGAGACTACCAAACATGCACCAAGTAGTTGGAAATTATCCCAAGTTGCTAGCATATCTTTATTTTGAAACTTGAAGTTCCTCAGATGAATTGTTTTGGTCTTACCAAAGAACTTCTTAGAAACTGCATTATTGGTTCAACATTTTATAAAATGCCCACAACTCTGAAGATGTGTTTTTTATTTTTTTATTATTATTGTGAGGCAAACAACAAATAGGACAAAATAACAGAAAACGTTAATGTGCATAAGTATTTACCCCCCTAAAGTCAATACTTTGTAGAGCCACCTCTTGCTGCAATCACAGCAGATTTTTGCCCATTCCTCCTTGCAAAACTGCTCCAGCTCCTTCAAGTTGGATGGTTTGTGCTTGGGAAAAGCAATCTTCAAGTCTAACCACAGCTCTGGCTGCTGGAAAATATCCCCACAGGATGATGCTGCCACCACCATGTTTCACTGTGGGGATGGTGTTCTTTGGGTGATGTGTTGGGTTTGCGCCAGACCTAGTGTTTTCAATGATGGCCGAATAGTTCAATTTTAGTCTCATCAGACCAGAGCACCTTCCTCCATACATTTTTGGAGTCTACCACATGCCTTTTCGCAAACTGAAAACATGCCATTTATTTTTTTTTTTGCTGAAAGTAATGGCTTTGTTCTGGCCACTCTCCCCCAACCCCCCCCCCCCCCCCAGTGTCTTTTTCCCTCCCCCCTCCTCATCCTCAACACCCCTCCGCCCCCCTCATTCTAAACCCCCCTAAATACCTCCCCTCTTCCTTCCCCGCGCATGTCACGTCATTAGCATATACCGGGTGCCGGTATGTCTTTCTGAATACCATTATTTTAAAATATTAGTATATGTAAACAAAAAAACTGGATTCTGGCCCTTGCTTTCAAAAAGGGTTTGGGCCTTGGTGAACTCATCCTGTAGGGCATACTTCCCAACTGCCCCTCTTTTGAAGGGGAAAAAAAAAGACTGTTCCACTTCTTACCTGCTTTTTTTGAGAACATCCTATTTTTCTTCAAAGTCTAGTAGAAAAATAAGCCTGCAGTATCAGTTCTGTAGAATATGTCTGTATGGAGCAGTGTGCACATAGTATGTGTGTGCATATCCCTAAAGGGCCACTTAATTTAGCACAATTTAGACCACAGCACAGTAAAGAGCACCTAAAAGCAAGTTGAAATACTATTTTTGACATATGTGTATTTTTCACTGAAAAATGAAATAAAACATGTGCCTACAAGTATAATGGACTGCACACCTGTTTTTGCATTACTG
Source organism: Discoglossus pictus (assembly GCA_027410445.1). Lineage (NCBI taxonomy): Eukaryota > Metazoa > Chordata > Amphibia > Anura > Alytidae > Discoglossus > Discoglossus pictus. Next base: position 222,253,549 of record CM050164.1, on the reverse strand, counting down.
CAGCCAATAAGATTGCGGGGGGGGGGGGGGGGGTGTCCCATTCAAGTCAATGGTAAGACTTCTTACATTTTCAGTTTGAAGGGAACAGAATTTATATATTTTTAAAATTTCTTATGGCAGAAATTAAAAACAAACTGAATAAATCTATCTATGCAGGCATGGAATGTTGGACTCTCCTAAAGAGGTCAGTTATGGGTTAACTGGCCTGAGTTTAAGGAAAACTGCTATCCATCACTGTCTTTATCGCGTGCTTGGCTATCTGTTATTACTCAGGCAACAGCCAGTTGGCAGGATATACTTTGTATGTAAACCAAGGCTTAAAACATTAAATTTTTTAACTGTTATTGGTGTAATTAAAAAAAGATAATTTTGACATACCATGAAGAGCACTTACAATGAGGTAAATGGCCGTTTACTGGACCCATCATACAGAATAGTAGTAATGCTATGTGAGTATATACTTTTTATAGAATGTGTTCCTCTGCCCATTTGAAGTATGGAAAAGAAATTGAAATTATAAAAAAAATTTTTTCCAACTAAACATTTTGTTATAGGGGATTTATCACATATATAGTTGTGAGCATGCGGGCCGTTGCTCACGCTTGCGGGCTCGCTGTGCGAGCCCGCAAGAACTGCGTCCCTCGCGAATTGAGGGATGCAGTTCCCCACAAATGCGGGTCCTCGCGAAGCGAGGGTCCGCATTTGCGGAGGTGGAGGCTCAACGTCGGCTGTGTTAACACACACCACACACACGACTTTTTAACAAAAAAAAAAACCCAACCTTCCAGCCAAAAAAAAAACAACGTAACGTCCCCGCAAATGCGGATCCTCGCGAAGCGAGGGGCCGCATTTGCGGAGGTGGAGGCTCCAACATCGGCTGTGTTAACACACACACACACACACACGACTTTTAAAAAAAAAAAAAAATCTCAAAGGCGCCTCACACCGGTTAAACACACACACACACCCACACCGCGGACGAGGGCCTTAGTTGCTGGCATGGAGCGCCAAAGGCGCTCCATGACAGCAACTGAGGCCCTTTCTTCCGCAAATGCGGGTCCTCGCAAAGCACTTAGGGAATGAGGCAACCTTAACGTAACAGACACCGACACACACTAAGAATCCCACTATAACGGCCGACCCGCGCGCCACTACAAACAGTGAAAACACCAAATACTCAAAAAAACAACATAAAAAGCTTTCCCAGAGCAAGGGGGGGGGGGGGGGGGCACCCAGGATCTCTGAAAGTGAAGTTACACCTCCATTTAAGTCCAAATTCCTGAGTTCAAACACACGAAAATCCCCTAAGCAAGAGAAAAAATGGCCCCTGAAAAAAACGAAAACGAGGCTCACCTTGGAAACCTGCATTAACCTCAGAACCAACCTTAACGTAACAAACACCCACATGCACGACCAATGGCGGAACTGCGCGCACCCAAAAACAGTCAAAACACATCAAATACTCACAAAAACAACATAAAAAGCTTACCCATAGGAAGGGGGGCACACAGGACCTCTGAAAGTGAAGTTACACCTCCATTTAAGTACAAATTCCCGAGTTCACACACAGGAAAATCCCCTAAGCGAGAGAAAAAATGGCAGCCGAAAAAAATTAAAACGAGGCTCAAAGACCTAGGACCGCTCAGCCACCTACAACTTACCCAAGAAGGGAACCAAGATAAGATCAGAAACCCGGATTAACCGCAGGGGATCTGAGATAAGCTCCGAGCCCTGCATTAACCCCACATTAACCATCGCAGTGGGGGTCCCGATTGCACGCGATCGGGGACTCCCGCTGCAATCAAAATTCCCGCGTTACAGGTCCTTAATGGACCGTAAAGGTCCTTAAAGGACCCGTTGTAAAAGAAAAAAAAAAATACACTGTCACCCTGTCAAGCAAGGGGGTCAATACGGGCCCCCTATTAAAACCCTCATTAACCCTGTCACTCATGGAGGTCAATAGAGACCTCCATAAGCCCTTCATTAAGCCTGTCACTTATGGGGGGCAATACAGACCCCCATAAGCCTCTATTTAACCCCATTAGTCCCATAAGGGTATATTAACACCATTATGGGCCTGTTACAACACTACATTAACCACATAAGTCCCATGATGGTCCTCAAGGACCATCATGACACTAAGTAATAACACTATACTGCACTAGACCCCCCCAATAAAACATTACAGATCAACTAAACACCCTCTACACTAACCTATTAACATCTACACTACCTACTCCCTATTAACCCCCACCACTCTAATTACAGAAAATAAAAAAGCCTAAAGTCACAAAAAACAAACCTACATTACATGAAATAAAAAACTAACTCACAAAAAAAATAAACTACATTACTCAAAATAAAAATACCTAAGTCACAAAAAATACAAAAAGGAACATTACAGAAAAAAAAAAACATTACAACCCCCCCCTCACTACAGAAAAAAAAATACACACCTGAAAAGGAAATACATATAATACAAATACATACAATACAAATACATACAATTACAATACAATACACCACTATCTAATATACATTACACAATCTATATAAATAAATATCATAATATAATATACATCCTATCTATATAATAATACATTCCCAATCTATCTAAATAAATAACACAATTTAATATACAATCCATCCTATGCTATCTATATAAAACCCCTAGCTAACATACAATAAATGCTATCTATATATTAACTAATCTAAGTCTAAATAAAAAAATTAAGACCACTTACCTTTGCAGAGGTCCATTGCGATCAGCCACCTACGGAAAAAAATAATAATTGTGCAACACGTTTACACTTATAAAATAAACATTATAGACATTCAATACATTCTATACATTATATACATTCTATACATTATAAATATTCTACTCACCTTTCCGCCATGTCACGTCCGGCATTCTTTAAATCCTTCTCCGGCGCGGCACCTGTTAAAAAAACAAACAACATTAATACACATGCATCAAAATAAAATAAACATAATCTACATTATACTTACCTCCCCGCGATGTCTCCGGCCTCCTCCGGATCCTCTTCTGCCACGCCCTGTAAAAAAAAAAAATATATATATATACTTACATCCGCACTCTCGGACATCCCCGACGCTAATGAGGCTCCAGGAGAATTTTCAAGAAGAAAATAAGCAATGGCGCCTTCTGATTGGTTGAAAACGCTGTCTAGCAAATTCACCCAATCAGGAGGCGCCAATGTGTGAGTCAATCAAAAAGGGATACACCCTAAAATCCCACTCTGATTGGATAATGCACCTATCAATCTTTATTAAAAAACAATCACAAGGTGCAGATGCCTTCAGCCAATCACAATGGAATACACCCCCACAGGGTGATTGGTTGGAGCCTCTGCGCATTCTGATTGGTTGCACTGACAATAGCCAATCACAATGGAATACACCCTCACGTACTGATTGGTGAAGGATTTGCGCATTCTCATTGGCTACTATTAAAATCAATCAATATTACAGCCAATGGGAAGGCGCAGATGTCTTCACCAATCAGTACGTGGGGGTATATTCCATTGTGATTGGCTGATGGCAATAAAGCCTTAGGATTGGTTCAAATAAAGATTGAAAGGTGTGTTATCCAATAAGCGTTGTATTTTGGGGTGTATACTTTTTTCATTGGTTCACAAATGGGGTCTTCTCATTGGCTGAATTTGCTTTTTCAGCCAATCAGAAGCCGCCATTGCCAATTTTACTCTGGAACACTCCATAGGAAGGTCATTAGCGTCAGAGACATCCGCCAGGAGTGGTCTTAATTATTTTATTGTACCTTACAATTAGGGTAGCTATATATATATATATATAGATAGCATGTATTGTATATTACATAGATAGGGGGATGTATTATTAGATAGTATTGTATATTACATGGTGGGATGTATATTACATAGTGGGATGTATATTACATAGTGGCATTTATATTAGATAGTGGCATGTATAGTAGATAGTGGCATGTATATTGCATAGGGTTGTATTGTATTTTATTTAATTGTATTGTATTTTATGTATGTATTATATGTATTTCATTTTCAGGTGTGTCATTTTTAAAAAATGTTTGTAGTGACGGGAGGTTGTAATGTCTTTTTTTATTTTCTGTAATGTTCCTTTTTTATTTTTGGTCACTTAGGTTTCTTTATTTGGTTCTTTAATGTACATTTCTTATTTTTGGTGATTTTACTTTTTCTTATTTTATGTCATGTAGATTTCTGCTTTTTGAGGAATTTAGTTACTTGAGGCACACAGTACACTCTCATTGTGTGACAAACAGCATTTCAACACTTTCTTTTATTGACCGTCATTTTTTACAAAAAGGTTCCTGAAATGTCAAATACAGGTATTAATAATTAAACAACTTTCCAAACATACACATCTCATCGCCGTCATTTTTTGACGGGCAAGTTGCTAGTTTTAATATAATACTAAAATGTTTCATACACTAATATAGTAATCCATATAAAGGAATTTGAACTGAAAATCTTATGAGTTTAAAGTTTAGTTGCAGATTCACGCTCCTTCAGGGGAAACCCAACTTCTCATGTTGGCTAGAAAAATGCAAATGGTAGGATCTTATGAGAAGCATATTTACTATTGCAGACTGTACCAGTTACATGCCTATGTATGTCTATGTGGATCAATGACCTGCTCTAATAGTATCACATTTGCTTCTGAACATACAGGGTCACCCAAAGGTAGATGTTGATGTTGTCTTAGCAGCACAGACGAGAGAGAGATAGACTATACTCTGCATAGGCTTTTGAAAACTCCATATGTATTGATTTAAAGTACAGTCACTTTGATAGGGTTAATGTGTGAAATCGTAATTCTGACTATTAATTTATATATAAGATAATGTCTATAGATTTCACGATTAGACATTTGTGTATGTATTTGTATACCTATTTGTGTATGTATATTAAATCTTTTTAGAGATCAAACAAAATATAGTTTTATTGTTCATGTACTATTTCAAATATCATGTAAAACAATATATTTTTGGTAATATAAAATAACAATCTGTTAATTTAGATTACTGTGATATATAATATGGGGGTATATTCCTTGCTTCATATAACTAATATAATTGTGGTAAGTGTGTAACGCTCCATGGGAGCGTACACACTTATCAATACTTCCTAAGTCCATACAGAGCTGCATGCCTGCGCAGCTGTGTACAGACGCTGTGAGCATGCACAGCTCGTGGCTGCGCGCGCACCATATTGTACGGCGGAGCTGCGCATGTACACCAGAAGAAGACACAGGGGAGGGGAGAAGGGGGGGAGAGACATGGGGGAAAGAGATTCATGGGAGAGAGTGGGGGGAAGAGACACAGGATAGGGGGAGAAGAGGCATGGTGGAAAGAGACAGGAGAGGGGGGAAGAGATACGTGGGGGAGAGGAGGAGACACAGGGAAGGGAGAGCCCCGGGGAGGGAGAGGGGGAGGAAAGAGACACAGAGGAGGGGGGAAGAGATTCAGGGGAGGGAGAGAGCCCCGGGGAGTAAGAGGGGGAGAGATACAGGGGAAGGGGGTGGGGGGGGAAAACATATATATATTATCCCGTCATTTATGACGGACAAACAACTAGTATTTATATATATTATATTAATAACAAAATGTATTTTGTGAGCCTCTTAGAAAAAGTGAAATGTAACTTTAAATGTATTTAAAAAATGCCTAAGGAGTCCCTTTAACCCTAGCATTGAAGCTGCTGGGGAGAAATTATAAAGGGGTGTCCATAGAATTAAAAAAAATACCTGATTGCTGGGGGTATAGTAAAGTGAAAGAAGTGAAAAAACAATATACAGTTTCTATATGTATAGACGAGATGAAAAACAATTCTTGAAAATGTGCCTGACCTCTGGAGTCCTAAAAAGTTTCATAACCATAGTACTCTGTCTCTGCTTGGAATCCGTAATAAAACATCCCTCTGTTTTATTTCCTTGAAGTGTCTATTTGAAGACATTCTTTTTTCCTAATCTCTTCTTGCTGTACATGATCTGTGTTAACATAGTTGCTTATTCTTTTGTATCGCCACCCATAAGCTTAGTGTTCTTTCCTAAATATTTATTTTTACATGGGAAAAACATTGCAATCATTGAGCTTATTAAAATGCTGATTAATTGGGCAAGGAATAAGGTTACATTTGCCTTTAATGGAGATTCACTTTAAAAGTGAACTTGATTTAAAAGTGAACTTGATTAAAGGAACATGAATTGAAAAGTAACATATTTACTTGATTACAAGATAATTTTTTCCAGAGAAGTAAAAGTGCTAAATAATGTAACTTTTTTTTTATTAAGTCACTATTATTAATCTAGATTGTCTTTAGCTAAACAATGTAAATGTGGTTTATCAAGTATTACCAAAGAAAAATTTCCATATTATATACAGTGTCTGGCATACTATATGCACCTTCTTAGACTTTCCATATGTTGTAGTGTTACAACCTGTAATTAAATAAGGTTTAAATAAGATGTTTATCATTTGATTTATGATGTTGTCGATCAGTTGTTTCCGACTCTCCATGACCACTTGGCAAAGATACTGGAGTGAGTTGCCAGTTGCCTCTCCAGTGATTTTTTTTATACAACATATTCAACAATTTGCACTTTGAAGATGCAAACATTTTTTTTTATTGTGACACAACATTTTATTAAAAAAACACATTTATTGGTTGCTTAAGTAGATACCTCTGCCATACTTGATGGATTCAGCATTGGCTCTTAGTGGCTATTGGGGTAAGTCTCTATCCTACCTCTGGATCCTGCAATGTTTGCTTCATATTCTTGGCAACACTGCTAAAGGCCTGCCGGGCTCAATGAAGGACTGTTGTTGAACAGCTAGTCTTGTAACCTGTTCTCGATCAAATTGAAGTTTGGGCTTTGACTGGTATTTAAGTGACTAAGACAACCAGTTTCTTGACTTTAAACCACTCCTGTGTAGTTTTGTTCAATTACATTTATCTGCTGGAAATTTTTACTTTTCCCCAGTCTTGGGTATCTTGCAAACATGTTCTTCATCGAACAGACATGAAATTGCCTCCACACATCTTAGCCTAAGCCCTGATCACTTTTCCCATTAACTGCTGCTGCTAACACTACCATGCTTCACTGGATGGTGTTCTCAAAATGAAGAGCAGTGGTGGCCTTGCATTACACATAGTGTTTTGCACTAAGGTCAAAAAGTTACATTTTGGGCTCATTGGAGAGAACCTTTTGCTAGATGTTCAGTCAGTCCCACCAGCCCTTTTGGAAAATACCAAATAAAATGTGATACAGGTTTCCTCAGAAATAGCTTCCATAAAGCTCAGTTTTGTGGAGGGTCTGGAAGTTTTTCCCCATCTCAGCTGTGGATGGCCTCTGATTGCTTTTCTGAGCAATGCTCTCCATACCTAATCCCAGAGTTTTGGTGGACAGTCTTCACTAAGCAGAGTAGCCATTGTATTGTATTCTTTTTAGTTTTTAATAACAAATTTAACAGTGTTTCTGGGGGCTTGAGATATTTTTCTTTAAACCCAGACCTGATGGTGCTTCTCCATAACTTTATCCCAGACTTGTTGTGCTAGCTTCTTGGTCTTCATTATATTGGTTGTACAAATATGTCCTCTAACAAACTCAGCAGAGGACTTCCAGAAAACATATTTATTCTGAGGCCACGTGACACTTTAATTGCACACAGGGGGGCAAATTATTTGACACTTAAAGGCAGCTAGTTTTATCAGAGCATATTTAGGGGTTTTATATTCATTTTGTTGTTGTTTACGACTCTCATTGCGCTGGTGGAGATGAGCGCCATCATAACTACGACCCGCTGGACTACACATCAACAGAAAACTCAAATACACAATTCAAACTGCGAGACCTGTAGCACTTTGAAAAAATTGTATGAAAAAAAATACGGCCTGTAACACTTACCAAAGGAAACCGCAACTTACATAAAAAGCCGCAAAAAATACGAACTTAAAGGCCGAACCGCGCACATCAAAAAACAAGAAAACCACAAAAAAAATAAAAATAAAAAAAAAGAAACACATCACACACAGCAAGGGGGTCAACTAGGAGGTTTGGAAGTGATGTTACACGTCAATTTAAGTCCAATTTCCAGAGTTTAGCCACTCCAAAATCCCCTAAGCGAGAGAAAAAATGGCAGCCGAAAAAAACGAAAACGAGGCCACACGACCCCTAAACACGCAAAACTCCGCCACAGACATACGACTTTTACTCAGCACCGTACAGGGTGTGAAATACACTATTACGAAGGACGCAAAATGATCCAAACCCGCCTAACACATACACAATTGCCGCCATTTTACACCACTAACTTGCACATACTATCATTCACATTACAAAATGCGGAACTACACAGCTACACAAACGGTTTCCTCTCGCGCACGCAGCCTATTTACACTTCACACACTGCTGACACTTACACCTCGGCTCACCAAAAATAAAAATCTACATTGTATGCTGCAGGAACAGCAAAACAGATTGTTAGCTCTTCAGCATTTTGGTTGCTGCATATAATTATTACAAATAAGTAAAGTATATTAATTTATGATTTCATTAATTAATTAATTATCACTACACAATACATATACAGAAAACTTAAAAAAACACCACACCACACGATTGCAATAAACGCCAAAGGCATTCACTGCACGCCTCACAAGGAGCATCAAGGGTGCTCACAGGAGCAAAACTACACCAGGGGAGAGACTCGCATTGAGCGCCAAAAGCCCATCAGCATGGACCTTGCAATCAGCGGCAAAGGGGCTCTGACAACCAAAAATACAGCAACCCGGAGGCTCCCAATGAGCGCCAAAGGCGGTCAGCACGGGGCTTGCAATGAGCGCCGAAGGTACTCACACAACCAAAACACTTACTTTGTGTGCCAAACAGCATTCCCTGACTTACAATTCTATTGCTGTCATTTTTTGACGGGGAATGGCGCTAGTTTTATATATTTGCCAATATCGACTATGTGAATTCTTACTACACAATATAAATAAGCTTTGGCCTCATGAAATAAACAGAATTGTATTATACAAAAATATATTTATTACAATGATTAAAAATAATATCAAAACAGTATTTTTCAATATAATAATCAAGATGGTATAAATAATTGTAATAGATATATCAAGGTACAGCAAATTATAAAGTATCAGTTATTATCACATAGTCCACATAATCATATATAAGACATGCAAAATATGCTTAATATAATTGATACTAGCGGCTTGCCCGTGAAAATGACGGCAATAAAATTTGAAGGCTGGCAATGCTGTTTGCCACACAATGTAAGGCTCTCTCCCCTCTAACTTGTGGGCCTCGCAATGAGCGCCTTTGGCGCTCATTGTGAGTCGCTCCCACCATTTACTTTATGGGTGTAACGTATGATCATGAGGCTGAAGCTCAAATATTTTGGCCATATCATGAATCCCTACAAAAGACTTTGATGCTGGGAAAGATTGAAGGCACAAGAAGAAGGGGACGACAGAGGCAGAGATGGAAAGATGAGGTCACTGAAGCAATGAACATTAACTTGCTGGAGCTCAGAGGGGCAGTGCCTGTGAGATGCACCTGGTGTGCTGTGGTCCATAGTCTCAACAACATTTATTAAGATACCATACCATTTTAATTTCATATAACTTTTATAATCTAATTATAGTATTATCTCTAATTCAAAAGAGAAAATAGTTTCCATTACAATTAGGTATCAAAATATATTGGATTGCTTTAACAGCTGGTATTTATGATTTTTATAGAATTAATGTGTAAGTTGAATGTCGACTTACAAGTTACAGAATTATAGTGATATAGTATTTATCCGATAACTATTGATATAACAATCTATTTTATAGTAAACTAATAAAAATATTTCCATAATTTTAATGAAAAGAAAATTTAGAGAAATATTAAAACGTATACAATACCTAATTCCAATGCCTTGTCCATATTTCCGTCAATGTCTAACTCAAGGAAGTTTGAACCTTTTCTTTTGTTTCAAAACATTTTTTATGAGTGAGTTGTAAAAGTTTCATTGAAACTTTTGGAGTATACATTTTTAATTATATATTTGTTTTGGGAATGTCCCAATAGTATGTGTTAATGTGTTCTTCTTATGAGTCTACCAAAGTTTCTCCCTGGGGTGTGCCTGCCATAGGTCTTAGCTTCCAATTCTTTTGTCTCTCTCCTAATTTTACCAAAACTTAATTTACTTATCAGAAAATCTAATCAAGCTGTGTATTTGGCAACCAATCAGAAACTATGATGTCAAAGTTGTTAACCAATAAGAAAATTATATCTTGTTACATAGGCTTATTAATTGTCAATTATTATCTTGGAACACCAGATGGCTCCCTTGTACCTTCAAATCACAATATAAAATTACCTAATGATATTTTGACCTTAACTCATAAAATTGACATTTCAGTGTAAAAAATTACATTACGTTACATACCATAGACAAATTTATTGATTGGGAAATAGACACTATGAGCCCAATTCAATTGAGCATTTGTAAGTTACTGGAGCCCGTAAGTGAGACCGTAAGTTAATTTGCTATTCAATTGGCGTCTTTTTGCAGGGCTCCAAACAATATATGGGTTACGGGCTTGAAAACTCTGCGTTTGTTGAACCTGGAACTTACAGCCTCCCAAAGCCTTTGATTTTTCAATTCCGCAAGAGTTATGATCGTTAAAATCGCAAATCGCGGTTCCAAATTCCAAGGCCGCAAATGGTTTCAGACCCGTAAACCGGAAATGTAGGAGAAAATCCTTTTAGTGCTAGAGAGGACCCGCAGGGGATTTAAGCCCTGTCCGCAGCACTGTAAATGCAAATAAAAAAATCAATACTGCACTGTAAATAACGGGGAAAGCAATGCTAGACATTATAATTCATTGCACAAGATGGGCAGGTAATAGCAGAGAGGTCAGATAGATCATGGTCCATTGGAGAAGGAACTGGCAATCCATTTCTTCCTTGCCAAGAAAACTGGAAGCACAACTAGAGACATGGCACCGTAATTTTGAAAACTCACCAGTGGCCAGTAGACTGTCTACATCCCAATCTCTAAAATGGCAGTGCCAAAGAGTGCTCCAATTATCGAACAATTGCATTCATTTCACATGCCAGAAAGGTAATGCCTAATATCCTACAAGCTCGACTCCAACAATATATGGACCAGTAACAAGTACATGCTGTGTTTCACAGAGGCAATATTTGCAATGTTCACTGGATGATAGAGAAAGCAAGAGAGTTCCAGAAAATGTTTACCTCTGATTAATAGACTATTCTAAATTTGCCTTTGTCATCACAACAAACTGTGGCAGGTCCTTAAAGGTATATGGAATTTCATTGATTATAAGTGCATCTGATAGAGGAGAATCAGTAGTGTATGCAAACATTTTCTTTGCATGGGAAAATCCACCAAAAAAACATTAATAAATTTGACATAAAGTTTGCAACATTTTGAGAAGGAACTCCCCTGAAAATCCAAGCTAAATTAGCATAAAATTCATAATTCACTTTGACCAATCAGAGGCAGGTAAACAATGTAACAGGCTATGGGAAATCAGTCCCTGGGATTGTTCTCACCACACAACTCTCTCTGCCTGAAATGGAGCAGCTTCGCTGGATATCTGCACCACACTGCTTTTGGCTGAAAGGTTAGTATAGGGTTAGAAGATGTACATGGAAGCAGTGTTTCTACTGGTTAATGCAGTGTGTCTACGTAGGCACCTCTGGTTGTATGGAAACCATTTAAATAAAATAAAATACATCTGCATGTGTATAGAATTTCTCAATGTAATGTGTCACCTTATTTATTCAACTTATATGCAGAGTACATCATGTGTAAGGCTGGACTGGATGAATCCAAAGCCAGAATCAATATTGCTGTAAGGAATATCAACAATATCAGGCACGCTAACGATACTACTCTGATGGTTGAAAGTGATGAGGAACTTAAGGGCCTATTGGTGAGGGTAAAAGAAGAGAGTGAAAAAGCTGGACTGCTGATCAAAAGACAAAGATCATGGTAAACACCAATCTCCGTTCCTGGCAAATAGATGGGGAAGAAGTGGAGGCAGTGACAGATTTTTTTCCCTGGGCTCCAAGATCTCTGCAGATGTTGAATGCAGCCAAAAAATTTAAACGCCTTCTTTAGGGACCAACTCTCACATCTATATGTTAATACTGGGAATATCATGTCATAACTATGGGGATCTTTGTTTATAGTGTTACCTTCTGTTTTTAGTAGCTTGTCCAGACTTTCCATATCTTTCCTTCCCAGAAGCAAACACTATCAACAAAGGTCCACATAATTAGAACTATGGTATTCCCAATAGTAACATACGCATGTGAGAACTGGACCATAAAGAAGTCTGAGTGTCCCGTAGAATTTATGCCTTTGAATTGTGGTCTTGGTGAAAACTACTTAAGAGCCTTGGACTGCAAGAAGATCCAATAAATCAATACTATAGAAAATCAAGACAAACGTTACTGAAAGATTTAATCATGAGCCTAAGACTCACCATTTTTAATGTTATCATGAGAAAACAGGAATCCTTAGAGAAGACTGTGATGCCGGGAAATATTGAAGGCACACAAAGAAGGGGACAGCAGAGGTGGAGATGGATAGATGTAGTCGTTGAAGCAATGAATATGAACTTAAGGGAGCTCAAAGGGACATTGATGACAGGCGTGCCTGGGTGCATAGGGTCACGGTAAGTTGAACATGACTGAGCAGAAACAAATATTAACCTTCAGTGCCACCGAAAATATTTAATATAAAGTACTTATAGGTAACAGGTAAAAGGCATAACTTCCTTTTCTAATACATAATTTTATAAAAAATAGGTACACATAATAGGTACACATAACTTGAAGAAAAAGTGTTTATTTTTATTCCCCTCTGTATGGGAGAGATTAGTGTAGGGTCTGGCCATAATCTAGAGAGTTTACTAGGTATAATTTTTTTTTTTTTTTTTTAATTATGGGGAAGGAGTGAGAAGCCCTCTTTCCATGGTATTTTAAAGTCTTGTGCTTCAATGGCTAGTGGTGTTCAGAGGTTATATTCAAATCTGCCACTAGGTGGGAGCAGTATTAAACGGAAAAGTCTGTGAGACAGCATTTTGCTGCTTAAAAGTGTATTACATTATAGCAAAACGTGCTATATATTTTATGTTATCATTATGGTTCCCACCCCATTTTTTAAAAATTATTTATTTAAAAAAAATCCTTAACTATCTGATGTGTTTAGAGAGGAGAGGTGTAGAAATACTGTCCTCAGGGGCGATCTGGTCAAAGACAAAGAGCCCAATTCAATTGAGCAATCATAAGTTACTGGAGCCCGTAAGTTAGGCCGTAAATTAATTTGATGTTCAATTGGTGTCATTTTGCGGGCTTCAAATGGGCTATGAGTTACAGGCTTGAAAACCTTGTGGTTTTTTAACCCGGAACTTACAGCCTCCCGAAGACTTTGATCTTTCAAGTCCTCAAGAGTTACAATTGCTAAAATCGCAAATCACTTTTCAATTGCTACAATTCTACAAGCCCGCAAATGTTTTCACACTGTAAACAGGAAATGTAGGAGAAAATCCTACGAGTGCTAGAGAGGACCCGCAAATAAAAAATCAATACTGCACTGTAAATGATGTGGAAAGCAATGACAGACATTTAAATTAATTGCACAACAGTCTCAAGCTCGCAAATCGTCAATAAACAATAAAAAATGTTATGTGTCATTTTGGGGTTGTATCAATCTCAGGAATCAATGAGTTAATGCATATCAGGCTACCCACATGGACTAGAACAGTATTGGCATTAACTTTTATGATTTTGAAGTTTTGTGAGTCTCATCGCATATCAGACCCCCAAACCTAATTGATTGACATGTAACCTCCATGTTTTACTGCAGTAATGATGGCGGTCTAATTTTTTGGGGGGCTGTTTCGAAATGGGTGGTTACGGCCTTGCTTATTTGATTATGTTCCCGCCCTGTAATGCTACATACGAGTGCATGGTTTACGGCCTGTATACCACGAGATGCGGGCTTCTAATTGAATCGTGCTCTATGTATTCTTACCTTCTCACTAAGGGCCTCATTCTATTACCGGCCGTAAATCGGCCGTAAGGCTGCGATTCCTTGCGGGGGTTCAGTTAACTCGCGATTCTATTATACGGCCCCGCAAGGATCTCCTTTTACGGCCGGCCGCATATCTTGGAACCGGTCGTAAGCTCAGAAATCTAAAAACGCAAAAATAAATTCAAGCCTGCACTGTACAGCTCTGTAAATGCTAGGGATCATATTGGGGGACATGAGGATTAAAAGGAACCCACTCTCAAGCTTGCACATCAGCCCAAACCCGAGTTCAAATTAACACTTTATTTTCCGGCTGCGGCGTGGGCGGGTCTGAGGTGCTCCAAGCACTCTGGACTTTTTACATGGATATTTTACGTATATTAAAAAAAAGTTATTTTACGGATTTGAGTATAGGGTAATTATGTGCTATTTTTGCTAACACCGAATATCCCTTTATAGTCTTCTCAAAGTGCAGGATGGCTTTATTTGAGCTATTTTATGTGCTTAATTGGTGCTAGCGAGACCTGTTTGCTGCAAGTAAGCTGCGGCTCGTTTTTAGCCTTGCAGACAGGTTCCCGGAGCAATAGAATAGCAACCAGGCTTTTCTTACGGCCGTTTTAGATCAAAGGCTTTCCTCCGGCGATTGCGGCCGCAAGAGATAGCAAGGCGCCGGCCGCAAGCCTGCCGGAGTCCCCGGCCGGAGGGGAATAGAATAGCCGTAAAGCTTGCGTCCGGTCCTTGCGGCCCCGCAGCGGCTGCGGCCGATAATAGAATGAGGCCCTAATTGTGCTGTACTATAGTGCATGTATTGTATTATTATTATTATCTGTCCTTACCTGAAACAAATAAAAAGCTTTGCATAGACTTCCGACTTGCCGACCAAAATGGCAAACTGATAATCACCTTATAATAATCAGTCCTAATAAATAGATTTATTGCAAATTACTAGCTGTTAAATATCTCCATAGCCGCACACCCAGTTTTTGTGTGAAAGATCCAAACGACTAATCAGAATAGCCCAAATTATGCTCTGAAGAACTGAAGGAGGCCTCAACCTACCCAATGAGACATTTTAACCTAGCTTATTTTTTTAAAGGGACTCTGTTGCGCCAACATGAAGTTGATTTCATTTTAAAGAACATTGACAACGTACTGTACATTGTACAATAAATCTTTTCTGAAATATTTAGAATTGATTTTGTTGCTTCTGTGTGCTAATGAGTGATGGTTAAGGATGGAAGAGGTGTCTAACTATCAGATAACATTGGGGGTCTTTATTTTAGCCACTGCAGAGATTGGCAAGCAGACTGTAATACTAATTAGCGTTATTACTCATTTTCATATAAATGCATCATCTAGCACACGTAGGCATTTTGGCTCCATTTGCAAGTTACGGGCTTGAACGACAGTGAATTTGTTGCAATTTAATAGCGAGATTGGAATGTAACAGTTACGGGCTTGAACGAACAAAGGATTTGCGGCCGCGCAAGTCGAATTCTCACGTTTCGTAGGTTATTCTCACGTCCCGTAGGTCAGCGGCAGGCTGCTTTACGAGGCCAATGTAATAGCTGTGTCTTGCGGGCCACGTTACGGGCCATAGTTTTCAAAGTTGAGGGAATTTTATGTGGCTAATGGTGCTGAGACACAATCCCAGATGATATTTAATACAAATACATTTAAAGAGATGCACATGGGAAGGAAAAATAGCCATGCAATTTATAATCTTAATGGAGCAAATCTAGGGGTATCAGATATTGAAAGGGATTTGGGAGTACTTGTGGACAACCACCTAGGTAACCTTATTTATACACATCCAGGGTCAATAGGCTTTGTCAAGGGAGCTTTTTGTGCCAAAAGGTTTTCAACTGACAAGAGGACATCCCTTGAGGATAGAAGTAAAAAGATTCCACCTTAAAGAAAGAAAAGAGTTCTTCACAGTAAGGGTGGTTAATCTGTGGAATTCTCTACCAAAAGAGGTGGTGACAGCGGATTCGATAGATAACTTTAAAAAGGGGTTGGATATTTTTTGAATAAAAATGTCATTCAAGGTTATTCTGGATATTCTGGATCGCCAATATCTGGGGTCAGGAAGGATTTTTTTTCTCCCCCTTTTGAGACAATTGGCAATATTTAAATGTTTTTTTTTTCTGTTTGCCTTCCTCTGGATCAATAAACAATTATTTACCAATTCATTTGCATATTACAAACGGTTAGAGGAGATCTAAAAAGGTTGAACTTGATGGACTAACAGCCCTATTAAATTCCCTCCACGTGTAAAATGTAGCCTGCAAGATTTAGGCTACTAAATTGGCCCCGTAAAGCAACCCGCCGACCATTTGCAGGGTAGGGGCGAGAAAAGGCTACATGATGTGGAAATTTGAACTACAAGCCCGCAAATTATTTGTTCTTTCAGGCCCGTAACTGTTACATTCCAATCATGCTATTAAATTGCAAGGAATTCACTGGCGTTCAAGCCCGTAAACCGCAAATGGATCCTACAAGCCTACGGGTACTAGAGAGGACCCGCAAGGGGGTAAAAGTTTTATCCGTAGCCCTGTAAATGCAAATATACACACACTACTGTACTTATATTAAAAGGGAAAGTGAGGTTAGGTATTAAAATTAATAGCACAACATTCTCAAGCTCGCAAATCTGTAATATAAAATACTTTATTTTTAACTTCCATGTTATATCGATAGCAATCAATGTGTTAATACATATAATGGAACTCGCATGAACTAGAATATAATATTTACTGATTTATTAATATTGCATTATTTCTGGAATGTGGGTCAGATCGAAACTCGTAATTGAAACCCGTAAGAGATTTAAATCTAACCTCCATTTTTTATTGAAGTAATGATGACGATCTCTTTTACTATTGGCTATTTTACTATGGGTTTGACTAATTGATCATGTTCATGGC
Organism: Discoglossus pictus; assembly: GCA_027410445.1. Lineage (NCBI taxonomy): Eukaryota > Metazoa > Chordata > Amphibia > Anura > Alytidae > Discoglossus > Discoglossus pictus. Next base: position 222,236,506 of record CM050164.1, on the reverse strand, counting down.
CGCATATCCAATGTTTGAAAAAAAATTACGGGTTTGCGTCTCTGGCCCGTAACTCACGGCCTGGTTTAATTTAATAGCTCAAATTTCAAGCCCGCAGCTGTGGCAGATCTAACATTGCTCTTACGGGCTTCAAATTTAATGTGGCTGTAAAAGTCTTTTCTTCAACATGCAACATGTAACAGTCGCTGACTGGCTAGAGAAACATTATATGTGTGAGCTACAGAAGGTAGACCTTTGTAGGGACTGTTTGGAAGGTGAGTAGGACAGAGTTTTAAGCACTTGTTGATATAATTATGTTTAATTAATTAAGCAAATAAATACTTAACTAGTTTATTTTAATATTAGAACCCACATGTCCCTTTAACAACCAGAAAAAAACAGACACAAGGAGAAGTAGATTCTTAGTTTATTAAAAGAGTGAGCAAATAGAAGGAAAATATCACATATAATAGTTGTCAAACTGCGATTCGTTGTCACGTTTGCGAGCCTCGCAAAGCCAGGTGTGCCGTTAAAACATAGAAGCCTTAGGAGCTTGGAGCACTTAGGCGATGAGCGCCGAAGACGCTCACCGCCCTGCGAGCCTTGCAAAGTATGGCGAGCAGTTGAGGCATTAAAACACGCAGGACTTAGACTGAAATGAGCGCCAAAGGCGAAGCAAGGCGAGCCGTTGATGCATTGAAACACGCAGGTCTTAGCCTGCAAGCAGTTAAGAAATACAAGACTTACTTAGGCTGCAAGCAGTTGAGGAACGCGGGACTTAGAAAAAAAAAATCTGACCTCGGAATCTCGCGGGCAAAAAAATACGACCTCGCACTCGCAAAAATATGACTTTAACGACCGGACCGTGGGAAACGAAAAACACGAATTTAAGCCAAATTTGCAAATTTGAGTTTTGGCACTCGGAAAACAGCTAAGCAAGAAAAAAAATGGAGGCCCAAAAAAATTAAAACAAGGCTAAAGGAGACCGAAGCGCCCAAGTCAACACCAGACACGTACGTGTTAGCCAGGAACGACCTCTGAATCTCAGGGGCTAAAACAACGACCTCGCAAAAATATACATTTAACGGCAGAACGGCACAGGGGGAGTGCCAGGACGCCTGGAAGTGAGGTGCACGTGAATTTAAGCTGAATTTGCCAAGTTTAGGCACTCAAAAATCAGCTAAGCAAGAAGAAAATGGCTGCCGAATCAAATGAAAACGAGGCTAAAGGAGACCGAGCAGCGTGCAAGCTAGGAACGACCTCTGAATTTCAGGGGCTAAAACAACGACCTCGCAAAAATATAAATTTAACGGCAGAACGGCACGGGGGGGACGCCAGAACGCCTGGAAGTGAGGTTGCACATGAATTTAAGCTGAATTTGCCAAGTTTAGGCACTCGAAAATCAGCTAAGCACGAAGAAAATGGCAGCCAAATCAAATGAAAACGAGGCTAAAGGAGACCGAGCGGCGTGCAAGCTAGGAACGACCTCTGAATCTCAGGGGCTAAAACAACGACCTCGCAAAAATATAAATGTAACGGCAGAACGGCACGGGGGGGACGCCAGGACGAAAATCGGCTAAACAAGAAGAAAATGGCGGCCGAATCAAATGAAAACCAGGCTAAAGGAGACAGAGCGGCGTGCAAATCACCGGCTAAAGGAGACAGAGCGGCGTGCAGTTAGCCAGGAACGTAGGAATTACAAAATATACCATTACAACAGACGGAAAATGCTTGCGAGCCAAGTACACATAGGAAAAAGCCACCATTTTACAACACGAACTTGCAAATAATAACATTACGATTCTAAAATGGAGCTTTACACGCCTATTTAAACTGCACACTTGGCACATTGCTAACACTTTCTCCTCAGGTGATCAACAGTCCAACTGTACATTTTCTGATGCAGGAAAATCAAAATACATTGTTAGCTCTTCAGGATATTGATTGCTGCATATTAAATATAAATAGGTAAAGTATATTAATTTATTAATTCACTGTACTAAAAAAAAAATCTATATTTTACACTGTACTTATATATCTGTCTTTGCGATGAGCGCCAAAGATGATTGTTGCAAAGGAGGAAACTCGAAGCCCCAGCGAGGGGCGCATAGTGAGCGACGATTTTATTTTGTTGCTGTCATTTTTGATGGGGAAGTCACTAGTAGTTTTATAATAATTACATAAGGTATGAAACATACATTTTTTTAATAAATGTGAATAATGTGTATCATTTGAAAATGGAAATGCCATTATGTTACTATATGTTCTACTGTTTATGGGCAGTCAGAGGGAGTCAGAAGAAGAGGTGCCAGAGAAAGAAACACTAAATGTTCCATTTAGTACAGATATGTGACCCTTTGACTTGGAGGTGAGCAGATCATTAGTGACTTTTGTGAAAACTGTTTGCAGTGTTGGGGCCGGAAGCTAGAAAGTGGAGGTCAAGAAAATAGAGGGAGGAAAGCAGTTGGGTTAGGCTGTTGTAGATAAGTCGCTCAAGTAGTTTTGAAGCTATTGGAAATAGATAGGGTAATAGATGGAGACAGTGGTTCGTTCAGGTGATGTTTTTTTTTAAGGATCAGTGTAATTAAGAAAAGTTTTAAAGATGATGGGAACTTGTCTGTGTTTACGGAGAGTTCAAAAAGATGTGTGAGAATTGGGATGTGTGAAAGAAAGGGAAGGGGTTATTTGTGATGGAATAAGATCAAATGGGCAAGTTGTAAGTTGAGAGGTTGATAGAAAACTTGAGACTTCATTCTCATTTACAGGGTTAGAGGACCACATTGTATCTGAGGGATTGGAAAAGGCAACAGTTGGGTGCCATTGGAATGTGTGTTTGAGCTACTTTGAAAGGAGGACACCCCTTTGTATTTGCAATGGGCCCATTTACTGAAAAGTTGTCTGTTGATCACTAAGTATGCTCAGTAAGTATATCATCAGACCAAGCAGATACAAAATAAATAATACCCCTTGTGAATATGCAGTTGAAGTAAAGAATAGATTTAAGGAACTAGACATGGAAGATAGAATACCTGAACAACTTTGGACCAAAGTTTGCAACATTATCTAGGAAACAGCAACAAGTATATCCCTAAAAGTAAGAAAAGTAAGAAGGGAAACTGGTGAGGCTTTGAAAGTAGCCCAGGAAAGAAGGAAAGCGAAAGGTAGTGTAGATAGGAAAATATTTGTCCAACTGAATGCAGAATTCCAGAGGTTAGCAAGAAGAGACAAGGAGACATTCTACAATGAGCGATGTAAAGAGATTGAAGAAGATAACGGAATGGCTAAATCAAGAGATCTCTTCAAGAAAAATGGGGATCTCAAAGGCACCTTTCATGCCAAAGTGGGCATGATAAAAGAAAAAAATGGGAGGGACTTAACAGAAGAAGCCCATATAAAGAAGAGGTGGCAGGAATACACTGAAGGATCCTAACAGAAGTGATGACCTCAATAGTTTGTCCAATGAGCTGGAGCCATATATCTTGGAGGGTGAAGTGAGATGGGCCCTAGGATGCCTTGATGACAAGACTGCAGGAGAATTCAACTATTCAAAATCCTACAAGATGATGCTGTGAAAGTGTTCCTTGTCTTATGCCACCAAATGAGGAAAACTCCACAACAATGGACAATACTGGAAAAAGTCAGTCTATATCCCAATCCCAAAATAAGGCAGTGCAAAGAATGATCCATTTATCAAACAACTGCACATTTCACTTGCCAGCAAGGTGATACTTAAGATGCTACAAGCTCAACCCCAACAATATATGGACCGGGAACTACCAGATGTGCAAACCGGGTTCCGCAGAGGAAAAGGCACAAGAGATCAAATTTCCAATGTACGCTGGATAATAGAGAAAGCAAGAGAGTTCCAGAAAAATAATTTACTTCTGCTTCATAGACTATTCTAAAGCCTTTGACTGTGTGGATCCCAACAAAATGTGGCAAGTTTTTAACAAGATTGGACTACCAGATCAACTCATCCGTCTCCTGAAGAATCTGTAAGTGGACCAAGAAGCCAGGGTCAGAACCATACATGGGACAACAGAATAGTTAAAGATCGGAAAAGGTGTGCAACATGGTTGTATATTGTCACCATATTTATTCAACTCATACTCAGAGTACATCATGCGTAAGACTGAGCTGGATGAATCCAATGACAGATTCAATATTGCTGGAAGAAATATCAACAACCTCATATTTGCCAATGATACTACTCTAATGGCTGAAAATGAGGAGGAACTAAAGGACTTTTTGATGAGGGTAAAAGAAGAGCTTGCAAAAGTTGGCCTGCTGCTCAACATTAAAAAGACAAAGATCATGTCAAACGGCAATCTCCCTTCCTGGCAAATAGATGGGGAAGAAGTGAAGGCACTGGCAGATTTTATTTTCCTGGGATCCAGGATCTCTTCAGATGGTGACTGTAGCCAGGAAATTAAAAGACGTTTGCTTCTGTGGAGGAAATCTATGGCAAGTCTGGACAAGCTAGTAAAAAGTAAAGATATGAAACTATCAACAAAGGTCTGCATAGTTAGAACTATGGTAACTCCAGTAGTAACATGTGGATGTGAGAGCTGGACCATAAAGAAGATGTGAGGAAATAAAGACAAACTGTTCACTAGAAGGTATGATCATTAGGCTAAAGCTCAAATATTTTGCCTATATATTGAGATGGAAGGATTCTCTAGAGACTCTTATTCTGAGAAAGATTGAAGGCGCAAGATGAAAAGTATGACAGAGGCAGACATGGATTGATGAAGCAATGAACTTGATGGAGCTCAAAGGGGCAAGGACTGAGACATGTGCCTGGCGTGCTGCGGTGCATAGGGTCACAAAGAGTCAGACGTGACTGAACGACTAAACAACAAGCATGCTCTGCTGTGTTCACTTGAGATCAAATAGTATTTGCTTGATCCAGTGCCCCAGACTATCAAGAAAGATGGTGTATTAGCAGATGTATACTCAGTTAAATGAGCATCAGAAGAAATGAAAAATCTCTTGTAAAGAGTATGCACTCTATAAGAGGGCAGACAGCATTGCACACCCTAACCACGTCTAGAGATCTAATAATCAATGTATTCTTCAGGACGGCAGGTTGAGGGACACTACTCTGTGTTTTGGGTGCACCAAACTAGACAATGTCAGTCTAGACCCACCAGGCCTTGATTTAAGTTTAACATTGTTTGAATACAGAACACACAGTGTTAAACTGAAATCATGGCTTGTCTGGTGGGTCTTTATGAGAGGTTTAGGAACCACTGGTCTAAAGAAGAAGAATCCAGTAGTTATTTTCCATTCTATTACCACACAAGACCTGCGTAACCAAATAAATTGGTAAAGGGATTAAGAACCTGATTAGTTTCTGGTTTTCTGGTGGTCAGATAAGAAGGATGCTATCAGGGATGCTTATAATACCAATAAGGGTGGTATGTTGTGCAGGCAAACTTATTAGAAGAAGGCAAGGCAGGGCCATATTAAGGTTTTATGCTGCCCAGGGTCCATTCATATTCTGCACTCCTAATGTCCATCACCCTGAAAATCAGCTCCCTTAGGCCTGGGCCTTTTTTTCTTAGGCAGCAATACCCCACTGTGGCAAGTGCTAGCAAGAGAGGCGACTATATATTTGTTTACACTCTAAAAAGGTTTGACTTTCAGTTTAACTAAAAATATCACTTTATTCAGGAAACATCGTGTTTCCTATCCACAAATGAGCAGTTTAAATCCACTTCCTCTTTTGTTGTAAAGTGAAATATTTTCTGGAATCCAGAACTATGTAATTAGATGATTCATTCAAGAACTCCAAAAATGGACAAGGTTTGTAATAATGAAGTGTTTTATTTTCAGTGTGGTATTGTTTGAACATTCCCAATGAAATAACTATATTAAGTACATTTTACAATAACAATAGTAAATACATTAGCTTCTTATATTCTTATGGCTCCTCTCTCTATTTTTTTTTAATACTAATTAATGAATTAATTGAATAATAAATGAATATAGTTTACCTTTATCTAATTAATATATGTAACAATCAATAGCCCGAAGAGGTAACAATCTCTTTGTATTGTCCTGCAGCATATAATGTCCAGTGGGACTGTTGCTGGCCTGAGGAGATAGTTTTATGAATGTCCCAACTGTGCATTAGAAATAGGCTGCGTGCGCAAGGGCAAACCGTTGGTTTATTTCTGTAAAAGCTCTACTTAATAGCAGTTTGTCTATGAGCTACGTGGTTCGCGAGCATTTGCCGTCCTTTGTAATACTGTATTTTGTACCTCGTACGTTCCTGGGTGAAAGTGGTACACGGTTGGCGGTGTTTTGCGAGGTCCAGGGTCGTGTAGCCTCATTTTCATTTTTTTTTGTTCTCCATTTTTTCTTCTCGCTTAGGCGATTTTCGAGTGCCGAAACTTGGCAAAATCAACTTAAATTTGGGTTCCACCTCACTCCCAGACGTCCTGGCTGTTCCCCCGTGCTGTGTGTGATGTTTTTGTTATTTGTTTTATTTTTTCCTGTTTTTTGCTTTGCGTGGTTTGGCCGTTAACTAAGTCCCGCATCTCGTAAAAAAAATGTTTCTAAGATAAGTGTGACTAAGCTATATACAGCTATATTACTGCTTATTGGTTGAGAGGGGATGACTCCCAATGTAGTGAAACATTTCAAAATGTTTATTTTGCTTATTCAATTAAAAAGAAACAAACTGTGGCCCATTAACAAGTACTATCTGTCAGGTGCAGCAAAGAAAAACGGGCTTTAGGCTCATCGTGATGAAAAATATGCATACTGCAAAAAGAATAAAGTCTTGGCGCACCACCATTTCGCCACCTACTGGTTGCTGCATGCCACTACTGGCAGGGGGGAAACTGGAAAGCTTTGAGTTGTCTACGTGAGTATTGTCATTTTTACAAGGAACTTCACAAAATGTTCCTAAAAGCATGCGGTACTCAAAAAGCTTAATTTTTAAATAACTCTTTATACAAAACCACTGTAGCCAAATGACACAATATTGTGATGTATTGAAGCTTAAAGGTATATGGAAGTTTGTGGGATATCCTGTGTTTTAAGTTCGTCTGATTGGGCATCTCATATCAAATCATTTTATTGAGAAATTCTGTATACTTGTAATTTAAAGTTTGAAATTTCTTGTGTTAGCTACATACCCACCTGTGCACCTATGTAGGCAAAGTGTCCTAGCCAATGAGCTGTGCAGAGTTATGTCCTAGAAAATCAGCTGTCAGTATCATCGTTGCGTCCTGAGCAGCTTTATCTCAGCCAAGGAGAGGGAAACAGATACATTGCTGTACCCAACTTTGATTGGCCACAACTAATTTTGAATTTTCTGTTAATTTAGCTTGGATTTTCAGGAGCTTTCCATCTCAAAATAAACTGTCTTAAAACTGAAGACATTTTGCAAACTTTAGGGTTAGTTTATTAATGTTGATTCCCCTACTCTTTTTCTTTCACTGTGTCTCTTCACTCTCTTCTTTTCCTTTCTCTCTTCCCTACTAATGTTGTATTCCATTGTTGGTTGTCCTTCATAAATACATCAATATCCCTATTTATATTTCATTGTGTTCCTTAATGTTTTGATTGAAACTAGAATTTCCAGCAGTTAGCCCTATAAAATGTGTGGCAAATAGAAAAAGCTCTGCCCATGATGGAATAACTTCTAAAAATAAAGTCTGTGTCAGTTTTGGCCACAACTTTCCATCAACTTCTTGCTTTATTTAGCGAGGCTGCATGGGCTATATTTGGTAACTGAAATAACATTTGAGATTCCATAGAATCTTTATGCCAGTCTACACCCAAACTGAGCTCTTAGACATAATGGAAACAAACAGAAAATCACATGAAATGAGTTGCTTCATATCCCAGCCCTAAATAACCCCTAACACCCCAGGATGCCCAGGATCCAAGGATATCCTAGCTATAGAATGACATATTTAGAAAGACTTTTATGGATGAAAAGGAATATCTGTCCAATAATCATGTGTCAATGATTCAGAAAGAATAGAGTTGGGAAATGTACTGTATCTGCTTCTGAGATCTTTTATTTGGTGTATCAAGCCATAAAGAAACGACTGAGCTACTGATACTCACCTGTGTTCAAAAACAGTTATTCTTTCCGTGTAAGGCAGAAGTGCTGGAGCACCTTTTAGAGAAGTGTCCTGTGACCCCTAACTTATCAAAGTGCACCCTGTGCTTACAAGAACCAAAGTGAAGCCTGTGTCTACACAAATCAAAGTGTAGCCTGTGCCTATTAGAACCAAAGTACAGCATGTGCTTACAAGAACCAAAGTGTAGCTTGTGCTTGCAAAAAACTAATTGCAGCCTGTGCTTATTACAGCCAAAGTGCAGCCTGTGCCTATAAGGACCAAAGTGTAGACTTTGCCTGTAAGAACCAAAGTGCAGCCTGTGCCTACAAAAACCAAAGTGCATCCTGTGCTTGCAAGAACCAAAGTGCAGCATATAATTACAAGAACTAAAGTGTACCACTCAGAAATCGTGAGAACCACCATAGAATGAAAACAAAGGGATAATAGCCAAGTATGAGCGTGGTAGCCCCGTGTCTGATCTCATTGCTGAGTACAAAATGCCTAGAACAACAATTTCTACAATAGTGAAAAATAAGGAACATATTAAAAGACCAAATGTGGCTAGAGGTGTGACAGTTGTTAGTAAGTAAAGGTCACAAACATTGGAGGAAGTGGAGAAATTGTAGGACGTTTGGATTAACGTAAAAAAATGTAGCAGGTGATAGTATTTCCTAGGCACTAATGTGTGAGAAAGCAAAACAACTTCATGCTGATCTGGTAAAAGACGGGTCTACAGCAAGTGGTGAGAGCAGTGAAGAATTAAAAACCAGTCATGGTTGGTTTGAGAATTTTAAAAAGAGAACTGGACTGGCATTCACAGTGTGGTGAGGCACAAAGAGGCAGCCAGTGCTGACAAAGAAGCTGCCGAAATCTTTGTCAGGGAGTTTAGAGACTATGTAGAGCAGTGGTTCTCAACCTGTGGGTTGCAACCCCTTCGGGGGTCGAATGACGATTTGCCAGGGGTCGCCTAACACCATCAGAAATTTGCTTTTTTGTCTATTCTAATCTTTAAAACAATTTTTTTCCACTGGTAGTTAGTACTTTCTTACTATAATTATCATTCGATAGATGTTGGCAGACAATTTAATCATAATGATTACAAACGTTTCCAATCTCATAACTTTATTATTTTTAACTTTCACAATATATATTACATAGTGTTTTGGGGATTAATCAGTATGCTTTAATTACCGTATATACTCGAGTATAAGCCGACCAGAGTATAAGCCGAGGCACCTATTTTACCACAAAATACTGGGTAAAATGAGTGACTCGAGTATAAGCAGAGGGTGGGAAATGTGCTGCCCCCTGTGTCCCTCTTGTGCCCTCTGTGTCCCCCCTCTCTCTCACGTGTCTCTTCTCCCCTCTCCCTTCCCTGTGTCTCTTCCCCCTTCCTTATAACCCTCATCAACCCCCCTCCTCATTCTCAACCTCCCTCCTCAACCCCACTCCTCAACCTCCCTCCTCATCCTCCCTCCTCAACCCCCTCATCCTCAACCCCCTCCTCAACCCCCCATCCTCAACCCCCCCTCAACCCCTCCTCAACCTCAACCCCCCTCCTCAACCTCAACCCCCCTCCTCATCCTCAACCCCCCTCCTCATCCTCAACCCCCTCCTCAACCTCCCTCTTCATCGTCAACCCCCCTCCTCATCCTCAACCTCCCTCCTTCTCCTCAACCCCCTCCCCATCCTCAAACCCCTCCTCAACCTCCCTCCTCATCCTCAACCCCCTCCTCAACACCCCTACTCATCCTCAACCTCCCTCCTCATCCTCAACCCCCTCCTCAATCTCCCTCCTCATCCTCAACCGCCCTCCTCATCCTCCCTCCTCAACCCCCCCATCCTCAACCCCCTCCTCAACCTCCCTACTCAACCCTCCTCCTCAATCCCCCATCCTCCCTCCTCAACCCCCCATCCTCATCCTCCCTCCTCATCCCCCCATCCTCATCCTCAACCCCCAATCCTCAACCCCCCATCCTCAACCTCCCTGCTCATCCTCAACCTCCCTCCTCATCCTCCCTCCTCAACCCCCCATCAACCCCCTTCCTCAACCTCCCTCCTCAACCCCCCTCCTCAACCCCCTCATCCTCCCTCCTCAACCTCAACCCCCCCATCCTCAACCCCCTCCTCAACCTCCCTCCTCAACCCCCCTCCTCATTCTAAACCCCCCCTAAATACCTCCCCCTTTCCCCTCACTTACCTGCCCTGGCCTCCGCTCATTTCGGTGTCTTGACCCGGCGCGCATGTGACGTCACGTCATTAGCATATACCGGGTGCCGGCACCAGGTGTATGCTAATGATGTGACATCACCTGCGCGCCACGTCATCAGGTATATGCTAATGACGTGGCGCGCATGTGACGTCACCTCATTAGCATATACCGGGTGCCTGTATATGCTAATGACCCGGCGCACATGTGACATCACGTCATTAGCATAAACCGGGTGCCGGCACCCGTTATATGCTAAGGACGTGACGTCACATGCACACCGGGTCAAGACGCCGGAAGGAGCGGAGGCCACAGCAGAAGCAGGTAAGTGAGGGGAAAGGGTGAGGGGGAGGTATTTAGGGGGGTTTAGAATGAGGAGGGGCTTTAGAATGAGGAGGGGGGATGAGGATGAGGAGGGGGAGGGAAAGAGACACGGGGTGTTAGAGAGACACAGGGGGGTAGAGAGACACGGGGGGGTTAGAGAGACACGGGGGGAGAGTGACTCGAGTATAAGCCGAGGGGACCCTTTTTAGCCTTAAAAAAGGGCTGAAAAACTCGGCTTATACTCGAGTATATACGTTATGTTAAATTTGTAAGAATGAAAATACATTGTGCATATTGCAAATTGGAAATAAACCTAAAACTTCTAAAAATCAATATAGTAAAATTAATATGGTTTTGTTAAAGGATAGGAAAGTAAAAGTGGAGGAAGAATTTATTGATTTTTTTAAAAGAAAGCATGGGTCAGTTGCTTCAGATATGACAATTTGGAATGCACACAAAGCATATGCCAGAGGACTCATGATTAAATGGGACAAACATTGGAGGAAACAAAAAGGACTTACCCTTGGGAAATTACATGTGAAATTAGCTAAAATAGAAAGAGATAATAACATTCTCCCGATCATGCATATCAGATATTTCTATTTCTATTTATAACAGTAGCAAAATGACAGCAATGAAGGAGCAACAAAAATAATTTTACTGATTTTATCAAAGGATCGTGGCACTAGAAAGGTTGAGAACCGCTGATGTAAAGGCTGAGGCTTTTGTGACGAGACTGGTTTATTTTGGAAGAAAACAGAACCTACATCAGTCAAGAAGAGAAGACATTGCCAGGGCAAAAGCCGATAAAGGACAGACTAACTCTGTTGGTGTGCGGGAATGCTAGTGAAGATTTAAAAATGTAAGCCTCTGCTAGTCTATCACAGTGAGAACCCCAGAGTTTTTAAAAGAGAAACGTGATAAACAGCAAGTTACGTATCATGTAGAGGAACTCAGATACTGAGTTGACACTGAGAGAGTTCTGGAAGGACAATTTAAATACCTTCCACTGAATCACTCTGATCGATAAGGCCTGGAGTGCAGTCTCTTACAAGACCATGAACTGTGGCTGGAGGAAATTGTGGACAGAAGCTGAAACTCTGAGGAACTGGAAGCTATCCCTAGCCCAATAGTGGAGGACAATGTGTCTCTGGGTAAGTCCATGGGCCTGAAGATGAGTAATGAGGACATCGAAGAGTTAGTGGATGAGCACAGACAAGAGCTCAGCAATGAGGAGCTGCAGGAACTTCAAAAGGGAGCAGCAACAGATAGTGGAAGCACCTAATGGACTAATCAAAGAAATATGTGCTAAATTGGAAACATTTTGAAACAAAGACAGAAGCAAGTTTCTCTTGATAGGTTTCTAATGAAACTCCCTACATCAAAGTCTCCAGCATTTAAAAAAACAACACCATCAGTTCAAAATAAAATGTGAAATTTCTGGGGCTCGGAACAGATTATTTCAATTTACATTGATTCCTATGGGAAATGCTACCTTGGAACTCAAGCTTTTTGTAACTCAACCTGCTGTCCGGAACAGATTAACAAGGAGAACCGGAGTACTCTCTCTCTCTCTCTCTTTCTCTCTCTCTCTATATATATATATATGTATATATTATAATAATAATAATAGAATAACACATCTGTTTTCAGGTCAGGGGAAATATTGAATTGAAATTAAAATAAATGCACTGAAATACAGAGCAGAGATTAGTAGTTAGGGCTGTAAATATCCCCACTTATTAAAGAGTAGAAAAACAACAATAAAAAAGAAACAAAAAAAAAACATGAGCAGTAATGTGGCAGGGTCATTAGAAGTTTTGGTAATGTGATAAAATTCCCCAGTCTATATTAAGTACTGTATGCTTAGTATTGAAGAAGGCAATCATCTTCATTTCAAATGTTTTTCTTTCCTGGATGGTTTTGGATGGAGTGATTATTCTGGGTAAAATGGTGTCCAGCTGTGGTACAATACCCACTTTCATTGTGGTTTTTGATGGAAAGCCTGTGTAGATTCATCCTTGTATGTAATTTTTGGCTGTTTTCCTCAGTTTAACATCCCCTTTCACAAATACTACATTGTATTATGTAAACCACATCGGATGATGCGCATGAATATGACACTCTGATGTTATAGGTGTTGTTGTTATATATGACTGTGCCCTCTTTACAGATGTTCTGACATAGGGCACTATTCTATTGCCCAGATCTTAAATTTATATACCCGTAAATGGCAAAAGAAGGAGAAAATACTACGAGTGCTAGAAAGGACCCGCAAGGGGGTTAAACACCTATTCGTAGCACTTTAAATGCAAATAAAAAATCAATACTTCACTGTAAATAACGGGGAAAGCGATTATTAAAATTACCGTATATACTCGAGTATAAGCCAAGTTTTTCAGCCCTTTTTTTAAGGCTAAATAGGTCCCCCTCGGCTTATACTCGAGTCACTCTCCCCCCCCCCCCCCGTGTCTCTCTAACCCCCCTGTCTCTCTACCCCCCCTTGTCTCTCTACCCCCCTGTGTCTCTCTACCCCCGTGTCTCTTTCCCTCCCCCTCCTCATCCTCAACCCCCCTCCTCATTCTAAACCCCCCCTCAATCTACCCCTCTAAATACCCTTCCTCTCCCTTTCCCCTCACTTACCTGCATCTGAAGCTTCTGCTCCGGCCTCCACTCCTTCCGGTGTCTTGATGTGGCGCACATGTGACGTCACGGCATTAGCATATATAGGGAGCCGGCACCCGGTATATGCTAATGATGTGGCACGCATGTGACGTCACGTCATTAGCATATACCAGGTGCCGGCACCCAGTGTTTAGAATGAGGAGGGGGGGTTAGAATGAGGAGGGGGGGTTTAGAATGAGGAGGGAGGATGAGGAGGGAGATTGAGGAGGGAGGTTGAGGTCGAGGAGGGAGGTTGAGGATGGGGGGGTTGAGGTTGAGGAGGGAGGTTGAGGATGAGGAGGGAGGTTGAGGAGGGAGGTTGAGGATAAGGAGGGAGGTTGCGGATGAGGAGGGAGGATGAGGAGGGGGGTTGAGTATGGGGAGGTTGAGGATGAGGAGGGGGTTGCGGATGAGGAGGGAGGATGAGGAGGGAGGTTGAGGAGGGGGTTGAAGATGGGGGGCTTGAGGTTAAGGAGGGAGGTTGAGGAGGGGGTTGAGGATGAGAGGGTTGAGGAGGGGGGTTGAGGAGGGAGGTTGAAGTTGAGGAGGGAGGATGAGGAGGGAGGATGAGGAGGGGGTTGAGGAAGGGGGGGTTGAGGAGGGAGGATGAGGAGGGGGTTGAGGATGAGGAGGGGGTTGAGGATGAGGAGGGAGGTTGAGGATGAGGAGGGAGGTTGAGGAGGGGGTTGTGGATGAGTAGGGGGGTTGAGGTTGAGGAGGGGGTTGAGGATCGGGGGGTTGAGGATGAGGATGGGGGGGTTGAGGAGGGAGGTTGAGGAGGGGGTTGTGGATGAGTAGGGGGGTTGAGGTTGAGGAGGGGGTTGAGGATCGGGGGGTTGAGGATGAGGATGGGGGGGTTGAGGAGGGAGGTTGAGGATGAGGAGGGAGGATGAGGAGGGGGTTGAGGATGAGGAGGGAAGATGAGGAGGGGGTTGAGGATGAGGAGGGGGTTGAGGATGAGGAGGGAGGTTGAGGATGAGGAGGGAGGATGAGGAGGTGGTTGAGGATGGGTTGTTGAGGTTGAGGAGGGAGGACGAGGAGCGGATTGAGGATGAGGAGGGGGGTTGAAGTTGAGGAGGGGGTTGAGGATGAGGATGGGGGATGAGGAGGGAGGTTGAGGAGGGGGGGTTGAAGATGATGGGGTTGAGGATGGAGTTTGAGGATGAGGAGGGAGGTTGAGGATGAGGATGAGGACTGGGGTTGAGGAGGGAGGTTGAGAATGAGGAGGGGGGGAAGAGTCACAGGGAAGGGAGAGGGGAGGAAGAGACACAGGGAAGGGAGAGGGGGGAAAAGACACAGGGAAGGGAGAGGGGGAAGAGACACAGGGAAGGGAGAGGGGAGAAGAGACACGGGAGAGGGAGGGGGACACAGAGGGCACAAGAGGGACACAGGGGGCAGCACATTTCCCACCCTCGGCTTATACTCGAGTCACTCATTTTACCCAGTATTTTGTAGTAAAATAGGTGCCTCGGCTTATACTCGGGTCGGCTTATACTCGAGTGTATACGGTAATTAATTAATCAAGCTCGCAAATCGGCAGGAAATTACATTTATTTTTATGTTTCATTTTGGGGTTAAATTGATTTCCGGTATCAATGAGTTAATATATATCAGGCCACCCATATGGACTAGAACAGTATTGGCATTCATTTTCATAATTTGCAAGTCTAATCGCATATCGGACCCGAACCTAATTGATTGACATCTAACTTCCATGTTTTACTGCCATAATTATGACAGTCTCATTTTCTATTGGCTTATTCGAAATGGGAGGTTATGGGCTTGCTTAATTGATCATGTTCCCGCCCTGAACTGCTACGAACCAGTGCATGGTTTACAGTTTAGGCTTTGTGACAATAACTTGCGGGCTTGAGCAATTGGATAGCATTGTAATCGGATACGAATGGCAGCCCGAAACACACCCACAGACATACGGCCTACTACCATCAAGTTGCGGGCTTGCAATTGAATCAGAGTTTTATTGCAAGGTTTGGTAGCCTTTTCTCTGTTATGCTGTTCGTTGGCTAATCGTCTGCTGACCCTAACTGTTTGTTTCAGTTAGGGCCCTATATACCTCCAATATGCTAATATTTGTGTTATTTACGGCCCTAAGTTATAACACTGTCTTACCTCTTATAGACTCACACACTTGACCAAGAGTCACATTCAATTCCAAGCCCGCAACTCAATCGCTGTAGGACGTATGTCTGCGAGTGTGTTGCTGGCTCCCGTTCGTCTCTGATTGCTATGCTATTCAATTGCTCAAGCCCGCAAGTTACTGTCCCAAAGCCGAAACCGTAAACCATGCACTGGTTCCGAGCAGTTCAGGATGGGAACATGATCAATTAAGCAAGCCCGTAACCTCCCATTTTGAATTAGCCAATAGAAAATAATACGGCAGTAAAACATGGAGGTTAAATGTTAATCAATTAGGTTCAGGGGTCCGATATGAGAACAGACTCGTAAACCCACAAAATACAGAATTCTGAAAATGAATGCCAATACTGTTCTAGTCTATATAAGTGGCCTGATATGTATTAACTCATTGATACTCGAGATCGATTTAGCCCCGAAATGAAACCTCAATTGAATGGGGGATCAAGTTTCTTATCACTCTGCTCTGCAGATTCCAATGCTAATGCTAAAGCTTAATCAGTATTTCTTCTGATGAAAGCTTGTGATTCTAACTAAAATGGTTACCCAACAAAAATGTAATACTATATAATCTATATGTATATATATATATATATATATATATATATATATATATATATATATATGTATATATATATATATATATATATATATATATATATACTGTTTATACATATACCCATATATATAGGCCTCTACAATTTTTTTTACCTCTAGCTCTAGTATAATGTATCTCTGTTAATGTACTTTTTCCCTTTTTTACAAACTACAATTTTGTCACACCTTTGTGTGGCTGGTTTAAACCGTCAATGCTTTTTTTGTTCATTTACTGCACGGTTTAGTTGATGACTATGCCAGACATTTCCTCTATGACTACCTCCCTCCCACACTTTGATACTAAAATGCAGTGATGCCATCATGTAAAACAGCACAGTGGTTGCTACAACTAACAAGATGTTAGTTGTTATTCAATTAGAGTTGATAAAAAAGTAAGACTGGATTTGCAAAAAAAAAATACCATTTTACAAAATGTAAATGATCTTGATCATAGGAGGTTCCAGACAGCTCCAGAACATAAACTTTGAGTCTGTCTACAAGGATAATTAAGCAGGGAAAAAGTAATTAAGTTTATTAGAAAAAAAGTAAATTGTTATTCTTCTGCTGAGCCTTGGAAATATCCATGATACTTTGGTGGAAGATGTTTGCGAAAGGGTTGTTTACATTTGTGGGGAGCCTACTTCAGAGTCAGTGAGAGGGAAGTGTTGTGGTGTCAATTCCAAAGAGGTTCAATTATCCAAGAAAGCCTTGTGACCTCTCTGTGTTCCCTTCTGTCCTACCCATACCTCCACCCTCATGATCCAGCTCTCATGAAGTGATGTAACAGTGGCACAATTAAATCCTGTACTCAACAGAGTCTTCAAAACTTCAGATTTTTCCCAATAAATAAATAAATAAAGGTTTTATGTACATGACGTGTGTGGTTGCATTGTACAGTCGTGTCCAACTCTCTGTGACCTCCTGGACCGTAACAGAGAAACAGGAGTGGGTTCCTTCTCCAGTGGGCCACAGCATACAGCTGTACTTTGGTTTTGTGATCTCTTGGTTCCCTGACAGGAATCAAACCCAGGTCACCATGGTGAAAGCCCCAAATCCTAACCACTGGAACCCATTAAAAAGCTGCTAATGTTGTTACTTTGGTCCATATTTCAAAAAAATGAGTGCCATTTTTCTTGAAATACAGTGGTCCTATAAAGGGTCACTGTACGCCAATATTTTTATTACGCTATTGTACTGAACTAGTATTGATAATAATCAAAAGTTGTCTTAGTTGTTATATTAGACCTCTCCCTATATGTGAGTATATACTTTTTGGTAAGTAGGAGGGAACCTTTGACTTTCTATACATACACAGCTGGCATTAGTTATCTGTCCTTCAAGCTGGAAGAAACCTTGGAAGTTGAGCCATTTTTCCTTGATATCTTCTCTTCATGTTTCCATTAGCAGTATAGCCTGATTGCTCACACACTCATCCCATCTTCTCAATCCTTACTCTATTGCAGTTTTTACATGCTTGATTGCGTCTATATGTCAACAACAGGCAGCCTATTTATGACTTAGTTATTATAATGCTGACTTTGATTCTTTTGTTGTGATTTTGATTGGATATAACAATAGTGATTCTTATTATATGATTGCAAGGTAGAATTTTTCAAGTTTGTAGATTGGGTTTGTGTTTTGTGACTGAGGCTATTTGATGCATTATAAATGTTACAGTAGACTCTCAGTTAACCAGAACTCAAGCATCCAGAACTCTCAAGCAACCAGAAAAAAATTGAATACTGTACTTTAAATAAAATTTTTATTATACAGGGCTCAACAAATGCCAGGAGACAGGTTGTCAAGCCACAAAATGCTTACAGGCACCTAGAATCCATCCACTGTATGTCTCTGCAATACAGTTTTACCTGAAAGCAGACAGCCATGAGTGACTGAGCCAGAGTTGTGTTGGCATTTTATTCCCGGTTCAGCACCGCACCCTCCATCCGAATGTACCTGTGTGTAAGTGAGGAGTGAAAGCTGATGCTGCTAGAACAGCCCTCACTGACAAATATACTTAGCAGAGCATCCTATGTGCAGCTAATCTAGGTCTATGTGATTCTCAAGCAACCAGAAACTACATTTATCTGGACCTACCAATCCCCATGGGTGCCGCATAACTGAGAGTCTACTGTATATTATTATTATAACTAACAATGAACTGATACATTTGCAGAGTTAGTATCACTAGAGTTATGGAACAGTTGTCTTTTACAATTAACTTTTCCTATATTAATTTGCTGTTGATGTATGTGGTGTATTTATGTATGTATCTATATATTTATCTATGTAGATATGTATTGTGACAATTATAGCATGTGTAATTGAGAATAATAGAAAAAGCAAGAGAGTTCCAGAAAAACATTTACTTCTGCGTCATAGACTATTCTAAAGCCTTTGACTGTGTGGATCCCAACAAAATGTGGCAAGTTCTTAAAGAGATGGGAGTACCATATCATCTCATCCGCCTCCTGAGGAATCTGTATACAGACCAAGAAGCCACGGTCAGAACCGAACATGGGACAACAGAATGGTTCAAGATCATGGTTGTATATTATCACCGTATTTATTCTGCTTATATGCAGAGTACATCATATGTAAGGCTAGACTGAATGAATCCAAAGCCGGAATCAATATTGCTGGAATAAATATCAACAACCTCAGATATGCAAATGATACTACTCTGATGGCTGAAAGTGAGGAAGAACTAAAGGACTTATTGATGAGGGTAAAAGAAGGAAGTGCAAAAGTTTGCCTGCTGTTCAAAGTAAAAAAAAAAAAAAACAGAATCATAGCAATCATCAATCTCAGTTCCTGGCAAATAGACAGGGATGAAGTGGAGGCAGTGACAGACATGAAATTAAAAGATGTTAGCTTCTGGGAAGAAAAGCTATGGAAGCTTGGACAAGCTAGTAAAAAGTAAAGATATTACATTATCAACAAAGGTTCGTATAGTAAAAAGTATGGTATTCCCATTAGTAACATACAGATGTGATCGCTGGACCATAAAGAAGCCTGAGCGATGTAAAATTGATGCTTTTGAATTGTGGTTTTGGAGAAGACTGCTTAGAGTCCCTTGGACTGCAAAAAAATACAATAAATCAGTACTTCAGGAAATCAAGACAGACTTTTCATTGAAAGGAATGATCATGAGGCTGAAGCTCAAAAAGTTTGGCCATATCATGGGAAGGCAGGATTCCCTAGAGAAGACTGTTCTGCTAGGAAAGATTGAAGACACAAAAAGAAGGGGTGACAGAGGCAGAGATGGATAGGTGAGATCATTGAAGCAACGAACATGAGCTTGATGGAGCTCAGAGTGGCAGTAGCTGACAGATTTGCCTGGCATGCAGAAGTCCATAAAGTCACATAGAGTCGGACACAACTGAATGACTAAACAACAACAACAATTTATTTTGTGCCTGCTGTGTATATAAATGTAATATCCTCCAGATTTGAAATATTTCGCAGAGAGACAGAGTTTCTTCTTTAGATATTGGTTCCTATTTACCTTGAGAGCTGCTCTCTGGGTCCTTGTAGTACTTCTGTTGTTCCACTTCTGTGCTATTTACAGTGAGGAAGGCTGCATAAGACCGTTCCAAGGCCCCTATTCAATTGAGCAATTGTTAGTTACTGGAGCCCGTAATGTAGCCTGTAAACTAATTTGCTATTCAATTGGTCGTCTTTTAGCTACCCGCAAACAATCTGCGGGTTGTGTAGCCTGAAAATCCCTGCAATTGTCAAAATCGTAACTCCCACCCATCTAAGCCTTTGATCTTTCAAACCTGTAAATGTTACAATTGCAAATCGCTGTTAAATTGCTACAATTCTTCAAGCCCGTAACATCCATAAATGGCAAATGTAGAAGAAAATACTTTGGGTACCAGATAGGACTCGCAAGGGGGGATCGTAGCACTGTAAATGCAAATAAAAAATCAATACTGCACTTTAAAAGACAGGGAAAGTGATGAAAGACATTAGAATTATATGCACAACCGACTCCAGCTCGCAAATCTGCAATAAAAAATATTTTATTTTACATTTCATTTCCGTGTTATATCAATCTCTGTAATCAAGGAGTTAATACATATCAGGCCACCCACATGGACTAGAACATTTCCTTCATTCGTTTTTATTATCTTGTACATTGACGGATTGAGAGTCCGATCGCAAATCGCACTTCTAAACGCTAATTTATTGTGGTTTAACCTCCATGTTTTACTGACGTCATGATGACGGTTGTGAAGATCCCAGATAGGGGCGCTATTCAGCTCCAACACTTCCTGCCTTTGCGCTACAGGAACGTCCTCTTACAGCTGGCAATGGAATGGGCCTCTCTGCGACCAGCAGTCATATCAGGATCAATAGCATATCAGGAACACAAGCTCAGCATAGCAAAATAATTTCTAGCATAGCAAAATAATAAACGCCTTCCTTCTTAAAGAAATTACACCATTCCCTATGTATTCCAGAAAGCATGGTTTAATACACAAAAGGGTTTCTCTCCAGTTCTATCATGGTGGGCCAAACACATTCAAATCTCCAGCGCAGATTCGCATCACACAGTAATAGCCGTGCCTCCTGGGGCATGTGTCTGGCTGCCGGATGAGGGGACAGGAAAAACTATGGGCTTGGCCTGCCCGGCTTGGGGGGTGGATCTCTGGGCCGCACCCACAGAGAATCAGAGTGGCAAACAGAAACAAGGGGCCTGTAAATACCCCAACGTCCTGCAGTGACATCTTGTGGACAAGAAATGGAATTATGTGTCCTTTCTGCAGGCTTTTTCAATTGAAATGCTCTGTAACTGTTGCAGTTTTTAAACCTGCAGACTTACAGCCGGTATGAAGGCAACTGCAGGCTTGCAATTGAATAGGTGCCCAAGTTATCTTTCTATTCTTCACATGTAATGTGTTTAATTGTCTCAGGATAATCTTACCTAAAACTTTTCCAGGTATATTTATGTTTCTGTTCTGAATACACAGTGATGAGAAGCATCAATTTAAATGACAACTTAAGTCTGAAAAAATATCTGCTTAATCAGTAAAGTGTACATTTTATAACATATTGTATTGTATTAATATTTTATTAAATTAAAAGGATTACACTCTTTTGATTTTCCACTATGAGCTCAGGCATTTTGTTATTAGCAGACTTCCCTTCATAGCTAGGCCTCCAAGATGGGCCCACACATGTTTTCTCTTGCGTATATCATGTACTTGTTGGATGTCACCAGTGTCGGCATTGTCATCACTGGCATAGCATGACCAAGTGAAATATACAAATGTGTGCACCGATGGACATGTGTTATATTTTAATCTGCAACTGTAGCATAAGGAAGATGGTGGAAGGCCTTGCTCTAATGGGGCCTCCATAGTGGAAAGAAGAAAGTTTAACTGGTAAGTGGGGAGTGTAATCCCTTTATTCTATTAATATATTAATACAAATAAACGGAGCATTAATTAATTAGACTTTTTTTTTTTTTTCAATTTTCCTTTAACATGTTTTGCGCCTTTGAGAAAGAGAATGGGTTAACCATTACCTCACCTCTCCATAATTACAATGAGTAATCTCTCCAAGGGTAGGTATCAAAGTTCTGAACTCATTTGAGTAAAAGAAGGTCAATGTATTTTGGCTTATAGCCATCTTTTAAAAGCTTTCTCTGTCTCATTAATTTTGAGAGATAATTTGTGGAATGACACCAGGAAAACCTAGAAGGCTTTAGAAGAGTTTTCTGAAATAGCACTTATTGTTAAAAATGTGCCAGAATCCCAAAATAGACAAGTATTGCATATTCTGCTTTTAAAGTAGAAAAACTTGGCATGTTTATGGAGTAATTACCTTGGTGTGAATAATGCTGATTAAGAGAATTTGCTTGGGAATTCTGCCAATAAATCAATATATATGGCCAGGATATCCTAATACTGATAATCTGTCCTTGATATAATACTAAGTTATTTCCCAGTTGTGCTTATAGGAAATACTATATGTTACTTATATTTGTATAAGCAGATTTCAGAGGGTAAGGACATTTCTATTTGCTTATTATAAAAATGCACCCAGTGTGCATTGTACAAAACTACAGAGTGTAAATACATCCAGGAAACAGCAACATATGTATGGGACTACTGAGCAGTACTGTGGTTGAAATATCACGGTTGTGAAGTATGTAAGATTTAGCCAACCTGGAGTGAACAGATCTAACCCTTATTTGTTCCCAAAAAGAGCTTGTATCACTTCCTCCAGTCTCATTGCCAGAATCAGTCTACCCCCCTAACCCAACTATCCCACCCCCACCAAAGACTGAGACCGAGAAGTGTATATTCAAATTATGGCTAATTTCAGCCTTTAGTCCCATATATCTTACTCTTATTATTTCTCTGAGTAGGTTAGATCTATAGAACAAACCTAGGTGTTGTCCGTTCTCAGATGAGCGCCTCTCAGTCTGGTTATACTCACTGTGCCATAGGGAGTGCAGCTACACCTCATAGGCAAAGCCCAAGAGAGGCTGAAATGTACATCTGGGCTTGGCTGTTCAGGGTAGAATTGTCTGTATTTGGTCCTGGATCGCGCTATTAAGTGAGACCAGGCTGATATACTATATTTCTCCCTCTGAGGGGCACAAGTGAGCTAAAAGAGGCTGCTCTCTGAGTAGGTGACCTTTAGAACAAACCTACTTAGGTTCTCAGGTTGAGAACCTCTGACTCTTATTATTTCTCTGATTGGTTACCGGAGACAAGAAAGTGACTTCTATTGATGATCTAACCACCAAATAGACCAATGCATATGGGGTGACATAGGGGCCATCCTTATATTACAATTTGTGTTGTGTTATGTTTGTTTCACCTGGTTCTATTGTTTTGTACTAATATAAATCTTTGACCTAAAATAAAGTGATCTGAACCTTTTTTGGAAAAATATCTGTCTCTGAGTCATGTTTATTGAACGCATGTAAGGGAGAAGATATTGCATTGCAATAGTGCCGATCTGGTTTCAAAGGGCATCTCCAGTAGAGTCTGGGTGCCCATCGATCACTCCTCAGATATGGAAGGACAGGCTAGCAGGTAGGACATTGGCCAGTGCAACGGGAACGCATTCTTTGATAGTAATATATAAGTTTTAACATTTTTACAAGTTTTATTCCATTCCCAGGTGCCTAGTTTTGTGCGGAACAAAAGCAAATATCTGCCACCATTAAAGAAAACAATGAATATAATACTTAAAAATTAAAGATTGGATTAAAAACCAAACATTTTGCCGGTTATCAATTTATGTACTATATAAAACGCTGTAGCAATTTGACGTCTCAGTGGTTCTGTAAAGTGACAGTGTAGTCCCAAATCTAATATCATACCTGGAAATGTGAAGGGTTTAAACATTACCAAGTACTTACTCAGTGCTGCATGGCATAAAGAAGTTATTTTAATCCCTGTACAGACTGTTTTCAGAGCAAAGTTAACACCTCCCTCAAACTAAATCTAGTTAGGTAATGGATTCTAATCTAATTAGTATGAGTCACTGCATTGCACCAGCTGAGTAATGGAGTTCCTTGGAAAAATCATCTACTCCCTTTAGTAGTTGGTTCTGGGGCTGCCAAAAGTTTAGGAGAAGGTCCCGAGTTTGTAGAAAAAGCAGTTTGCATCGGAATAAAAATAATATTGTGGTATTCCAAATAAAAAAAAGTTTGTAATGTTTCAAAATGCTCTTTTAAATGCATTGTGGCACCACATATAAAACATGTAGGATATTTGGGATAGAAATACATTGACCTTCATAATGAGTGGATGAGAACTGTCACTTTAGAACAATGGAACCAAACATTTTGGCACCTGCTCACCTGAGGTGATCAACCATTGGTTCCTACAGAGAAGCTGGCATCGGACCCTCTTCAGGCGAGTAATTAGAGAATGGTGGTGAGATGTGGATTGGTGGGACACCAGATATGGGTCAAGCCTGGATTGGTGGAACAGGGAGAAGCTCCACAAGAGTGTCTTAGTTAGGATTCACGTGTAGTGTTTTACTCCTTCTAGTGGACAGGATCCTTTTTTTCTCACTTACACTTAAAAACAAAATGTATTTGTGACAGAGACATGTTTAACCCTCTATGTGCAGATGACTTGTAAGTGTCATCCTTGAACCTGAGCTATCTTCCACTCATTGTCTGCACCCTCTTTCTTGATTTTGACCAGTGGTATTTATGAGACATTTTTATTGTGTCTAGGGCCAAGACAAACTACAACTATGGTGCCCCTGACATCTCTGGACAAACTTTAATAAAATATAAGTAAGACCTTAATACGTTTCAAAGCTTCTGATGTGGCTACATTTGCTACTTCTATTCAAAAAGACATATTTTTTACTAAATACAGAATAAATCAGTTCCATTCAATGTGGTATCACTTAAAGCTTTGTGTCCAAGGTAACAACCTATTTTGTCTATATGTTTAGGTCATCCAGGCTTGATACTTGCAACCAGAAAACCTTTCTGAGCCTCCTCAATGAGGACATGCATATGTGCCCGCTGCCTTATTTTTTCCTAACACAGTCCTGTTTTCTGGGTTCCTGTCTCAGACATATTCTTCTCCTATAATTTATTTATCCGATCACCAGGAGCCAGTGACGGAGTTTTTTCTGGTGCTGCAGGCTCAAACGCACTTCAGTCTTTCTGCCATGAATACCATGTGGATCAGCATGATGTGTGTGTTACGGTCCATGAGGTCACAGAGAGTCGGACACTACGGAGCAGAACAAACACACAACTCGATTTAAAGTGACACAGCAGCTGTTTCAAATATGGTATCATTGTTTAAACTTTTTGTAATATTAAGTACATTATCAACAATGTTATATTTTTTAAACAGTGAAATAATACTGATTTATGGATTATTATAATTAATTAGTGTAATATCCTTTAGACCGTATAAGTTACAAATAGTACAATATTTGTCAGTGGTAGTAATAATATAATATTGTAGTTGGTGTAGAGTGTCATCTGCAGTGGAAATATGGACTGAATCCTTCATTCATTGGGAGAAGTCCCTCTAATTCTGGAAGATATTTAGTCCAAGAGGAATAGATAATTGTCTAAGTTGTTATGGCTTTAGATTAGGCTAGTAGATTTGTTAACACATTGGTGGTAAATTGAAGTGACTTGGCTATTCCTTTGATTTTGTGCAAAAGGTGGGGGGATTCACCTCTAAGTATATTCGCTACTTTCAAGGAGTAGTAGTGTCTCAATTGGACATATGCAGAGTTTACTATTTAGTGGGAATGCATGTGCATGCAAGACAGTACCAATAGAAAGATGCAAGACTGGCAGTGATTGATACAGAAGGCTGTACCTAGGGGCGGTGACTGTATGTTGTTAACTATGGGCCTCATTCAATTGCAATTTGGCCAATTGAATAGGGCTCTAAATAAGCACATAACATTTTTTTTTTTAAGTTTTTAGTTAGTAAAAACCTTGCTTTTGAATAGATGCTTACTAACTGAAAATGTATTTAAAACAAATATGCTATGTGCTTATTTATAGCCCTATTCAATTAGCCAAAATTCAATTGAATGGGGGCCTAAGTGTTTGAACCAGGAAGAAAGAAATTTAACAGAGCAGAAAAATCCTGCAGAGTTAAAGTGACATAGTGGAGGTTCTAAATAGGGTATAATTTAATATGCTCATGCTGTCCACCTGGTAGCCCACAAGCCAGATGTGGCCCACCAATTGCTTTCTGTGGCCCACTGTCTTCCATGGAGCTTCTCCTAAGTAACCTAACACTGCTACATAAAATATTCACAACAGTTTAAACACTTGAGGTATCAATTAAAAGGTCCCAACATTTTTATTTTTTTCATACAATATACATAAATGCATTACTTTATACATTTAGGCATGCATCTTTTGAACTTATAATTTAGTACATTTGTGTTCACCTATGGACATCTAAAAATAAGTAAAACAAAACGTTCTTGCTCAGAACTCTGAGGAGTTATAAACAGCCATGTAAAAGGTGATATTGGATTAAAGAGTGAAAATGTATCGTGGAATCAATTGCATGTCGGTGCACGGTTTCATGGAATGCAGTGCAATAACTTTCTCTAATTTTGAGCAGGAAATACGTTTTTAATGTATTCTTAGGCATCCAAATGTGAACACAAATGTACTATTTATTTACTGTATCCTGTACGGTGGAGGGCTTTTATCACTGCTTTGACCACCACAATCAAAATAATGTTGTGGTTAATAACTTAAAATTAAAAAAAAGACCCATGAGTTTGCTGGGTAATAATAATCTGGTCCCCACACACAAGAAGTTGGACAGCATAGCTAAAGGTGATAATAATATAATAATAATCATACAGTAAACTAACAAAGAAGCTTGCAATTTTGAATAATCAACCATTCTGACCCACCCACTTACATATGTTCATGTATTTGTTAATAGGAGATCATTGTTATTAATTACTGATTAGCCTTTGACATTGAATCCATTGCCTTTACTTGCACAAAAAGACTAAGGGCCTCATTCAATTGCGATTTGGCTAATTGAATAGGGCTCTATATAAGCACAGAGCATACTTTTTTACAGAAGTTTTTAGTTAGTGAACTTCCATCCAAAAGCAAGGTCTTCACTAACTAAAACCTTCTGTTAAAAAAAAAAAATACTATGTGTTTATATAGAGCCCTATTCAGTTGGTCAAATCGCAATTGAATGAGGCCCTAGGAGTGCTCAAACCCCACCAACTGCACTCAGATCAATGGACTCAATGGCCTCAGGGACTAATCAGTAATTAATGGTAAATAGTATTGATCACATGACATTCTTGCCTAGATTACAAGGGATTTTGTGCAGAAGTGGCTATGAAATAATCTCTGTCATATGAGAAGCAAGACTGGACACTGGTTCCTTATGGACAGATTTCAAATCTGCATCCATGGCCATTCTAGCTTCCTCTCTATGTGCATCACTGTTTCTGCCTAGCACCATTAGGCCTAGGGCAGCACATTTTTTAGAAGGCAGAACGCTACCTGAAGTTGCTGTTGAAGTGCCATGGAATAATGAGTATGTGTGCACAGAACAATCATATGCAGTGATATTTCTGACATACTGCATATGTGTGTGTATATATCAAGTTATAATGACAACTTTAATATTAGGAGTCGTAAACTGAAATTGTACATTGTTTTACAAGTAAATGAGTGAGTGAAACATGCAACCAATTTCCTCTTACCAGAAAAAAAATTGATATTGGGGAATGTTCTCAAAATCAGTTGTTTAAACTTACTTATAATTTATTCATACATATAAACACACATAATCCTATGATTTGGGATTATTATTATTATTATTATAGTTTATTTGTAAGTGCCAACATATTCCATACTTTACATTGGTAAAATTCAAGGCAAAAACAATAGGAGTATTAACACGTTCCAAAGGATGGAGGGCCCTGTCTGAGTTTAGAATCCAGTGGCCATAGTGCTTTCTCCAAAGCTCCATGCAAGATTGAAAACTCACAAATGTATAATCTAAATCTATATTTAGGATATGGCAAGGTGAAAGGAAGAGAAATAAACTGGGGTGTGGAGGGCACATATACCCTAATTATGGCCCTGGCTGTCTTACTCCTAAACTGTTTTTATTTACTTGCTCTCTTTTTTATGCAAAGGCTGAAAAAGATCTGTACTAGTTACTTGCCTACTGACCCTTATAATTTGCCTTCTTAGACCTGTGCCTAGTTGACCTATTCATAAATACATCACTGATGATAAAGTAAATATGGTAACGTCAGCACTGTCATATGCTGGTTGTAGTTGAAGAGTTACAACAGTAATAAGACTCCCAGTCTTAGCTAGTGATAAAGAAACCACAACAATTGTCACAGAACCCCAGTGCTAAACAATACATCATTTCTTATATGGATAAGAAGATAAAGCTACAGCTGACTATTTTGTATTGAATAAAGGTAAATGTTTATCTGAGAGTGCCCCTTTAAGAGACTGAATATGTTACTTGCAGGTCAGTGCTAATTAAAATGCCAGTCAATGATTCCTTATGAGAAGTATCCAAGATGTGACTCACTTCAACAGGAACATGTGAAATCCGCCCTAACAGCATGAGCAAACTCTGAGTCACTTACCTTATTTTAGCCTCTGGACACCACTGAGATATAGGGGACAAAAACAAGAGACTATTGCCAAATAATCTAGTTGATGAGACTATTCTGACACGGATCAGTACTTACAGGATTACTGTAGTTCTATATGCACAATAGGCTCTTTCAAACATCACCAAATAACAGGCAAAATGTGTTAGAAAGGGAAAAAAATAACTGTCTTTAGTTTATCAGCTATATGTAATTAAGCTGCAGTAGGAGACATAATTGTTGTTTCTGCTGATCTGCTTCCATAGAATTTAAGGAGACATTGGGCCTTATTAGCCATGCCGCAACATACGTGGCCGACAACCTTAATAAAAGACCTCAGGCACAAAAGCATATCATGGCCTTTATTTTTTGGAGTCCCTCAAATGTATAAAAATAAAAATGTATGAGTTTTCTACTCCGTTGTATCAAATTCATATGGGACTCCCGTTAATTTGTATTGCATTTGTTAACCTACGTATATTTGCACTTTGTGTAAACCGTGGTACTCCTTGGATTAGTATCTTAGATATACCATACCTGCAGAATTGTGGCATTGTTCTGGTTTTATTAAGTTTGTCAATTAAGTTCCAAAATAATTGTTGAATGTAGTGTTTAAAGTTTTGCCTGATATATTATTATTACTAATATTAATATAAGAAGGAGAAATCATATTTTTAACAGTAATAATAATCTTTATCTTTTTTACATAGCTATATTTACAATAGGTAGGTATGGTTTGGCTTCCCTGGTGGCCCAGTGGATAGGATGCAGGTACTTTCACCACAGCATTCTGGGTTCAAATCCAGCCAGAGAACCAAGAGGTCACACCTGGGATTTCCAGGAGCTGTATGCTGTGGCCCACTGGAGAAGGAACTGACAACCAACTACAGTATATCTGCCATGAAAACCAAGTGGATCAGCAAAGTGTATTGTCCATGAGGTCATGGATAGTTGGACATGACTGAGTGATGCCATTTACATTACATGTATGGATTGTATTTGCATTGACATGTTATCTGAGCGAGACAAAATAGTTATACCCTGGCTCTAGACCAGGCAACATGTCCCCAGTTGGCAAGATAGACAGGCCAGATAATCTGGTTTTGGCTATTTTGGAAGATTACTTTGCAAGGGTGCGTGAACTATTACTATTTTTACTGGTGTATTGTACATAACTTGTTTATAGGAATAGCATTAGAGGCAACCTTTTTACACATATAGTTGGACAGTTTACTACCCCCACAAAGCTCAAGTAGACAAGTCACATTCTTAGCACACAGACCTTGTAATTGTATGGCAATGAAGGCAAAAATACCAAAAAACAGGTATAAGAGAACTGTACAGTTTATGACAATACCAAGAGTTTAATGGTTTTCAACTCATTTAAAGAAATTGTGATTTAAAAATCAGTGGGTATTTACCACCAATCATTCACCCATTCCTTATTCCCCCCAAAAATGGCCCTGGATTTCAATATAAAACATATGGTCAATTTATTCTAGTGCCATATTTTGCTGATTCTTGTCTCCTGATAGTGTGGTAGAATGTGATCCTACTGTGGATTTCTGAGGCACCTTGTTAAAGAGAGCTCTGAATATATCTGTATAGGGTCATGTAATAAGTAGAATGTGTGGATACACAAAGATGAAGAAATCATTCTAACTTTGTGTAGAGCCCATAGGTGTGGATGTTGTCACAGAATTGGGCAGCTCCCCATGGACCTGCCCAGATCTATCATTTGTAAACAGAGGATCCAGCAGAGAAGTGGGAGGATTCTGGGTAGATCAAAAGTCCATAAATTTTGCTTTTGGTCTGAGCCAGCAAAAGTGAGACCTGGGGAATCATTTTGTGAATAAAGTAGTGTGGGGTGTAGCTGAGCTAGGGTAACATACAGAGCCCACGGGATGGAGTAGCTGGCTCCAAGATCCTGGATCAGGGGGGATATAAGTCACTAAGGCTTATAGCCCCTAGAGAGGAGGGACAATACTGAAAGCTATAAGAGATGACTGTATTATGTTGTGTAGTACAGAGAGTGTGCAGCCAAGAAAACCCAAGCTATATGAAGAGCCACATGGTCTCTGGAGATAATACATGAGCCAACTATTTGTTTTGTATGTGTCCAAGTCACTGCATTACAAATAAAGGCACACCGTGTTTTCTTCTTACACACACATCCATTGTGACTGGATGTTCAAAAAATTAGTTGCTAGTGCTATTCTTAATTGAAACCACTCTCACACATGGCACATTAACTGCAATGAGAAATGATCAAACACTGGCACAGTCTTCAGACCCACCCATATGGCAGAAATATGAGTGCTTCAATACATAACCATCTGTTCTCCTTGTGTTCTGGATTTTGTGACTTGGGGAATTCAGTTATTTGCATAACGTTTTTCTCTTCTACTGCCAGTACAGGGGAAACCATGCAACTGTAGACAAACAACTGATGCCCCAATGGTGCAGCAATGACCAGTAGATTTGTTTATAGGGAAGAGAAGTATGGTGCATTTCTATGGAATCTGTCTACAACATGCAGCTTGCAAAATGACATGTTATTAAACCCTAATCCAGTGCTTTCCAAACTTTTCATATTGGTGACACACTTTTTAGACACCTAATCGTTTAAGTTGGTGCTCTGATGTATAGTGAATAGGGTCACTGAAGTAAATGTTTTCATCCAATGCATAGTAGGCACATTAGGAGGAGCTTTTTTTATTTCTTGAAAAACTTTCAGTAGCAGGATCCACCTCTGCCAAGGTCATTAATCAACTTTTCTTCATTTGGAGACAATCTAATAAGGGGAGAGTTCATATATAGTGACTCACTGCCTAAGGATATGTTAAGTGCCAATGAGCCCCCCAGATGTGGGACCAATAAACAGGACAACCATCAAGAATGTATTGGCGTAGGGGGCTCCCTTGGTCGAAACCATCCTTTTACTTTCTGCCTCTTCTCATCCTATACCCTGGACTTTTTATCCTCTATCTTCCCAGCTCATCCTCTACACCAGGGGTGCAAATTTCAGAATAAATCAATATTTATACTAACTCATATGAGAAAATACTGTATTATTCATTATTACTATATATAACATTGATTTTGTGCCATATCTCAGTGGGAGGGGTTCCAGTTTCTGTTCGTATAATTCGATGCAATAAACTCATCAACTCTCATTGTACTGGTGGTATAGGTACTTCACATACACTGTTTGCATATGGTTTTGATGGGTGTATTTAAACTATTGTATAATATTAAATTACATTATTTTTCAAATTGTTTGAAAACTTAAGAGATTTAGCAAACATCAGAGTGATTTTGTAAATGTTTATTTTGGTATTTTTCATGAAAAAAATGTTTGCATACACTACTGATTCTCCTCTATCAGATGCATTCATAATCCAGGACACTTAGATTTGCCTTTAAGCAGGAAAAAGACATGCAGCTAGTTTATAATCAGTACAAAATACATTTTGATGACTCTGCTGGACTCTGGAGGCATCCATTATATTGGTGGAACTGTTGTGTGTGAGGGAATCAGTCTATTTCTTGGCTAGTAAGGTAGAAAGGTTGTGGTGCCAACTTCAATCGGATTCATTTATTTAGTAAAGTCTCCATTATGTCTCACTTGTCCCTTCTGCTCCATCTCTCCTTCCACTGATTAATAAAAAAACACACTCTCATGATCCAGCTCTAAATAAACAAGTGATGTTAGAAAAACAAAACAGATTTCTCTGTATATAAAATTCAGATTTTCACAAAACTATTGCTTGAAATTTGCAACAGTTACAGAGCGATTCAATTGAACAAGCCCGCAGCTACCTGGCCGAAAGCCTAAACCGTAAACCATGCACCCGTTAGTAGCATTTCAGGCCATGACCATGATCAATTAAGCAAGGACGTAACTACCGATTTAGAAACAGCCAATAGTAAATGAGACCGTCATCATTAAAACATCAGTAAAACTTGGAGGTTACACGTCAATCAATTAGCGTTTAGAAGTACGATATGTGATCGGACTCGTGATCCGACAATGTATAAAAAAATAAAAATGAATGAATGGTCTAGTCCATGTGGGTGGCCTGATATGTATTAACTCCTTGATTACTGAGATTGATATAACACGGAAATGAAACGTAAAATAAATATTTTTTGATTGCAGATTTGCGAGCTTGAGACTGTTGTGCAATTAATTCTAATGTCTTTCATCACTTTCCCCGTCTTTTTTTATAGTTGTTCTATTAACACTTTCGAGGAAGGGTTCTGTGGCTGAATTAGTGCGGTTTAAGCAGCTTGACATGAATTAACATTAAAATGTAATATTGGCAACTGACTGTGAGAAATAAATGCTGAAAAATGTTAATAGTTCATTCACAGTGAATGTTTGGAATGGACAATCATTTAAACTGAGGATTCCCAAGAAATAGAAAAAAAGCAGCATAAGTAAAAAAATGCAATCAAGTAGGATGGCTGCCATCCAACATCCTTCCTGGAATACATCTGTATTCGTATTGCAATTTACTTATACACATGTTTGAGATAATGGATCAGGGATATTATGTTGCAACCTTTTACATTTTGCAATTGATTTTTAAAATGAACATTGAGAAATACACTCATCAGAAACTCAGCAAATATTTGTTGGTATCTGCTGTAGTGAAGCACTCCAGTTCTGGCACTGTGTGATTACACATAGCCAGGGGCCTGTTTGGTTGAGATAAGGTACATGCCAATTTCTTTGCAAATGTTTTACATACAGGATTGTAACTGTTATAGATTTATAGATGTTCTGTTATAAGAGAAGCCCTTATAATGTCTACACACAAATTTGGTAAATTATAATTTTAGCTATTGAATTCTATGCAAATTGTGCTAAAATCACATCTGATGACAAAAAGGAAAATTAGAAATGGCTTATTTTTAGTAGTTTTGAGAATTCAGCCCCGAGAACAATCTGTCATATACTGGATGTCTGTATATATAATCTATCTTTTTAAGTATCTTCTAAACCAGGGGTGTCCAACCTTCTCACATTAATGGCCACATTTTATTCTCACACAAAGGGCTGGTGAGCAAAGTTCAGAAACTGTATTAATAAAATAAAAATTATATAAATAAGTTTAATGTGTGAAAATAATCTATATTTATAATTCAATATATGCAACACTGATTTAGTAAAATATGTTTGCTGCCTTTCAATGAACTTAATACTAACTATAGTATTTGTTGGGTGTATTTATAAGTGTGTGAACTTGGAGCGTGAACAATATGGAACAGACACCAAAGAGAGGAGGCACAGCAGGAGGGGTACTAAGTAACATGGTGCCATAGGTGCCCTCATTATTTGCCCTCATTGCTGTGCAAAAAGTGCAGAGCAAGCCTACCTAATATCCCAACAGATATTTTAGTGTGATTGATCAATTTTGGCTTTCTCTGTAACTTGACCCAAATTAACATTGCCCAAGATTTTCTTATCAGAGACCAGACTGCACTTTTAGATTACTACAATTACAATAAACAAAGTTGACCCAATAGCAATCCCAGTCAAGCTAAAAAAAACGTAAATATTGCTACATGAAGTCTATAAAGCTATCCTCTCAAACGCTGACAATGCCATGCTTGAAAAGCTAAAACAGATTTATTGTTAAGGGGGGTTATAAATGAATCTGTAGTGCAGGTGGGTAGGTGTTATCTGTACAGGGACGTATCTAGCTTTTTGGAGCCCTTAGGCAGTGGAAGAGCCCCTCCATGGACCCATTTGTGCCTTTCTGTACGTGTAAGTTCCCTTTCCTGTTGTCTTGTTCTAGGTGATAATCCCCTAGTAGCCAGTCTATGAACTGCAACATTTCATTTTTTTAAGCCAGGAACCATTTTTTTTAAGAAGTGGAGCCCCTCACAGTGAAGTGTCCCTGTGCAGCTGCTCAGTTGGCCTAATGGGTAAGCCTGTATTCATCAGGCATGACTAGTTGTGTTTCGGTGTTTTATTGTGTGAGCAGTAATTTGTAATTGACATTGTGATTTATTTGACTGTTCTTTAATACTTGTTGTAGGGGGCTGGGTTAAGCATTAGAAAGGCTTGTGCTGTGATTTAGGATGTGAAGGCCTAATATTTTATTTTATCAGGGTCCTGTAAAATGCTTTTGATTTGTTTTCTTGTTCTTATGGACACTCTTTAATTTTCACATTTCTTGTAAGGGGTGTAAGATTTTGGCTCACTACAAGCCCCTGCAGAGCTAAAGTGATCTCGTGTTAAAGTGATCTATTGGGTTTTTGTTTCTATTAAACTAAGAACAGTTAAAATTGTGCACCTTTTTCTGCTGTACCCAGCAACTTGTCCTTGTGCTTAGGGTCATTGTCATGCTGGAAAGTCCATGAGCGTCCCATGAGCAGCCTTCGTGCTGGAGAATGCAAATTGTCTGCCAGTATTTTCTGATAACATGCTGCATTCATCTTGCCATCAATTGTCACAAGATTCCCTGTGCTTTTAGAGCCCCCCCCCCCCCAAATAAAAAACATCAGTGAGCCAACATTATGTTTCACAGTGGGGATGGTATTCTTTTCACTATAGGCCTTGTTGACCCCTCTCCAAGCATAGCACTTATGGTTGTGAGCATAAAGCTCTATTTTGGTCTTGTCACTCCAAATTACAGTGTGCCAGAAGCTGTGGGCATGTCAAGGTGTTGTTGGGCATATTATAGCCAGGCTTTTTGTGGCATTAGCGAAGTAAAGACTTCTTTCTGGCAACTCGACCATGCAGCTAATTTGTGTTCAAGTATCGTCGTATTGTGCTCCTTGAAACAACTACACCGTCTTTTTCCAGAGCAGCCTGTATTTATCTTGAGGTTACCTGTGGCTTTTTCTTTGTATTCCGAACAATTTTTCTGGTCTACCTGACCATGGCTTGGTATCAAGAGATCCTCAAATTTTCCACTTCGTAATAAGTGATTGAACAGTACTGACTGACATTTTCAAGGCTTTGGATATCTTTTTATATCCTTTTCCATCTTTATGAAGTTCCATTACCTTGACAGTTCTTTTCTGGTCCCCATGGCTCAGTCTCTAGCCTGCTCAGTGCATCCACATGAAAGCTAACAAATACATTGACTATTTATACACAGACACAAATTGCAATTTTCAAAGCCACAGGTGTGGGAAATTAACCTTTAATTGCAATTTTTAACCTGTGTGTGTCACCTTGTGTGTCTGTAACAAGGCCAAACATTCAAGGCTATGTCAACTTTTGATCAGAGCCAGTTGGGTAATTTCTGTTATCATTATGATTTAAAAAGAAGCCAAACAACTATATGATAATAAATGGCTCCATATGATCACTATCCTTCAATAAAAGACATATGCATGATCAGTCTTATTTTCTAAATAAATGCCAACTGCTTACATGTAGCTATCACTCATAAGAACTTACACATAAAGGTTTGCTACAGCTAGCATGTTATAGTTATGTTAAGGCTTGCTTGAACTTCCAGGCGTAAGATTTCCTACAGGTGCCATGTAATCGAGCCCCCAGCTTCTGGTGCAGGCAAACTGGGGGCAAATTCAGGAAATTGGGGGCAATAAAAAAATTAACTGGAAAATAGTGCTCTGGCCTTATGTTGTACAGGCCTGCACTAAAGCAAGCTTAGAGACAAGAAAGAGGCAAGTTTAAACATTCAAGTAGCTATCTTTATTTACTCTCTATATTCTTGAGTTAGTTTCTCCATAGCTATTGTTGTGTATACAAATGTGCAATACTCTTTATTAACCAGAAAAGAGGAACTGTAGTAGAGTGACTTTATTTGTAGATGCAGAAGTGTTTATGTCTGTAAGAAGATCACATTGTGGTGACATAACACAGATTTGTCACCACATGACTTAAACCGTATAATAAAACTGATAGTATACAAACTGATTGATAATGCCTACAATTGAAGGCATCTATATAACAACAAAATGGCACACTTCTCCAATGTCCCTCTTAAAGGGGCAGTCCTTCTTTTAACATATAACTCCTCTGTCCCATTAAATCACTCAAGTGTACCTCTCCTGCAAGATCATCCATTTAAAGACACATCCCCCTATTCAAGCCTGACCATGAGCCCCATTACATTGCTCCAGCTTTCAAAATCATAGCCCATAAAAGAGCCTGCAAGAGTTACGGCTATTAAATGGGCCTTTTTCAGCTACCCGCAAACAATCTGCGGTTTACAGGCGGAAAATCCCTACGGGCCGTCAAAATCTGGACTCCGTCCCAGCTAAGCCATTGATCTGTCAAGCCCGTAAATGTTATAGCAAATCACTATTAAATTGCTACGGGTCCCCAAGGAAGCTCTGGCGTTCAAACCTGTAAATGGCAAATGTAGCCAAAAATCCTACTAGAGAGGACTCGCAAGTGGGTTAAAGTGGGCAAGTGAGTTAAAGTCCTGTCTGTAGCACTGTAAAAGCAAAAATAAACACACTACTATATTTTAAATTAAAGGGATAGTGATGTAAGGTATTAAAATAATAGCACAACATTCTCAAGCTCGCAAATCTGCAATAAAAAAAAAATATATGTTTAATTTTCCTGTTATATCTATCCCGGCAATCAATGTGGTAATACATATAATAGAACTCACATGGACTAGAATATCATATTTATTAATTGTTTCATATTGCATTATTACTGGAATGCTGGTCCGATCGCAACTCAGACTTCAAAATGTAAGTTATTGAAATGTAACCTCCATGTTTTTAGTGAAGTAATGATGACGATCTCTTTTACTATTGGCTCAGTCTAAACCCGTAACCAATTGATCATGTTCACGGCCGCACATGCAACATGCTGAAGCATGGTTTACGGATTTGGATGTCAGCCACATCTATTGCGGGCTTATCTAATTTTATCACTCTGCAACTCCGCCAAATTTCAAACCCGCAGCCTGTTCGGCTGTACCAGGGCCTTTGCAGGCTTGGAATTTAATGTGGCTACATGTCTATCTTTCTTTCTCTGTATTTATGAAAATGTGACCTTTTTTGGTAACATTAAATTATGGAAGGTATGAGATGGTCAAATAACATCTGAATGATGGCGTTGCAGTGAAAGAATTGATGGTTTTATTGGCGGATCTCTAAAGGAAGTCATGGGCTTTCATGCCAAGCATGCTCTCATTACTATGGTGAGAGTGTTTGGAGAGATTGCATCAACATGAGGAAGATACTCTATAAAGCATACCTTCCAACATTTATAAAGAGGGACACATATTCTTAAAAAATAATTAATATTAGGTAGTGTTATCTCCATTCTATATGAAGTGTAAACTATGTTTTAGAGATACAACTAATGTGTGCACAATGTTGTATGTAGACATATACTGTATATAACTGATACACAGTACTTTTCTGCTGAACAACAGAAGTAACTGGAGGAAATGGGACATGGTCAAGTCTGAAAAAAGGTTTTGCCCTTAAATGTGGAACATCTTTCACAAAAGGGAGACACGGTAGGCAAAAGAAGGGTAGAAGGGAAAGAGGGCTTGTCCCTCCTAAAATGGATAGTTGGGAAGTATTATAGAGTGACGTGGGAACTAGAGGTTCCACCTAAGTCTGATCCTCATCTTAGTACATTTTCCCCAATATAAAATAGGAGGTGGCTTGTATCAACATAGATCACAGTGATAGAGTAATATTTAGAAGACATACTTACATGTGTACATTTATCTGATTATAAGCATACTTATCTGTATATATGCCACTTTGAAATGCAGTACCCCATGACTGGGCCATGTTGGCCGAAGCAGAAATTCATCACTGCACATGTGTCTTCTATCAGCCATTAGCTTTCTGAACTATAATTGTCCATCTGCCACTGAATGAGAAAACATTTAGCAGATCTGAGCATCATAATGTGAGGAACTTAACCAGATGTGATTTATCTCACTTCTCAGCTTCCTCTCTGGCATTATAGATGAAGACTTCCTTCTTCTGTATGACTGTTCTGGAGGCCAGGAAGCTGACACCACACATTCATGAATGATAAGAAACATTCACGTGGTCACACCCCTATCGCTGCCAGACTCAGAGATTCAAGATAAATCCACTTACAAACCCCCTCCTCCCATCCTTTTTTTTCTCCATTTTAGGAGTTTTAAGTATTCCTTCCCCTGTAATTAAACAGCTCTTTCCAGAATATTTGTTATTATTTTCTGGTAAAAGAAATGTTATAATTAGGTATTTTTTTACCCATATCTGTGGTTTAATTTTCTTATATGGTTCTTTGAATAACTAAACTTGATAATAGGCTACTGTTTTATAAAGTAAAAAGAATAAATGAATCACATTTACATTTTTAACTTTTATATGTAACTAGCAACTTGCCCGTCAAAAATGACGAGGCAATAAAATTGTAAGGCAGGTAATGCTGTTTGACACAGACAGTATGGGCCTCGTTCTATTATCGGCCGCAGCCGTTGCGGGGCCGCAAGGACCGGCCGCAAGCTATTCTGCTATTCTATTCCCTTCCGGCCGGGGGCTCCGGCAGGCTTGCGGCCGGCGCCTTGCTATCTCTTGTGGCCGCTCGCGCCTGAGGAAATCCTTTGATCTTAAACGGCCGCAAGAGTTTGGGCCGTAAGAAATTCCTATTTGCAATTCAATTGCTCCGGGAACCCTCTCTGCAAGGCTAAAACCGAGCCGCAGCTTACTTGCAGCAAACAGGTCCCGCTAGCACCAATTAAGCACATAAAATAGCCCAAATAAAGCCATCCTGCACTTTGCAGAGTCTATAAAGTGATTTTCGGTGTTAGCAAAAATAGCACAACATTCCCCTATACTCAAATCCGTAAAATATTTGATTTTTAATATCCGTAAAATATCCATGTAAAAAGTCCAGAGTGCTTGGAGCACCTCAGACCCGCCCACGCCGCAGCCCGAAAATAAACAGTTAATTTGAACTCGGGTTTGGGCTGATGTGCAAGCTTGAGAGTGGGTTCCTTTTAATCCTCATGTCCCCCAATATGATCCCTAGCATTTACAGAGCTGTACAGTGCAGGCTTGAATTTATTTTTGCGTTTTTATATTTCTGAGCTTACGGCCGGTTCCAAGATATGCGGCCGGCCGTAAGGGGAGATCCTTTCGGGGCCGTATAATAGAATCGCGAGTTAACAGAACCCCCGCAAGGAATCACAGCCTTACGGCCGATTTACGGCCGGTAATAGAATGAGGCCCTAAGTGTTTTGGTCGTTTAAGATCGTTCATCGCTCATTGCGAGCCTCACGATGAGCGCCTTTGGCGCTGATCGCGTGGCTTGCAATGAGCGACTTTTTTTTTTCTAAGTCCCACGGTTCGTATTTTTTGGTGTAAGTCCCTAGCTAGTCATTGCGTGTTATAGTTTTTTTTTTATCAAAGTCCCGCTTCTGTGGCTGTTTGTAACCGCTTGTGAGGCGCCTTAGAGCCTCCACCTCCGCAAATGCGGCCCCTCGATTTGCGAGGGTCCACATTTGCAGCCTGCAATGAGCCTTCGGCTCATTGCAGCCGACGTTGGAACCTCCACCTTCTGCTTCATGAGGGACCGCATTTGAGGCCCGGACTACGTCCAACGCTTCGCGAGGGACGCAGTTCTTGCGTGACGACAATTCACAGTTTGACAACTATTATATGTGATCATTCTTTACTACTCAGTTCCATTTTTCATTCTGAGCTGATTATGACTACTACTTTCTCTGTATGATGTGTCCTTGTATGCTAATGAGCTTCCATTAGTTCTGTTTAAAGCATTGGCAGTGTTAGCAGCTATATCCCCACTCTACAGGTAGAACCTTCCTCTGTAAAATCTCCCTATTCAGAAATCAAAATGGAAGATACAGCATAATTGCATATAAAAGGTAAAGTTAGAAAGACTATTTTTTTTAATTTTAAATGCATTATCCTATTTTCAATTATAGTTTTTCAAAAGAACCATACCCAGTGGTACAGTTAAAATCAGTATGTAATAACAAGGACTTTATAAATTGAATGCTAATAAAAATGCATTTCTTTATAAGCAGTATTTTTGTATTTGTATTTTTTTCAGTTAGCTTGCTTTCTTCTCTGTACTATATAATATGATAATTACTAATGGTTGCTATAATGGTTGCTAATTACTTCTTGAGGGTGTATATGCCTAAAAGCCCCAAAAGAGTTGCTATAATAAATATGAGCGTGTGCAGATCCACAGGGATAAATGCAAATTAATAGCAAAGGCATAAATTGGAGGATCAGAAGGTCTAAAATTTCCAGACTCCAAGATTTGTTTACTGTGAGAAAATATTTGTTTTAAATAACATTCAATTGATAAAGTACATGTTACTATCTATAGTTTTAAGTTATATCATGTTTAAAATGGTAATGGCTTACAAGAGCGAAGCCTTTGTGGGCTCATTGGCATCTCCCTGCCCACGTTCCCCGAATGCAATGTAATAACTGTATTTCTCGAAATTCTGTGCAGGAAACAAGGTTTTAACTTGTTTTAGATGTTCAAATGTGAACACAAATGTACTATTTATTTACTATATATATATAATATAAATATGATATTCTATTACATGCGAGTTCCATTATATGTATTAACAGATTGATTGCGGGGATCCATATAACACGGAAATCATACATGAAATAAAGTATATTTCGGGGCCGATTTGCGAACTTGAGAATGTTGTGCTATTAATTCTAAGACCCAACATCACTTTCTCCTTCACTAAAAGTACAATATTGATTTTTTATTTGCTTTTAAAGTGCTCCGGACATGTCATTAAGCCCTTTGCGAGTCCTCCTTTGTACCTGTGACTTGTGGTTTGACTTTTGCCATTTGCGGGCTTGACGGGGTGGTTAGCGAGGGGGAATCAAAACAATTGAATAGCGATTTATGATTTTAGCGTTCGCAACTCTTGCGACCGTGAAAGATCAAAGGCTTGGAGGGGCATTAACTTGCGATGTGAACCATCGCAGTGAATCAGAGGCCGGAGACCGTAACTCAATCGGAGCTCGCAAAAAGATGCCAATTGAATAGCAAAGTAACTAGCGGGCTACATTACCGAAGCCCGGATATCCGGAAAGCTCAATTGAATGAGGTTCATAGTTAGAAAATGGTGCCACTCATAAAAAGGGCATAAATCTCCATAACAGATTAATTAATTTAGAAAAAATGCATGCATTATTATTATTCCTCTTTATTTAGAAAAGCGCCAGCAATTTTCGTAGCGCCATGTACAAATTCTAAATGGTTACAATTAGCATAGGAGTATGGTGTCAATTTTAATATTATTACAGTAGACTCTCGTTATCCGGCACCCACAGGGATTGCCATATGCCGGATAAGTTTTAGTTTCCGGTTGCTTTAGAGTCAATATTAAAACAGGCCTAACTAAGTCTATACCTCCTAGAAAACCATACATATTGTATTTAATTGCTATTGACATTGGAATACAGTAAGTAAAAGCAAATTAAAGCAAATAAAGACAGACTTCACATCAACACAACTTTATTACACTGCAAAAAATAGTCACTAACATAAAAAAAATGTTCACGTCCAGTTTTACTACCCTGTAAAAAATAGCTTTTTTAAATGCATATTACTTAAATAACAGTAAGTCAACATACTGAACATCACTAACATACATTTTTTTTCACTTCAATTAACTAGAGAGATTACTGCATAGACATCACATCAGGATCATCAGGATCTCCAGAAGCTTCATCTCCTTCAGGAGCAGAAAACATGTCATCATCAGGATCTGCTCATAATGTAGCTGGAACACGATCAGGAGAAGTGGATGTGATTAGTTTTGGATCTTCATTTGTAGATGATGCTGTACTGGTAGACTTGGGTTCAGCTTTCTGTACAAATGAACGAATATCACCTTGCTTTGAGGACTTACGCCTCCCATGCAAAGTCAGGTTTTG
This sequence comes from Discoglossus pictus, assembly GCA_027410445.1. Taxonomy (NCBI): domain Eukaryota; kingdom Metazoa; phylum Chordata; class Amphibia; order Anura; family Alytidae; genus Discoglossus; species Discoglossus pictus. Next base: position 222,194,452 of record CM050164.1, on the reverse strand, counting down.
CATGATGTGCAGCTGCATAAGATGCTGAAAAGTGAAGAAGGGTTGCTGTTCTGCAAAAGCTATTACAATTTCAAATGCTGCAGTAGCTCTCTGCCAGGATACTTTTTCCACCTCACACCCATCATCATCACTCTCTTCCTCCTCTGCAACATAATTCACAACACCATCTATGATGTCTTCTGTGTTTAGTGTGTGAGTGACTGGAATAGCTTCATCCACAGCAAACCAGTCATTGAGTTTATCTCGAGACAAATTAATTTTGTCATTAGCAGAGTCATCTAACTCACATATTTCATTACGAACTCTGATATTGACAGCTGAACAATCAATTTGAAACTCCTCAAAGTCGACAGAGGAGTAGGAGGATTCCTCAGGCATGAAAGCTGGCCACAACTTTCTTCAACATTTCTGTAATGTTTCACTTGCCACATAGTCCCAAACACACCTGACAGTGTAGATAGCATCTTTAAGATTGTATTTCTTCTGGAACTCTAGAATTATCCCATCAAAAATAGTAATTTTCCGCATGAAGTCACGACTGTAGAACATTTTTAAATTCTGTATCACTCTTTGATCCATTGGTTGGATCAGACTTGTGACGTTTGCTGGAAGATAATGTACAAAAATGTTGCCATTAATGAGCTCTTCAGCTGGAGGATGTGGGCGACAGTTATCTAGGAGCAACAGAACTTTACTATTCTCTCGTATTCCTTTCTTTTGTAAAAAAAAATTTAACATTGGGAACAAACGAACGATGAAACTACTTGTTAAAAATGTCTGTGTCCATCCAACTGTTACTCTGTGTCTACAGGGAGGTGAGTCATTCCTTTAAAGCACCTGGGTTTAACAAATTTGCCAATCACACACAACTTAAGCCTATGATTTCCTGATGCATTTGCACAAACCAGTTCAGTTATACGCTCTTTATTTTGCTTGAACCTGTGAGCTATCTTTTCACTACCACTAGCCAAAGTAGAATTAGGCACTTCCACATTAATCCAGTCTCATTAGCATTATAAATCTGCTCGGGGGTCTTCCTGTACTTTTGCTCCTCTGAGCACCTTTGTCACTCATCAGAAAGAGAGATATATATTTATCTATATTTAGTTAACTAATAATGAATGAATTAGTTCTTGAATAAATTAATATACTTTACCTATTTGTAATGTATATATCCAGCAATCAATAACCTGAAGAGCTAACAATCTGTTTGTATTTTCAGGCAGCATACAATGTACAGTTTGAGTGTTGGTGCCCTGAGGAGAAAGTGTCATGAATGTCCCAACTGCGCATTAAAAATAGGCTGTGTGCGAGAGGGAAATCTGTTGGTGTAGCTGTGTTACGAGCCATTGTAGATTCGTAATGTTATTAATGTGGTACACGGCTCGCAAGCATTTTCCATCATTTGTAATAGTGTATTTTGTAGTTCGTACGTTCCTGTGTGAAAATGCTATGCGTATGGCAGTGTTTTCCGTGGTCCGGGGTCGTGTAGCCTCGATTTCATTTTTTTCTCCCTTATGTGATTCTTGAGTGGCAAAACTCGTCCAAATCGCCTTAGATTCGCGTTCCACCTCACGCCCACACATCCTGGCTATTCCCCCGTGCTGTGTGTGATGTTTTTGTTGTATTTTTTGTGTGTGTTTTTTTGTTTTCGCAGTTTGTCCATTAATTTTTTTTTTTCGTATCTCGTTTTTTTTTTTTACTGTGTAAGTGTATTTTGTACCGTGTGTGAAAGTGCTACGCGGTTGGCAGTGCTTTGCACGGTCCGGGGTCTTGTAGCCTCGCTTTAATTTTTTTGGTGGCCATGTTTTTTCTTGCTTAGGCGATTTTCGTCAAAATCGACTTAAATTCGCGTTCCACCTCACTCCCGGATGTCCCGGCTTTTCCCCCATGCTGTGTTTGATGTATTTTTTTGTGTATTTAGTGTGTTTTTATTGTTTTTTGGTTTTCGCGGTTAAGCCATTAACCTCGTACTTTTCCTATCTTGTATTTTTTTTTTCAAAGTCCCGCATCTCGTTATTTTTATTTCTCAAAGTCCCGCGTTTGTCAACTGCTTGCAGGCTGGCGATTACATGTTTACTAAATGTTTGGTGGCTATGTCCTGCGTGTTTCATTGCCTTCACTGCTCGCCTCCATTCGGGAGGCGAGCAGGCAATGAGCGCCTTTGGCGCTCAACGTCTTTGTGCTGCAAGTTTTAGTGCTCCGCATTAACGACTCGCCTCACTTCGCGAGGCTCGCAAGTGATGAGCACCTAACTTGTACGCACCACACAAAGTGTGACGACGTCTCGTAGTTTGACAACTATTATATGTGATAAATTCCCCAAAACTGAGATGGTAATTAATAAAATTAGAAGCAAAGAATCTGCCTTCTGATTATTATGTGTATTGTAGAATGCCCAAACTGTGTCCACAAGCACATTGCCACTTTAAATGATTAAAAATACCGGCTCACCCCACAATGCAAGGGTAATTAGTGTTCTGATTTTCAGTGGTCTGTCTGGTTATCTGAGATTCCGGATTCGCAGAATGAATTCTGGATGCGTAGGATTCCGGTTCAACTTCAAATATGCCGGTTGCTTGAGAGTTTCCGGTTGGGTGGGGAATACTGCAGAGTGTCGGTTGCTTGAGAATTCCGGTTGCTTGAGTACACGATAAATGAGAGTGTACTGTATTATCATTTGTCTGTAACACGCCAACATATTCCGTAGCAGTATTAACACGCAGCAAAGGATGGTGGGCCCTGTCTTTAAGCTTAGAATCCAATGTCCAAAGTACTTTCCCCAAAGCACCATCCAAGATTTAAAACTTGCAAGCTTGCAATCTAAATATGATCAATTACCTTAACAAAGGCTCTCCCCTCCTTCCCCACTGATAACCAAAACACACACACTCTAGATTCAGCTCTGGGGAAGTGATGTAACAAACACAAAATTGATTACTGTGCTGATAAAACAGGTATTCCAAAATTCAGACCCCCCCCCAAAAAAAATATATATATATATATATATAAATGGCTTGCACGGCTATTAATATTGTTAATTTGTTATATACTTGACAAACAAGTGTATTAATCTTGAACTGCAGTGGTTCTTTAATGTCTGGTGACATTTGCTTTTATTCCTAACAGGATCAGATACCTGAATGGAATGGTGGGAACCTTGGATTCAGATAAGATCTATATTTAGTTCTGTTGAAATTCTCACACTTTGAACAGCCACTTAAAAATAAAACTAGGATAGTTATAATGACCCTCCCTCTGGCTAAAGGCAGCAAGACAATCCAAAAGGGAAGCAAGCACCTAGAAGACAAGAAAAGTCTGCTAAACTTAACATTTTCTCTAAAAATATTTTTATGCTCGTGGTATACACAGTTGAATGTTGCTAGTTTGTTACATACTTCTCAAAAATGTGAAAGTGGTCCTTCATGTGGAACTAACAGAAATGCAGAATCCCATTCGGTGCAAGCTCACTAATTTTAATATGTTGATGTAAACATGTCTGGATGTCTGTATACATGTAGCTCCGGGATATATAGTTGCTTTCATTTTACATCTACCTCTTTAATCATAGTGTTTGTTATGATGGTGTCGGATACTGTGGGAATCCTGCATATGACTAAAATACATTGGAGCTGTGATGTGTGTTTAAGAAGCAGAACATATACAGTTGTCATGAACACATTGTGCAGATACTCATGTTTATTTAGTACAGATCTTCCAGGACATTAAGACAATACACAGTGTGTAGTTTTTACAGTGACTATAGATTTTCTTTCTTACCAAGATAGGTCTGTACAATTATAGGTGTGGTGTAGTGATTGAGGCATTGTTACTGAGTACACCAGTATATACCAGTCCCAAGCTGTGTATGTTTAAAAGGAACAGAGATGGTTAACATGGTAAAAACATTGCCCTTAAATTACCTTTTGCTCTTTCTGACTATAGGATTATATCTGGATTAAACACTGTTTAGTACATTGGGGTGTTTCTCTTTCTGTACTTTGAGTAAAGCCTTTGAATTCTTATATGGACGCAATGAGTGTAGTAGGTGTCACCTTACATTGGATCAACCAGTGGTGTGTTTAGGCAAAGGCCTAGAGTAGCACATTTTTAGGGAGCAGCAGGCTGCCTGAAGATGCAGGTGCAGTACCTAATATACATAAATACCCATAAACCTATGATTTGGGATATAGCAAGGGAATAGGAGGAGTAGTAACTGTGGTGTGTACTAGTAACTGGGATGTGGTGGAGCACAACTCTGAATATGCCTAGGGCAACATAAAACCTAAATACGCCCATGGGATCAACAGAAATATTTTTTACATAAGAACTACAGAGCTTTCAAAATCCCAACCGGTTATTCCTCAACCTATTACAACCAACATGCTTTTCTTCACATGCAAAATAAAGGTGTGTGTGTCTTATGTAGGTCAGTGGGCAATTCAGACCACCAACACTCCAGGATTTCTTGATCTCTCTCTCATGTGTACTCAGGTTCTCTCTGCTTCAGCACAAGTGGGTTACTCAGTTTATTTCATTCTAATTGATCTACTTGTGTTGTACCAAAGAGATATTGAAAACCTGGATGGGCGGAAGCTCTTGTGGATCAAGTTGCTCACCACCAGTTTTATACCATGAGCAACCAACTAGTACTACATAAAGAGTTGTGTGAGCTACAATAGGTCACACTAATGTGCATTTGATTTAAAATTAGTAAAATGTTTTTTTTTTATGGTAAAATATTAAAGTATATGCCATGTAAGCATTATTGGTGTAGCTGAAACAGTTAAAACTTCAATCCACTGATGTATGAATGGCCTAATCTGTAATTTCCCCTGACCTGCAATTATACAAATGTAGTAACATAACTGTAGTAACATATTTTCAGTGCTCTATTTTAAAAGAACTAAAATGAATAATGGACAATTGTTTTTATAAAGTGAAAAAAACATTAATTCTATGCAATTATATGTATTCTTGGCAATTGCCATTGTTGCCTTATAAAGACATGCCTGTTTCTCATGTCCCAACCTACAAGGAATCTTCCTGTTTGAATGGGAGATAATCAAGCAAGTGTCAATAAGGTCATCTCATCCTCCAAAATTCTGTTTTTTCTTAATATTTTATCTGCCATCTTGAATGTGGACACTATAGCATTTCTATCTGTAATCTATAGTTATTTACATACTGTAAAGATGTACTGAGGAAATTATTTCCCTAGGATGCCACTCATAGGGAAATGATTTCCTCATACAGTTTTCTCTTTTCAGGTTACTTAAGGCCACTGTATACTTTTCAGGGTTTTTTTGTACTGGGATATAATTGTTTTTTCATGTCAAATGTGAGATATCCTTTTTTATAATTTTACATCCATGATGATATCCATTTGCCCCTTTTCATATAAGACTTAAGTGGTATAATCAAATTATATGACTTTATACTCACCATTAGGCATCTAGTGAATATTAATGAAATACACACATTCAGTTTCTCATTGTAGGATGTAGTGACCATAAAATATGAGAATGACAGCTTTGATGGGAGAGAATCTGGAGGTGAAGGGCTGTGGTGTTGTGGGTTGCATTGGCACTAGGGACAGTTTCAAAGGGAAATGTAGCTTTCTGCATGAGACTACGTGCTGTTTTGAGCTCAGAGGAATTGACATTTCTAGCACTATTACCCATAACCCCACAGAGCAGAGGACCTTACCAGTGGGGTCCCCTCATTGGCCGGTCCAGCTGATCTCTCCTCTTGATAAAAATCATTACATGCTATCGCATTTAGGGGATATTTGTTAGGATCTGGTCGATTTGGAGTATATTAGGGCATCAAATGTCCAACAGTCACTTGTTGTGAACACCTAGACATAAGGCAGACATAAACATAAACAGTTATGAGAATACTATTATTATTGTAGGTGCCATTATATTGCATTAAGTGTAAATGAGGAGAAAGAGTCCTTCATAGTTAACCACGTAAGTCATGTACATGACAAAAAAAATAATACCCTATGGAAATAGTTTTGACGTATGGAGTTAGAAAAAAAAATCCTTCCTTTCATTATGATGTCACCAGTAAGTTCTTGTACTTCTTTGTACAATGTGTATACATAACTCTTACTATCAGTCTTATGCTGTCATTGAGCCACTTTGTACAGCACAGTGTAATATGTTGACTCTTTATAAAATATACTAATTTCAAACCCCCTTCTTGTCGTGGTGAAGGGGCTTGTGTACCTCAATGAAGCTGTGAGCTATACCATGTAGGGTCACCAAAGATTGGCAGGTCATAGCAGAGAGGTCAGACAAATTGTGTTCCACTAGAGAAGGAACTGGAAACCCACTCCAGTATCTTTGCCATGAAAACATTATGGATTAGCACTACCAGATGTGCCTGGTGTGCAGCGGGTCCATACGGTCACAGAGAGTCGGACACGACTGAACACAGTTGTTTTTTAATCATGTTGGGTATAACAGATATTCCCACTAGTGCACTTCTAGTTATAAAATTAAATCCAGAGGATTAATAATAAAAATTAATATCTGTTATTCCTTTATTAAAATATCCCCTCCTATGGAACAGAACCTAAATTATAATATTAAAATTCTTAGAAATCCCATCTGACGCTTAAAGGGCCAGTTACCTCCCACATAGTGCTCTTTTGCATGTGACAGAGCACTCTATTTATAATTTAAAAACGTTGTTTTTTTCTTTCGGTTTTGCTCAGTGCTGCTTCTGTTACTCACAGAGCTTCCCCAGCACAAGCTGCTACATCCAGGCTCTCAGAGTCCTGTCAATCAGCCTCTGTCCCTCCCACAAGGAGAGCAAAGGCACAGGTAAAGCTGTGTGTGAGAAAATAACCCAGCATTGGGCTTGTGCTGTGTGTAAGAAAATGCATAAATCTATATTATTTATTAATAAAGAATCAAAACACCAATAAAACAGAAATATCCCACATCATACAGTGTCAGTACAAATATATATATATATATATATATATATATATATATACACAAACAGTGTGTGGTTTGGCGAGGTCTGCAATGAGCAGCGAAGGCCCGTAAAGTATAGGGGGGTTGAGAGGCTCGCAATGATTGCCGAAAGCGCTTATTGCATGGCCCGCGATGAGCTCTGAAGGGGCACATCCTGAGCAGCGCAAGTTAGAGGGGGGGGGAGAAGCTCCGAATGGCATCCGAGTTACGGGCTTAAAAAAAAATGTCCAACATTTTCTTTTAAGCCCGTAACTCGAAAGCCGTTGGGGGTACGCCGAAAGATGCCAATTGAATAGGAAATTAGCTTGCAATCTCACGTATGGGCTCCCTATCTCCCCCTGAGGCAGGGAGTCCATAAGTGAGGTTGAAAGGTAATTTGATATTCATTTGTAGTCTTTTGGCTTCCTCCCAACGAATACATTTTAAGCCAGTAACTCGGATGCACTTTGCGGGATTGGGGAAATTAATCAATTTCCCCAAGCCCGCAAATGTTTTCAAACCCGTAAATGGCTAAAGGAGCACAGGGAAGGGAGAGTGGGGAGGAAGACACAGGGGAGGGAGAGGGGGAAAAGAGACACAGGAAAGGGAGAGCAATGTTATGGGCTTGCACATGCCGCTCATTGTGGGGCCAGCGATAAGCTCCGAAGGTGTCATCGCGAGGCCAGTAAAGTAGAAGGGGGAGAAGCTCGCAATGACCACAACACACAGAAAATCATACTTTTCATTTGATCTTATATCTCTGTGAAAAAGGCAAGTATTCCAAAAATTCAAAAAGTATTTCAACATGTTTTTAGTAGATCTTTACACTGGTGGTCCAAACTGTGCTGAATTAACTGGCCCTTTAAAATAGATATAGAAGGGACAGCCAGATTTTATACAAAATCAGTATGTTGATATTGCACAGGATATCATTATAAATCAATTTATAGGATCAATCCGATGTGTTCTCCTCCCAGTAACATTTAATACTTACTAATACTAATACTTAAATGTTATAATTGATTATAATAATCTGATGAGGTAAACCTTAATTTATTTTTTTAATTGTCGCAATAAATTACCCCACTTTAGAATGTTTGGAATCATCCAGTTTAGTTTGTTCTTACACTATATTATTCATTTAGACATTTGCCCAAACTACCATCTTCAGTGCCTGCTACCTACGCTGCTGTCCCTATGATTTACTATGTTGATAAGCTCCTGCTGTGCATTTATATCACATATAGAGTAATATCATCACCAAAAGAGCAACAGCAGTACAAAATCAGGAAGTACTGCCAGTCTCTCCACATGTCCAAAACCCTTGGCATATTTCCAAAGGAGGTACTTGAAGCCATGGGATGTTTACTGTGTCTTGGAACTGCTTATTAGCTGTCTCATGATTCTGAGTGGATCTATAAGTTTTAAAGCATTTATCATCTACACTTTGTTATTATGTTTTAAAAATGTATATCTTATAGTTCAAACACCACCCAATAATGCCATAACAAGCAAATTAAATGTGGAGGCCATTCCTTCAGTAGACTAAATGCCTGATGTGGTAGAAAGGGCCCTCTAGATCCTCATGATCCTCAAGTTCAAGGTCTGTAAGAAGAATATTACAACGTTGACTGGCTCTCCTCTTAATTTCTTTCTTAGCCTTCCTCACTATGCATGCAAAACTGGAAATGGCAAGAGAACACATGTGGCAGATAGGGGGTACAAAAGCAGCTAGGGGGATGAGAGTAAATGAGATGGAGAGGGACAGAGTTTGGAAATGGACATGATATATGAATATGGGGAACACTGTTGCTTGCTGTCTCTTGAGCTCTTTCCATCCTAGACCACAGCCTTCTGGAGCGGATGATAAATACGTTATTCAGATGTCTTGAGAATGCAGCACAGATATACATTTAGTCACTGATGTATGAGAAGATCAGGTAGACAAGGTGCAAGGAAAATATTATAAGTAACACCTATGTCTTCTAGTTGGTTACTCCATGGCTTCACTCCCTTCAATCTCCTTGGTACATGGGACTAGTGGAGGTGGGTATTTGCTCAGTATGGGGGGGGGGGGGGGGAGTTCCAGTATCATGAGGGGATGTTTATTGAGATGGCACATTACCTAATTTTGGTCACTTGATGATAAATTTTCCCAGGAGTGTTTTTGCCATTTTTGGATGTTCCTATGCTTGGCAAAACTTGGGAAATTTATTTTAAGCATGCTCCTTATGAGTCTATTTTGAATTATGTATTAAGAAGCTCTTTATCCTAGTAAAGTAATTTTTTTAAATAAATGTTAACTTTAGTACCAAATAATTGTCCTGTTATTATATATGGGCTGGGAAGACCATGTCTCTAAATGATAGACACAGTAAAATGAACAATTTAGGAAGAACAATACTTCTGACAATACTTCTGCCCAGGACTAGGGCAGCATGGTTTCCAGGGTCAGTAAGCTGTCTCAAGTGTCACTAAAGTGTGTCTGAATAGTGTATACATAAGGACATAAATGTATATATACAAAGACATTTCTGTCTGTAGGCATTCCTTATACTTTCATACATACTCTATATAAAAAAACACATGTACGGGTCTATGGGTGTGGTAATCTTAAAATGGGGTTGTAGCAATCTTAGTAGTAGTAGCGGGACAGATTGGATGGTGGCACAAGTGGTTTTTACTTGTGTCACAATGTGTGTTTCTAACATTCCTAAATCAGTTTCTTTCTGTGTCACAATGCTTTCTGGATTCATATTGGTTCAGCCTCTACATACTACAGAGACCGAGCCCTTCCAAATAGACATTATGTCATACGTTATTACATCAGCCCTCTGTAAAATGTTTCCAAATAAGCATTAAACACTCAGACATTGTGCGTTTCTGGCCAAAAGTCACTGACTGGGATGTTACAGCAGACTCAGAATTGATTTTCCTTCAATGTCCCTCCTCTGGTTATGTCCAGCAGGTATCTCACAGCACTGTTTTATCTGTATTAATGCCACATGGAACCATTGCTCTGAGAATGTGGCTGTAAGAAACAAAGAAATAAGAAAAAGTAAACATAATTCAATATCATGGTATGTAGTGATTTTTTTTTATCAGATTAGTACACATATAGGTATACACAAATATACACTCATACCTCCCAATTATCCCTCTTGTGGAGAAGCCCCCCTTTTAACATTAAATTCCACCCTTTAAATGTCCCTCTTGCAGGAAGAGTGCAGCATTTCAGAACATATCTCTCTATTTGAGCCCTCTTTCATTCTATCGCTTTCTACAAGATCACAGGTAAAAGATGGATAGTGGGAATGTGTAGGTTCTTCAGGATATAAGTATTTGTAGAGGAGTGCGCATATATTAAACATATATCTCTTGTATCTGGATCCTTTGCTGCCATTGTTAGTGAGCAGGAATATCAGCAAATATGCACCCCTCTTTTGCTTTATGACATTTTGGGAGGTATAAAATACACATTTATTTATACATAACTTTGTTTACATATCTATGTTTATGCATAAGCCCACAAATGTATATATATATATATATATGTATGTGTGTGTGTGTACGTGTTTATCTATCTTATATAAAGTGTATATACTGTTGTTGCTCTGTCCCTCAATCGTGTCCGACTCCAGGTTACCATATGGACAGCATCACCAAGGCACATCTGTCTGTGTTTCTGGTTGGGATTATCCATAAGGTTATTTAGCAAAGGTACCAAAGAGGGTTGCCAGTTCCTTCTCCAGTGGACCTCTCTGCTATGACCTGCCCATCTTGGGTGACCCTACATGGTTTAGCTCAAAGCCTCAATGAGGGACACAAGTTCCTTAACAACAACAAGGTAGCAATCCAGAAGGGGATATATATATATATATATATATATATATATATATTGTATATATATATATATATATATATATATATATATGTCTATCTATTTTATCTAGATTGATAAGATAGATAGATAGATAGATAGATAGATAGATAGACCGAAAGATTTTCTTTAGAGCGCTGTAGCCTCCTTTTCGTTTTTTTCGGCGTCCATTTTTTCTCTCGCTTAGGTGATTTTCGAGTGTCTTCTATTTTGACTTAAATTGAGGTGTAACTTCAGTTTCCGAGGTCCTGGGTGCCCCCCCTTGCTGTGGGTAAGCTTTGTATGTGTTTGTTGTGTGTATTTATTGTGTTTCTAATGTTTTTGGGGTCGCGCGGGTTGCGTTGTTGTGTTTGGATCTCGTATGTCTTTTTCGGAAAATCCGTAGGTGTTTGGTGGTGTTTTGGGTCTTTAGAGTGCTGTAGCCTCGTTTTCGTTTTTTTCGGCAGCCATTTTTTCCTAGGGGATTTTCGGGTGTCTAAACTCTTTTATTTGGAGTTAAATTGAGGTGTAACTTCAGTTTTCGAGGTCCTGGGTGCCTCCCCTTGCTGTAGGTAACCTTTTTATGTATTTGTTGTGTGTATATTTATTGTGTTTTTCATGTTTTCATGTGCGCAGGTTTCAGACGTTTTTTGCGAGGTCATACTGGGTCGTAACACGTCTTGTATGTTTGTGTGGTAACTCCCTAAATTTTGCGAGGTCTGCAGTTGCTGGCAAGGAGCGCCTTTGGCGAGCCTGCAGCGTTAGCAACAGCCCGCATGCTCACAACTATATATGTGATATATATATAGTGATACCTTTTTTATTGGACAAACCTCTTTATAATAAAGCATCAAGCTTTTGAGAGATAATGCCTCTTTTTATCAAGTCAAAAAGCGATACTGATACAAGTATGAACTAAAAATAGTAAACAGAAAGAGATGGGAAAAAAAATGGAAAAACAAGAAAGACACAATTCATTGGGCAGAGTTAAGTGAGAAATTCACGGCTACCTCACTCTTCATATATATATATATATCGATGGACAGACAGATTGATCGATCGATAAACGGATAAATAAATACGGATAGATAGACCACATATATTTCTTATGTATGTCATGACCATCTCTGTCACCACCTAAACTATACTACAGGGAGACATCAAATGACTTGGCCAAGGTCACAACTGACACTATACTGCAATATTAAGTAAGGAAATTAAGCCTAATTAGCATGAAAATATTGGTTGTATGCTTATGTATAAAGAAGTATCATTAGCCTGGTTATTTGTCTGGCATGTTCTGTGCAAAAGTGCTGCAATACATCCTGTTTTAGAGATGAGTTAGCAGGGGTCTAGTCTGTGGGTGTGCAGTGGTTAATGTCTCCACTTGCTGGGCTTGCCTCCTGGCCTCACTCCTCCCTCTCTGCCTCCTCCTCCTCTCTCTGCAAAGTCCCGTTACATAGAGCCAGGACAAGCTGTGGGAATCCTGCCTTACAGGGTGCTACTGAGCATCTCTCTGATATAGGGACAACTAGGAGGGAGAAGCACAAGAGTGAGGCAAGAAGCACCAAGAGGAACAAAAACAAGCAGCGAGAGAGCAAGGGTGGGGAGAGAAGAAAGAACAACCAAACAAGGAGAGGAGGGGACCAGCACAGGAGAAAAGTTGTCTTGGAGAGCCCTGTGATACTGGGAGAAGAAGCAGCAGCAGCATGTCTCAGTGTGTGCCACAGAATGGAGTCTTGGAGGACAAAGACAACATCATTGAACTCTTTGTCAAGGTAGGTGGATGTTCCCCAGGAGCTCCCTGTGCACACACTACATACATACTATATTACAGGGCTGATGTGTCAGGTAATAAGACTCTGCTAAGCTTGTATCCGGGTGTGATAATGTCCTGTAGCACCCTCCCCAGATAACCTTACTAATCTGGTGCTTGTCATGGTCACTGCTGAGATGCTGGACCTTACACCTTCTAGCACATGATCACACACATATTTGTACTTCCTATGGTGATTTTCTAAATCAGGATAATACTACATATAAGACATTTAATATTATTTAGCCTTACACTGATTTGAATAAAGTATACCTTAACTGCAGATCTATAATATAACTGTATCTAATGGTAGTGATTTGTTTCAAGTGTTAGGTTCTCCTGACCCCTCTTGTCCCCTGAGGACTGCAGATAAGTGATCTGGTATTGAGAACTACTGTTCTAGAGTATTTAATGATGATGGTAAGAGGAGACAGGTCCTTTTGGGCTATATCCAGGCGTTCTACAACTTAATGTCACTTCTGGAGTATCTGATACTGGTTTCACCAAGCAATAATTGTGATGGACATCATGATGGCAGTAATACACTGTAGATTGAGTCAAACAGATTGTGGCAACACACTTCTTAGAATGAGGTCATGGAGGAGCAAGGGGTGAGAGTTCTTAAGAAATGCATACTCAAGCTTCTAGAGGATAGAGGATCCAACCAACGTGCTGCCATTATTTTGCAAGGCATGAGATCTGCATGGAGTTGTACAGATTCATAAATATGTCTGGATCTGTGATTGAAACGATTCAGGATAGAGAAAGCGTTGACTCCATTTATATATTATCACAGTACATTTTTGTTTGCTGCAAGCTGTTGGTGCACTGCCCTATTTTCTCTACCCTATCTTTGAGCTTTACTACAGGCATAGACAATGCTGAAGTTGATGGATGTATGGCTTTGACCTGATATTGCTCTTCCTTTGTCCCTATGTTATCTATTCAGACCACACACTGGGAGATTGCTCTGGGAAAAATCAGTGTCCTACTTTTCTCAGCTCATTGTGAAATGTACTCACATTCACTTTCCTATAAAATATCAAGTTATACTTAGTAAGAAAAGCAACCTCTCTCCAATCCATGCTGTGGTTGTTGACTGTATATTTTGTATATTCTGTATATCTTCTAAAGTGTTTTAATTGGTAAAGGTGTGGTAAGGTTAAGCCTCTTACGTACATCTTTGTAATGTTTACAGGCATGTTTGGCTTCCAATTGTTATATTAATAAAGTGGTCTCCTAATCCTGTTATGTGCACGCACGGTACAGAAAGCCTCCTGGTGCCAGGCGGGCTCGCATCCCGATGTTCTTCCTAAGCCCTAACCCTGTAATCCTAACGCCCAACACCACTTGGCGGCCCTAACCCCCTACACCAGTTACCGGCCCTAACCCTAATCCCTACACTACTTGCTGGCCCTAACCCTAACCCCCTACACCCCTTGCCGGCCCTAACCCTAACCTCCTAACCCTCGTAGCCTAACCCTAACCCCCTAATAGTAGCTTCCTAACCTTAAGCTCCTAACCCCCTACACCACTTACCGGCCCTAACCCTAACCCCCAACCAGAAAACCCCAAATCACTTACCGGTCACTTACAGACAGCTACATTGGGACGTCTATGACGCGCTTACCAGCACTGAAGCGTGTGTGCATATGAAAGGATAGGTTCCACAATTCTTGAGATAATGGCCAACTCCATCTCAAATGTTCAGGTTAACAAACCTGTGATGTTAGATATTGTAATTTCCTTGTGCACCTCATATACAGGGATGCACAAAAATATCTAAAACTTAGGAGCCAGGAAGAGTTTTTTAGGAGCGGGAATATTGTCTGTCTCTTGAAGGAAGCCATTCGTATAGATGCATTATTCTTTGAAAATACATGTTGGAGCCAGCATTACATGTTCCTGGAGCCTGGGCTCCCGGGAGGTTTCCACCCCTTTGCTTTTTAGGAATACTCAGGTTCTTTAGATATTCCATGTAAAATAATAAAGAATAAATATAAGAATATATCAACTACAAATATATGACAGCTGGATTTACAACAGAAGGTCCTTGCATCCTTTCTTGGTGATGTTGCAGCTTTCTATTTGCTGTAGAATTTTTTTTTTTAAAACATAGTATTTTTTTATCCAGAATACAGAACCAATGAAGAACAAATATAAATTAATTGTGACATCTTGACAGTAAACAAACAGTAAGTACATGCATACATAAGATATGTTTTATAATCCAGAGCACCATTTATAACAACAGAAACCAATCTGAGCCATTTGGATGCTGTTCTAAAAAGACAGACTTAAAAGACATCTTCATCATTTATAATACAGTAATACCCCGGTTTGCGCTACAAAGCTGAGCGCTGATTTGCGATAGCTCTCTTTCCGTTCGCAGTACCTGCAAAGTACTAAATTTCGCAATAGTGCTCAAAATTGCATTGTGGGTATTTAAATCCACGCTCAGTGTGCTTTTTTTCCCCATAGTGCATTATTTACCTTTTGTTGTGCGGTTTTCGAATAACGCTCCGGCATGCAGGAACGCATATACCGCGCTAAACTTGGTATTCCTGTATGCGGTTTTGACAAGACCTGATAATGTGCAAAATGTTTTACATAGTTTAAAATATATAATTACAACATTTAATTTTAACTACTGTATTCTGTTTTGCTTTAATGATGACAGTCCTTGTAAATCTTGTAACAGTGGATTCAGTTAAGATCTGTATTCACTTCTGTTGAAAAGGTCTCTCCAAATACCACACTTGGCAAGAGAACTGAATGGTAGAGTAGGGCATTATATAATAACCCTCCCCCTCAGGCTACAGATAAACTAACTGTCTATAGTGGAATCCCCATAAATCTGTCAAGAGTGATCTAAATATACGTTTTTAAGGGAGAAGTATTATTTCACATTTCCTTGCGACTCTGGAGGGAAATTACAAAGATGAATTTCCCTTAAATTTACTGGTAGGATAAATAATGTTTTTCACGAAATAAGTACCATCTGCAAGTAAGTCATCCTAAAAGTGAAACTGACTACATGAAATAGGTTTTGTCTTCAGCAACAGTTTACTCAACGCTTGAAGAAATAATATTATACAGTGGTAATGTTGTAGAATTGCATTACTACAAGATCAGTTTCAAATCTTGGGAATACGAAGATGGTTCCTTAAACTACAGATATCTGAGATGCTCTTATCTAAAGGAAACTATCACATTTCAAGTCTGCCTGTGTGAATATCCTAATTAGTGATTGATTCTGGTTTTAGGCAGCGTGATTAGATTACTTGGCCATATGTATGTGGTCACTGTTTTTTAGATTTTTGCTCTCTTGAGATTTAAGGCAAGTTACTCTTTACAGAAGAACTTGAACTTAGGTTAAAATGCCACTTGGTCAGAAGTCACCGATCTGGAGAATGTCACCAGGATCCTTTAGTGATGTCCTCATGTGCAATAAAGGGTTCTTTTGATGTTAAACCTATGTTTAGGTCTTTATTAATTAACATAAAAAATACATGTGCAAACAGCAGCAAATCAGATATTTAGCCAGAAAATATAATTTAAAAACACAGTTTATCTCATTAATAACAGTTGCTGTACCCCTCCCAAACGATTTTATTGTCCTGAGCACTGCTGAAAGGAAGTGAAAGATTTCGACTGAGAGAACATTAATCAAGTCTTAACAAGACAACCTAATCAATGTTATCTCAGTTGAAATCATTCAAATCATTTCAGTAATGCTAAAGAAAATGAGAGAAGTAGGGAAGGACACAGCAAAGGCCATTAATAAGGTAAACTTTGCTTTTAAACTGCATTTCTTTTGGCTAAATATTTGCTTTGCTGCTGTTTGCACATATATTTTAAGGAAGCACGTCCTTAGCATGCTCGACAACAGTGCGCCGTCTTAAGCGTGCGACAAATGCGCTAATGACAACTGCGCGCCATACAAGAGCGCGCCGGTCAACTGCACGCACGCCCGGACTGCAGGTAAGGTGAGCTTAGGGGTTTTAGGGTTAGGGGTCTTTGGGTTAGGGTTAGGGGGTCTTTGGGTTAGAGTTAGGCTTAAGGGGTCTTTGGGTTAGGGGGTCTTTGGGTTAGATTTAGGGGATCTTTGGGTTAGGATTAGGCTTAGGCAAAAAAAAACTTTGAAAACTTGCGCTCTTTTGACGGCGCGCATTTGGCACCCATTTTTTAACAGCGCTCTGCTGTCGGCACACTGATGTCGGCGGAGTGCAATATTTTAATGTTAATTAACAGTGAAATAAAAAATAGGTTTAACATGAAAAGTGTGTACTCTAGTAGACTCTAAGGAATATAAACTCTGATCATTCTGGGGTTACAATATTAGTAAGCTACAAAAATTAATTAAATAAGAGTCTTGATAATTGTTAGGCGATGCTATTAGGCCATTTTGTCTGCATTTTAAGACACAGTGGAATCTGGGCCTTAAGAATTGCAGCATTATTGTTAGCAAATTTAGTAGGCCATAGGGTTAAATGGAGTCTATCAGCTTTTCGGGTTCCCTGATGATCCAGTGATTAGAATTTGATGCTTTCACCGCTGTGACCTAGGTTCGATTCCAATTAGGGAACCAAGAGGTCACACCACCCTGAAGCCATGCAGGGTTGGGCCTTGTCAGTACTTGGATGGGAGACTACCTAGGAATACCAGGAGCTGTATGCTGTGACCCACTGGAGAAGGAACTGGCAATCCACTCCAGTATTTCTGCCATCAAAACCAAGTGGATTATGGAGAATCAGACAGGACTGAATGACAAAAAAAAATCAGATTTCAGTACTTTAATGCATTTTCAGTCTCTTAAACCTGAAGCAATAGACTGTTTGAACAAAGGGTCACATTTTAATAGATCTTTTCGAAACATCAGCATATAAAACAACAAATAGGTGGACTATGGTGCTGCATTCAACACCACCCTTGTACGTGGAGAGATTCAGAAAGGCATCTTATTCTAGAGAGAAGTGCCAAACAGAGAGGTTGTGTTTATAACTGTGTCACTCTTGAAACAGGTGGTTATGCAGTGTATCTTACTAGCCAATCAGGGTCATGCTGCAACATGTTGCTAAGATAGTCACTGATTGGCTAGTATGAGACACAGACAGTATTACAGAGTCTGGCTTTATGAGCTGCAGAGTTCTGACCCTAACAGGTACTATTTGTATGCTTTTAGTAAAAACAGAGCTTATAAGCACTTCTTAACAAAGTAATGTGAATACAAATAAATAGTTACACATGTATCATATATATATAATTGTCGTAATTGCGAGTTTGTGTGCAACACTTGCAAGTTACGGGCTTGCGCATGCCAAAGGCGCTCATAGACAGGCCCGGAACAGCCGCCCTGAAAGTTACGGGTTTGTGCATGCCAGGGCTTGCAATGAGACAAATGGGGGGTGACAAAGGAGGGGGGAAGAGAAGGGAAAGGGAGATGGGGGAAAGACACAGCGGAAGGGAGAGGGGCAGAGACACGGGGAGGGAAGAGACGCAGGGGAGGGAGAAAAGAGACACTGGGGTGAGAAATGGGGAAAGGGGGGAAAGAGACAAAGGATGGAGTGGGGGGAAAGAGACACAGGGGAGGGAGGGGGAAGAGACACAGGGGAGGAAGAGGTAGGGAAGAGACACAGAGGAGGAAGAGGGAGGGAAGAGACACAGGAGAGGGAGTGAGGGGAAGGAGACACAGAGGTGAGAGAGTGGGAAAAAGACACAGGGGAGGGAGAGCAGGGCAAAGAGACACAGGGGAGGGAGAGGGGGGGGCAAAGAGACACAGGGGAGGGAGAGAGTGGGAAATGGACACAGAGGAGGGAGAGGGGGGGAAGAGACAAACAGATAGTACATAAATAAACAGAAAACACAATGTATAACATTATATCATGCCATCATTGTTGACGGGCAAGTGGCTAGTATTATATAACTAGCCAAATCCAGAAACCTTCCATGTCTCTTTAAATATTCATAAAAACCATGGGATGGGATGAGCTGAGGGTTTTAAGCTATTTATGAAAGTAAAAGACTAGTTGTGACTGGTGCTCGAAACATAGCCCCTCTATAAGATGCGTTTGCTTTCTCTGATACCACAGTTTCTGTACACAGTACACTTGCTTCATTGCACACTCCTCAGACAATAGGTCACACTGGTATGTCACAACACAGCCTGGGAGTGTCATGCAACAATGAGAGGGTGATATCAGACAATGAGGGTGCTGAGCCAATAGGGTGTGTGGCCTTGATTTCTATACTTGCAATGCAAATGTGTGTTAATGAATAACTGAATAACCTTCCAGCAGAAGTGGTAGGAACAAATAAGCAAGGGATTCATGACCCATGCATGATCCATTCAGGCTAGTTGATGGAATAACTGACACGACAACTTGAGTTGGGAGAAACAACGGGCCACAGCTTTATTTTAACACAATGTAAACAAACAACCGTAACTTATTCAGATGACTAATTTAGTCCTTTCCTTCCGGGGGAGGAGCCCGGCCACGAACAGTGACCTCACGCTTTGAGCCCTGCCCAAAGCCCCAATGCTTATCTTTAAGCACGCCCTGTGAGGTGGGGCCATCGCCCCCTTAGGCCAGTGGGCCGGGCAACTCACCTCCCGCCGCACAGACATAAATTAACAAAAAACAACATACAATAGCCACTTCTCCGAATTCTTTAACCAAAAATATATATATTAATTTCAATATTTCTTATTTATATTATATATACTTTTTTTTTTTTTTTTTTTTTTAAAAGAATAAACCATAACATCTGTTAACAACAAATTACAGGGTGGGTGGGTGGGATTCCAGTCGGGAGACCGCGCTGCTGTGTTCAATGGCGCGAAACGGGCTTCCGACACGCCCCCCGACGCTCCTGATTGGCTGATAGCCTCACAGGCTCCGCTGGGTCACGTGACGCTACAGGCTGACCCAGGGAGCCTGTGCAGCCTCCGCGTCCTTCATGACCCATGCATGATCCATTCAGGCTAGTTGATGGAATAACTGACACGACAACTTGAGTTGGGAGAAACAACGGGCCACAGCTTTATTTTAACACAATGTAAGCAAACAACCGTAACTTATTCAGATGACTAATTTAGTCCTTTCCTTCCGGGGGAGGAGCCCGGCCACGAACAGTGACCTCATGCTTTGAGCCCTGCCCAAAGCCCCAATGCTTATCTTTAAGCACGCCCTGTGAGGTGGGGCCATCGCCCCCTTAGGCCAGTGGGCCGGGCAACTCACCTCCCGCCACGGAGCATGCGAGGGACGCCTCCCGAGGCTGCGATCCCCCCCTGCTGGACATTAAAGCCAAAGCCCGCAAAACACTCTCCCTAAACTCCAACATCATCAACTCGTACCCTATTTCCGTAAGATGAACCTTATCCTTTGCGAAAAAATCATCTGCGCCGACCGGTTCGAAATCTTTATACCGGATGGCCGAGAAACCTTGTTTTCTCACAAAGCTCGCAATCTGCTGGTTTATCTTCTGTCTAGCCTTATCTAAGCATACTGGGTCGCGCGCGTTACGCCATGATCTTCTCTTGATCATCTCAGACCAGATAAGGAACGTGCCAGGGAACTTCTTCACCCATTTCTCGATGTCTCGTCTCATCACCTTTAGCATTCGTCTCATGGGAACTGTCCCCAAATCGTTCCCGCCGGCATGAAGAATGATAAGACTGGGCTGCCCGTAACGCTGCGCGTACGTTTCCAAGAGGCCGTCGAGCTGCGCCCATCGCAGACCCCGAATGCCACACCACCTTACGCGTAAGTCCGTAACAGGAAAGCCCAGTTGTGCCTTTTCTTCGGTAACTGCGGCTAACCTATGGGCCCAGTACACGTAGGAATGGCCCACAATCCATAGTTGCTTCTGTTCCCCTGAAAGTAGAAAGCAACACCATTAAACCACTGCATTTGGCCGTACATAGGAACGAAAACGGTCTGAGTCCCACCTCCCGATGCGCTTTACTGCCGCGTCGGGCAACCCCAACCTAGCCGCTTCAGTGGCAGCTCCAATCCGAAAGGAGTGTGTCCCAAAGTCGGACTGCTTGAAACCGAGCCGATGCAGTGCGCTTTTTAAAACTCTTTTAAACTGATACACAGACAGTGCCGTTCCATCGGCGTGGACCAGCAGCGAACACCGTCCCACCGGTCGCTGCTTAAGGTACTCCACTACACATGCATATGGGCAACACTCTGTGCCAACCTGATGCAGAACCACTTCTCTTCCTTTACCCACTTGGTCGGTCTTTGACCTCCGCAACCACAATACCACCGTACCTTCCCTGAGGCAGGTATCCACCAATTGCAGACCCCCCGAACCGTGTCTACTGTTCGCGACTAACTCCCCTATCCTAAACGCTCCGAAGAACGCCAGGGAAAAAGCCGTTCGGAAAAGTAGAGATTCAAAGGGATCCCTGCAAACCACCACCAATTCCTGAGCCAATCTCAGCAACAGCGCAAATGTTATTGGCCGCCTACTATCTGGCCTTTGCGCACCGCTGAACATTCCGCGCACCACTTTGCGCACTAGAAACTCCTTAGTAAGGTCCCTCTGCCCAGCAAGCTTAAACATAAAAGCAAGCGCCGTGACCTGTCTCCCTACTACGGGTTTTGATTCGCCTTGCTCGGCGCACCGCAGCAGGTACCAAAGCAAGATCCCTACGCTCTTGTCCTCCGTCGTGGCACCACCTGCCAGTGCCACTAGGCTATCCCATTTAGCCCACACGCGTCTATAAGCGTTCCACGTCGCTGGGGCAACAGACTGTCTCACGAGTCTCGTTACCTGACAGCTCCAATCTCCCAGAGCTCCTCGGGGATGAGCTCCCCCAGGGCGTTCGCACGAGGAGCCAGCGCCCTGAAACGATCCTCCTGAAACCGAGAGAGGGCGTAAGCAATTCCGTTATTCACCTTTGTCACGTGTCTTGCTTGAAACCATATGTTCAAGCGAAGGCAACATAGCACAAGATGCCTAAGCAATCTAATCACTGGTACGGATGCCGCCGTGATGTTGTTCACGGCTTCAACCAACCCCTTATTACCCGAATGGAAAATGACTCGCCTGTCCCTGAAACAAGGCCCCTATAAGTGCACTGCTACCACCATAGGAAACAGCTCCAGGAATGTAGGGTTCAGCAGTAAACCCGCCTCTTCCCATTCCTCCGGCCATGCCGCAGCGAACTATCTCCCTTGGAGATACGCCCCACAACCGATCGGTCCAGAACCATCGGTGTGCAGGTCTAGCTCTGCGCTGGTGGTGCCCTCCTTTTGAAGGACCACCCGCCCGTTAAAGTCTGCAAGGAACATCGCCCATACCTCTGCATCGTCACGCATGGCCTTAGAGACTGTTAGGAAATGATGCGGCTTCGCAATCCCTACCGTAGCCAGAGACATCCGTCTACAGAATATCCGCCCCATGGGGATAATTCTGCACGCGAAATTCAACTTCCCCAATATTGATTGCAGCCGCCGCAGGGTCACCCTCCGTGCGCCCCGCAGCGCCGTAATCTCGGCTTGCATGTCCTCCACCTTCTCTAAGGGAAGACTGCACTCCATTTTGCAGGAGTCAATCCGAATCCCCAGAAAAGTCAATTGTTCCGTAGGGCCCTCCGTCTTGTCATGGGCCAATGGTACCCCGAATTCTGTACAGATTTCGGTGAACACCTCCAGCATAAAACGGCAAGCGTCGTTTCTCGCTGGGCCAACAAAAAGAAAGTCATCCAGGTAATGGGTAACACTCTTGTACCCCGCCTTGATGCTCACAACCCATTGTAAAAATTTGCTGAAGGCCTCGAAGTAAGCACAGGATATCGAGCATCCCATGGGTAAACATAAGTCGACGAAGTAACTTCCGTCTACGAAGCACCCCAGCAACCGATGGCTTGTCGGGTGCACGGGGAGCAATCTGAATGCTGCCTCGATGTCCACTTTTGCCATAAGGGCCCCCTGGCCCTCCCTTCTCACCAGGTCGACCGCCCGGTCAAATGACTCGTAAGACACAGTAGCCTGGTCTTTTGATATGCCATCGTTTACCGAACGGCCTCTGGGGTAGGAGAGATGCTGGATCAATCTAAATTTACCCTTCTCCTTCTTGGGGACCACGCCAAGAGGAGACACAACTAAACCTTGGATGGGCGGGGCCGCAAATGGCCCGGCCATCCTCCCCAATTTTACCTCATTAAGAACCTTAGCTTTGGCTACCCCTGGGAAATCCCTAGCCGACTTCAGGTTTGGGACAAGAAAACCTTGAATGTCGACCCCACATGGAATCCGGAATCCTTCTCGGAATCCGTCCTCCAACAGGCGCGCCGCTTCGGCGGTGCCTGCCAATTTACCGTAGCGCTTTAGCCACGGCAGCATGGCGGGGAGGCGTATGGGCGTCTTGCCCCTTTGCAGGAGGTTCGCCCCTGCCTCCCTCTTTGGGTCTACCGCATCTAGACAGGGGGTGCTCACCTCCGCAGTTTGAGCATGCATGCTTAAACCTGCAGTTAGGCGCCCATCTGCAGACCCCCTCGTTGTACGAAAAACAGGTCTTAAGACCCGCTCCTGAGGCGTGGGTGGGGCCCTTAGCTCCACCGGCCCCGCTCCGAAAGGGCGTTGTGACTCTCATGGGTGTCATGATGTTTAGCCAATACGCCACCGCTTTGTCGCTCCACGCCATACTTGGCCTTGAGGCCAAGTATTGCCGGAACTCCTCATCGTACCGCCACCAGGCTGTACCCCCATAAACCTTGTGAGCATTCCGAATTTCGTCTATGTAGACGAACAATCCCGAACTCTGTTCAGGGTGCCGCTCACACAGTACGCAAGCCCAAATAGAAAATGCTTGCAGCCAGGTATCAAACGTCCTGGGTAGCCTAGCAAAGGATTTTCCCTCCCTAGGAACCCTCTCAGCCAGGTCTGTTTGCCTAGACATAGGGAGAAGGGAAAACAACTCTATAAATTCCCTCCTCCAGATCTTTTCCTTTACATCCTGTGGAAGGTGTGCACCTAAATTATCCAACGAGCAGAGGACTATAGGCCTCATGGCTGCGTCGGTAACCCCCACAGTGCTATTCCCAACTGCTGCTATTGCGCTGCCTACCGGCTCGGGCGCGCACAAGCTAGCTAGCGCCTCGCTCGCGCTCGCTGGCGCCACTACCGCTGCTGGCTGGGACCATGCACCCTTTGCTAGTCCCCCTATCCACGCTCCCAGTTCGCGCTCGCTAACTGCAATGTTATGCGCAGCTAATAGAGTCCCTAATGACCCAATAAAACCACCCTTGTCTGCTGCGCAGCTCAATTCTGAGCGCTCACCTGCTTCTGGAAGCTTTGGAGTAGATACGGCCAACGGAGTATCCCCGCGTCTCTCCTGACGCTCCGGGGACTCTGACCGTCTGGCCCTCCGCGGGCTTCTCCTCTCAGATCCAGTGCAAGCACAGCTGCACCGACAAGATCTTCTGCTTCTAGACCTGGATCTCCTTCTGGATCTGTGGGTACAAGAAGAACAGTCACTAGCTCTCCGCGACCTGCATGCCCGCGCCCATACCGCCCTTTCCTCGTCTGAGGAAGGGTCCTGGTCAGCTAAGCTTGCGCGGCTGGAGTAGGCTAGCACTGCCTCCGCCGCCCCCTGTAGGGGGCCCCCTGAGACTTCCTCGGGCGTTGGAATATCCAGCTGTTGGTCAATCTTAGACCCTTTGCGCTGTGGCCTAACCGTATCGCCCTCAGTCTCTACTCTGCTACGCCTTAGCGGTGTGTGCGTAAATAGCAGCGGACTGTACCTGCTCGTAGCCTTCTTAGCTCGAGTGGGGCGTCCTAGCCTCGCCACTGCCGCTGTCACAGGCATGTCATCAATCATGACCATGCTGTCTTGGCTGTTCATCTCTCTGATGACCCCATCTCTTCTCTCTCTCGTCGTCGCCATGCTCCTCTCGCTGCCAGTTGGGCGTCCCTGTAAAGTACCAGAAGCACTGTTAATGAGGGAAACCCCAGGGACCGTCTGCTTGGCACCGTGAGGGCCTGTAGGAGCCTTTTTAGGACTCCCGGCTTTTCTCTTACCCCCTGCACCCCCCTTACGGGGTGTTAGAGGGGTGTTTCGCGACCTTTGTCGCGGCCTAGGACCTTTAGGCAAGTTGGCAGGTGGTGGCCGGATTGCTAGGCCCTCACCCCCACCGCCCGTGATCCTGGCGCTCGCCTGCCTGGGGGGTATGGGGTCCCGGCCACCCTGACCTGTAACCCCCCCCATCTCTGGTGTCTCTGCTACCTGATGGACGTGGGTCTGGCAGCCCTACAGTGGTGGGGTGGGAAAAAATTTCCCTGGAGGCATCAAAATTGGCTAGGACACCAGCCACCGCAGGCTGTTCCTGTACAATGTGCTGAGCTCCAAGCGCAGAAGGCATGGGAGGTCCCAGCCTGTCCTGCACCCACCTGACCCCTTGGCTTAAGGCACGGGTCCTAACCTCAGCCAATAAGGCCTCTAAGCCTTCTGGATCCATAGTAAATGCTAACAGGGGAACAAACAGGGGGAACAACAAGCAGAATACAGGCACACACAGACACAGGAACACACACAGACACAGCACACCACAGGGAGACAGGGACACACACACACACAAAAACGGAGGAGGAAAAGAAACACAAAAACGGACAGAAATAGCCTCAACAGTGATATCCCCTTATATGCTGGTAAGCTGGGGTGAAATCTCAGTAATTAAACCTTCCTACTGTATTTTCTAGCTGCAGGACCTCAGACCTCCGTCCATCCAGTCGGGAGACCGCGCTGCTGTGTTCAATGGCGCGAAACGGGCTTCCGACACGCCCCCCGACGCTCCTGATTGGCTGATAGCCTCACAGGCTCCGCTGGGTCACGTGACGCTACAGGCTGACCCAGGGAGCCTGTGCAGCCTCCGCGTCCTTCAAGAATATCTGCAAAATACCTATAATTGTACATAACTGGTATTAGGGATTGTGCATCTTCAATTCTGCTACTTTATTAAATTGGGAGATTTTGCAGATCTGTGCCAGAGAAAAATGTTAATATGACCCTTAGTTTGTGAGTTTGCGAGTTTTCTATTTTACTAAGTACTTTAGGGAAAGCACTGTGTGCATTTAAGCTCAAAAACAGGGCCGATTTCTTTCCACTGTGTTAATATTGTTTTTGACTTGAACTTACCCTGTATTGTGATATGGAATATGTTGTCACATTACAAATAAAGGAATAATAATATAGTTTCTATAGGGTTTAAATGATCACTGTTGTCTCATATGTGGCACTATACCACAGTAATCAGCAAGGTCATTTTAGAAAGTAAACAGGAATACATCCTACATGTCTCAAATGGGCCAGAAGACTCATTTTATCTACAGAATGTCTGAGTGAACAACATTCCCCTTGCCGCTAAGGATTCTGGATAGTGACATGCAAATAAAGCTCAAAATGTTCCACCTTTTTTGTCTCTAGCTCACATAACATGGAATCCATCGAGCCTCATTTTGATGTCACTATCCAGAATCCTAAGTGGCAGGGTGAATGCTGTTCACCAAGAATTCTGGATGTAAAAGAGGTCTTTCAACTTGTTTAAGACATGTAAGTTTGCTTAGAGTGTTTTTTTTCTTAGACTTCTAGGAAACTACTAGGCTGGTTCTTCTGAATTGTGACATGCCTTGGTCTCAGCGCTTTCAGTAGAATGATGGAAAGTGGCTCTAACAAGTAGTGACTGCCCCAAATAAATACTGTATATACTCGAGTATAAGCCGACCCGAGTATAAGCTGAGGCACCTATTTTACCACAAAATACTGGGAAAAATGAGTGACTCGAGTATAAGCCGAGGGTGGGAAATGTGCTGCCCCCTGTGTCCCTTTTGTGCCTTCTGTGTCCCCCTCTCTCTCCCGTGTCTCTTCCCCCCTCTCCCTTCCCTGTGTCTCTTCCCCCCTCTCCCTTCCCTATGTCTCTTCCCCCCTCTCCCTTCCCTGTGTCTCTTCCCCCCTCTCCCTTCCCTGTGTCTCTTCCCCCCTCTCCCTTCCCTGTGTCTCTTCCCCCCCTCTCCCTTCCCTGTGTCTCTTCCCCCCCTCTCCCTTCCCTGTGTCTCTTCCCCCCTCCTCATTCTAAACCCCACTCATCATCCTCTGGAGATAAGGGAATTCCTCTCTTCTTCATGGACATGGCTATGGGATTGTCCATTCTTATATTAAAGGGAAATAGTTTTTCCTGCCCTCTCCCATATGATGCGTCTAAGAAGAGCAAGAGAAACACTATACAAGGACGCTAGAAATTGTTGCTACAATGTTGCAAATCCCCAGTCAACCAGCAAGAGATATTTTGTTAGGAGATACGCATTTAAATTTTACAGTTTCTGGTATGGAAAACAAAAATCAATGCAATCAATCAATGCAATTATTATAAACTGCCAAACTTGGCTTAATCAATGGGAAATTACATCTACATTGACTTGACAGGCACCATATAGTTTAGTGGCCAACCTTTCAGATAAAGATGCTGTTATTCCAAGACATTCAGCTCAGGGGACTGGTTGCTAGGAGAGGGAACTCGAGGGATGACACTGCACTATCTACCTTTAACACATAACCATTTTGCAGCTAGAGTAATGTATATAAAGACTGATGAATACTGTTGGGTGTTTAATATAGGATACCCATACTTCTATTTTAATGATGTACACTTATGATATAGGCGCACTAATTTAGCTAAGGATAGGCTAAGGATAGGCTTGTATAGGCCTTCAGTGTGCATTTTAAAATGTTAAAAAGGGTTTCCTTAAAGAGACATGGAATGCACATTTTTATATCATACATTAAAAAAAGCATGTTTTTAAATTTAAAAAATATTTTTTTTCTCATGGAAAAGGTATCTAGAAAAACTTACTTGAAACTAGCAAGAAATGCTACAGGAAATGCAGTATGCACAACTCTCATTGGCAGACAGTAATGCTATATTGCTGCACATTGGCTGACAGGGACAAGCCCCCAAATATATTTATACATTCAAAGCAGTATATTTGACCCAAGAGCTTCATTTAAAATAAAAAAAGGTCAACATCATCAAATGTCCTCTATCAGATGCAAAGAGAATAAATTCCTTCAGTAGACATTTAACTGTCATGGAGGATTGCCCTCATGATATTTAAATACAGAACCGTTTCTCAGCAGATAAACTTTGTTTGAGGTATGTCATTATTATTATTTTATATTTAATCGTATCCTCACTCAACAACTGGGAAACCATATTCACACTGTATTTTTATGGAGAAACTGGCCCAAATTCTCTAAATTTTAAAAATTTTTTGAGAAGATGTTCCCAAATTAGGCAAATCTGGCTTACTGTAGGAAATTAAATAAGAAAACTTCATTAGAGCCTGTGTAAACAGCTTCTCTGCCCCTGCTAAGCTGTGGGAATTTTGGCCAATGTCCTTTATATGCAAAATATCTAGCAACATGAGTACTTTTCCATACTAACTATCTGCTCTATGTGATTTCTGCTGGTATAACCCATCTTCCATCTCACTACATCCTCCTTTCCTTATTTTGCTCCTAGTTATCTCTTGATCGATCTTAGAAGACTGACTTATTGTATTCCAGGTCTCATTCTGATTGAATCGATTTTCTTTTATCTACTTTATTTTATATTTAAAAGCTCTGTTTTTACTGCCTAGAATCAAACAAATAGTCCCAGTTTGGATCTGCCCACTGAATTGTATTCAGACACAGACTCTGTAGAGCTGGGTGTGCAGTGTTGTGTCCTAGCCAATCAGGGACCACGTCTCAGCAGAATATTGATGACAGATGGTCACTGAGCTAAGTACAGCAGGGTCTGTGTCTTCATGAGCTACAGAGGTAATCATTTTTTGAATTTAGGCAGTAAAAGCATAGCTTTTAAAAAGGTTTTAATAAAATTAAGAACATAAAAGCAAACGGATATACAGGTATATTATATACCTAGTAAACTCCAGGTACCTTGCATATCACTTTAAAATAGCATGTTTTAAACATTCCAAAAGTTTGTTTTCTTATAAGAAAAGTAAAACCTGCTTAAACTTCATTGCAGTTAATATGAAATGCAGAGAGCATACATAAAAGGGCAATTAAGCTTCTAAATAAGTTTTTGTGCGCTGAGACCATTATATGGGAAAAAAAACACATTGTCATATTGTCAAAAATACAATTTTCTGATGCAACAAAGCGAACAATGTTTCCATGTGATGTCCCTTTAACACTGAAGTGGTCACTAGTGTGTGTGAGAGGGCTCAGTGGCCTAACCCAAGTTACACACTTATTAATTACAGTATATGTTACATTTTATCTCAGGATAGATTAAATTACAACCCGTGCTGAAGTCCATTAGTTATACATAAAGATGATCTACTTAATATTCTATTGTTGCCGCTCTAGGGTCAGGGAAGCCGTTGAATGTCTGAGTGCTTCCCCCCTCTCCATAGCTGTGCAGTGCTTGCTCTCTCTCCCGTCCCCTCCCCCTACAATGTCCTTTTATTCTCTCTCCCACCATCCCGGGTTTTTTCCACCTCTCTCATCCCCCTCCTCTCTCACGCTCTCTTGACTTTTTTCTCATTCACTCTCCTCATTCCCTTCTCCAGCCTCCTCTACGCTCCCCCTCTTCTCTTTTGTCTCGCTCTCCCCTCCAGCCTTGCACTTGGATGCAGAGCCCTTTAACCCTTTAACTGTCAGAGCAAATCATTGTTTTTATTCAGTTCCTTCTCCAGCCTGTATAAATAGTCATCAATTATCGAAATAAGTTTAATACTATTAATAGAAACTACTACAGAAAACCAGATCTGTTTAAAAAGTTACTTTACCCGTTACAATTAGATATATTTTTTAATAAGACAACTGGTCTTCATATCTCTTAATAATTGCAAATATTTGTCATAGCATTATTAATAATATATGTGACATTCTATCTGACAGCTGCAAGTCACTGCATTTATGCTTGCAAAGCAGTTAAGTTACCTTTACTTTCCAAATGGCATAGTAAATCCCTTAATTTTCACTAATGATACCATTTTAAAAGACACACTTTTGCCTTCTAGGCAGGATCTATTTCTTCTAGTCCAAATGTACACCTACTGACTGAAAATGTGGCCTGATGGGTGAATTGAGGATGGGGATTGGGAACCAGTATAACTGCACCAGGATTCTGAACAGTAAAGGCTGCATTTGTTATAAGAGAATCAGTAGTGACTGCAAACATTTTTTTTTTCATGAAAAAAATCCCCAAATAATCATTAATAAACTTACCACAAAAGTTTGCAAAATGTCTTTAGTTTTCTGTCAGTTGGTTTTGAGAAGGAATGCCCCTGAAAATCCAAAATTCATAATTTGTTGTGGCCAATCAGAGGTAGCTACAACATTGTAGCAGTATGGGGAGTCAGTCTCTGCAGCAGAGCATCATGGGATTTGTAGTCTTTATGTTTTATGTTTTGATTGTAGGAACATTGAAACCTTAAAACTTGTCACTGGCACAGTCTGTTAAATATGACTGTTGTTTTAAAAATGTCACCTCCATTAGTGCACTTCAAGTCCTAAGCAAGACCAACATATATCTATGGTGCACTTGGGTTCTAGATGACACCTTACACATATTACTGCTATTAGTACAGTTCGATCTTATAAGGAACATACAAAGGTTAAAGGCATATGTCAGTTTCCCTGTTCTTACCTTTCTCTAATCTAACATATGCTGCTTATATCAGACACACACAATACATTGAGTCATTCTATACACATTTTATTTTAAAAGTGTTCCAGCCTACATAGACACCTTGTACTTACCAATAGAAACACTACATCAAAGTATGTTTTCTAACTCTATACTAACCTTGCAGCCAATAGCAGCACAGTGCAGAGATCCAGAGCAGCACTGCTGCCCCAGCGGAGGAGCTGCTGCATTCCGGGGGGGGGGGGGGGCGAGAGGTGTGTGTGAGCAGCGCTGTCTCCAGGGAAGAGAGAAAGGTGTGTGGTGGGAACAAAAGACTACAAATCCCACAATGCTTTACTGCAGAGAATGAACCCCCATGCATTGCCACATTGTTGTGTTTACCCGTGATTGGTAATTTAGGTTTTTATGATACTTTTCAGTCAGTGTCATAAGACCCGATGATCAATCTGCAAGTGTTGCAAGGGTGTGGATCTTTTTAACTGAGTAATGCTGCTAAAATACAAATAAATTCAAAATAATTCAAAATGAAAAGCTATTTAAAACATGGTTTGTTTGAACCCCATACTCTATTCAACCTTATGTTTATTGACCATCAGTAATTTAGTATCTACATTTCAAGAAATACTTACTTTTAAAATAATTACTTTTATAATACTTACTAATCTCTCTGTGCTTATATTAAACATATTCTTTTTAGATTTTATTGTGCGTATAAGTGCAAGTTTAGGATAGCCTGCCATGTCATGTCATGTTTGCAACATACAACTGGATCTATTAGAGGTGGGGAAAACTACATGTAGCAAATATTTTGTTTCAAATATCCTATTGTGTGCTGATTTGAGGAATAAAGATTGAGCGAAAAATAATGTGCTGCTGATATAGAGAACGCACAAACTTAAATGCAAGGAATGGATTTCTCTAGCATTCAATTACAACGATTCCCTGGTGTACAGTATTTATTTTAAAAATAGCCTAATAGGCATAATGGCCTGAAACTACATTTTATGACATCAGCACTGTAATAGCTCCACATGGTACTGAGTTATGCTTCTTGTAAAAGCTGCATAACTTTCTTAAGATGAGGGTATATATGCTTATTAAAGAAGTATTTTCAACTAAAAATTAAGAACACTCAAGTAAGGATAAATAATATTCAATGCTTTCTTTTTGTTTAAATAGTTCATTTAAAGGACCACTGCAGTTCCAGAAAAAAAAGATGGTTTATCAAGTATGTATCAATAGTAGCAGCTGTGTAAGCTATGGACTTAAAACTTTTTTGGGGGAAAAACAAATGTTATGTGTAGAGGAGTACATTTTGTGTTTGTTTGGGTGTGTTTTGCATAAGACTGAAATTGCCACCACGCTGCTTCCCCCTCACTGGCCCAGAAGCAGGATATTGCAATGGCTCTCCAAACATGTAAATGCCGTTCTGATATACACACAACTTCTATCTATGTATCATGGATCTCTCCAGCGTCTTGCAGAGGCATCAGCATTTTATTTTTTTCTAATCAAAAACTAGCTGTATAATTTTTTCCCCTGTTTAATTATATCTTAGTCAGAGGCGGAAATAAAAACTATATTTCTTTCCATTTGGGACAACAGCAAATTAAAAACAAACGATAAAAAAGCATATGTTGCCCTTTGTAGGACAGTCACTATTGGGGGATCTATCCCTCTTTGCCTGCGCATTTCTTCTGCAGCACTGACAGCTGCAGTTACAGGTGCCATCCGCCAGAGGGCGCTGTGAGTTTTTGGGTAACATCAAGTTCTAGGTAAGGCAAAGAACTATTCTCCCCTCCCACGTGGTGCAACTCGACGTTGCTGAATCGACAGCGAGTCCATCTCTATGTTCGGCGCGGGCACTCCAGGGCCTCGAGCGCGCCTCTCATAGCTGAAGGCCTCTTCTGTCGGCGCACCTTATATGCTAAAATCGGCAGCGCCATCTGTCGGCTGGAGGCGGAACTGCAGCTGTCAGATTTTGCGATGGTGAAGAGGGAAAGGACCCTATTGGGATTATCAGTCAGAATGATATGACCCCAAATGGTTCTTCCTCTCTGGAAGGCTCAGTTAAGTCCCAAATGGAAAGAAATAAAGTTTTTGTTATTTATCCTTCCTCTAGAATTCATTGAACTGAATAAGTGTTAAGCACTAGGGAAATATAAAAATTCCCCATTTTCTCTATATAGATGTTTTCATTGTGCAGTGGTCCTTTAATATGGAATGGCAAGACAGTGCTTAGGTAGATCAATCCCATCTGGTCTTCCCAGCTTGTTAAACACTAGTAATTCATTGCCAGTGACAGATTTTAATTGTTCTGCAGGGAACAGGTGTTATTTCAATATCTGCAGCATAACAGAGAGGTCTTGCAAAAGTATTGCATCAGCCACTTGGAGGGTCCTGCTGAAGCAACATATTTGCTCGAGATCCCTGGGAAGGGAAGGAGGAAATCTGTCTGGCTTGGGCTAATTTTGTGGTGTGTATTAGGAGCAGAAAAAAACCTCAATTGTACAACTGTGTTTATTTTTTTGCTGTAATATCCGCTCTGGCAACTAATCCTGCTTCTACTTTATGTTTTTTATGCCAGTTTTATTCTAATTACAAAGCAGATCTGGTTGATTTGTATTTTTTCAGCTGTCCATCTAAATTCTGCCGATGCAGAGAAAAACAACTATAGCACGGCCTGTTTTGCATCATAATACAGATCAGGACAGTGCAGAGACACAGAAATGGAAAAAAGATAAGATAGTCATAAAATAGCAAAGCTGCTCCTCACAAGGTATACATTAGGCATAATCAACATGTTATCTTTCTGAAAGAGTGGTACAGTATTCATGGAAGCAATTGTCCCTTTAAATAACAATTATCAGAGGTTGTAGGTGATTAATGAGGTCATTTGTCTGTGGCTACAGTCATGAAAGGCCAGTGTAATGGTAATGTATCCTATTGGGATATAGGAGAACCAGTCAGTGGCCTATTTTGGGCACTACAGAAGGAAACAATACCCATTTAAGAGCAAAGTTGCATTTAGCAAAATGAAAAACAT
Organism: Discoglossus pictus; assembly: GCA_027410445.1. Lineage (NCBI taxonomy): Eukaryota > Metazoa > Chordata > Amphibia > Anura > Alytidae > Discoglossus > Discoglossus pictus. Next base: position 222,161,092 of record CM050164.1, on the reverse strand, counting down.
ATTAGCTTAATGGTGAATTATTACTTTTTTTTTTAAATTTACCTCTGCTACAGGTTTTATACATTTATGAATCTCCATATTGCACACAGCACAGTCAACTTTTTCATTTTAGTGCAAGTGATCGTGTGTTGATGGTTCCTACACTTGAAACTATACCACACGACCAAAAGTAAGACACTCTCTTTTAATAATAAACCTAAGTTTGTCCCTGTGGATGCTGGGTAATGTTGAGTTGTTTTACCCTTTTCTACAAATATAATATATGTAGGTTTATGCAGTGATTTGGTAACCAAGGTGAACAAATGATTGCTATATTTTAGAGTTACCAAACTGTAGACTGTGAACCAATAGTGGTCAATGTGATCTTTTCAGGTGGTCAATGGCAATTACAAAAAATAATTGAAACAAAATTATGAAAATAAATAAAAATGCTTAAAAAGTATGTTATATTTCACGCAGGCACTAACTATATTCCAGTATAACATGGTGCATTATATTTGTTTAATGATCATGGCTGAAAACACACACTTGCTTGTCAGATATTTACCAGGTTAACAATATTATAGGCTGTGTATACTTTTTTTGAGAAAATCTGAAAGTACAGGAATCCAAGCGGGGAACAAGCAGCAGTCCAAATCCATTGTTTGAACACTGGATAAGGAAAAATTGACACCACAAGCGTTAAACTGCCTTCAGTGTATTTCCAAATATTATCCATATGTTTATTGTACACATGGAGTGATGGAATCTGGTGGCGCCGTACAAATAAAATATAATACCTAGTAGTTACAGGCAATATCTTGGAACCCGGGGACATACTGAGACCTTAGTTCTCCGAAAAATATTTGCCAAGAAAAAGCATGTTTGCGTTGTTGTGGTTGTTGAGTTGTTCAGTTTTGTCAGACTCTCTGTGTCCCTATTGACCAGTGAACGCCAGGCATATATTGTGTCTGATTGTGCCTATCCATAAGGTTTTCTTGGCAAAGATACTGGAGTGAGTTGCCAGTTCCTTCTCCACTGGACCACTGACCTCTCTACCATGACCTGCCCATCTTGGGTGACCTTACATGGTATACCTCACAGTTTCATTGAAGTACACAAGCCCCTTCACCACGACACGGTAGTGATCCAGGAAGGAATGTTTGCATTATCAAGCTGTAATATTGATTTATAGTTCCTGGGAAAAGTGTGTAGCCTTTTGTGTAATGTATGTAGATATAAAAAGTTAAAATTTATACATAGGATCTTTTGGCGGCAAAGTTATATGGAGGAATTGCTACACCTGGTTACATATCAACATGAGTTTGACCAATGTACACCAGTGCTAAGAGTTTGAAAGATATAAGCATAAAGTCTGTGCTTAGCATAAAAGGAATTGATTCACAGGAATCTTCTTTTAGTGCCATTTTGATTTCATATGTGTTATATATGAATACTGCATGCCCTTCTTTCCTATGTCAGTGCTGTGGTCCTTGCAGTACCGGCCTGTGGCTTCACAGTGCTCATTGTCTTCTGCGGAAGTTTCTGTGGTGAGTGAGACATCCTCTCCGGCCTGTAACAATGCATATGGAAGCTGCAGGAGCCAAAAACATACAACACAGGGTCAATAGCTTTCTCTTGGCTCGCTACTAATGGGCATGACCACACATTACACCATCTGCCACTAAATCTCTGACATGACCTCAAGAGGCTACCTCTGGTGCTAGGCTTGGGGATGCCAGCTCAGTTAGTCCATGGACACCATCTTGACAGCTTTGTTTAGGGATAATATGCTGAGTGTGTAGGTAGTAGATGGGGAAGAGACATGTGAAAGACATGTTTTTGTATAAACCAGATAATAATTAATCTGCCTTCTCTCACTGCTGCCTCGTGTTTGTTTAACTCTGCAGGTTCTTTTTCTATATTTAGTGGGTGTAAAACCAAACACTGCGATATTTAAAAATAATGTAAAATAGTGAAAAGAGCATCAAATTGAAAATATTTTGTAGCATCTTCACTGGATATTGACTGCTCTACGTGATCTTACAGTGCCGTATTCACTAGTTCTGAGTCCATTACCAATGCTGTCACTTAATGTTGTATAGAGCTCCTGCCAGCAAATAAATATAAAAAAGGAAAGATATGGGGGCAGCTGAGAGTTCTTCTAGCGCAGGGGTGGGGAACATCCCACCTGCGAGCCCCATAAGGCCCGCAAAATCATTTGGTCTGGCACTTCCACCCCTGCGCAGTTGTCAGACATTTTTAAGCCGGTCAGGAGGATTGCATGTGCGACAACAAGAGACACAGCGTCAGGTGGAGTGACATATCGTCGGGAGAGAGAGAGACAAAAGGAAGAGACAGGAGAGAGAAACACAAGAGACAGAGAAAAGGAGACACGCGGGAGAGAGAAACAGGACCGTGAGAGAGAGAGAGAAAGAGTCAGACACAGGACAGAGAGAAGCAGTTCCAGCCATCACATTAGGGTTTAGTTAATTAACAGCCTTATTAAATTGCAATATGGCAAATCTAAAGGGCTCTATATAAGCACATAGAAGTTTTTAGTTAGTGAACTTCTTTAGATTTGCAGAATCACAATTTAATAAGGCTGTAAATGTTTAACCAAATATAGCAGGCTAATTTTTACGTTGATAATTTTGTATGGCCTGCAAATTATGTTAAAAGTATCCAAATGGCCCTTGGCAGTAAAAAGGTTCCCCATCCATGTTCTAGCCGATAACTCCATTCAATCTATCACTGACTTTGGCAAAAACTTTTGCGATCTATAAGATTTCTGTAAAAATATTTATTTTGCAATTATGGAAGCTTTCCAATAGTGAGCATTTTCAAAGACTTCCTTTCTATTAATGTCTTCTTGCTGTACAAACTGTGTCTCAAGCTGTCATTTTGGCCACTGTGCTCCTCTAGCATTGTAATCACTCATGCTGAACAAAGTCTTCATTTCAACTTTTTCCATATAAGGGAATAATTGATAACCCAAGGATTATTCTTCCTGTAATCATTCAGGTAATTAGATACTGTACTGCTAATTAATAATTCACTCGCTAAGATAAATAGTGTCAACTTTCCTTTAAATATTCTCTTTAGGAAAGTTGACTCTCAATGTAAAGTTTAGTTTAAAGGGACATGGAAGTTTCACTAGGAATATACCGTTTATACCTGTATGGGTCTGCCCTCTCTAGCTCATGAATACACAGACTGTGAAGTGCATTGTTTGAAATTAGTCTCTCAGTGATGTCTGCCTCAAGTAATATGTTGCAGAATATTGCCACTTATTGGCAATTGCACACCCTGTAACACTGTCTTCATGAGCTGCAGAGGAGAAACCAATTTGGAACTATTGTATTTATAAGATTTTATCTGGAAAAAAATATATTTTAAGCCTTTTGTACTAAAATAAATATATATATATATATATATATATATATATATATATATATATAATCTTGTATAGAACCTGTTGTTTATAGATTACCCTGAATCATCCTAAAACATATTTACTACAGAGTATCAGGGCTGCTTTTATCCAAGTGTACCAACTGAGTAGTTATTGAGTAGTTATTTTGCTATCCCATGAGGGATTTAATTAAGACTGATTCTGAAATACAGAATTATAATAATAGACCTACTAAAGGTAGGTTTGAAAAAACAATATTTGATAAAATTGGATTCATATCCCACCCACTCCTCATCCTGTCTGATCAAACGGACTGACACCTTTACAGCAGGAAGCATGATACATAATTTACTAATCCCTGGTTATATTATCCTGTGACATCTCTATCTGTAAAATTCATATGTTGACAGGTGTTCTAACAAAGCGGCTGTACTTGTACTCCATGGTAATTATGTAGGATTAGTAGAGAATATGTTCCTACCTGTTGTAAAATCTCACTGCCTATTTCAATGGTTCTATATTCTTGCATAGAACAAATATCTAAAAACATATATAAATGATTATTGCATATTATGTAAACTGCTATGAAGTATTGCAGAATATGTATTCAATGTAGTGCACATAGTATTATGGTGACCTTTTGGTTATAAGAGTAAGAGATTATAGCGCCGAAGATTCCCCCATTCTGATCTTCTGGCCGGCACCCCATGGTCTGTATAACACTCTTTCTGCTTGTATATCATTGTTGATATATATGGTGGTAACTGTAGTAATCCACCTTAGGAGGACAGAGCCTGTGACAGACCACAGGGAGGGGTATACAGCATTCTGACTGGCACTGATAAAACATGCAAGGTCCAAAATAGTCTCTTTGAATTGGCCAAATGTTTCTTCGTTTGCCTACTCATGATTGACACAAAAATATTGTATAATTAATTACAACACATATGTCCCAAACAAAAATATTTTAGCAGGGTTTAAGGTCATCACGACATTTTGTGGATTTATTATTTCAATTAATGATGGAAAAAGCAATAATAGGTTTGGTGGAATTGATAAAGACAAGATACTATAGAGTTTAATTTGTTTATTAAAAGTAGTATTTCAGGAAAGTATGTTCCAGTCAGCTTTTAAAGAATTAATTTGGACTTGAATTTAACAGGGAGTAGCAGAGCTGTTTCTTTCCAACCCTAATGGCGTCAAAGAAGTGTGACAGGATCTGTCCAAGATATTGTCCTATGTTCCTGCAGCAGCCAATGTATCTGCCCAGAATACTGTCCTGATAGTAGTATTAATATACAGTGCAGCAGAAAGCACGTGTACAGATTGGAACTGGAGAGAAGCATATCTGCTTCTTAAATACTACACTTCAAATATAAGTGATAAAAGCGACAGTGTTTAGATTTTCTTTAATTAGTGGTTTTGTTACTACTCTGATGGTAAATAAATAAATAAATAAATGAAACCTTATAGTATGAACACTACAGTGGTCCTATTCATAGGATATCCAGACTCACCCATCCTATTCTCAGCTGAATACCTGAGCGAGGCTGGTCTCCAAACACCATCTCTATGCCGTACCTTCACAGGCAATAATACTTTACGCAAGCTAAGCTAATTATAAACTTAATCTCTCCAAGTGATAATATAGGATTAGAGTAAAGTAACATCTGACTTTCTCTAGACTTCTGTGTTGTTTGATTGTCTGGGGATGTTGTCCAAGGACCACCTAGGCTGTGGGTTGCTTCTTACTTCCTACTATACATTAGTAAAAGAGACACTGTGTTTTAAAACAGAAGTGAGAAATATATATTGTTCATTGGCAAAGTGAAAGTGTACCTTTACAGATTTTAGTTTTTACTATTAATATACATATATATATATATATATATATATATATATATATATATATACTTTCCCTTTATTCCTCTTAGTTAAAAAAAGGCCACAAATAGCATGAAGTGAGTACTTCTGTAGGCTTCTATGTGAATATTTGATCTATATATAAAGCTCATATAGAGGATGATGATTACAACAGTAGTTCTCAACAGCAAAATCCTAGGACTGGTGCTGTTCCTCAGAGCAAAGAGGGATCAGGAGAGTCTAACACTTTAAACATACCACTGTCATTAGTAATAGCTATAGATCAGGGGTGTCCAAACTCGATCCTGGAGGGCCACACACATGCCTGGATTTGATGATAACCCTGCTGCCTACAGGTGAGTCAATCGCTTCTTCAGTCATTCTGACTGACCTGTGCACAGAAAGGATATCTTCAAATCCAGGCCTGGGTGCAGCCCTCCAGAACACCCCTGCTATAGATAGATCATTAATTACCTTATCTGCAATTATAATGTAGTCTATTCAAATCAGCATACATTTAGATGAAAATGTATTGTGTCCTATGTAGTATTACCCTGTTAAAAATGTTGTGGATTTCAAAGCTGGTCCCCATGGGCATTGGAAGCTAACCAGCCATTCCACAGATCATATGGATTGAGAACCACCAGTTTACAAGGCAGATAACAGAATTGTCATAAACGTTCTTCCAGATACAACCAACAACTCGTATGAAGCATGTGATAACATATATAAAAATATTCTTTTACATCTAATATGACATCTAATAAATGTAATATTAACTATTTTAGAGGGACACATTATTATCAAAAGTCAATCTTTTTCTCTGAGTTGCACCATATGCTTTATTAAGTGTATTGATGAAGCATAAATAAATACGGAATAAGGACATAAAGCAAAAAATAGTAGATATTTGTATAGGCCACACAAACTAATTAACATACTGTGTCATTTGGAGAATTATCTTTACATTGCTTAGGATGCAATGTATAGCCAGTGCTATAAAAAGAAGTAGTGACATATATGTACATTGCTATCTGAACAGGGACTCTTGATGCACCATTGGGAGCTATATGAACATTATGTCTGGAGCTGCTCTAGTAGGGCAGGTATTACACCGTATATTTCCATAGGGTAGAAATCATCTGCTGTCTAGCCAATGAATACTACCTGACTTGTTCCAGAGAAAGCAATACAATTACATTTAATTAGAGAAAATTTAGGATGGATCAAAGCTGATCTAGTATCGTAGGCTTATTAAACACAAACATATATTCATACAAACATAAAAACTAAAAGAAAAGACACAAACACACACATACACATGAAGAGGACAGTGTAGAACAGTTGTTCTTAAATGTTTTTTTTCCCCATGAACCACAACCGACCAAGGTCTTGCCAGACCACTTAAAATTTGCAAAGGGTCCTTGTGGACAACCTAATGATTTTTTCTGCAATACAATATAATGAAATGTATTATAGTGGAATATAGTCTAGTATCTAGGAACTTCTGTAGTGTTGTTATGCTTTTTTCAATCATTATTGTTATTATGTATGCATTTTATTTTTAATTCCAAACGTTCTGTGGACCTTCTATGCTCATGGATCACTGGTATAGAATATTTCTAGCTATGTATCCGACTATGTTTGTTTGCAAACTCTTTTTATTTGTGTGTCAAAATCTTCTTTCACTAGTATGTATATATATATATATATATATATATATATATATATATATATATATATATATATATATAAATATATTTCTAGCGCTCCGTTTCTTCTCCAGCTCTGATCTCCATTTTTTCATACAAACGTGTTTATTTTGGTTTCTTTCTTCTCCTTTTCCCTCTCCCCAACTCTTGCCCTCACTCCCCTATCACTTTCATTGCATTAGGAATTCTAATTCCTCCCATAGGTGTGATTGCTTTCCTCTCTTCCCAGCCCAATCTAACATACACGCTCTGATTATACTCCGTTCATGGCCTTGTTTTCCTCTTGGCTACACAAACACACAATATAACTACAGTTCTGTAGCCTGAAAGCCACCACATCTGGAAGTTGTCACTCACAGGACTACTGAGAACGGCCTGTTACAGACACATCAGGTTTCTGTTTAAGTTTGGCAGTTGAGAAAACGTTGCTTCCAGTTTCTTAAGTCAGCAGAAAAGAGATATCTTTGTGTGTATTACCAGCTCAGGCTCTCCCAGGACCAGAGTGCATTAACGGTAATGAGCTGTTTAAAAAAAGTATATTTTGGGCCTTGCAGAGTCTAACCTCCTAAACCTATCACTGCCACCAGGCCTATATAAGGATGCAGGCTCGTGTAAGGCCGTGCTCTCTATGAATGCAGATAACTGGAGCCAAGAATAGGCCATTGTATGACAAGCTCTAAATGTCAAGAGTGCACTTGGGGTCTTCTTAATAGCTGAACTGGCACTTAGAAGGTTGAATGTACATAGAGTATTGGTGTTACACAAGTCAAGAAGGCAATGCTCATAAATGCCTAAAATAGAGATATATGGTATGTTTTTTTTTGAGACAGGGTTCTCCAACTTAGTGCCCGAGGGCCTCAATGCAACAAGTGTACAGGCTCTACATACAATTTCAGGCCCTGGGGACCATTGTCATGTCTCTCCCCTTATTCTTCTGTCTTTCAAACCCATAAAATAAAAGTAAATAAAGTGACTTAAATGCTTTACATTTTGTTAAGCAGGCAAAATTAATTGAATTTGCTCACTGAAAACAGTACTGTGGAAAAGGTTGGTCTTAATCTGAGGAGAGACAACGCATGTGAATTTATGTACTATAAACATATGTCAGTATAGGATAGCCCACTTTTTATTATGTGCTGTACTTAAGACACTAGCACAGTTCTCAAAAGTATATTCATTGTTGCTGTTTGGTCATTCAGTCTTGTCCGACTCTCCGTGACCCTATGGACCTCAGCACGCCAGGCACATTGATCGTTTAAGGTTTTAATGGCAAAGATACTGGAGTGGGTTGGCAGTTCCTTCTCAGGCGGACCGCGATTTGTCTGAGCGCTCTGCTATGACCTGTCCATCTTGGGTGACCTTACATGATATAGCTCACAACTTCATTTAAGTACACACACCCCTTCACCAAAACAAAGTAGTGATCCAGAAAGGGAGTATATACATAAGTAATAATAAAATCATGAAAAGTATTAATATTAATATTACAATTAAAGCAGTGTACAGCGTTGCAGCCTCTGGTGGTTATACTTCTCTCCACCTCTTATTAGGTGTCTAGGGGGAGTGGGAGCGCTTCTGCCAGAAGACATAGTAGGAGTAAAAATGTGTATGTAGGAAATTGTTTAATAGCTTCCTGGGTTGGGGGACGAAGACAATAAGATCTGATTAAGGCTAAAATTATTCATTTTAATTAATTAAAGCTATATTTTGTTTTTTTCCTCAAACACTACTTTAATGCTATTACATTATAAAATAAAGAAATGAAACCTAATTGTGTGACCACTACGGTACACGATTTGCCAATTGATGATGATCTAAGATTAGCTGTGTTAAATTTGCTGTGGACACAAATTCATTCATAAATTCATTGTGATTGAGAAACTGGATTGCCATCGCAAAAAGAACATGAACCAGAACAACATCAAGGAAATGTGACTGTCATGGCAACTTCCATGCACTAGTAGTATCTGCTAAAATGAAGATTGGGCTAGGAATAGGATGAGATAGTATAATTCTAAAGGTTAATTATAAGGGACAAGGTACCCTTGAGATTCAGCTATGGGTGGGCAAGCACCTCTCGTTATTTTTTCAGTGAAATATCAATAAAGAAGTTGTGGCCGTTTAAATCCCAATATGAATGTGTGTATCTTTATTGTGTGGTGTCCTTATAACTGGGCATCAGTATTGACTACGCAACAGTCATGTGATGGCAGATAAAAAACATCTGTATTAAACCACAGTCACTGTTATGTGCAAAAAGCAAATGCTGTCATAATATGTAATGTCTTTATCTGATTTAATCTACTATAAAATGTTTATCATCACTACACTGGATGCTATTGATAACCTACTAATGGCATGATGGCATTATTGCTTTGTGACATCTACATGATTGTATTTATTAGACAACTAGATCTCAAACAGAGAACCTCTGCCTAAACCTATTTTATTTAGATCAATGGCATATCGCATAAAATTTCAAATAGTTAAAAAGGGACACTTGTGTTCTTGTAAAAAGATTCAATATTTAGTAATGTTACCACTATTATGAGCAATGCATAACTAAGTTTTAGATATATAGACACTCAATATGTGCACAATACTCCATATAGAAATATATTCTATAGAATGGACACTCTGGGCTTCTGTCTTTCTCCTGGGCTTTAAGAGAAAACAGCAGGAGGAACCTGAGAATGTGGGACATGGTCATGGCTGGAAAATAGGGTTTTGTCCTTAAATGTGCATACTTCCAACTGTTTCGCCTTTTTCCAGGGAACCCCCTCTCTCTCTCGGTCTTGCAAGAGCGAGACTTTTGGGTGGCCTATAGGGTCTTAGGGTTTCCCCCGGAAAAGGGGGAAAGGTGGGAGGTATGCAGTGGAGCTAATATACAAAATATTAGTCATGCTGAAACAAAATTCATACATTATATAATCTAAACATTACACAAAAAGACAAAATAATCAGTCCAGAAATTCATTCCAAACTAAATCAGAATAAGGATATTTGTCCCAAGAAACCCTTGGCATCCGATATAAACGCTGAAACCACAGTAATCTAAAATGTGCAATTTCCTTTAAGATCCAGTCAGTGTCATATTTCTAACTATCCAACTAAACTTTACATTTATGTGCTTATACATACTTTTCTGTTATCGGTGTTCTAATGTATGTAAATATTCCAATTTAAGATTAACAATTATATTACCAGTAAACTGAATTTCTTATGTCATATGAACAATGTTTATTTGTACTGGTTCCTATCCGATTAGTTTTGCCATTTTTATCTTATACTTTAATTGTGAATCCGTATTGACTATGCAACGGTCATGTGATGGCAGATAAAAAACATCTGTATTAAACCACACTCCTTGTTTTGTGCAAAACGCAAATGCTGTCATAACTTATAATGTTTAGATTGAAAAGATTGAAAACTTGCAAACTTACAATCTAAGGGACAGTATGAAGCAATTGTGCACCAACAATTTTCAATCTTTCTATTTATTTACTTAATGTTATATTATAAATGTAGGGTAAAACGTGCAAATTCTACTATCCAGCTAAAAATCACAGTGGCATTCTAGATTTAACACACATTACGTAGCACCTTTGTACACAGAACTGGGGAGACACAAGGGTGTGATAGTGGCCAAACAATCTGACGTGTCTCGCCACCCACAAGAAGGAGCTTAATCATAGATGTCATCTAGATGTGACATTAGTCATTTACATCAGGTATAATAATATAGGACAGGAGCCAGTTAAAAGCTCAGACATTAGGCCTGCTGAGTGTGTGGGTATCACAGCTCAGTGTGCACTTCTTCTACATGCAGCTGAAGAGGTGCAGAGACGTGCAACCTTTATAGCTTTTATTGATCCACTCCAGATGTGCTAATGTCTTGTGTTTCTATGCAAAACGCTTAGCAGGGAAGTGTTTTACCTATAGTAATTAATTCTCCATATAACCTCTACTGATACAGAACATTTTTTCCACACACTGTAGAATTATTTTATTAGTAGTCTAGGGGATTAACAACCTGTATAATAGACTAACATTTAGATATATGACTGACGTGTATAGGATCACTCAAGAATTTTTAATGAGAGAATCTATTAGCTAATGTATCTGTAATCATACTAAGTAAAGCACAGACACAGCAATTACAATATTGTGCTCACACAAGCCAGCCTTGTAATACATAATCCGGCGAGGGGGAAATCAGACAGGTTAACAAGTACATTTGTCTGCATTTTTGCTTTTAGAAATGTTGGGTTTTTGGGTAATTAAATTGTATTATACTATTGTTGTGACAGTGTTCTGGGTTTGGTATAATATTCATTGAATTTGGAGCATTAACCCTTTGCTGGGTGACATATGTTCTCAGATCAAGTATATGTAATCTCATGAAAATGTCTCTTGTGTCTTGCAGGCCGGAATCGATGGCGAGAGTATTGGAAACTGCCCCTTCTCACAAAGACTCTTCATGATCTTGTGGCTAAAGGGTGTTGTATTTAACGTAACAACAGTCGACTTAAAAAGGTATGCATAGAGCATCATGTTGTACTGGCAAATGTCTTCCTTGTTTCCATCTGTTTATTGTAATGTCCCACCGGCTTGCCCGTTCTATTGGCTGTGAAGACTGAAACACTGGTGCATTATTGTCCGGTTTTATTATTAAATTAAAAAAACTCTAAAGTAAGGTAAAACTTGGGTGCAGTTGTGACAAATAAAATAATATACAATTTTATGATAGTATAATAATATATAATGACTAGCGAATTGCCCGTCAAAAAATGACAGCAATGAAATTGTAAGTGAGCTAATGCTGTTTGGTGTGTAATAATGAAATATATAATACATTAATAAATGAATATACTTTACGTATTTTGGAGCATTGTGTTGAAGAGCTGCAATCTGTTTTGATGTTGCTGCAGCATTAGAGCTGTGGAGCTGCTGTGTAAGCGTGCTGAATGGGTGCAGTGTAATACTGTGCGTGCGCGAGACGAAACCGTTAGCGTAGTGGTGTACTTCCGCATTGGCGTAAAATGGCGGGTAATCTGTGGTATGCGTCTTCGCGGATTATCCGTAGATGCTTAGTGGTGTTTTGGGAGTTTCTTGTGGTGTTTTGCAACTGTGTAGTGGTGTTTTCCGTGTTTAGAGTGCTGTAGCCTCGTTTTCGTTTTGTTCGTCGGCCATTTTTTCTCTCGCTTAGCGATTTTCTTAGTGTCTAAACTCTTTTATTTTTATTAAAATGAAGGCGTAACTTGCTTTTTTGAGGTGCTGGATGGTTCCTCTTGCTGTAGATAAGCTTTTTATGTGTGTGTTGTGTGTAGTTATTGTGTTTTAAATGTTTTTATGTTCGCGTGCTGCGTCCGATTTTTGCGAGTTCGTAATGTGTGCTAACGTGTCTTGTATGGTGTTTGCGTGTGTAACCTCGTTTTCGTTTTGGTCGGCGGACATTTTTTCTGTCGCTTATCAAATTTTTTTGTGTGTAAACTCTTTTATTTTGAGTGAAATCAAGGTGTAAGTTGGTTTTTTGAGGTCCTGGATGCTCCCTGTTGCTGTAGGTAAGTTTTTTATGTATGTGGTGTGTGTATGTATTGTGTTTTGAATTTTGTAATGTTCGCGAGTTGCGTCCGAGTGTTGCAAGGTCGTAATGTGTGTTAACGTGTGTCGTATGTTGTTTGTGTTGCGAGGGTCGTAATTGGTGTGTCGTGTTGTTTGCGTTGCCACGTAAAGTTTGCGGGGGGCGCAGTTGCTGGCATGGAGCGCCTTCGGCGCTCCATGCCAGCAACTGAGGCCCTCGCCCACTGCCCTCGCTTCGTGAGCCCGCAATCGTTAGCAACAACTCGCATGCTCACAACTATATATGTGATTACTGACTGTAACCAAAGGTGCTGATGATGTCAATTATGAGAGGTGGGAAGACTGAAGCTCTTATTACTGCTTTATCTTCTACTGCTGCCACCAAAGAAATATAAAGCAGGATGTATTATTGCAGCATTTTCCTATATTTGCATAGGCTTCTCTTAGAATAGATGCTTCTGTTTCTTGATACATGTGGCAGTTTATATCACCCCCTCCTTTCCTCCTTGCCTCCAAGCAGAACATATGAAGGTCTGATAGACCTTCCTTGATGAATTCCATGTGCCGGTTTAGTAGCCCTCCTCTGTAAAGTGTCTAGTCTATTTATAGCACTGTTGAGTTTTGATCTTCTGTGCCCTAGGCTAAACTGTACTATGGAAGCATTTGTAATAAAAACAAGGGGCTAATTCCAGATTTACCGTTTCAGCTGTGTATATAACAATGTGCTTTTGTGGTTATCTTATGACAGGTGACTTTACATATTCAGCTCTCAACATGGTATAAGACAACTCTATTTAGACTGTGCATCGATCCGTTGTGTGTCCATCTAACAATATGCCTGTGAATTTCATGCCTTAATGTGTGTGCACTCTATGTACATTTCTCTGTATTTGTAAATATATATTTAAATTACATATCTAGCTGACTTAAGGTGCATATCCACATCTTGCTTGTCTACCCTAATTGTATACACATCCACTAACTTAAAATGTCAGTTAATTTAGCACAACTTGGTGCACACCACTATAATGTATTTCTGAAAATATGTTGAAGTACTTTTTGAAATTTTGAGATATGCTCCTATTTCACAGAAAAATATAATAAAGTTCTGTTTACATGAGAATTAGGCAAGTCCCCCAGGCAGACTGACAGCAAGAGCTCTGTGCACCGAGCAGATCAGAAATATGGTTAACCCTTCCCAAATTCATCTGTGCAGGGAAATGACTGCTAGAAACTCACAAATATGCTACTTGGGGGTTAACAGATGTCTGATTACATTTCTGAAAGAGACTAAAACATCAATCTTTATGTTGATGGAGTTTTGTAAGGGCCGTTCCCGGCAGATGCTGTAAATCATGGAGTAGTCAGCAGTGTGTCTGTAAACAAACCTATGACTGCAATTTTTAACTATTCTTAGTTTAATTTACAAAAAAAACAACATTAGATCACTTTAACATAGAATGTTGTGCTCTTGCACACAATGAAGAGCATTTATAGTGAGATAAATGCCCCTTTAAATCATTTTAGCCTTTTGTCAGGTTAGGAGACTAGTTAGTTGGAATTTTAATCTATGTATATTATCAATTAATTTAATTTATACAGGATATAGAGTGTCTTTAATTAGTATTCACTCTGTTGGATTTATCCACATTATATAGTGTTATAACCTGGAATTAAAAAAATCTGTGTGCAATAAAAGTGTAGAAATAAATAAATGTACAATTACATATGATATGATTTATTGGCAATTTTTGCACAAGGAGTTCCAGAGAATTGGGAAGTGAGTTGCAGTAGTCAAGACAAGATATGATGAGAGAATGCATTAGAATCTTAGTTGTGTCTTGTGTAAGGTAGTGACGTATTTTGGAAAAATGTTTTTTAAATTGAAAAGACAAGATTTTGTTAGTGACTGTATGTGAGGAATGAAAGACAGGGCAGGGTCCAGTAGAACCCCAGGACAACGGGCTTGGGAGATGGGAGTGATGATGACATTGTTGACAGTAAGAGATATGTGAGGAATTGACGTTATAGTAGATGTTGGGAAGATTAGGAGTTTGGTCTTAGACATGTTGAGTTTGAGATGGTGGGCGGACGTCCAGGAGGATATGCTTGAGAGGCAGTTGGAAACACGTGCTAGAAGGGAGGGGGATAAATCAGGTGCTGAGAGGTAGATTTGAGTGTCATCTGCATAGAGATGATACTGAAGTCCAAAAGATTTTATTAGGGTGCCAAGTGAGGGGAGAATAGGAGGGGGCCTAGAACTGAACCTTTGGGTACACCAACAGACAGAGCGCGAGGAGAACAAAGAGGAACCAGAGAAGGAGACACTACATCTTTGATCTTGTAGTTATGATGTGAACCATGAGAGAGCGGTATCTCTGATTCCAAGGGAGTGGATAATTTGGATTAGTAGAGGGTGATCAACTGTATCAAACACAGCAGAGAGATCCAGGAGAAGTAGGATAGAAAAGTGACCCTTTGACTTGGCAGTGAGCAAGTTATTAGTGACTTTTGTAAGAGCTGTCTCAGTGGAGTGTTAGGGTCGGAAGCCGGATTGGAAGCTGCCAAGAAGGGAGTTGGAGGAGATAAACTGGAGAAGGGCAATTGTAGATGAGCCGCTCAAGCAGTTTCAAAGCCAGGGGAAGTAGAGAGATAGTTAGTTGCAGAATCAGTGTCAGATGAGGGTTTAATAAGAATGTGTGTAATTATGGCATGTTTTAGAGATGATGGAAATGTGCCAGTGTTTAAGGAAAGATTGAAGAGATGTGTGAGAGCAGGGGTAAGTGTGGTAGAGAGGGGAGGGATAAGCTGTGATGGAATAGGATCTAGAGGACAGGTAGTAAGGCGAGAGGTTGATAGTAGCCTGGATACTTCATACTCTGTTACAAGTTCAAAGGAATGCATAATGGCTGTGAGATTAGGGAAGGGTAAAGGCTGGGTGTTATCAGTTAGTTGAGAGGAGGGAGTGTACGAACCATGTTGAGAGGAGAGTTTTTTACAAATGTTTTAAATGTTATGCTTCAAATGGCTGGCAAAGTCTTCAGCTGTGAGACAGGAAGGGACGGGAGGTGGTGGTGGACGGAGGACAGTGTCGATATTAAAAAAGTAAAATAGTGCTGTTTGGCAAGGTTGAGGGCAGAGAAGTAGGAGCTCAACATAAACTTGTAGTGGAGGAAATCTGCTGAAGTGTGTGATTTCCTCCATAGCCGTTCAGCAGTGCGGGAGCACCTGGATGTATTGTGTTTGTGTGGTGTGCCATGGTTGTGGATGACAGCGAGGACGTCTGCGTGTGGTTATGAGGGCAATAGTGTCAAGGGTGAAAGTAAGAGCCATGTTGTACTGTGAGGTGGCAGGGTCAGGACAAGTGAGACCAGTAAGGGGACGAAGAAGGGGTTGTAACACTGTGGAAAGGTGTTGTGGGTCAAGTGCTTGAAGGTTTCTGTGGGTAATGGTGACCGGGATAGAAGAAGGGCAGTGAGAGAAAGATCTGTATCTGAGAGCTAAAATGTTGCGAAGAAGAATGAGCACAAATTCAAATTGTGGGATCTAGATGTGCAAAGCTGGCAGAGATGTACCCCAAACACCCACTAATGTAATTACAGCCAAAGATGGTTCTACCAAGTTTTAAGGGGGGTGGCAATAAAACCATTTTTCAGTTTCAAAGTGTTATATATGTTTTGTAGATATATATGTAGGAGCAGGGATATATCACCTTATCCTAATGTATCTTCTGCCTGAATTTCAACCCCCCCAAAAAACATTAACTTATCTGTCCGGGTATAAAAACTGTGAACTTACCTATAATTTATTCTAACTCCATTACTACCACCAGTTATTGCTGCAATTCATGTTTGATCAAAGCGACATGTTGTCCTGCTCAATAAAGTAATCCTGGAGCAACCATAGTAAAAAAAGATCATAAATCAACACTTTTGACATTAACCACCCAATACTGTACATGTAGTTATTTAAAGGGGTTAAGTGGACGTACCAAATATGGACAAATGCATTTTCTTACAGTAAATGAACATTGAAATGTTTATTTTTTCTTGTCATTCAGCCTTTCTAATCGGCCCAAATAAGAATGATCTTTCCTTCTGACTGATAATTATTGTCAATAATTGTTAGTTGTCTCTGAAGATCTGGCTGTATTGTTTTCAGTCTAAAGTCATATGAAATTAAAAGACTGAGCATGTGCAGACTCACAAATAGTCAAACCAGCCTAGTTTTTCCCTTGGGTCTGCATATGTTGAGTCATTTTCAATCTGAAATGGTTTTAGACTGATGTTATTACTGCCAGGCCCTCAGGGACAATTAGCAATTACTGGTAACAATCACCCATCAGAAAGTACTTGAGTGTGAGTGATAGGTGAAAAAATACATTCCTGTAGTTGTTACTACAGTGCAGTTTTTACTGTAAGAATATGCAATTTAAAAATAACATTCAATAATAAAGGACATTTAATTACATATACATTAAATTATACTTTTTTTTGTAACCTCAGTTTTGTTCATTTAAGCATCAAATATGTATTGTGTGAAGAGGAAGCTGGGGGTTGACGTGCTTTCATGCTTCACGTCTTGCAGATGGGGCAGAAACCTTCTGGAATTTTCTCATGTCTATAAAAATCTTTGTGAATAGGAGCTTCAGTAACGCGCGTCTACTTCCTTTACAGCTGCAACATCAATTTTATGTAGCCCCCACCACAAATGTAAAAAGTTATTGTATACACTGTATACACTTTCAATTATCATTAATAATAATGGCCACTTTCCAAGTATACAATTTTTACCCAAAGGCTTGATATTCTTTTTGGAGATAACCAATAATGGCGGCTCTCAGACTGTTATACGTAGAGTACCACAGAACGTGACTGAGAGTTGTAGCACCAAATGATGTCAAGTCTTGTATTGGACTTAAAATGGTTAAAAAAAACATACTGCAATAATACATTTAAAAAAATCCCTTTGTAGGTAAAAAGTCTAAAGAATCCAAAGGAATAAGTTGCCGTTTTTTAGTTGCAGCAGTATGTATTGCCATTTGAGCATGCTTGGGATTTTTTTCAGTCTTCTCTAGGAAGAGCCATACATCCATTGTTGTTGTTGTTGTTCTGTCGTGTCTAAGTATCGGTGACCATATGGACACAGCATGCCAGGCACATCTGTCTGTGTTTCTTGTTGTGCTTATCCATGGTTTTCTTGGCAAAGATACTGGAGTAGGTCCCCAGTTTCTTCTCCAGTGGAACATGATTTATCCGACCTCTCTGCTATGGCCTGCCCAGCTTGCGTGGCCCTACATGGTATAGCTCACAGCTTCACTAAGTTAAACAAACTAACCACGACAAGGTAGCGATCCAGAAAGGGGTTACATACATTAGGGAGGAAGCTTTGCAACAAGTTTATAAATGTAAAATGTTTTCACTTGGTTTTCAGTACTCTCTTTGATGGTATAGTATTGATACATTCCATATACCTTATAATTCAGTATGTTAAATGTGTATGTTGTATCTTAGTGAACTTCATCTAATTATTATGAAATACATAAGTTAAAGGACAACTTCAGTTTAGGAAAAAATATATTTATTTGTCAAGTATGTACCAAACTAACAATTTCGCAAATACTTAGAAATTTTTTGGGGAAAATCTGAATGTATGACTCGGATTATGAGTACAGGAATCCATTTTGTGTTACATCACATCCTGGAAACTAGATGATGTGTGTGTGTGTTTGTAGTTATCAGTGGAGGGAGGGGAGAAGGGAACAGACAGAAGGTCAGATATTTTTGTGGGATCATAGGATAAGAGTGAAATTGATACCACGTAATTTTGTGTGATCATAGGATAAGAGTGGAATTGATACCACGTCCCTTTCCCTGACTTGCCCAGAAGCAGATCTGTCAGTGCAACCACAGGTCTCAAAAAATGCTAACACCTCTCTCACACACACAGCTTCCACCAATATATCATGGATCCCTCCAGGGTCCTGCAGAGACATCACATTTTGTTCAAATTAAACAGCAGCTTATGACTTTTCCCTGATTGATTATGCATGGGGTTTTATTTTTCATCATGCAGTAGTCCATTAAAATAAAGCTACAGATATTTATTTTTATATTCTGTCTTTTTTAGTTCACGTGGTGGTTTCGCTGGTGGTGACATGCCTGACAATTTTCAACTTCACCCCTTACAAAGAAAATAAAGTTAGACACACTAAAAATAACTGTGTGCATACAGGAAAGCGTATTTAGTGCTGTTTAATGAGCTGGGGCAGGGGGTGAATGAATACAATTCACAACAGTCCTTACAAAATGGCTCTATAGGCTCATTCACCTCACACTCAGCCTCTTGTTCTCTGCAGCCTGTGCTGCAAGGGATTCTGGGAGCTGCCAACTGGTTTTAATTCAAAAGAAAATATAAAAGAAAATACTGTGTATTTGGAGGTTAAAGGTTAAGTTCAGACATCTGGTAGAGATGCAGAAGTGAGAGCAAATGTCTGTAACAGATTAATGCCTTCTTATATAGACAGGCAATCACCTGTATTTTTCAAATATTATAGGCACAGTTCTATACTAATCATCACATATAATAGTTGTCAAACTGCAATTCGTCATCACGCTTGCGAGAAATCGCAGTTTGACAACTACGACCCATCGCAGTCCAGCGCATGCGCACTGGGCTGGGCGTGCGCTTGCGCACTGCGTCAGCATCGCGCATGCATGTTGCGCAGCGCCAGCCGCTCATGTGTACCGTGCCGCGCAATGCATGCGTTGACACACAGGGGAGGAGGGGAGAGACAGACAAGGGAATAGGGGAGAGACAGACATGGGAGGAGGGGAGAGGCAGACAGGGGAAGAGGGGAGAGACACACAGAGGAGGAGGGGGGAGAGACACAGGGGAGGGAGAGGAGGGGGAAGAGACACAGGGGAGGGAGAGGAAGAGGGAAAAGACACAGGTGAGACCCAAAGGCACTCATGGCGAGGCCCGTGATGTGGGCCAAAGGTGCTCATCGCGAGGCCAGTAAAGTAGAGGGGGAGGCTCCCATTGAGTGGCAAACAGCTTTGCCAAGCTTAACTGTTTATTGCCGTCATTTTTGACGGGCAAGTCGCTAGTAAATATATATTTTTTACATTTCCAAAAAGATGATCTTAATTTTTAATCCAAAATCAAGTTCAAGAACTTTACTGTGTTATTATCTAGTTAGTTCCCCTCCCTCACCCTTATCGAGCAGTCTCAAATCAGCAAATTGAGCACATATTAGCATAATAATGCAAAATAAACAATGCTGGATATCATAGAAATCATATCATAATCACTGTAAAGAAAAAATGCTAAAACAGATTATAGACAATTTTTTTATGATTGCATCCTTTTAAAAGATTAATTATTAACTTTATTTGTTAAGTATTATTAGTCAAAATCCGATCGCCCCAGCTATAAATCGAACTGAGATTGTGTTTTACCAAGCAAACATAAATATTTTGTATCATAAGGCTTATTTAAGGGATAACATGAAACCGCATGGTACAAATGAAAGTCTTTATGCAAGGATAACAGCTAAGCATGAGCTGAGGTAGAGGATGACTGATTTACCTGGATCTCTCACTGCTGATTGCTGCCATATTTCATAGTTCAAGTACAAGTTCTACATAAAAAACATTTATTTTACATTAAAGATCACTTTTAGAGAAGATTAACCATGCAGTAATTATGAAACATGTCTAGTTCGCCACTTCCTCAGTGCTTGCGGACAGTGGAAGCTGCCATTTTAAAATGGATTTTTGTGACTGACACAGAAAGCTAAGCTGAGTCAAGGGTTCAAGAACTAGCTCAAGAGACAGCAGCTGTGACAGTTATATTCATATTCTGTGTTCCTCAGCAGCTCACATCACATAATATACAGAGGTCGTGTAGCAATAAAAGGCAACTTTTCCATATTTGAAGTACTATAAGGAGCTCCTTCATAAAATAGCAACTTGTGTTAGCCTTGGGCCTTGTCAGACTTTACAACATAGTTAAACAGTGAGTCTGATGTAGGAGCGTTGTGTCCTTGCTGGAGACACAAAGGGTCAGTCCCAAGTATTCCATTCTGGGATTAGTGATCTGTAGTGTATGAATGCGTGTTTGTTAATAGGATAGGAATTTGGGTTATGAGCATGTCACAGGCTGGAATAAACAGGCCCTGGCATCCAAGTGATTTCCTGCAGTTGTTGCCTGTTTGAAGCCATGAATTTTAATTGCAGAAAATCCCCTAATACTTCTTATAGGATCAGCTTGTTGAACTGTACTTGTTGCGGCATCTGTAGAGCTTCATACAATAGGCTTCATGCATTTTAATATGCGACAGTACTCACTCTGTTTGACCCTTTCTCAGCGTTAACTTGGTTTTATTCATAAATCAACTTTTTTTTTTCACCTAAAGAGTTTGCAGTTCGGCCCGACAATAAAAAAATACATCTCTACAGGAGTGGTCAAACTATGTAATACTTAGGAGCCAGGTAGATTTTCTAGGAGCCACAAAGGATGTGTCTTGGAGCAAGGAAGGGAGTTCATTCATAAAGATAAATTATATTTCTGCTTAGGAGCGAAGTTAAATAAAATATCAGCTTGGGCTCTCAGCCAGAATTGTTTCCTCCCTTGTATATTATATTGTTGTTTAGTCAATCCGTTGTGTCCGACTCTCCGTCACCCTATGGATTGCAGCACTGCAGGCACAATCATTGTTTTTTTGAGGCAAATATACTGAAGTGGGTTGCCAGTTCCTTTGCCAATGGACAACTATTGGCCTGACCTCTTTGCTTTGACCTGCCCATCTTGGGTGACCCTACATGGTTTAGCTCACAGTTTCCTTGAGGTACAAAAGCCCCTTCACCACAACAAGTTATAGATCCAGAAGGGGATAAAATAATGACCTTGCTCTTAAAGGAAGTAAGGTTGGCTTTTTTTTTTTTCCCAATAGGGTTCTGAGAGTTGTCATTTTCAAGCTTGTAAATACTGGAGCATTTGTGGGTTTAAACTCATAGGAACATCTGAATATCTAGGGCCCTATACTAAGTAGTGTAAAGAATGAATGTGAAAAGGCCTTTTGAATAAACTACAACAGTACAATCATTATTAGATAGAAGTGCTAGTGCACAATATTAGCTGTTACATGGAGGAAAATACCAGTTATAAGGCAAGCACTGAGCCTCTGATATATAATGCAATGGGTTTGTCAGAATATAGGGCGGTGCTGTCATATTAGTACAAAACACTGGAAATGCTAAGCTAAATATCCATTTGAGACCTATAAAACTATTATAGATTTAATAGTGTTCAGGTAAGCACCTTTTAACAAAGCTGTCTAAAATATAACAAAGCTGACACTCATCCTACAAGGACTTGGAAAACAGCACACAAATAAACTAAAAGAAAATCATGAAATTGACAAGATAAAGGTTCTCAATTATGTATAATATTGATCTATAGCTCATAACAAGTGCTTAAGCAGTTGAATGTTATTTTAAAAACAGCATTTTCCTAGAGTTTAGTTTATAATTTTTGTTTGGTAATTGGCCGATCCTCCCACTGAGCAGTTGCTTTTATCTTTGTGCTAGAGTGTAATTACTGTAATTAATCTGCACATGATTATAATCATTATTATTATTATATTATTATTATATTTGGGGCAGAGAAAAACATGCCCAACATTTCAGTTACCATTTCTTTGATATTTGCTATGAATTCATTTACTTTTTCATCATAAAGAAAGTTGATTAACATAATTTCACATGTTTTTGTCGAATCAGTTACTAACATTTTTTCCAGTCTTACTTTTTGATAACCAATGAAAGCGTAGTATAGTTTGATCAGATTAAGTGGGAGATTTTGTTCTTGTTAAATCTTAGTGAGTTGGTTCTGAAAATGAAAATGACTCAGGCAGTATTTATTTTTGTTTGAATAAGGGAATGTCGGTTATTTGTCTCTATTGCACATCTGTCTTACATTCCCATTCTCCTCTTGTATAAATGTTAAATGACCACTGTAGTGCATTTAAAAATAAAGGTCTTGTGTTTATTTGTTGGGCAGATATTATTAAAAACTGTATGCCGTTCAAGATAAACAAACAGTAATATTTTTCTTTCTTTTTAAATTGTCTCCTTTCTCCTCAAGCAGAGCTGCTGTTCTCTTGCTCCTGATGCCTTGTCAGGGGGTGTAGCCAGCTCTGCTTGTGGGCTGAACCATCATTGAGGTTTGGAAGCAGGCTGGGCTATGATGTCTGGCCCCACCCTGCACCTCCTCTGTATACACAGACGTAACAGCTATATTGTAACCTGCTTGCAACTGCCCCATAGGCCCCGCCAAGTTACAGTGCATGAGTCGTTATAGGGCCGTACCCTTTACTGAGCATGACCATCCTCAGTCTGAAATAGGGTCTAACAGGTCAGACTTTTTAGTCAAGCTTCCAGGCAGTGTTGGTCACGCCCCCTGATAGACAGAGGCAGTAGGAGATAAGCAGCTCTACTTGAGGGGAAAACTGACACATTCAAAAGTATTAACTTTTATTTGTTTGAAACAGCATACTAGTTTTAAAAAGTCTATGAGATTTACTTATAAATGCACTACCTTGATCTTTTAATCTCTACGGAGCCTGGATCTCATTATGTTTAATTGTCACTAGTTTTTGCATTTACTGTATCTGTTGTAATTTCCTACACCATGCAAATAGTGTTATGGCAAAAGATAACACCTTACAGATTGAGAAGTAATTGATGAAGTGGATTGTTTAACAATGAAAGTTAAATAGGAGTGAATAGCGCTGTCAATAAAATGTCATATTACTTGATAAATCATCTTTTAAGTATAACAGAAAATTTGTTAACGTCACTTTTTGAGCACATTAACATCAAAGCCATTGTTAATTTGAACACTACCCACATGGAGAAGAAAACTTCTCCTTTGCCTTATTTTGTTTGCAAATGGTTTTAGAATGACCAGCTTACTTTTATTAAAGCAAGTTTGTCATAACATAATCCAGTTTTGGAGCAACCAAATGAAGAAGAGCTCTGAAGCGTCACACAATGTCTTCCTGCTCCTTGCAGGCACCTGTTACAATTTATTTTGTGAGAGAACTAAAAAGAGACAATAGTATAATGGCATGATTGAGAGATCTGCTCTGGGGGTTTTGTGTTTATTATAGGTGCTTTATGATACTGATAGAGGATGAAGTGATGCTTGTCGTATCTATGTGCTCAATGAAGCATTCTGTATATAGACATTCCACACATGTATTACAGTTACCAGATGGTTTCATCAAAAATAATGGACACACTTCATGAAAATGTCACAACCTTCTGCAAAACCACTAAAACATATCAATTAATTTAAACATCACAAATTAAATGTTAATAAAGTATGCTACTAAATACAATAATGACATAATGTGCAAAATAAAATAAAAAGCCTGGTTATATTTGAGAGGATTGGGGTTGGACATTAATAAGTTTACTTGGACTGCCCGGGGCCAAGGCAGGTGATTTTGCTAACTGGTGGTGTATGGCATATTCATGTCAGTTAAGAATTTTGTCTAATTTGTTTATTTGCAGAATGAGGCAACTTGGCTACTTGTTGGGACCCTGTACATATGAAATAGAGCAACATGTGCTAGGGCATAGTTATATGATGGTACATGTTGTGCCATAATACAGGGAATAAGATGGAGTGTGAATTATACCAACCCATTTCTATATTCTCCTTCCACCTTCTAGTCATATGTATTGTTTAGAATAAGGGAATGCATTACAGATCCTCTCACCCTCTCTATCTCAATTTCAACTATCCTCATTTCTCTTTCAACCTCTTCATTCTTAAATCTTCGCATTGCCATCTTTCATCCTCTACATACCTCATCTCTCAGCCCTGTATCCATTCATTAATTCTCATATATTTGCTCTCCATTCCTCATTTCTTGTATCACTCACAATAACTCCATTCCATTTTTCCTCTACTCTGCATTGGTTGGTGCCTTCTATTTATCCTCAATTCCTTATTGTCTGTTTTCCAAATACTCGTCTTGCTATTCCTCATCTTTCCCTCCGCGCTCTACTTTCCTCATTCTATTTCCTTTTGTATTCCAACTTTCTCCAATTGTACTTAATGGACTAACAGAAGCTAGATATTTTAATTAAACAGTGATATTTTATAAAATTCAGATTTAATGTCTTAGAAAAGTATAGTCAATATGAACTTCTTTGAAACATATTTTTCTAAATCTCTTGTTAATGAGCAACTCTGACTGGGAGGCAGTATGACTGTGATCAAATATTTAAGATATACTTAAAAACACTTCATAATATGCAAACATTATTTTATAATATAAAGTAAAATAATACAGCATGTAATATATTACTTTTTATGTATAGTAATGCTGTTGTGAGATTTACCATTTTGGTTTCTGGTAATCCACTTTTTCAGCCGGGAGGAGACATTGACTGAACAGGAAGTTTCTTTCTACATAGTATACATTAGTTTTGACATCTACCACTTCCAGAACTTTTAGTGACAGTAACCGAAAGCTCATTAGTATACAAGGATGGGCCCTCCTAAAAGAAGAGCAGCACACAGAACTAGTTGATAAAAGAAAATGGATGCCAGTAAAGAATAATTTGATAGAAAAGATAAACATTTAACTCTATCCCTCTTCTAAAGTGCTTATCCTTTCATGTTTGCTCCTCTGTCATGTCATCTGTTCTGTCCTGGCTCAGTGAGCTCTGCCATTGAGTGGTTGGAGTAAGGGAGAAAATGAAAGTGTTGGGCATCGCCATCCCATCCATGTGGTCACAACCTCAGTCTTGGTAGAAAAGCGGCGCACAGCTGTCAGGCAGTGTTTATACAATGATTGCAAGCTTTACAAAAATATATAAATCTCATATATTCATACATTTTAAAAAAATCTACACAGTACAAAAAGTTATTTTGCAAAAAGCAAGCACAGCACTCATTCCCATGTCAGTAATATTTATAATTCTGGATTATGAGTTGAAAATGTGAAAATGTGTCTATCTTCTAATATTCCGGAATATTATATATCGTCTTCTCTTATATTCACAGAAAGCCAGCAGATCTGCAAAATCTGGCACCAGGAACTCACCCGCCATTTATAACATACAATCATGAAGTGAAAACAGACGTGAATAAAATAGAGGAGTTCTTGGAAGAAGTGTTATGTCCGCCTAAGTAAGTAGCTTTAAAAGGGCTCATGAAAGTTCGTTATGAAATATTACTATTAACAAAGACTTATTTAAACCTGGGCTTAGAGTGGCGGATTTTAAGGGTTGGCAAGCACTGAAGGCCTGCATTGTAAGATGTTTTTATTCTGAGTAATTCCAGCAGCAAACGTTTTCAACAGAAGTTGCTGGTGAACTCCCCAGGTTCCTTAGTCTCATATTTGGGCAAGGGAGGGTACATCTTCTTCTGTTGTAAATTAGTCTGTATGTGTTAGTCATACACAAAGGAGCAAAATGGAGAGAGCTCAAACAAGTAGGGAGGAGGTTGGAGTTGAGAGCCACAATGATCAAGAAGCTGAAGATAACAATTAGAAGTGAGAAACAGGATGATATATAAGGTGGCGAGGGATATAGAGGAAGATAGTGAGGAATGTAATGCATTATACAGTGCCTTGCAAATGTATTCACCCCCCTTGACTTCTTACCTATTTTGTTACATTACACCATTAAGTTCAATGTTTTGTTAATCTGAATTTCATGTGATGGATCAGAACACAATAGTCTACGTTGGTGAAGTGAAATGAGAAAAATATATACATAAAACTATTTTTTAGACATAGAAAACAGAAAATTGGCATGTGCGTATGTATTCACCCCCTTTGTTATGAAGCCCATAAAAAGCTCTGGTGAAACCAATTACCTTCAGAATTCACATAATTAGTGAAATGATGACCACCTGTGTGCAATCTAAGTGTCACATGATCCTTTTACTACATATACACCTAAGCAAGAGGCACCACTAACCAAACACTGCCACGAAGACCAAGGAACTCTCCAAACAAGTACAATTCAGGGTTAGGTTATAAAAAAATATCCAAATCTTTGATGATTCCCAGGAGCACCATCAAATCTATCATAACCAAATGGAAAGAACATGGCACAACAGAAAACCTGCCAAGAGATGGTCGCCCATCAAAACTCACGGACCGGGCAAGGATGGCATTAATCAGAGAGGCAGCACAGAGACCTAAGGTAACCCTGGAGGAGCTGCAGAGTTCCACAGCACAGACTGGAGTATCTGTACATAGGACGATAACGTATGCTCTATAGAGTTGGGCTTTATGGCCAGAAGAAAGCCATTACTTTCAGCAAAAAACAAAATGGCACGTTTTGAGTTTGCGAAAAGGCATGTGGGAGACTCCCAAAATGTATGGAGGAAGGTGCTCTGGTCTGATGAGACTAAAATTGAACTTTTCAGCCATTAAAGAAAATGCTATGTCTGGTGTAAACCCAACACATCACATCACCCAAAGAACACCATCCCCACAGTGAAACATGGTGGTGGCAGCATCATGCTGTGGGGATGTTTTTCAGCAGCTGGGACTGGGAAACTGGTCAGAGTTGAGGGAAAGATGGATGGTGCTAAATATAGGGATATTCTTGAGTAGAACCTGTACCACTCTGTGCGCGATTTGAGGCTAGGACGGAGGTTCACCTTCCAGCAGGACAATGACCCCAAACACACTGCTAAAGCAACACTTGAGTGGTTTAAGAGGAAACATGTAAATGTGTTGGAATGGCCTAGTCAAAGCCCAGACCTCAATCCAATGGAAAATCTGTAATCAGACTTAAAGATTGCTGTTCCCAAGCGCAAACCATCCAACTTGAAGGATCTGGAGTAGTTTTGCCAGGAGGAATGGTCAAAAATCCCAGTGGTAAGATGTGGCAAGCTCATAGAGACCTATCCAAAGTGACTACAAAGTATTGACTTTAGGGGGGTGAATAGTTATGCACATTGACTGTTTCTGTTATTTTGTCCTATTTGTTGTTTGCTTCACAAAAAAAAAAACATCTTCAAAGTTGTGGGGATGTTCTGTAAATTAAATGATGCAAATCCTCAAAAAATCCATGTTAATTCCAGGTTGTGAGGCAACAAAACACGAAAAATGCCAAGGGGGTGAATACTTTTGCAAGGCACTATATATATATATATATATATATATATATATATATATATACATACATATACATCATATAAACATCATATTGACTGATGGTTATAAACTATTTTAATCCCACTACAAAAGTAGCACTGTTATCCCTTTCACCCTGGTATCAATTTTAAGAATGTGACAGTTGTTAGTTGCTTACCATGTCTCATGTAATGTTTAATCCAGATACCGTAAACTAGCAGCTAAGCACCCGGAGTCGAATACAGCTGGCATGGACATATTCGCCAAATTCTCTTCGTATATCAAGAATTCTCGACCAGACACCAATGAAGGTAAATGTTCTTTACAGTTACAGTATTTAATATCAGAACTCAGGACATTTTGGACTTTTACACTTTGCTGAATTTCTTAAGCCCACTTTCCCCTCTTTTTATTTAAAAGAACTTTTATGCCTGGCTCATCCCTGTTACTAGAGCTTGTAATGTAGCTGGTCAAACTGTAAATATGGCCAACAAGCCCCAACATTCGAGTTGGATGGCTTGCTTAAGAGTGGCCCTATCAAGCCTACTTTAGTGTAGTGGTGTGGAGCATCCATAACACAACACTGCCCTCTACTGTTGTTCACAGAAATTATTCATCCTTTGCTTATAATATAGTTAGATTTCCTGCAGCCATGGGACACTTTAGTAACCTTTAACCTGCTGTGTGTGTTGGATGATTAACCTCTCCAATTAAAAACATATTTTCTTAAAACCAAGACCATATAGACAATCTGTTAAACATCTTTCATTCTAAATAATTATAATGTTTTTGAAAATACAGAATTTGACAGAGAATTTAAAATGTCAGACTTCAGAGTTTCGGAAGACCATTTTAGTAAACATAGTGTGTTTTTTTTTTTTCCATTCATCATTTCGTTTTTTGGAGAAATTTAGATGAACATGTTAGAATTTATGTAATATGGACATATTGAAACTGTTTAAAGAGGAAATTACTGTGGGTATGGTGCCTCTATTGGCTGTCTATGCCAATTACTGTGCCTGTATGAATGCAATGCTTGCCATTGTTTCTTCTCTAAATAAGGTGGTGTTTCTTCTGCCTTGTAGCTCTAGAGAGGGGCCTGCTGAAGACCCTCCAGAAGCTTGATGAGTATCTGAACTCGCCACTGCCAGATGAGATTGATGAGAACAGTATGGAGGACATCACATACTCCAACCGCAAGTTCTTGGATGGTGATGAAATGACCTTAGCTGACTGCAACTTGCTGCCGAAACTTCACATTGTGAAGGTAAAAGGAAACTGAAATGTTACTGTTAGTAATATACAAACTTTTGCCATGATAATTAGGCTCATTTGTAACCTGTAGATCATGGGCTAGGTTCCTTCTAACATGGTGATTAGCCTGTGCAACATCTTAATAGCAGAGCCAATCCCATCAGTCCAGCAATGCAGAACAAAACAATCTTTGTATTTAATCTGCTTCCATGACCCATAAACCCTTCATATGCTGAACTTTTAAACAAGTATTTAGGTCCCATTAACAGTAACACTAGCAGTGTTAACATAACTTATACTCTGTGTGGTGATATAGACCAGCGTTGACATATTCAATGTTCCTATAATTGATGAGATACCATTGCGATGTACAACTTGAAAGCAGTTTCCACAAACATCATCCCGATTTAGCATATTTTTATTTGATTACATTATGTTATATTTATATACAATTATATTTCTACTCTCTTGCTGTTCTGCAGGTGGTGACCAAAAAATACCGTGACTTTGACATCCCTAAGAGTATGACTGGCATCTGGCGATATCTGAGCAATGCGTACAGCAGGGACGAGTTTACCAACACATGCCCGGGAGACCGTGAGATTGAAATTGCCTATGCAGATGTAGCCAAGAGGCTCACCAAGTGAACTGTGTGCTAGCAACAAGAAGAGGCCTTAATTTCCACTTTATATCTGAACAGAAGACACTTGGGGAAATATTACACTCTCATAACCAAACACAAACTATTTTTTATTTCATTTCTGTAACGTAACCCCCTCAGAAACTGAGCGCAAGGTGAAATGAGACAAATTTAATGGGTTATTAAATAGATATTTTTAAGGATTCTGCCGATTCATGAATAAGCTGTGCTGATTTATGATACACTTAACAGATTCATATTAATACATACAGTTATTGTATAAACATATATTGTTTTGTGGATGTTCTCACTATAAGGAAAGAGTTAAGGAGCGTATTTATTCTGTTTGCCTGTAATGTTTTACTATTGAATCTCCATTCAGACAAGGCCTCAGTGGCAGTGTATCATACTCTGTATCACTGTTTGAAGCGGAGCATTTTAATATATTTTTGTATCTGAATTACACTTATTTTGGGGCAAATGTGTCCTGTTTATGGCAGGATCAATGTTACTGATATTATATGTTGTAGGACGACTGCTGCATCCTGTGGCAGGGTGACCGATATTCACGTGTAGGTCATTCAGTGCCGGGTGCAGTGAGATGGTGCCATTAGTTTGCTTGTGAGATGCACACTGTTACAAGTTGAAATTTTATTTGAGTTTGTTTATGTCTAATTTTACAAAGATTATTTCTTTCTAAGGCATGCAGATGCAATTCATTTATTATTTTTATATTTCTACTGGCAATATAACCACTCACTGTCATTTTTAACTTTTCCTGAAATGCCTTCGCTAAATGCAGCCCTAAATGTTCCTATATCTGTTACCTATAACTCTTCCCACTGTTCCTATAATCTCTCCCTACATCACCTTCCCTAACCCTTTCCTGTAATTCCTTCTCTAACCTCTCCATATAAATCTTTCTTAATTGATCCTCACTGGCCTGTTTATAACTGTTCAATAAGTCTCCCCCCCCCCCCCCCCCCATAAGTCTTCTTCTAGCTTCTGCTATAACCTCTCCCTAACTGATTAAAGAAATTCTTTCAACATCATCTACTTTAACTGATCCTCATTTCTCTCTGTAACTCATTCTCTAACTGTCTATATAACCTCTCCTTTTAACACAGCTGATCTTTTAGCCTTTTCATTTAACTCCATTCCAAACTGCCCTGCCTCCACTCCTATAATCTCTCCCCTCAGTGGCAGAGCTAAGAATGAAGGGCCCCGGTGCAAAGAAAAATTGAATTGTAAAACTTTTTTTTGTGTGCTGGGCATCTCCCAGAACCAACTCACTCAGGACCCTTTCCCATAACAGCATCCCTCCCCAAGACCCTTTCCTATAGCTGCTCTCACCAAGACCTCTTTCAATAGCTGGGCCCCCCTCAGAGGAGGGCTCTGGTGCATTGCACCACTGGTAGCTCGGCTCGTGCTTCTCCTAATTGCTCCTGTAACACCTCACAAAATGCCTAACCTCAATACAGTTAACAGTTTCATAAAGCCATATCTCACTCTCTTTGTTTACTTAATTGTACACCATTCCTCAAATAAAAACAATTTTACACAATAAAATGTCACTTGTTTTAACACTTTGATTTGCAGCCACAGAGGGATGCATTCTCTTTATTACAGTTTAAATTGTCCTACAAACAGCAAAAATGAAATCTAGAACATAACCCATTCATGAAGGAGTTTTGACAATTATAAAAGTCATTTTGTAGAATATGTCTTCTTTACTAATATATGTAAACCTGATCTTGATGTGTCACATTATACACGTGTTCATCCACTTGAAAGTGGAAGGGGAGGACATGATGATGCAAAAGAGATATGCATCTGCATTAATATGCAAGCTTAGCTATGGTGTATATTTGTCAATTTTCATTTAAAAAATAATAAAAAGTCTAGAGGGCAAATCATGCACACAGTATCTCAAAAAAGTGAGTACACCCCTCACATTTTTGTAAATATTTTATTATGTCTTTTCATGTGACAACACTGAAGAAATAACACTCTGCTACAATGTACAGTAGTAAGTGTACAGCCTGTATAACAGTGTAAATGTGCTGTCCCCTCAAAATAACTCAACACACAACCATTAATGTCTAACCGTTGGCAACAAAAGTGAGTACACCCTTAAGTGGAAACGTCCAAATTGGGCCCAAAGTGCCAATATTTTGTGTGGGCACCATTATTTTCCAGCACTGCCTTAACCCTCATGGGCATGGAGTTCACCAGAGCTTCACAGGTTGCCACTGGAGTCCTCTTCCACTCCTCCATGATGACATCAAGGAGCTGGTGGATGTTAGAGACCTTGCACTCCCCCACCTTCAGTTTGAGGATGCTCCACAGATATTCACTAAGGTTTAGGTCTGTAGACATGCTTGGCCAGTCCATCACCTTTACCTTCAGCTTCTTTACAAGGCAGTGGTTGTCTTGGAGTTGTGTCTGGGGTCACTATCATGTTGGAAAACTGCCCTGTGGCCCAGCCAATGGTTTAGACATTAATGGCTGTGTGTTGAGTTATTTTGAGGGGACAGTAAATTTACACTGTTACACAGGCTGTACACTTACTACTTTACATTGTAGCAGAGTGTCATTGCTTCAGTGTTGTCACATGAAAATATATAATAAAATATTTACAAAAATGTGTCGGGTGTACTCACTTTTGTGAGATACTGTATAGACACTTGAAAAACCTGATGTGGAATAATGAAGTGTATTAACACTGTACACAATAACAAAAGGTCAATATATCAATAACATCTCTCTACAGCAGAGTACTGAGAAAACTGAACAGGCTGCCATTTTAAAAAGTAGTTAAACTTAAACACAAGTTTGTTGGACTTAGAAAAAAATGTAAATAGTTTTAATGACACAGTTATTAAATTGGTTTACCGTTGGTCTTTGGTTCCAGTTGGATTAAAGGTTCAGAATTCTAACGTGCAGTGGCAGCAATGACACATTAATTAATGGTATAACCTATCTCCTCCAACATGGAGCAGTAAAATGTATTCCATACATTTGACAAACATAATTAAATAGGTAAATCATTTTAGGTGGAACTACCCATGAAAGAATATTACACCCTGACCCTAAGTTATGTGGAAGAGGGGGGCGCTGCTCCTGCCACCATTAAATAAATCATCTTGGGTGAGCTGCTCCGTGTATTAATATACTTTATTGGCTGAGCAACTGCCATGCCAAAAGTTGATAATGAGCCCAAGCCAAATAAACATTAAGCCACTTGGACCCAGTTGAAGTCAAGCAGAGAGGTCCATAAAATCCTGGCCAGTTGTAGATTTTGGCTGAGAAATATTGATATTAAAGGGTTTACTTTAAGGCACCAACTTTTTCACTTAGCATTATAACTTCACACTGGTCTGCCATTTTAAACACTTCACAATAATATTGGAATTCCGTACATATCTCTAGATTGATCTACATGAACACAGAGTGAATATAAAAACACTGCCATTGTCTAAAAACCTTGTTATGAAATGAGAAGCCATTTGTACCAAAGGCTGAGGCTTTGCAGAGCTATTGAGGATATCAGTTGTTGCCTCATTGGATAATGTAACAGTGAATAGGTTTTCCAAGCATTCTCCAACACTTTGTTCTTTACTATGTCTGTCTTGTAGAGTTTGAAGGTAGATAAGAAAAGCCCATAAAAACTGCCTATTTTTGAAATTAAAATAAAAGTTGTTGGAATAATTAATTTTCTAAATTGAAATAAAAAGTGTTGGCTTAATTAATCCTAAGCATTCTGCCCATTCCAGGCATTTGTGAATACACTAATTTCCCTTTTCACTACTACTGCTACTGGATTCAACTTCTGCTTATCTACCAGCCTTTCTGTAAAATGCTACTTAACAAGTAAAAAACTAAGCATATTCTATCTATTTTGTAATTTTCTATTGGAACAATTCTCAAGGAAAAGGTTAAACACCATCTTAGTGTTAATGACGAGTTCAGCTCTTTTTAATTTATTTAAAACATTTGAGTTTTGAAGCTTGTATGTTAAAATATCTTTATCAATTAACTTATTTACAAATCATTCACAGTTTTTGTCTTTCAGCAAATAAAAAATTGTTGAAATTTTATTTACCGCTGCAAAGCAACTTTTTGAAATTGTATTCACCATTTAAAGGGTTAAACTTATCACCTGGCCAATAAACTGACATTTTTTGATTTACAAATTTTAATAAAATGGTAATTTACAATTAAGATTTCTCTAGAAATTATTACATGCAGAAAGTGTTTATCAGAACTAAGTTTTATAAGTGATGACCATCTTCCTTTAAGAGAATATTGGCTAGAAGGTTGATTGAAAATGGTGACATCTTAGACAAGCTTATGTGGTTTTGAAAAAAAGAAATGTAAATTTGGTTAAAGGTTATTGCTAAATGATGGTGGAGTCAAGCAACAGTGGTATAAAATGGTTGAAATTGAAATATAGGGTACAATGGGATTTCTAGAGATATTTTGATTCTAGTAAATAACCATCCACATCTCTTTTCTGAAATAAAGTTGAGATTTAAAATATATTTTTTGTTATGGATGCTCATTATTCTTGTCCAGATAATATAGATTTTATTTTGTAAAACAAATAATGCCAGCCATATTATTTCATGCTTGGTTGAACTTCACAACCAAGTATATATGGCAATGCAGTATGGCCTCTTCTTTCCATAGATTTTTCCCAGAATCCCTTGCTGTTCATGGAAATTAGATAACTATAATGTATTGCCCAATTCAGCACTAAATGTTTTAAAGTCACAATTTTAACAATGTAAATATATGCAATTGCTCCTGTTATATGGAAATGTCGCCCACTTAAAATTTTTGGGATTTTCAGATTTTCAAATTTAAAGTTATTGCTCAAAGCTATGAACTGCCTCCTTGTAATAATAACTTTTTTTCTGTAAACTAATGTTTTATAATGCACTGTTTTCTAACAAATCTATACAATTTAAAAGCAAAAGATTAATTTAAAACGTAATCGGATTGGAGTGGAACAGTATATCATGTTGAAGATTAACTGAATACTTTTTCTACATTTTTAGAAAAACATACAGAAATATGTTGTGCCTATTTTTACTTTCATTTGTATTCTAATCCAATATTTGTACATTTAAAGGTCAATGCAATTCTATACCAAGTCATTAATCAAATCTGTAAAAAATTACATCAATAGCCTATTTTTATACACATATATTTACGTGCATGTTAGGCTTATTAAACCAAAATATGTTTCTATGGCTGCCATTTTGTTCTGCACTAAATATCACCGAATTACTTCACTACATAGGAAAGATGGGTATATACATAAGACATTTTATTTTTTATCAATACCAACTTAAAAGTGTTTACGCACATATATGACTAGGTATTGTTGATTTCTTAGGATTGCGAAAAAATGGGTAAGTTTAACTACATAGGAAAACAAGCCAATCATGTAGAAGCAATCTGCAGTGAGACATGCTGTAATTAATTATTGACGGCAAAGGGATCAATGACATGTTTGTACAAAATGGCTGTCCAGGAGAAATTAGAAGTGATCATCATATCATGTTGTTGTCAGGTTTCTCCTCCACATTTCTTCTCACTTGTGGATGTTTCAGGAAGATAATGGTTTGTGTGAACACTGCTTCATTTTATGCTCTGCATTTATTAACAAATAAAGAGATTTTATCATATATCTGTGTTTTTCTTTTTCAAATGATAGCATGTATAACACCAAAGCTGTGTCTTAGTTATGTCAGTAAATTCAAGATAAAAGGTTTCTGCATAATACTGATAATTGCTTGAATGGGTTTTCATCCAAAGTAAATATATTGAGTTGACAACTCAGCCACGTGTATGGATACTAGTATAAATGATCATACCACGAGAATCACTTGTATTATACAACCTGTATGACGCATAAATGTATTGTCTGCTCACTAATAAGGCTTTACTTAGTAGAGGTTGCTTGCATTTTTCAAACATTTTTAAGGACAAAGATCCTCTGCCCCTATCCTGCCGCTATCCAAAGCACTAAAAGTCTCAGACAACCGAACTATACAAATTTAGTTTATTATTAAAAACAACATATAAATGAAAAACTGGGAGCTGCACACCTGAGTCTGATTTTATATAAGTAGACAAATTACTAACAATTATCTCTAAATATCATAATGTATCATAAATTACTATTGCACACAACTCAAAGGAGCAATTGAAAGTCAATGCAACTATAGCATATATCACCACATTAAACCCTGCACAAGATTTTTTGTGACTGCACTATGGGAATCTATGTGTAATCTGTGTATAAATAGTTCTTGTAAGAGATATGTCCAATTTTTGCCATGATACTTTTGCCAAATTTCAACTTAGGATCTTTTGCATGAGAGGTAATTTTGCAAGTTCGCTAGATAACATTCAAGCTCAGTGTTATAAAAACTTTCTTGTCACATTCTATTTATTTTTCAAATGTTTTCATATTGCTTCTCAACTTGTTGCTTGCATCACATTATATAAGATCTTATTATAACTGTATGCACCATATACAACTTTTACATTGAGCATGTGGGGTTCGTCACCATACCTACATTTGTTTCACTGAATCTCGATCGGCTTTCTAAGGACACCTCTCCATTTTTCTTGCCTTTTTATATCTTTCATGTGCTCAGTCTTTTGGCTTATCCAATGAAAAATCCATTTGTCTAGGAAAATATACTGAATGTACTTCATACATTTTTACAAAAAATGCAACATTTATTTACACTGATATAATTTAAAAATTAAGATAAATATACAAAGAATATAAAAATTCTACATACCCTTATTGAAAATAAAAGGTTTTTCTAATGTAATGCCAAAAATCAAGATAAATTAGGTCAGACATTTCTCCATCTTTAATGTGACTGCAAATTCAAAGGAAAAACAAAGATAATTATTAGGAAAAATACCAAATTAAAAAAATCTGCAACATCCTGGTTACATAAGTGTGCACACACTTTTATAATGTAAGCTGTAACTGTGTTCAGAGTTAAAGGGATATGTAAGTGAGTTGGATTATAAATGCATCTGCTAGAGGAGAATTTGTAGTGTATGAAAACATCCCCCCTAAAGTCAATACTTTGTAGAGCCAACTTTTACGGCAATCACAGCTCCAAGTCCCTTTGGATAAGTCTCTATGAGCTTGCCACATTTTACCACTGGGATGTTTGCCCATTCCTCCTTGGAAAACTGCTCCAGCTCCTTCAAGTTGGATGGTTTGCGCTTGTGAACAGCAATCTTTAAGTCTAGCCGCAGATTTTCCATTGGATTGAGGTCTGGGCTTTGACTAGGCCATTCCAACACATTTACATGTTTCCCCTTAAACCACTCAAGTGTTGCTTTAGCAGTGTGTTTGGGGTCATTGTCCTGGTGGAAGGTGAACCTCTGTCCTAGCCTCAAATCACGCACAGAGTGGTACAGGTTTTGCTCAAGAATATCTCTGTATTTAGCACCATCCATCTTTCCCTCAACTCTGACCAGTTTCCCAGTCCCGGCTGCTGAAAAATATTCCCACAGCATGATGCTGACACCACCATGTTTCACTGTAGGGAGGGTGTTCTTTGGGTGATGTGATGTGTTGGGTTTGAGCCAGACATAGCGTTTTCTTTGATGGCGAAAAGTTACATTTTAGTCTCATCCGACCAGAGCAGCTTCCTCCATACATTTTGGGAGTCTCCCACATGCCTTTTTGCAAACTCAAAACGTGCCATGTAAGGCTGTAATGTAACAAAATAGGTAAAAAGTCAAGGGGGGGTAAATACTTTTGCAAGGCACTGTACTTGGAAGTCATTGTTGTGCTCCTCCAACCACTACCGGGCAATTCTGGCCATATGACATGTTCCATTGTCCTGCTGGAAGATCCCATCCACTCTAGGGAAGACAGTGAACATGTATGAGTGTACTTGATCTACAAGGATGGATAGATAACCCAATCAGTTGAGAGTGTCTTCCAGAGGTATGAGTGGAATCAGACAAATGCCAAGAAAACATTCCCTAGACCATAACGCTGCCACCACCAGCTTGTATTCTTCCAAAAATAGTTTTTTTTCCAGAGGTTTCACACTTGAGCAGAAAATGTGACTCAGCAGAGAAGGCAACCCTTTGCCAATCAGAATAGGTCTAATTTTGGTACTGTCATGCAAATTTAAACCATTTTTGATGATGAACCCTTGTCAGCAAGGGTGCAGTGACCAGCCATTTGCTTCAGAGCCCCATACGCATCAGGGTTCGCTGTACTGTCATTTTAGACACACATCTAATAGCCAGCTGGTTCACTTGTATAGTGAGCTGCTCAACTGTAGTGTGTCAGTTGGCCCTCACACACCTTCGCAGCCGACTTTCACCTCTGACATCAAGTGTTGCTCCGCAGTTTCCATGCTGGTGCTGTTTATCCAGTCACGTTACACTTTAACCACAGCAGCACGTGAACAGTTCACAAACTGCTCTGTTTAAGAAATACTGCCACCCTTGGCCTAAAAGCCAATGATCATCCCCTTTTCAAAGTAAATCACACGTTTTACCCATGACAAATTGCCTGCATGTCACCTTTTACACCCACCAAGCCAGCTCACGACATGTGCCATACTTCATTGGCTACATACTTCTGACGTCAAAAGTAGGCTGTGATCATAATAATGTAAATCAACTATATATATATATATATATATATATATATAAAAGCGACTTGCCCGTCAAAAATGACGGCAATACAATTTGAAGCCTGGCAATGCTGTTTGCCACACAATGCGATGTTCTGCCCCCTCTGAGTACCTTTCGCCACTCATCGCGAGCCTCTCCTCCCATCTACTTCACTGCTCATTACAGGCCTCAGCAACTTGCAACTTGCCATGTTTCTCTTTTCACAATCTCCCCCTGTACCTTCCCTGTGTCTTTCTCCTCTGTGTTTCTGTTAAATCTTTGCGTGGGCATGCTGACGGACATTGGTTTTATTTTCAAAGTCCTGGCGTTGTTGTTGTAAGTGTTACTGTCTTTGTCGTTGTGTATTTTCTAAGTTCTGCGTGCCTGGCTTTGCTGAGCTTCGTTTCCATCTTGTTTCAGAATGTTTACGTTTTTTCGGACGCCATTTTTCCTTCTGCTTCAGCAGTTTTCAATTGTTAAAAAAGACAAAATAAGCCTCAAATTAACTCGCAAACTCACTCACCGCCTCCCTGGCTCTCCCCCTGTGCTGTGTGTGAGTGTTTAAATGAATTTGAGGCATATTTGTGTGTTTTCACAGTCTTTTCCAGTTCGGTGGTTCGCCCGTTAAAGTTGTATTGTTTGCGAGCTCGGGCCTCAATGGCGCGGCTCGCAAGCGTGACGACTATTATATGTGATATATATATATATATATATATATATATATATATATATATATATATATAGTAAATAAAAAGTACATCCGTGTTCACATTTGAATGTCTAAAACAAGTTAAAAAACCTGCTTCCAGCTCAGAGTTCCGAGAAAAACAGTTATTACACTGCATTCTGGGAAGTTGAGCCGGGACCTGCAAATGTGCCTTCAAGTATATATATATATATATATATATATATATATATATATATATATATATATATATATATATAAATACATAATTCAACTCATGCAGTAATCATGGAGTATTTCAATGCATTAATACAACTATTTGATTACTTAAAGGGTTATCTTACTAACACCTAGACGTTTTTGTCTTCATCAGTGCACTAATATATTCTTGAAACATAATACTAGCACCCAACCTGTGGCTGTAGTTATATATATTTAATTAATACACAGATTATTGTGGTTTGGACATCACTGTAGTGGTCATGAAAAAGGGTTGGTCCTATCCTGTTTTGTGTGCGCCACTGTGGAAGAGTACTACCGACGGCTCTTGGATCGTGGGCGCATTCGCGTCGCCATCTAGTGTAACAACTAAACCCTCTAACTTTAACCCTAACTCCACCCCCACCCCCCCCTAAACACTTACCAGCCGTAGTAGCTCATTTATAATACATAGGCGGCAGGCAACCTCGGCAAACAGCGTCGCAGACAAAACAGAATAGGACCAACCCTTTTTCATGGCCACTACAGTCCACTAGGTCCAAAGGGTTTTCTGTCTTTAATAATTGATTCATAATAAAAAACAGTATTTTGTGAAAACGTTTTAATGCAGTTTTAAAACTTGCATATGAACTTTAGCATTTCAGCTTTCAGCATGTTTTGTCTCTAAACAAATGAAACCCTTATTGTCCAACCACTTTAGAGGTCTTTTGAAGAAACAATAGGGAACTTCAAATGACACTATCTGTGAGCTGATTAGCTAGTGTGCCTTATTCACCCGCCAGTCTCCATAAACCCTAAAATGGAGTAGTCTGTTACATTTTGAAGAACTCCAATCCTGCCCAACAACCTGAATGTTCTATACAATCTTACATAGAAACAGAGATTTGTGTGGCAAAAAAATAAGTTTCTCTTACTAGAACTAAATACAGGAAGTACTGCAGACACAGGAAGTGAGTAGAGGACATTTTACCCAGAGCGCCCAAGATAGCAAGATGCCGGGAGCTGCCCCTCCCCCAGCCCTCCCATTTCTTCCAGCAGCGCTGCTTCTGCCCATGAAGAGCAGGAGATTCCCCAGCCTTATCCGGGGTGTCACATAGGAAGGTAGGCTTTATATTAAGTACTTTCTAGCTGCACTCCAGTAAACTAAATAAATGTAAATGGGGTGTGTATGTACAGTGCATATAAAAAGTCTACACACCCCTGTTAAAATGTCAGGTTTCTGTGCTGTAAAAAAATTAGACAAAGATAAATCATTTCAGAACTTTTTCCACCTTTAATGTGACCTATAAACTGTACAACTCAATTGAAAAACAAACTGACATTTTTTAGGTGAAGGGAAGAAAATAAAAAGGAAAAATAATGTGGTTGCATAAGTCTGTACACCCTCTTATAACTGGGGATGTAGCTGTGTTCAGAATTAAGCAATCACATTCCAAATCGTGTTAAATAGGAATCAGCATACACCTGCCATCATTTAACCCCAAATAAAGTTCAGCTGCTCTAGTTGTTTTTTCCTGAAATTTTCTTAGTCGCATCCCACAGCAAAAGCCATGGTCCACAGAGAGCTTCCAAAGCATCAGAGGGATCTTATTGTTAAAAGGTATCAGTCAGGAGAAGGGTACAAAAGAATTTTTCAAGGCATTAGATATACCATGGAACACATTGAAGACATCATCAAGTGGAGAAAATATGGCACAACAGTGACATTACCAAGAACTGGAGCTCCCTCCAAAATTGATGAAAAGACAAGAAGAAAATTGGTCTGGGAGGCTACCAAGAGGCCTACAGCAACATTAAAGAAGCTGCAGGTATATCTGGCAAGTACTGGCTGTGTGGTACATGTGACAACAATCTCCCGTATTCTTCATATGTCTGGGCTATGGTGTAGAGTGGCAAGACGAAAACCTTTTCTTACGAAGAAAAACATCCAAGCCAAGCTACATTTTGCAAAAACACATCTGAAGTCTCCCAAAAGCATGTGGGAAAAGGTGTTATGGTCTGATGAAACCAAGGTTGAACTTTTTGGCCATAATTCCAAAAGATATGTTTGGCGCAAAAACAACACTGCACATCACCAAAAGAGCACCATACCCACAGTGAAGTTGGAACTGGGGCCTTAGTTAAGATAGAGGGATTTATGAACAGTTCCAAATACCAGTCAATATTGGCACAAAACTTCAGGCTTCTGCTAGAAAGCTGAACATGATGAGGAACTTCATCTTTCAGCATGACAACGACTCAAAGCATACATTCAAATCAACAAAGGAATGGCTTCACCAGAAGAAGATTAAAGTTTTGGAATGGCCCAGCCAGAGCCCAGACTTGAATCCGATTGAAAATCTGTGGGGTGATCTGAAGAGGGCTATGCACAGGAGATGCCCTCGCAATCTGACAGATTTGGAGTGTTTTTGCAAAGAAGAGTGGGCAAATCTTGCCAAGTCAAAATGTGCCATGCTGATAGACTCATACCCAAAAAGACTGAGTGCTGTAATAAAATCCCTAAAAGATTTCAGTTTGTTTTTCAATTGAGTTGTACCGTTTATAGGTCACATTAAAGGTGGAAAAAGTTCTGAAATGATTTATCTTTGTCTCATTTTTTTACAGCACAGAAACCTGACATTTTAACAGGGGTGTGTAGATTTTTTTTTATATCCACTGTATGTATGTATATGATGTGTGTGTGTATGTATATATGTATGATGTGTGTGTATGTATGGGAAGAGCTTTCCTATTTTATGCTACCAGACGTGCATCTGTTATGTGCACGGTGCACGCACGCATGCTGCACTGCCCTGCGCCGATGTTGGATCTATCCCTCTTTGCCTGAGCATTTCATCTGCAGCACTGACAACTGCATTTATAGGTGCCGGCCACCAGAGGGCGCTGTGAGTTTTTGGGCACCATCAAGTTCCAGGGAAAGCAAACAACTATTCTCCCCTCCGACGTGGCGCAACTCAACAGCGCCGAATCTCATAGCTCAGAGGGTTAGGAGGTTAGGGTTACGGCCACCAAGGGGTGTAGGGGGTTAGGGGCTTAGGGTTAGTGGGTTAGGTCTAGGGTTAGGGTCGGGAAGTGATTTAGGGGGTTACCATTAGTCTTAGGGCTGGCAAGGGGCGTAGGGACTTAGGGTTAGAGGGTTAGGGTTAGGCACGCTAACTGCTGTAGGGCGATAGGGTTAGGCCTGCCAAGTGGTGTAGGGGTTAGGGAGTACATTGGGACGCGAGTGCGTATATGTATGTGGTGTGTGTGTGTATATGATTGTGTATAAGTGTGTATTTATGTGGTGTATGTATGTGGTCTGTGTGTATATGATTGTGTATGTGGTGTGTGTGTGATGTGTATGATTGTGTATAAGTGTGCATTTATGTGGTGTGTGTGTATATGTATGTGGTCTGTGTGCATATGATTGTGTATGTGGTGTGTGCGTGTATGGATGTGGTGTGATGTGTATGCTTGTGTATAAGTGTGCATTTATTTGGTGTGTGTTAGTATGTATGTGG
This sequence comes from Discoglossus pictus, assembly GCA_027410445.1. Taxonomy (NCBI): domain Eukaryota; kingdom Metazoa; phylum Chordata; class Amphibia; order Anura; family Alytidae; genus Discoglossus; species Discoglossus pictus. The sequence goes on along the minus strand of CM050164.1, from coordinate 222,118,385 downwards.
TGTGTGTATGCATGTGTGGTGTGTGTATTTGTGTGTATTTGTATGTGGTGTGTTTATGTGTGATGTGTATTTATGTGGTGTGTGATGTATGTGTGTATGTGGTGTGTGTGTATATGTATGTGGTGTGTATGATTGTGTATGTGTATGTATGTGGTGTGTGTGTATGTGATGTTTGGTGTATGTGAGTGTGTGTGATGTACGTATGTATACACTGCCCATGGGCTCTAAAAATGTAAATCAGGCCCTGGGTATCCCCTAGGATTCCACCTTAATACCTGCTATTTCCTATGAGCCCATGTGTCCCCTAGGCTTCCCTCAACTAAAGTATAGACCCCCATGGCACCTAAATATAACACATTACTTACTACTCCATGGTAATCTAAAGTAAATCTGTATATCGTGATGGTCCCTACCGACCCCATGGTATAACAAACTATGACCATGGTGTTGTTAGCTTCTTCATAGCAACATATTGGAGGCACCCAGGCTTCTCTGAGGCTTATTTGTGCCTTTACTGGAGGTTGAAAGTACCCATACATGACCCAAGCATGATCCATTTAGGCTTATCTTAAAATGATTGACACCACATCGATTGTTTGGGAGAAAACACGGGCCACAGCTTTATTATAATTTAACCAATTAACATAACTTAAAAACTTGTATATATTATACATATTAACATATTAACTATAGGGGGAGGAGCCCAGCCACGGACAGTGACCTCACGCCTGGGGCCCGGCCCAAAGCCCCAATGCTTATCTTAAGCATGCCCTGTGAGATAGGTCCACGCCCACTTAGGCCAGTGGGCCGGGCAACTCACCTCCCGCGACAGAGCACACGAGTGACGCCTCCCGAGACTGCAATCTCCCCTTGCTGTCCATCAAAGCCAAGGCCCGAACAGCGCTCTCCCTAAACTACAACATCACTAATTCCAGCCCTATTTCCGTTAGGTGTACCTTGTCGAAAAAATCATCGGCACCGGCCAGCTCGAACTCTTTAAATCTAATGGCAATGAAACCTAACTTCCGAATGAAACTTGCCAGCTGCTGGTTAAACTTTGCCTTGATTTATCCAAACCGACGGGGTCTCGCTCATTCCGCCAGGATCTTCTCTTTATCATCTCTGACCATATCATGAACGTACCCGGGAACTTCTTGGTCCAGTTCTCCACGTCTCTCTTCATGACTTTCAGCATTCTACACATGGGAACCGTTCCGAGATCGTTGCCGCCGGCGTAAATTATCATTAACGTGGGTTGACCGTACCGCTGGGCGTATGTGTCCAACAGCCCATCCAACTGCGCCCACCGCAGGCCTCGAACCCCGAGCCACTGCACGTGTAAGTCCGTGACAGGAAAACCAAGTTTTGTCCTTCCCTCTGTAACTGCGGCCAACCTGTGGGCCCAGTACACGTACGAGTGACCCACAATCCACAGTTGCTTCTGTCCTCCTGAAAGCAGAAAGCAACATCCATTAGACTACTGCCTTAGGCCGTACATAAGACCGAAAACGTTCTGAGTCCCATCTACCAATCCGCATGACCTCTGCGTCGGGTAAGCCCAACCTAGCTGCTTCGGTAGCAGCCCCGATTCTGAACGAGTGTGTTACCAACTCTGCCTGCTCCAAACCCAAACTGTGTAGCATCCTTTCGAATTGGTACCGGGATAACGCCGTCCCGTCGGCATGGATACACAGCGAACAGCGTCCCACCGGTCGCTGACCAAGGTATTCCACCATACACCCGTAGGGGCAACACTCCATGCCCACGCGGTGCAACACCACCTCTTTTCCTTTACCCAGCTGGTCGGTCTTAGACCTCCGGAGCCATACCACCACCGTGCCTTCCCTGAGGCAGGTATCCACCACTTGTATGCCCCCGGAACCGTATCTACTGTTCGCGACTAACTCCCCTATCCGGAACGCTCCGAAGAACGCCAGGGAAAAAGCTGTACAGAAAAGCAGAGATTCAAAGGGGGTCCTACACTTTACTGCCAACACCTGCGCCATTCGCAGTAACAAAGAGAAGGTGATCGGCCGCCTAGTATCTGGCCTGCGATCCCCGTTAAACATGCCGCGCACCACTTTGCGCACTATAAATTCCTTTGTAAGGTCCATCTGCCCCTCCAGCTTGAACATGAAAGCCAGGGCCGTGACCTGTCTATCAACTACTGCTTTTTTCTCGCCTTCCTCGGCACACCGCAGCAGAAAGCAAAGCAGTATCCCTAGGGTCTTATCCTCTGATGTCGACCCACCAGCCATTTTTACTAAGTCGTTCCATTTTGCCCATACGCGTTTATACGTGGACCACATCGCCGGGGCAACAGACTGTCTGATGAGTCTCGTCACCTGGCAGCTCCAAGTTCCCAGATCTCTTCGGGAATGGCCTCCCCCAGCGTGTTCCCCCGGGGGGCCAGAGCCCTGAACCGCTCTTCCTGAAACCGAGAAAGGGCGTCAGCAATGCCATTCTCTAACTCCGGTACTTGCCTCGCCTGGAATCATATGTTCCGGCAGCACAGCACTAGGTGCCGAAGTAATCTTACCACCGGTATGGAAGTTGCCGTGAGGTTATTTACTGCTTGTGCAACTTCCCTACTTTCCGTGTGGAATAACACCCGCCGATCTCTAAACTCTGAGCCTCATAATTGCACCGCCACTACTATGGGGAATAGTTCGAGGAATGTCAGATTCTTTGTAAGACCTGCCACCTCCCATTCGTCTGGCCATGGTGCGGCGCACCATTTTCCTTGAAAATCGGCGCCGCACCCGACTGCTCTGGACCCCCCGGTAAACAGTTTCAGATCGGCGCTAGTAGCGCGCCCTTTCTGAATAATCTCCGATCCATTGAAATCGGCCAGAAAGACCAACCACATCTGTGCGTCGTCCCGCATGGCCTGGGACACTTTTATGAAGTGATGGGGCCTAATGACGCCCGCAGTAGCAAGTGACATTTTCCTACAGAATACCCTTCCCATAGGAATAATCCTACAGGCAAAGTTCAACTTTCCCATAATGGATTGTAGCTGTCGCAGGGTCACCCTGCGCGCACCTGTTATCTGCTCTCATGCTGGATCAACCTAAATTTACCAGTCTCTTTTTTGAATTGACGCCTAGAGGGGAAACGATAAGGTCTCTGATGTGGGCGGAATTGAATGGCCCTGCCATCCTCCACAGCTGCACCTCATTGTGCACCTTAGCTTCTGCTACCCCCGGGAATTCCCGCACCAAACGCAAGTTCGGTGCTGTGGACCCCCGCAATTCTGTTGTGCATGGGATCCTAAATCCCCCCTGGAAACCCACTTCCAGGAGGCGAGCTACGGCGCCGTTGCCCGCCGTTCTACCGTAACGTTTTAGCCATGGCAGCATGCCGAAGAGGCGTATGGGCGTCCTGCCCTTTGGCAGGGGGCTCTGTTCTGCCACCTTCCTTTGGCCTGGTGCATCTGGCCAGGGGGTGTTCACCGCTGCAGTTGGAGCACACGTGCTTGAACCTGCAGTTTGGGGCCCATTTACATACCCCTTCGTTGTAGGCAAAACAGGTCTTGAGACCTGCAGCCGGGGTGGCGGTGGGGCTCCTGACCCCACCCTCTCCGGCACGAAAGGGCGGCATGACTCGCATCGGTGTCATAATGTTAAGCCAGTATGCCACCGCTTTGTCGCTCCATGCCATAGCTGGCCTAGATGCCAGGTACTGGCGGAATTCTTCATTGTACCGCCGCCATGCCCCCGTACACTTTGTGGGCGTGGCGTATCTCGTCTATGTATACAAACAGCCCCGAGCCTTGCTCCGGGTGTCGTTCGCATAGCACGCATGCCATGATTGAAAAGGTCTGTAGCCACGTTTCAAACGTTCTGGGCAACCGCCTATAAGACCTTCGTCGGTCATCTCCTTCTCGTAGACTCCTCTCGCCCGAGTCCATCTGTCTGGACATAGGCAGCAGAGAGAACAATTCGACGAATTCCCTCCTCCATATTTTTTCCTTAACGTCCTGGGGAAGATGCGCCCCCAGGTTGTCCAGCGCGAACAAGACGATTGGTTTCATGGCTGCGTCTGAGGCTACTGCATTGGTGCTGCTTGCTTGCGGGCCTGGCCCGCCCATAATAACCGGGGGGCCTGGTGCCGCCATAACTGCCGCCGGCTCCACACTGCCTACGCTGTTGGACTGCTCTGACCAAGCCCCTCTGGCTAGCCCCCCTATCCACGGACATATCTCCTGCTCGCTTACCACGTTATATTTTGTGTGGCTAAGAGGGCCTTAAGGGACCCCCAAAAAAAACCTTTAGTGTGTGGCAGTATGCATTTGTCTGCTTCCTCCATTCCACCAACTGCTGGAACCTCACCTGGTTCTGGGAGCCTCGGAGTAGATACTGCCAACGGGGTGTCCCTACGTCTTTCCTGACGTCCTGGGGATTCTGACCGTCTGGCCCCCCACGGGCTCCGTCCTCTTTCTGATCCACAGGCACAACTGCATCGGCAGGATCTCCTGCTCCTCGATCTTGATCACCTTCCGTACCTGTGGGTGCAAGAGGAACAGTCACTAGCTCTCCGTGACCTGCATGCCCATGCCCATACCGTTTGTTCCTCCCTTGAGGACTGGTCCTGGTCACCTAAGCTTGCGCGGCTGGAATGGGCTAGCGCCGCAGGCTCTGCACTCTGTACCAGTACCCTTGGAACTGATTGGGGCGTCGCAAATTCTCCCAGTGGGTCAGGATTAGTCACTTTGCTGTGGCCTAACCGTAACGCCCTCAGTCTCTGTCGTCTTAGGGGGGTGTGGGTGAATAGCAGCGGGCTGTACCTGCTTGTGGTGTTCCTAGCTCTGGTGGGACGCGCCAGCCTTCCCACCGCCGCTGTTACGGGCGTGTCGTCGATCACGACCATGCTGTCCTGGCTGTTCATTTCTCTGACCACTCTGTCTCTTCTCTCACGTGTGGTAGCCATGTCCATTTTTCTGCCATGGCTGCTTCCCTGCAAAGCACCAGAAGCGCTGTTAATATTGGGATTAGAGGGGACCGCATGGTCGACACTTTGGGGATCTGTAGGAGCTTTTTTAGGGCTCCTGGCTTTTTTTTATTACCCCCTGCGCCCCCTTTTTGGGGTGGTAAAGGGGTGTTCTTTGTCCTTTGCTGCGGCCGGAGCCCTTTGGGCAAAATGACTGGTGGTGGCCAGAGTTCTAGGCCCTCACCCTCACCGCCCGTGGGCCCGGCTCTCTCCTGCCTGAGGGGTAAAGGGTCCTGGCTAACCTGCCCCGTATTACCCCTGTCACCCGTGGCCTGGTCATCCACTGGACGGTGGTCTAGTGGCTCTGCATTAAAGGGATGGGAGATAAGCCCAATGGCACTCCCAATATTGTCTATGCACCCAGCAACCGCATGCTGAGCCTGTCCAATGTAATGGGGGCCTCCTACAGAAGGCATGGGAGGGCCCAGCCTGTCCTGCACCCACCTGACCCCTTGGCTTAAGGCCCGGGTCCTAACATCAGCCAGTAAGGCCTCTAGATCTGCAGCATCCATACCCCAATGCACAAACAGACCCCCCAAGACAGACAAAACGGACCGCGAGGACAGGAAAAACAAAATACAACACACACACTGATAGGCACTCTCACACTGCCCCTTATGTGCTTTATAGCTGGGGAGTATTCTCAGTTTTAACCTCCTACTAGAAAAATGCTTTCTGTGCAGGAGCCCTCAGACCTCCATCCGTTTTCCACGGAGACCGCGCCGAAGTGACTCCCGGCGCGCGAATGCCCAGGAAGTCCCGCCCCCGCCGCTTCTGATTGGCTGATCAGCCTTACAGGCTCCGCTGGGTCACGAGACGCTGCGGGCTGACCCAGGGAGCCTGTGCAGCCTCCGCGTCGACACTTCTTTAACATTTCAGGCACTCTGAGAAATTTCTGTGTAAACTTCTGCAAGATATTGTTATGGGAGGCATGTGATAGCGAGTTTTACAAATGGTTATGGGAGAGGTACTCCGGGATTAGGATAACAGAGACATTTCAAGCACTTGTATGGTGTTGTGAATATTGTGAGGAATGTGTTAATGGTAATTAGAAACCTTCCTGTTCAAGGACACTTATAAACTATTGTCAATGTCTAATAGTCTGTCTAACATGGTATATTTAAGTTGACTGGATATATGGGACAAATACACTGATAACACACGTTTTTATACCCACCCATAAGCCACTAAAAATATCCCCAGATTGAATTAAAAAACATGTTGTCATTTTAGTCTGGCAGATTTGTAGGCCTGTGCAATGTCAGTATGTACACCAGTGTACTTTACATTAATAGTACATAATAAGGACTCATGCTGACACTAGGGGGCACAAGATCTTCAGTAACAGGAAAAGATTCCTATATTCCCAATTTCGCAATGCAAAGTAGAGCATCTGCTGATTGCGGTCTAGATCAACGGTCACAGTCGTTATATAATAGGATATAATCATAATGAGTTTTTAAATATTAGATATTTAAATTATAAATCACCTATAAAGGTTATTCCGCTCCATATCTAATCACTCTAGATAAAAGTAATTAACTCTCTGGGGGTGAAAGGGGGGAGGAACTTGCTCAGGTAGTACAAATATGTTCAATGACAAAGCATTTAAAGGGCCACGGTAGTCCAACACTTCCTGTCATTCATTAAAAAGCGCACAATTTCAACAAATGTTTTTCCCATGAAAAATACATTATAATTACTGATGAAAATTAAAAATAAAATGTCAGCCAGGCAGATAAAAATTATGTTTTTGATCCTCCTTTATCTTACTAGTGAGTTAACAGGAAATGTAAACAAATGTAAATGAGAGGAAGAGGAGACCCTGTTAATTGTGTTTTCTTATCCGATTTACATTAAAACCAATAGATACAAAAGAACAGTATGTTTTAATTCAGAAATCTGTAAAACTTGCTGCCCCTCTGTTTCCTGTAATGTACCGGACAAAGGAGGAGAAAACAATCCTACACAGTCTATAGATAATGTCATTTTTATACACTATAACTCAATTATTTCTCATAAAAAAACAACTTATGTAATGTTTAAAACATGATCTTTTAAATTCATGCTAGTAATATTTTGACCATTCTTACTGAACCAACTGGGCTCTTACATTAAATAACCTAATAGCTATCTGATAGGATTAATCCTGTTATGTGATTAGGGGAATAAAATCTAATCATAAATTGACTTCACTTTTCTTATCTGTGAGTTGTAATTAGAGCATTGTTCGAACAATCAAAAGAGAAGGACCTCTGATAGGACTGAATGTCACAGGACCCAATGAAAACAAAAGCACTTCCTTCTTATTATGACAAAGCAAATTGACTTGTAAGGTGACTCTTTGTCATTATTCTTGTTCCATTGGGTTTAGATCTATTGAAATCTACAGTGACTATTAAGGGAGGTGTTGAGGGATATCCAATAACCTGTTGTACCTTGCTTATTATCTTAGTGCACTGTGTGCGCGCACTGTCGGGAGTGAGGAAAGCATGACCCATGCATGATCCATTTAGGCTAGGTAATAAAATAACGGACACAACAACTGGAGTTGGGAGAAACAACGGGCCACAGCTTTATTTAGAACAATTGTAAACAACAAACCATAACTTATTTAAATGACTAATTTAGTCCTTTCTTTCCGGGGGAGGAGCCCGGCCACGAACAGTGACCTCACGCTTTGAGCCCTGCCCAAAGCCCCAATGCTTATCTTTAAGCACGCCCTGTGAGGTGGGGCCATCGCCCCCTTAGGCCAGTGGGCCGGGCAACTCACCTCCCGCCAAGTCATAAATTAACAATACACAACATACAATAGCCACTTCTCCGAATTCTTTAACCAAAATATATATTTATTTCTATTGTTTTTTTTTTTTAAAAGAATACTCCATTTTACATTTTTTAACAACAAATTACAGGGTGGGTGGGTGGGATTTCAGTCGAGAGACCGCGCTGCAGTGAAAAACGGCGCAAAACGGGCTTCCGACACGCCCCCGACGCACCTGATTGGTTGTCAGCCTCACAGGCTCCGCTGGGTCACGCGACGCTACGGGCTGACCCAGGGAGCTTGTGCAGCCTCCGCGTCATACATGACCCATGCATGATCCATTTAGGCTAGGTAATAAAATAACGGACACAACAACTGGAGTTGGGAGAAACAACGGGCCACAGCTTTATTTAGAACAATTGTAAACAACAAACCATAACTTATTTAAATGACTAATTTAGTCCTTTCTTTCCGGGGGAGGAGCCCGGCCACGAACAGTGACCTCACGCTTTGAGCCCTGCCCAAAGCCCCAATGCTTATCTTTAAGCACGCCCTGTGAGGTGGGGCCATCGCCCCCTTAGGCCAGTGGGCCGGGCAACTCACCTCCCGCCACGGAGCATGCGAGGGACGCCTCCCGAGGCTGCGATCCCCCCCTGCTGGACATCAAAGCCAAAGCCCGTAAAACACTCTCCCTAAATTCCAACATCATCAATTCGTACCCTATTTCTGTAAGATGAACCTTATCTTTCGCGAAAAAGTCATCAGCACCGACCGGTTCGAACTCTTTATACCGGATTGCAACAAAACCCTGTTTTCTTACGAAACTCGCGATCTGCTGGTTGATCTTTTGTCTAGCCTTGTCTAGACATACTGGGTCACGCGCGTTACGCCACGATCTCCTCTTAATCATCTCCGACCAGATAAGGAACGTGCCTGGGAACTCCTTTACCCACTTCTCAACGTCTCGTCTCATAACTTTCAGCATCCGTCTCATGGGAACCGTCCCCAAATCATTCCCGCCGGCATGGAAGCACCCGCCCATTAAATTCGGCGAGGAACACTGCCCATACCTTCGCATCATCCCGCATAACCCTTGAGACTGTTAAAAAATGGTGCGGCTTCGCAATCCCTATAGTTGCGAGTGACATCCTCCTACAGAATATCCTCCCCATGGGGATAATTCTGCATGCAAAATTCAACTTCCCAAATATTGATTGCAACCGCCGCAAAGTTACCCTCCATGCGCCTTGTAGCGCCTTGATCTCTGCTTGCATGTCCGCCATCTTTTCCAAGGGAAGACTGCACTCCATTTTCTTGGAGTCAATCCGAATCCCCAGGAAAGTCAACTGCTCCGTGGGGCCCTCCGTTTTGTCGTGGGCCAGCGGTACCCCAAATTCTTTACAGATTTCGGTGAAAACCTCCAGCATGAAACGGCAAGCGTCGTTTCCGGCTGGGCCAACGAAAAGGAAATCATCCAGGTAGTGGGTAATACTCCTGTACCCGGCTTCAAGGCTCACGGCCCATTGTAAAAATTTGCTGAAAGCCTCAAAGTAAGCACATGATATTGAGCATCCCATGGGTAAACATAAGTCGACGAAATAACTTCCGTCTACAAAGCACCCTAGCAGCCGATGGCTTGACGGGTGTACAGGGAGCAATCTGAATGCTGCCTCGATGTCCACTTTCGCCATAAGCGCCCCAGGGCCCGCCCGCCTAACCAGGTCGACCGCCCGGTCAAATGACTCATAAGACACAGTAGCCTGGTCTTTTGATATGCCATCGTTTACCGACCGACCTCTGGGATAGGAAAGGTGTTGTATCAACCTAAATTTACCCTTCTCCTTCTTGGGGACCACCCCAAGTGGAGACACGACTAAATCCGGAATGGGCGGGACCGTAAATGGCCCTGACATCCTACCCAATTTTACCTCGTTGATAACCTTAGCGTGAGCTATCCCTGGGAATTCCCTAGCCGACTTCATATTTGGGACAAGAAAACCCTGAATGTCAATCCCACATGGAATACGGAATCCTTCTCGGAAACCGTCCGCGAGCAGGCGCGCGGCTTCGGCGGTGCCTGCCAATTTACCGTAGCGTTTTAGCCACGGCAGCATGGCGGGGAGGTGTATGGGCGTCCTGCCCCTTTGCAGGAGGTTCACCCCTGCCTCCATCTTTCGGTCTACCGCATCTAGACAGGGGGTGCTCCCCCCCGCAATTTGAACATGCGTGCTTAAACCTGCAGTTGGGGGCCAATCTACAGACCCCCTCGTTGTACGCAAAACAGGTCTTGAGACCTGTTCCTGGGGCGTTGGTGGGGCCCTTAGCTCCACCGGCCCCGCTCCGAAAGGGCTTCATGACTCTCATGGGTGTCATAATGTTTAGCCAATATGCCACCGCCTTGTCACTCCACGACATGCTTGGCCTTGAGGCCAAGTATTGCCGGAATTCCTCATCGTACCGCCACCAGGCTGTACCTCCATAGACCTTGTGAGCATTGCGAATTTCGTCTATGTAAACGAATAATCCCGAACTCTGTTCGGGGTGTCGCCCACATAGTAAGCAAGCCCATATTGAAAATGCTTGCAGCCATGTATCAAACGTTCTAGGTAACCTGGCAAAAGATTTCCGCCGCTCGTCCCCCTCTCTGGGGCCCCTCTCGGCCATATCCGTTTGCCTAGACATGGGGAGAAGGGAGAACAACTCTATAAATTCCCTCCTCCAGATCTTTTCCTTAACCTCCTGGGTAAGGTGTGCCCCTAAGTTATCCAACGAGCATAAGGCTATAGGTCTCATGGCTGCGTCAGTAACTCCTGCATTGGTACTGCCCACTGCTGCAATCACATTGCCTACCGGTTCGGGCGCGCGCATGCTAAGTACCTCGCATGCGCTCGCTGGCGCCACTATAGCTGATGGCTGGGACCACGCACCCTTCGCTAGCCCCCCTATCCAAGCGCCCATTTCCTGCTCGCTGACCGCAATGTTGTGCGCAGCTAGTAGAGTCTTCAATGACCCAAAAAACCCGCCTTTGTCTGCTGCGCAGCTCAAAACTGAGCGCTCACCTGCTTCTGGAAGCCTTGGAGTGGACACAGCCAACGGAGTATCCCTGCGTCTTTCCTGACGCTCCGGGGACTCTGACCGTCTGGCCCTCCGCGGGCTCCTCCTCTCAGATCCTGTGCATGCACAGCTGCACCGACAAGATCTCCTGCTGGATCTCCTTCTGGATCTGTGGGTGCAAGAAGAACAGTCACTAGCTCTCCGCGACCTGCATGCCCGTGCCCATAACGCCCGCTCCTCCTCTGAGGAATGGTCCTGGTCACCTAAGCCTGCACGGCTGGAGTAAGCTAGCACTGCCTCCGCCGCCCCCCGTAGGGGTTCCCTTGAGACTTCCTCGGGCGTTGGAACATCCGGTTGTTGGTCGGTCTTAGACCCCTTTTGCTGTGGCCTAACCGTCTCGTCCTCAGTCTCTACTCTGCTACGTCTTAGTGGTGTGTGCGTAAATAGTAGCGGACTGTACCTGCTCGTAGCCTTCTTAGCTCGAGTGGGGCGTCCTAGCCTCGCCACTGCCGCTGTCACTGGCATGTCATCAATCATGACCATGCTGTCCTGGCTATTCATTTCCCTGATCACTCCGTCTCTTCTTTCTCTCGTCGTCGCCATGTTCCTCTCACTGCCTATTGGGCGTCCCTGTAAAGTACCAGAAGCACTGTTATTAAGGGAAACCCCAGGGACCGTCTGGTTGGCACCGTGAGGGTCTGTAGGAGCCTTTTTAGGACTCCCGGTTTTTTTTCTTACCCCCTGCACCCCCTCTACGGGGTGTTAGAGGGGTGTTTCTCGACCTTTGCCGCGGCCTAGGACCTTTAGGCAAATTGGCTGGTGATGGCCGGAGATCTAGGCCCTAACCCTCACCGCCCCTGGGTGGTCCTGGCGCTCACCTGCCTGAGGGGTCCCGGCCGCCCTGACCCGTAACCCCCCCATCTCTTGTGTCTCTGCTGCCTGATGGATGGGGGTCTGCTAGCCCTACAGTGGTGGGATGGGAAAAAACTTCCCTGGCGCCGTCAGAATTGCCTAGGACACCAGCCACCGCAGGCTGATCCTGTTCAATGTGCTGAGGCCCAAGCTCAGAAAGCATGGGAGGTCCCAGCCTGTCCTGCACCCACCTGACCCCTTGGCTTAGTGCACGGGTCCTAACCTCAGCCAGTAAAGCCTCTAAGCCTTCTGGGTCCATAATAAATCTACCAGGGTGACAAACAGGGGAGAAAACGAGCAGCAGCACCAGGCACACACAGCCACAAGGACACACACAGACACAACACACTCACAGCGCAGACAAGACACACAAGCACACAAAACGGAGGAGGAAAAACACAAAACAAGCAAGAATAGCCTCAACAGGTATATCCCCTTATGTGCTGGTAAGCTGGGGTGAAATTCTCAGTATTTAAACCTTCCTACTTTGATTTTAGATGCAGGACCTCAGACCTCCGTCCGTTTCAGTCGGGAGACCGCGCTGCAGTGAAAAACGGCGCGAAACGGGCTTCCGACACGCCCCCGACGCACCTGATTGGTTGTCAGCCTCACAGGTTCCGCTGGGTCACGCGACGCTACGGGCTGACCCAGGGAGCCTGTGCAGCCTCCGCGTCATACAGACCCACAGTCTCTGCTGTGTTAACGTGGCTTACTGCAGTTAGTAGCATATATATATATATATATATATATAAAAGCAATTATATAGAAAGAGTGCTATACAGATGGGGGGACCTTGGGGGTGGGGGGGGGACACCATATATATAAGCAATGATATAGAAAGAGTATTATACAGACAGTGGAACTGGGGGGTGGGGGGGGTAGGAGATCTGAATGGGGCACCTATGGGGTGTTGGAAGGTAGGAGATCAGAATGGGGGTCCTGTGGGTGGTGGTGGGGTAGCAGGTCCCCCCATCTGTATAACACTCTTTCTATATCATTGCTTATATATATGCTGCTAACTGCAGTAATCCACCTTAACACAACAGAGACTGTGACAGCTTTCCTCACTCCTGACAGTGCGCGCACACGTTGCGCAAGGATAATAAGCAAGGTCTAACCTGTTTCCTAGTAACTCTTCGTTCTCGTTACTTCCTTCCCACTTAAGGGTGTCTAATTACTGATTTCTACTTCAATTAGAATGTGTGAGGTAAAATATGTTTATTTCACAGATCTCTTAACATAGAAATCAGCAGTCATGTGGAGAATAAAATACACAACAAAGGGTGGAGAGTTAGTGATAGCATTGCAGTTCCCATTATAATGAAATACCTTTAGTAAACAATGTGTGAAGGACTGACAGACAGACATCTAATTTAGCCCTTCACTGAAAGTCTTAGTGGATCTGTTATTGCTGTTTCATCAGTCAGTTGTGCCCGACTCTACGTGACCCTGTGGACATCAGCATGCCAGACACATCTTGTCTTTGGTTGTGCTCATCCATAAGGTTTACATAGCAAAGATACTCATAAGGTTTACATAGCAAAGATACTGGTGTAGGTAACCAGTTCCTTTTCCAGCAGATGGCAATTTGTATGACCACTCCGCTATGACCTGCCCAACTTGGGTGACCCTACATGGTATAGCTTACAGCTTCACTGAGGTACCCAACCCACATCACCACAACAAGGTATCAATCCAGAAGGGGTTACTGGATCAAGCCTACTGTTGATAAAGTATTATTTTGTGTTCTCAGCCTCAGTATTTGTCAAACAAATTCAGCCAGGGAATTCTTTCATACACAATGTGTTGATGGAAAATCAAGATGGCAACAAATCCAATGAACCCTGCAACCCTCATTTCTAGAACCCCCAAAATCCTCTGTATGACTGTACTAAGCACTTCAAAACTTCTTCCCAGGGTGTTACAAACGATGTAAGTACATGTATGCTGGTCCATTGTGATTAGAGGACCAAGAAAAATGACAGCTGTTTTTCAAGTATGTACCACATTAATAATATTAGCAGCTGTGTAAACCATGGTAATTAAGCATTTGTTTTAGAAAATCAGAATTTTTGAAAACTTATGAGTTTAGGAATCCATTTTGTGTTTATGACATTATTTTCTAAGAGCTTAATGATGGGGATGGTGTTTGCAGTTACGAGTGGACAGAGGTGTGGAGGTAGGAAGGAACAGGCAGACTTCAGAGCCATTGTTTGATCACTCGTTAAGATTAAAATTGACACCTCTATACTTAAAGCTGCGAGTGGTTCTGCATGCCTGTTAATGACTTGCTTTAACCTGTTTGTGTTTTCCTCCCTATAAGAAGGTTCAACTTGCAATAGTCTTAGCTACTGTTAATGCCTTATAAAATAGGATGTTTTTATTATCTTGTTCCTTCCTCTATTGGAAGGTTTAATCCGGTAAAATTGTGCTCATAGAACATAAATGTCAGTTGCCAGGATGTTTTCTGTTTACTCTTGTTGTAATTGCTCACCATTTAGGTAGCCCCCCAGAAATCCCCCCCGCCGGTGGGAGGACCCATGATTCTAGCCAGGAAGTATGCAGGCTAGGATAAAGAAACTGGCTTTACTAAACTGTAGCCCCACAGGGAGAGTGTTCTACCCCTTTACTCTCTCTCTAGTCTTTCTTTTTTCCTGTACTCTGCTCTCGCGGGCTTTGCCCACCCTCACGCTGTTTTCCTGTATACTCAAATTCCTCCTCTCCGTCCGCCGCTCTCTTTCCACCTACAGCGCCTCCTTCCATCACCCCTCCTATTGGTGGACGAGAGGCCAACAAATGGCCCCCAGTTACTCCCCTATGGCCTCTGTAAATGCAACCCAACGGGGTGGAGGGCTCCCCTACTGGGGCTGCAGGCTTGCACTTAGCCTGAATAATAATCTTTTATTCCCACACAATTGTAGTCTAGACGGGGACTGTTCCCTTAACAAGTTGTTTATTGTGATGAGCTCTGCTAATATCCTCACATCCTTAGAAATGACTAACCAACTATCTCTCTTTTATGCTCCCGGCAGATCAGGTATCTATAGCGATCCACACTCTAGCCGACTTCCAGTCCTGGACCGGATGGGCCGCTCTCCGCTCCCTCCGCACGGCCGCTTCAGAGAGGTACAATGGGACACGCAAAATATAGGCTTATTACACCTAATTACACATGAGCGCCCCGGCTAGGATAATCACCCATAACGTAAAGGGGTTTAACTCCCCCTTTAAAAGAAGGAAGGCTTTCCTATATTATAAAAATTTTAGTCCCTCAGTCATCTTTCTTCAGGAAACTCACTTTGCCAACAACAAGGCTCCTACTTATTTCAGTAAAGACTACCCCCAATATTACTATACAACCCAAACATCTAAGAAGGAAGGGGTAGCGATCTTGCTCCACAGGAATTTCCAGTTCCAATTGGACGCAAGAGTAGTGGACCGGGAGGGGTACTTTTATATCATAAAAGGTACAGTTCAAGGAAACCCGATCTCTTTAGCATCGTTTTACGCGCCCACTGTAGCTCCCCACAAGACTCTGATAAGATTTCTAAAGACCCTAGAGGTGGGGAACTGGGGACAACTCATAATAGGGGGTGACCTTAACCTGGTTCTGGATCAGGTGGCAGATAGGTCTAAACCTTCGGCTCATAATCTCTTCTCGCACAAAATCAAGAAGATTAGGAGGCTCCTGCACTCTTTAGATCTAGTGGACGCTTGGAGGGGGCACCATCCACGGGGGAAGGAATATACTTTCTATTCCTCAAGTCATGGGACCTACTCCCGCATAGATGCTCTTCTTGTGAGCTCCGCACTACTGGACCACTCCAGGGACGCTAATATAATCCCGTGCACTTGGTCAGACCATGCAGCAGTCTCTCTGGAGGTAGAGCTGGGGACCCAGACTTTGCCTTACTCCTGGAAAATAAATGAATATTTATTAGCGCTGCCTGCAGTCCAGGAGCAAATTGCTGCTGAGCTGAAGGCGTTCTTTGAAATCAATGCGGGAGGGGAGTCGGAGCCAGGTTGGGTGTGGGTGGCCCATAAGGCCTACATAAGGGGGACTTGCATTAAAATTGCCTCCCATCATAAGAAAATGACCCGCAAACGGGAGAGTGATCTCATGACGAAGTTAGCACAGCTAGAGAAGCAGAACCAGCTGTCCCCCTCCCCCTCTCTTAGGGGTCAGATAGATGAGGCCAAATTGGAGTTAGAGGGTATTCTAGCGGTTAGGACTGAAAAGGCGCTAAGGAGAACACAGCATCTATTTTACTTAAAGGCGAATAAGCCCGATAAATTGTTGGCGAGGAGCTTGAAGGCGCGGTACGCACAATCTAGAATCTCCCAAATTAGGGCAGGGACGGGTGCTCTTACGTTTAGCCAGAATGAAATCCAAGAGACATTTAGGGACTTCTACCAATCTCTCTACACTTCACAGAACATGGCCCCAGAACACTATATTACCTCATATCTAGACTCCCTAGATCTCCCGCAAGTTTCAGTAGGGGATTTGCAGAACTTAAACAAGGAGGTCACGGTAGAGGAAATCCTAGAGACAATAAAAGAGCTTAAGCTTGGAAAGTCGCCTGGCCCGGATGGGTTTACCAATATTTATTACAAGAAATTCCCAGAAATACTAGCCCCTCACCTGTGTAACCTTTTTAACTCAATTCTGAGAGGGGAGGCAATCCCCCCCGAGCTGAACAACGCTGACTTGACATTGTTCCCTAAAGAGGGCAGGGACTCCAAAGAGGCTAAAAATTATCGGCCAATTGCACTCCTGAATGGAGACATTAAGTTGTTAGCAAAAATCTTTGCCAAAAGAATCTCGGCTTTTCTTCCAGCACTGATTCACAAAGACCAGTCAGGTTTTATCCCACACAGGCAGACGGGGGACAATATCAGGAGGACTTTAAATATCATACACATAGCTAGATCAGGTGGACCCCCCGTGTGTATTTTAGCCTTGGACATTGAAAAAGCGTTCGATATGCTGGAATGGCCATTTCTGTTTGCCACATTGTCTAAATTTGGGTTTAAGGGCCAGTTTATCAGCCTTCTGCGCTCATACTATACTTCACCCAAAGCCTGCCTTAAGCTACCCGGTTCTCAGAGAGCCTATATCAATATCGGACGCGGCACTCGGCAGGGCTGCCCACTATCTCCACTCCTCTTTGCACTAGCAATTGAACCTTTAGCCCAGGCGATCAGAGCAAATTCCAAAATAGGTGATGTACGGGTGGGACATCAGCATGTGAAATGTTCTTTATTTGCTGATGACCTCCTTTGTACCCTGACGAACCCGGGCCCATCGATTCAAGCTCTGATGGAAACGATCACGCAGTATAGCTCCTTGTCAGGGCTCAGATTAAACCAGGAGAAGACAGAGGCCCTTAGCGTTGGTCTTCCCCCAGACATATTGAACCAGCTGAAACTAACATATAATTTCCTGTGGTCAGCCTCTCACATTAAATACTTGGGAATTAATCTAACCAGTACATTAGCAGAAATGTATAAAGCTAACTTCCCTCCCCTCTTTAGAACACTGCAGAGAGACCTAAACATCTGGTCGAGGCGGCATATCTCCTGGACGGGTCGGATTGCTGCGGTCAAGATGAACATCTTTCCAAGGCTGCTCTACCTAGCCAGGACTTTGCCCATTCAAATAAACAATGCAGAGTTGTCCCGTTTCCAATCCCTGGTATTTAAATTTATATGGAGGAATAGACCTCCAAAGATAGCCAGGAGGATAATGTTTAGGCACAAGTCCAAGGGCGGTCTATCATGTCCTAATTTTTCCAACTACCTCAAAGCGGCGCAACTTGCTTTTATCCCCTTGGTGCACTCCATCCATCACCAACCAAATTGGGTGTTTATTGAGGACGCATTAATGGCTCCCCTGACTTGGAGAATAATTCTATGGGCTCCTCCCTCAGAGACATACGGGGACCGGATTAGTAACCCTATCACTAGCTTCACCTTAAGGACTTGGAACCGGGCCAGACGGGAACACAAATTAGCCCACGCCTTGTCTCCCCTAACTTCTGTGTTCTCATCTCCCTCCCTTTTGACCTCTCTGTCAGTAGAATCGAGAAATTTTTGGAGCACGCTTAACTTAGACAAATTGGGATCATGGGTGGACAGCGACAGAATCTTAACACTAGACACAGTGAAAAGGGATCATATAATACCCCAGCGAGAGCTATTTAATCTTACAAAAATAAGATATTGGATAGGGGAGGTGGTGAGGAAGCATGGACCCCCCATGGCTACCTGGCTGTCTACAATATGCAAGAATGTACCGCTTTTTAAGGGAACCCTGGGAAATCTTTATGACATATTAAACTCTCCCCCGGATCTTACAAAGTCCCCCTTCATGATAAAGTGGGAATCTGATTTACAACAAACTTGGGAGGGGACAACTTGGGCCGAGGCCTTTTTGAATCTCTCCAAGGGTTCATTTAATTTCAGTCTCTTGGAAACTTCCCTAAAAATTCTGCACCGGGCTTACACGACTCCAGTCAGATTGAACAAGATATTTCCAACAATCTCAGATAAGTGCTTTAGAGGGTGTCAAGGTAGGGGGGATTTCATTCACACATGGTGGCAATGCCCCAGGGTGGCTGAGATCTGGGAGAAGGCAGCCACACTAATTTCAGGATTATTGCATACCCCTATTACACCTTCAATAGCGACATGCCTTCTAGGAATACATCATTCAGAATTAGGGAGAAAAGGCAATAGGTTAGCTCAAATGATTTATCTTGCAGTCAAGAACATAATTGCCAGGCGATGGAAAGATAATTCTATCAGTTTTCAAGAAGTGATTAATAAAGTAAAATTTCTATTTATTAATGAAAGGATGACTTATACTCTTTTAGACTCTCTCCCGGCATTTTTGGAAATTTGGGAGCCTTGGATTAGATCACCAAACGGTATTCCTTGAGGAGGGATAGTCTGGGGGGTCGGGTGGGGCCTGTTTTTTCTGAGGCGGCTAGGTGTGGAGCCGAGTGGGGAGCGGTGCGGTTCGGACGGGATTGGAAGAAGGCTGACTGTTCTGTTGGAGGTGAGGTAATAATACAATGATTATTGGGGAGAAAAAAAAAAAAAAAGTGCTAAAGAGGCGGCGGAGAGGGGGAGTGTTCGGAGGAATATTGAATTTTCCTTTGGAATGGCAAGCGAGAGTAAACTTTTATCTCTCTCACTTTTATTCTTTATGCTGAATCTATTTAAGCTCAGCTAGTTTACTATCTTTACGGAGTTGTTAGAAATTTATATGTATTATAATTATCACTAAAAATTTTTGAAAACAAGGTTTTTTGAGGAAAGAGAGAATGGTCTCAGTATTACATTTTGGAGGAAATCTGTGTTCAGGTGTCAAATGTACGTTTATTCCTGAAATGTTTTAATTGTTACTGCTATTCATATTACTCTCAATAAAGTTTATATGATAAAAAAAAAAAAAAGATTAAAATTGACACCCCACCCCTTCCCTTTCAATGGCACAGCAGAAGGAAGTTGCATTACAAGATGGAACCACAGCTCTCCAGAAATGTAAACACCCATCATATACACACAACTTCCTCCAATGTATCATGGATCACTCCAGGATCCTGCAGAGGTATTAATATTTTTCCTGATGAATTGTGCTCTTAGTTTGACTCCACTTTTTCAAACAAATATTTATTTTTTCATTGTGCAGTGGTCCTTTAATGGACAAGAGTCAATTCATGGCACAGTTGATAAAAAAACACTAGTTTTCTCCTACATACAATCCACCATTACAGCTGGGCAAAAGGGGACACATATTTTTGCAAATAGACACATCATTTACTAGTGTTTTTTTACTGTTCGCTACCAATGTCAGTAACCTAAGCAAGCATCCAAACCCTACTTCAAGCAAATACTTATTTCTGAACAGACACACTCCTGGACTATCTCTTTCTCTGAGACTCTTGGGGAAAGAGGAAGGGTAAGGGGAGGAAAAGCGCATCACTTCCTAGTGTAGATCAATATGGTACCAATAGGTGGTGTGAACAAGAACTAGAAAGTATGTGATTTTGCACTTATATGTACAACCCTCATGACATGAGAAAGCTATGACTCGCACAGATAGCCCCTGGTGAATTCTGGTTGCGTCAGGATAGTTAGATCCTGCTTTACAGGTCAAGTGGCCAGTATGACTGACTGACATCACATAGAACTGCTGACATCCAATAAATGGATTTACATTACAATATTGCATAAAATGGGAAAGAAAACCATAAAATAGAAATAATATTGCCCGAATAATATTAGAAATATAAAATAAAAAATAAAATGATGTCTATAATGGACAGACACGTTTCACTGCTCACTGCACAGCTTTAGCAATGATCAAAAATGCCTCAGAAAACTGGTAGAAGCTTATGTGTCCATAAACATTGTGTATTAAAGCTCTCACTGATATTATGTATAAACTTGTAGATAATATTATTTGCACTGTGAATCTAGAAAGAAGGTTTTACCTTGAACACAATGCTTTAATTACCTTTTATAGTTCAGTTACTACAGTCAATCATTTTCATAAGAAACTTTGCAAATAAAAAATAATGTTTATTTAACTATATGATCCAGGATTGAACACATCATGAATGCTATGTTCAACTAGCAAATAGAAAGCAGTGGAAAGTCAGTGAAAATCCTTCTTTCATATAAAGACAATAGAACGTAATGATGGGTATATTTTGCAATGGCTTTCTCACACTAATGACCATTACTTTGTTAAGATTCCAAAACTTTTCACAAGGCCAAGTCCATAGTCTATAGGCAATCACAGTAATCATCATTACCATGTGAACAGTTCACTGAAGGTCATATTGGCTTCACATTTAGTACAGATTAGCCAGTCGGGTAAATGGAACAGAAAATATGCATAACATAGTAATCAAAAATAGAAAAACACCTTAATTGAGTTTACTGATTTATCACATATAATAGTTGGGGTAATTGCGAGTTGTCGTCAAGCAATGTTAAAAGATACTGGCTTGCGCATGCTCAATGAGCACCATAGACCTTTGGCGCTCATCACAAGGCCCACAAGACTTAGAAAAAGACGCTCATTGCGAGGCCCCCAATGAGTGCGGCTTTAACGGCCACCTTTTTATTAAAGCCCGTAACTTGGAAGCCGTTCGGAGGCCCCCAATTGATTACAAAATTAACTGACAACCTCACACACAGCACAGAGCAAAAGGCATGAAGCCTGTAAGTGAGGTTGAAAGATAATTTGTTCTTCAGTTGACGTTTTTGGAGGTCTGAAAAACGCTAATCAGGAAAAAAAATGGCGGCCGTATATATTGTTTTTCAAAGCCGCAAATCGGAAGACCATTCCGGGCTTGGGGAAATTAATTAATTTCCCAAGCCTTCAAATGGTTTCAAACCCGTACAGCACAGAGCAGGGAGAGGGGGAAAAAGATACAGGGGAGGGAGAGGGGGAAAGAGAAAGGGTGGTGAAAGAGTGGGGAGAGGCCGAAGGCCCTCATTGCTGGGCTCGCGATGGGCGCCAAAGGGTTGGCCGAGGCCTGCAATGAGCATCAAAGCCGCTTATTGCGCAGATCGCGATGAGCTCCGAAGGGGCTCATCGTGAGGCACGTAGAGTAGAGGGGGAGGCTTGCAATGAGCGCTGAAGGCCCGCAAGTTAGAGGGGGAAGGACCTGAGCGAAGCTGCTCATTGCAGGACTTACAATGAGCTCAGACGGCCTGCAAGTTAGAGGGGGGAAATCCTCGGATTGTGTGGCAAACAACATTGCCAGGCTTCACATTTTATTGCCGTAATTTGTGATGGGCAAGTCGTTAGTCATATCATATTAAGGGTTTATTAACGCCCCCAATACCCATTAGATTACATATCCCTGTGGATAACCACCTGCAACACCCTAACCCCATTTGAGCCCCATGTGCTAACCCCTAGGAAGACACCATGAAGGCTCTATAGACATCCATGGCACCTATAGTTAACCCCTATGCCATAGAGATCCTGCAGGGACACCTTACAGGTTTACATTTTTCATTTTGTGTATTTTTTGTATTTATTTTATTTAATTTCTTTATTTATTGTTGTAATTTATTTTTTACTTTTGCAATATTTTTTATTTTATGTAAAATATTTTTTTATTTTATGTAGCATGTTTTTTTTTTTTATTTAGTCTTAGGGACTATTGGGTGTCCTTTTGGACTCAAATGGGGGGTAGTTTACATGGGGCCCAATATGGATCCCTGTGGTGGTAAGTAGGGTGCTACGGGGGTCCTTGTAGACCCCCTTGGCCCATTGGGGTTAATGTTAGGTACAATATGGGTCCTTTAAGGACCTCAATGGTTTAAATGCCCTGGAGGACCTTAAGATCCCCGGAAGAGCTTTAAGAGCTGAATTGGAATGGATCTCTAACAACAAATAATAAAAGTTCTTGCAGTTACGAGGGAGGTATTCCTTGCATACATAGTGGATTGGATTGGGGGTTCCAAAACAAGCAAAACTTAAACTAGAAACCCAGGTGAAAATGCTTCACCCCTAACAAAGTGTCCTTTTACAGTGAAAAATACTGTTCAGCCAACAGAAGGAATCATGGAGAAAGCCGGGATATTATCTGTGATTGTTTGAGAAGGCAGCATATCGGCAGTGGATGTAATAATTGGGTATGTTTTTTTCTTTTTGTGCACCTTTATGGTGAATTTTCAATATCATAAAAGCTTTTATTTTTATTAATTTATTTTTAAATACTGTGCTGGTAACATATGCACTTTAAAGTGCTTGATTCATGATATACAACATATTTTTTAAGTTTTATTGGTAAAAAAAAAACTTTTTTAGAAGGCAGTGTATTAAAAAATACTGATTTTAATTTATTACCTGCTGTTTCTTTGATGCAGATGACATTTGTCTGGAATTTCAAAGCTGGTCTATCCTTTTGGGTAGGTTCAGACTCATAGGCTACTTTCCTCCTCTGTAATGGAGCAAGTAAACCAAAAGCCAAGTGACTTTTCAGTGTGTGCCATCCTATGCAGTGTCGGCTCTCTGGTGAGCAAACCTCATTTTGTTTTATAGGTGGCCTATTCTAACAATGGCCCCCGATTTAATTCCAAGCTCATAATTACCTGAATACAGGCCGCAGGTTAGAAATTTGCTACAGATACAGATGTATTTAATTACTCAAGCCCGTAAGTACTGGCTCACAGCCTCCTTGCGCAAACCATGAACCATAGCATTTCAGGGCATCATCATGATCAATTAAGCAAGCCCGTAAGTTACAATTTAGACAAAGCCAATAGTAAATGAGACCGTCATCATGACGTAAGTAAAATGTGGAGTTTAGATTACAATTAAATAATGTGTAGAAATATGATTTGCGATCGGACTCACAATCCAGAAATGTAGAAATCCATAATAATTAATAAATAAACTGTTCTAGTCTATGTGGGTGGCCTGATATGTATTAACTCCTTGATTCCTGGGATCAATATAACATGGAAATAAAACGTAAAAAAAATATTTTTTTATTGCAGATGTGCGAGCTTGGGACTGTTGTGCAATTAATTCTAATGTCTTTCATTACTTTCCCAGTATTTTAAAGTACAGTAGTGTGTGTTTTTTATTTATTTTACAGAGTTATGAGGAGGTGTTTAACCCACTTGCGCTTCCTATCTAGTACTCATTGGATTTTTTGATACGTTTGCATTTTACATGTTTGACGGCAATTGCGGGCTTGTTGAATTGTTGTAACTTTTACGGGCTCCAGTAATTGCGATTTGGACAATTACATAGGGGCCAATGTTTTTATGATCAATGTGCTCTGTTTCATAGCTCCCATAAGAAAAACTTCTGTAAGGCCAACCTGCAGCTATAAGGGCTTTGAAAAGCAAATATGCGGAGCTATTGTTTGGTTTCTGCAAAAAAAATCCCTTAAAATGTAGTGGCCGGAGCACTAAAATTTTCTCACAGCCTGTTCGCAAGACACTCCACGTCTGAAGCTCAGTAGACTCAATAGCAACACTACAGAATGGCACCCACTTACTTGAACACACTACACTAGCCCTAATATACTCCCTTACCCCTATCGATCTATATAAAACACTTCCCATTGCAGGAAAGGTTGAAATAAAAATAAAAACTTATGCAGGGAATTTGTGACTCCTCTGCCTATGAACTCTACCCCATATGAGCTGCGTATTCCCCAGGATTCGCACTGTTTGGCACTGCGTTTTTTGGGGATTGGGATGTAGGCTGACCTTTTCCAGTCTATTGGCCATTGTTGAGTTTTCTAAATATGTTGGCATAAGGCAAGCAGCACTTTCACATCATCTTCCTACAAAACTTTGAGTAGTTCAATTGGGATTCCATCAACTCCTGCAGCCTTGTTATTAGCAATGCATCCTTAGGCCCATCTCACTTCACTCCCCAAGATGCCTGGCTCCAGCTAATTGGACAAACTATTGAGGTCATCACTGCTGTAAAGATCCTTCCTGTATAGATCTTCGGTGTAATACAATGATACTTGATAAAAATGAGCTGCATGGTTGAGAGGCAAGATAGAAGCCTTTACTGCGCCAATGCCGCACAAAAGCCTAGTTACAGTATGCCCAACAACAGCTTGACACGCCTCAAAGCTTCTGGCACACTGTAATTTGGAATGACGAGGCCAAAATAGAGCTTTATTGTCACAACCATAAGCGCTATGTTTGGAGAGAGGTCAACAAGGCCTATAGTGATATAATACCATGCCCACTGTGAAGCATGGCACACTGATGTTTTGGGGGTGTGTGAGCTCTAAAGGCACGGGGAATCTTGTGAAAGTTGATGGCAAGATGAATGCAGCATGTTATCAGACAATACTGGCAGACAATTTGCATTCTTCTGCACAAAGGCTGCGCATGGGACGCTCTTGAACTTTCCAGCATGACAATGACCCTAAGCACAAGGCCAAGTTGACCCTCTAGTGGTTACAGCAGAAAAAGGTGAAGGATGTGGAGTGGCCATCACAGTCTCCTGACCTTAATATCATCGAGCCACTCTGGGAAGATCTCAAACATGCGGTTCATGCAAGGACTTTGCATGACCTGGAGGCATTTTGCGAAGATGAATGGGCAACTATACCACCTGCAAGAATTAGGGGCCTCTTAGATAGCTATTATAAAAGACTGCATGTTGTTATTGATGCTAAAGGGGGCAATACACAGTATTAAGAACTAAGGGTATGCAAACTTTTGATCAGGGCCATTTGGGTAATTTCTGTTATCATAATGATTTAAAAATGAGCCAAACAACTATGTGATAATAAATGGCTCCATAGGATCACTATCCTTCAATAAAATACATTTTTTTGCATGATCAGTCATATTTTCTAAATAAATGCCAACATTTAAAAATTTCTGCAAGGGTATACAAACTTTTGAGCACAACTGTATATTAGTGACAGAAGCCATCCACTGTACAAGGTTTAGCAAGGAAATAATATACTTGTGTGCACACTTGCATGAAGTGTTAAAAGGACACTGATGTTGCACTGGCACAAAGACAGTGGGAAAAGTACTTTCCTTTTTAAAATTGCTGTTAAATTATTGAGTTGTGAGTATCTGAAAGTTAATTGTTTTCAGCTGCTTCTAACCTTTCCCTAAATCAGCATGATATACATTATGCACTGGTGGATGGCACTAATTATACACAACTATGCAGTCTCAGTAAAGAAGTGTTACATTTCTATTATTAACTATGTTTGTTATATTGTTCTGTTACCCTATTATACAAGTATAGAAGACAATATAGAAGCATAGTCTGGTGATGAAGAGAAAGCTTATTTTTAGCCCCATTCTTTTAATTATCTGCTTTAATGATGAAACAAGGTATCAAAATAATATATATTACTATATACTATAAAGGAGGGTGGCACGTCCTTCGAGCGCTGGAGAACAGAGCGCCGAGAACTGCGCTCTGATGACATTCTGCGCTCCAGCCTGCATCCCATCTGCCACAGAGGCTTCTCATATTTACTGGACCTGCTTGCTGGAGGATGCCAAGGCTAAGGTAAGGGGCTGACAGTGTGCCATGTGGGACTGGTATGTGTCACTAGGAGCATATTGTAAGTAATGTCACTGTCATTGTGTGCATGTATCACTAGGAGCATGTTGCATTGCATGTTTATCACTACATGTCACAGTCATTATTTGCATGTGTGATAAACATACAATGCAACATGCTCCTAGTGACACATGAAACAATGCCTGGCCCATATGGAACACTGTCAGACCCTTACCTTGCCAAGCAGGTCCAGTAAATATGTGATGGGGGAGCGTTCATGAGAAGCCTCTGTGGCAGATGGGATGCAGGCTGTAGCGCAGAGCGTCATGACGTTGCGCTGTTCTGCAGCGTGCGAAGGTTAGGGTGCCATAAAGGAGTGTTGTGACAAACCTGGGTATTGCATTGCTTTTAAAATAATTGTTTTAGCTAAATAAAATATTAATGTTTAAATAATACAAGTAAGATTCAAGCTCAAAACGCACATTTCTAAGGCAAATGCATTATCCATTGCACCCCATTTCCATGGTAAGGTTAAGCACTAAGTGTACTGAGCATAAATTCATAGGGGTAAACTATAATCATAGTATCAGTCACAGACAAAACCTTATTATTTATGCAGTTCTTGTGAGAGCACTTCATAGGCTTACTA
Organism: Discoglossus pictus; assembly: GCA_027410445.1. Classification (NCBI taxonomy): domain Eukaryota; kingdom Metazoa; phylum Chordata; class Amphibia; order Anura; family Alytidae; genus Discoglossus; species Discoglossus pictus. Next base: position 222,091,970 of record CM050164.1, on the reverse strand, counting down.
ATTAAATGCTTAATTGATTTACAACTTTTCCACATGCTTTTCCACCCCATAACTAAAGGTGCAGAGAGCATAATTAGACATGGAATGTCCCGTTAAGGTTTCAGAAACACCTAGAACACCTAGACCTTTCTTGTGAAGAATGTAAGTCAAAAAGTTAAATAGTTAACTACTGTATTCAGTTTTGCTTTATTGATGGCAATATTTGCTTTTGTTCATAACGGAATCGGTCATCTCAGGTAAATTTAATGCAGATAACATCTCTATTCAGGCCTACTGAAATAGCATTTAACAGTAGGATGAAATGGAAGTGCAGGCCCCAGCCTACTATGAGAGGCTCTAAATGTCCAACATGGAAGCCCTCAAACACAAGCCTATTCTGCTAAAATTAACACTTTCTCTAAAAATGCTTTTATGCTTATGACTTGCATAGCTGCTAATGTTGAGTGTTTGATGCACACTTCATAAAAAAATCTGTTATATTAGGGTCTACTCTGCGAATCAATACATTTTCTCTCCCATTTATTTCTAGAAAAAGTATAGTTTCATATCTACTATACTGAATAATGTTACGTTTTGTTTACCAAATAATGAAAATGTCGTCACTGCCATTAGTTTGCCTTCATGGTAGGAGGAACTGACCCATTTACAGCTTTATTACATTATGTTCTGTATTCAGAATTGTGGTTTGTAAAGAGATCTTAAGGTCTGAGATAATGAGTTGGTTTGTATTACACGCAGAACAATACGCAGACTGTGAGAGCAGACAGATTTTATATGGGTTCTCATGATAGAGAAAAAAGGAAGTGGGATTATATGTCACGGTGAGGCTACGATGTGATTGTAATGAAGATAAGATGAACAACGTAAAACATTTAACAAAACAGACACATATACAATGGTTTCATAAAACGCAACAGAGTAGGAGATAAAGATTTAGTGTAATATAAACTGTTCACAATAACATTTTAAAGAGTGAAATCTGGGCAATATCTGTTGCAGTTTTGTCTTGCACTGAACCCTGGCATCTAGCGATTTAGAATAGTTGTCCGGTGGAAAAAAATTATTGCAATCTGGTCCATACTTATTCTTGTAGTCACTTGCCATGTTCTACTCTGGTCCATTAAGCATTATAATGAATTCTAAACAATGTTATGGTTCAGGTCATATTATTCTCATATTATATATAACTACACAACTTATCTCTGTCTGTCTTTTTTAAATTGCTCTCTAGAAACATAAATAAAAAGCCTAACCTGAAATCTGATAGAAATCTGTGCCACCTTCCTATAAAATATACTTCCACAATATTAATGCTCCATCTTCCTACATGAAATTATAACTTTTGTTCTAGTAATAGTATTTTTTGGAGATAAATATATTTGACCATTTCTATTCTGTCAATCCTTCTTTCCTATAAACTATACATCTTAAGGCCAGTAAATCTTTATTATGTGATAATATGATTATAATTTATTTTCTTTAATTTATTTTAGGTTAGTTCTATGGACATGATAACCCACTCTGAGCAACCTCTTTTACATCACTTGTGCCCTTCACATAGAGAAATATCCTGTAGTATATCAGTCTGGTCTCACGCAATAGAGCAATCCAGCCCTGAAATACCAGGCAACGTTACCCTGAATTGGAGTAACGGCAAACCCTAGACATACATTTCATCCTTCACTGGGCCTGACCAGTAGGGTGTAGCTGATAACTTCCTAAGGCGCAGTGAGCAAGGGGTCCACGTCTGGAGCCCCCTGTCACTCTTAGGGAGACTAAGCCCTAAGGGTCATTTGCATATACAACAAAACAAAAATAGAGGTGCTCAATCAGAGAACAAACTAACCTTAATAGATTAGTTCTATGGACATGATAACCCACTCTGAGGTCAACCTCTTTTAGCTCACTTGTGCCCTTCACAGGGAGAAATATCCTGTAGTATATCAGTCTGGTGTCACTCAAAGGAGTGATCCAGTCCCGGAATACCAGGCAATTCTACTGTGATATCTCCCTAAGGCACAGACTCCTTAAGGTGATAGGGGGCTCCAGAAGTGGACACCTTGCTCACTGTGCCTTAGGGAGTTCAGCTACACCTCACTGACGAGGCCCAATCAAGGCTGACATGTACATAGGTATTTACTGTTTCTTCTGTTCAGAGTAGCTTTTTCTGGTATTTTAGGTCTGGATCACTCTATTGGGTGAGGCCAGACTGATATGCTACAGGATATTTCTCCCAATGAAGGGCATAAGTGAGCTAAATGAAGTTGCTATCAGAGTGGGTTATCATGTCCATAGAACTATCCTATTACGGTTAGTCCATTCTCTGACTGAGCACCTCTATATAGTTTTTTTGTTGAATTTATTTCATATGTATTATTTTCTTGTGAGGATATCATCATTAATTAATAGGCCTGTGATAGATCAGGGAACCTACCTCAGTTTCACCTTGACAGAGAAAGACCTTTGTGCCACAGTAAATGGGTGAGGTGACATATAGAGCATTAGAACTGTCATTTTGGCCCACCTCCATCAGAATCATAATACAAGGCAGGGAACAGTGTTGCCCTATAAAAGCTAATAGGTCTCCATGGTGCAAAAAGCTATGTGAAAATAGGAGTGGCTCTGAAATAAGAGGATCTCAGCAGCATCAATGGCCCAAGCAGTGTCCAGAGTCCAGATTCAGTAGTGCTGGCAGTGTATCTCAGACCAGTAAAACATTGTGTACATGGGTCAGACAGATCCAAGTAAACAAACAGTATCTAGGAGACCCAAACAAATGTGAATCCATAAGTGAACAGAGACCAAGGAGTGTGTACGCACCCAAGATAAAAGTAGAGCAGGGCAGCAATATTTGCCAATCCAGAAGTATCTGCATGCCTAGCAATGCCTATAAGCTCAGTAGCTTTCAAACCCAAAGCAGTATTAGATGACCAGGAACCCAACAGTGCTCACAAGTCAGCAGTATCCAAAATACCATATTTGGCCAAGAACACAATAACCAAGAGCTCAATCATATCCAAATGCCCTGGCACGTGTAAGCAATTAGAGAAGCTGCTAATCCTGTAGGTAATACCAAGTAGAATAAAAAAAGCACCAGATCCAATGGGAATACAGGAATTAGGTTCCCAATCTGCTAAACAAAAAAGAGCGCTAAAAGAGATAAGCAAAATGGACTGATCAGTAGAGTTGACTACACTAAGAACAAGGAAGACACCGCAGTACTCCAACAAATGCTAGATCCTGTTCTGTTCATAGGTGGGGAAGCCGCCTCCAAGCAGAATAAAGAAGATGAGTTACCCAAGTATCTCTTCAGGCAAATTATCAGCATCAGAGTATGGAAGTCATTATGACACCAACCAGAGTCAGCAAATTAAGATATGTACTCGGAAATGAATACCGTTACTCAAATGGTTACATAGCTGAAAATATTGTTAGCTTGTTACATAATTTGCAAACATATGAAGTCTTCCAAAACTGCAAAATGTAACATGCATATGCTAACAAAGGCCTACATTCCATTAGTTAATAACATCCGAGAAAATTCTTAATTGGACTCCTGGAAAAAAGAAACCTGGAAAACTAACTGACTCATACCCAGGAGGGTAGACCTAATGGTGCTCCCTGCATCCTCACAGGAGACTTCGAGTCTGAATCTCAGTAGACTCCATAGCAACACTGTAGAATGGTACCCACTATGTGAAAGCACTACACTAGCCCTAACATCTTCCCAATTTCCTACCTGACTATATAAACTCCTTTCCATAGTAGGGAAGGCTTACATAATAATACAAGCTAATGCAAGGTTTTGTCTCCTCCGCCTAGGACCTCCTTCTCCCTATGAGTCCGGGGATCCCCAGGGATTCCCCCTACCTACCCGCTACCTTCTATGAGTTCACGTTCATACCTGCTAGCCCCTATGAGCCATGAGATCCACCATCTAAAGTATAACCATATAGACTCCCATGAAACCAAATATGAACCTGTTACCATGGGTGCCAATCTGTCAGATTGCGAGGGCATCTCCTGTGCACAGCCCTCTTCAGATCACCCCACAGATTTTCAATCGGATTCAGGTCTGGGCTCTGGCTGGGCCATTCCAAAACTTTAATCTTCTTCTGGTGAAGCCATTCCTTTGTTGATTTGAATGTATGCTTTGGGTCGTTGTCATGCTGAAAGATGAAGTTCCTCTTCATGTTCAGCTTTCTAGCAGAAGCCTGAAGGTTTTGTGCCAATATTAACTGGTATTTGGAACTGTTCATAATTCCCTCTATCTTAACTAAGGCCCCAGTTCCAGCTGAAGAAAAACAGCCCCAAAGCATGATGCTGCACACGCCATGCTTCACTGTGGATATGGTGTTCTTTTGGTGATGTGCAGTGTTGTTTTTGCGCCAAACATATCTTTTGGAATTATGGCCAAAAAGTTCAACCTTGGTTTCATCAGACCATAACACCTTTTCCCACATGCTTTTGGGAGACTTCAGATGTGTTTTTTGCAAAATGTAGCCTGGCTTGGATGTTTTTCTTCGTAAGAAAAGGCTTTCGTCTTGCCACTCTACCCCATAGCCCAGACATATGAAGAATACAGGAGATTGTTGTCACATGTACCACACAGCCAGTACTTGCCAGATATTCCTGCAGCTCCTTTAATGTTGCTGTAGGCCTCTTGGTAGCCTCCCAGACCAGTTTTCTTCTCGTCTTTTCATCAATTTTGGAGGGAGCTCCAGTTCTTGGTAATGTCATGGTTGTGCCATATTTTCTCCACTTGATGATGACTGTCTTCACTGTGTTCCATGGTATATCTAATGCCTTGGAAATTCTTTTGTACCCTTCTGATCCCTCTGATGCTTTAAAAGCTCTCTGTGGACCATGGCTTTTGCTGTGGGATGTGACTAAGAAAATTTCAGGAAGGACCAACTAGAGCAGCTGAACTTTATTTGGGGTTAATCAGAGGCACTTTAAATGATGGCAGGTGTATGCTGACTCCTATTTAACACGATTTGGAATGTGATTGCTTAATTCTGAACACAGCTATATCCCCAGTTATAAGAGGGTGTGCAGACTTATGCAACCACATTATTTTTATTTTTTATTTTTCTTCCCTCCACCTAAAAGATTTCAGTTTGTTCTTCAATTGAGTTGCACAGTTTATAGGTCTCATTAAAGGTGGAAAAAGTTCTGAAATGATTTATCTTTGTCTCATTTTTTTACAGCACAGAAACCTGACATTTTAACAGGGGTGTGTAGACTTTTTATATCCACTGTATATATATATATATATATATTTTTTTTTTTTTCAGGTTTTAGGGATATTTGGATGGTATTTTTCTCAAGTTAGGTTTAGGTGTGTGATGTGAAAAAGCTCTGTCGGCTTCATTCCTACAGGAGCCACTGAATATAGGCCATAGATGCTACAGTCCACATGAGAGAAAGGAAAATACTATGGGCCTCATTCTATTATCGGCCGTAAATCGTCCGTAAGGCTGCGATTCCTTGCGGGGGTTCAGTTAACTCGCGATTCTATTATACGGCCCCGCAAGGATCTCCTTTTACGGCCGGCCGCATATCTTGGAACCGGACGTAATCTCAGAAATATAAAAACGCAAAAATAAATTCAAGCCTGCACTGTACAGCTCTGTAAATGCTAGGGATCATATTGGGGGACATGAGGATTAAAAGAAACCCACTCTCAAGCTTGCACATCTGCCCAAACCCGAGTTCAAATTAACTGTTTATTTTCCGGCTGCGGCGTGGGCGTGTCTGAGGTGCTCCAAGCACTCTGGACTTTTTACATGGATATTTTACGTATATTAAAAATAAAATATTTTACGGATTTGAGTACAGGATAATTATGTGCTATTTTTTCTAACACCTAAAATCCCTTTATAGTCTTCTCAAAGTGCAGGATGGCTTTATTTGAGCTATTTTATGTGCTTAATTGGTGCCAGCGGGACCTTTTTCCTGCAAGTAAGCAGCGGCTCGCTTTTAGCCTTGCAGAGAGGTTTCCCGGAGCAATTGAATTGCAAATCTCTTGCGGCCGTTTTAGATCAAAGGCTTTCCTCCGGCGCGAGCGGCCGCAAGAGATAGCAAGGCACCGGCCGCAAGCCTGCCGGAATCCCCGGCCGTAAGGGAATAGAATAGCAGAATAGCTTGCGGCCGGTCCTTGCGGCCCCGCAACGGCTGCGGCCGCTAATAGAATGAGGCCCTATGGGAACTACTAGACAGTAATGATTATGATCTGGAGAACAAATAAATATCCTTAATTATAATAAACTAGAATATTGCCCGTCAAAAAATGACGGCAATGTATTAGACAGGGAAATACACCCCTCTAGGGAGACATGCTTACTGGGAATGCCAGTATTAAGTGTTAACAGGAACTATAACAAGTGGATACAAATGGCCATGCTGGCAACTAAAAGCCACATCGCAAAGAAGTGGAAATCACCTCACTTAGACTCCAAAGAGGTTATAAAAAAATTCAATCACATCATGATATACGAAAAAATGACGCACTCAATCAATAACTCCCTCTCCACGTTTAGTCAAATTTGGGACAGATGGATGGAATCGGACAAAGCTATTTCAATTTAACAAAAACTTGAACAGAAATAGAGATTGGTACACATAAGAGGGAAGGCGTAACCAAGTTGGGGTGGGAGCTCCTCGCCAAGGGAATGGGTGCCTCGGGCGTTGACAACTGCTGGTGAGCCGCGTAGACTGAGGAGGATAGACAGGAAAAAGGAGGGAATCACCCTGTAGCCCTGTAAGGAATGATGGAAGACACTTTAACTGCATCAGCATTAAAAGATGCAACTCTCCATTTCATCTGGTGCGAGTGGCAGTGATTCATCAATAATCACAACCACTGCTTTAGAGCATTGTACTTCATTGGCTGGTGATCTGTTACGTTAAAGTGTTTTCCCTTGGCAACAAGTCAGCTGAACAGCTCAGGCTGGGAGGCAGATAATGAAGAGCACTGTCTATGCATAAACTATTATCTGTGTTCACAGACTTTTTTGAAAACCCTTTAAAAAACAACTCCTAAGCATCTCACATTCCCTTGATGTTTTTTTTTTTAAAGGAGTGAAGACAAGCAGCTTGAAGGTTGAGAAGCTAAGGTTAGAAAATAAAGTTTAGAACATGTTTGTCAATTCAGAGGAATTTTATTAATGATCAGTGGCATAGTAAGTCATCAAGCTCCCGTTAGAGCATGCAGTGGCCCTTTAGCAACTAAACATTTCAATTGATGCACAGTTTAACATTTTGGCATAAAGTAACTACGGTAACAAATATGGTATAAGTAGTTTACTGTGGTAAATGTATTTTTTCAACAACATGAATTGAAACGTACATCTGAAAATGTTTACCGATTCATTGGCCTTTCTGATCCGCCCACTAAGAATATAGCAGGCAATGTTCTGGTTATAAACTATACATTTCAAACTTTACCATATATGAACATCCACTTTGTAACTTTAAGTTTTCATTTTGGATTTATGTTTGAAGTATGATTTAAACAAACTTGAATAAAAATGTTAACATTTAAAAAAAAAAAAAAATGACGGCAATGTATTAGACAGGGAAATACACCCCTCTAGGGAGACATGCTTACTGGGAATTCCAGTATTAAGTGTTAGCAAGAACTATAACAAGTGGATACAAATGGCCATGCCACATCGCAAAGAAGTGGAAATCACCTCACTTAGACTCCAAAGAGGTTATAAAAAAATTCAATCACATCATGATATACGAAAAAATGACGCACTCAATCAATAACTCCCTCTCCACGTTTAGTCAAATTTGGGACAGATGGATGGAATCGGACAAAGCTATTTCAATTTAACAAAAACTTGAACAGAAATAGAGATTGGTACACATAAGAGGGAAGGCGTAACCAAGTTGGGGTGGGAGCTCCTCGCCAAGGGGATGGGTGCCTCGGGCGTTGACAACTGCTGGTGAGCCGCGTAGACTGAGGAGGATAGACAGGAAAAAGGAGGGAAAAGTATGCAGGAAGGATACAGGTAACAAGTTCATAGTTCTTTTATTTATTGTTTGTTTGATGTTATACTTCCCACATATCTTGTACATAAGTTGAATCTTGAGCTATATATAAAAAAAAAAAAAACACCCCTACATATGAATAGGCAACAAGTTAGCTAACATATAAGACCCTAACAGGCCTAATCTCGAAGGGAAGGAGTAGTTAGCAGACGTTTCCTGCAAAGTTGAGAAAACTGAAAAAGGTTATGGTGGGCACATAAAGCAGATGTTCAAAATAGACAGGCCGTGACAACCATTATAGACAACAAAGTTGTAAAAGTTTTCTAGTATGTTGTTTTAAAAACCTGTCTATGCATAAGTGTGTCTGACCTGCAAGTCAAACAACATTGTGTTAATGAATACTGCATATGTGTCAATAAAAAAGAATTTAAAAAAAAAATAAAAAATGACGGCAATGAAATTGTAAGTGAGCTAAGGGTGTTTGGTGTATCTAATGTGGCTGATGTAGCGTTGTTCATTTCAATGTCGTGCAAGTTTTTCGGAATATCCGTAGCTGTTTGGTGGTGTTTTGCGTGTTTATGGTAGTGTTTTGCGTGTTTAGGGATCTTTAGCCTCGTTTTCGTTTTGTTCGGCGCATTTTTTCTTCGCGAGGGCCTCAGTTGCTGGCAAGGAACGCCTTTGGCGCTCCTTGCCAGCAACTGCGACCCTCGCTTTGCGAGCTGCAAGCGTGAGCAACGGCTCGTATGTTCACAACTATATATGTGATATCATACAAATGACACTACTGTTTGAGTCATTTTCAGAATTAATAAACAAGAAAAATCATTTACAGACCTGTAATTCAGGTTATCTCCCTGCTATATGCTTAACAGCGATGAAACAGAGTCCATCAAGTGATTAAGCATGTTTTAATCCCATATAGGCTCATAATACTAGAATGATGTGTTGTAAAATGACAAGGATTATATCACAATGTGTAGTAATATACAGGATTTAACAATATACAAGAAAAACTATCTTCAATATTCATGTTTTACTATTACCGCAACAACTACTTTTGCCATTCTCTTTTCCCAGCATCTGCCTACATAGGGCCTCATTCAATTCGGAGCTATTACTCAAGATCAAATACCCGATTAGCTACGCTCCAGCTCAATTTTCATATTTCTATCAACTAAAATAAAAAATTAGTGGAAGATTAGTGAAAAACTCATGATTTTACATTATGATATATTGGATATAAGGTAATGTATAATTTTACTAAAATGTTTCTGTATTCGTACTACCAGAGTACCAGGTTTATATGAATTAAAAAGAGATGTTTTGGAGAACCTCTCCATTTCTATCTTATCTTATGGGTCAAATGTCCTTAGATTTGATGTCTCCTAGAAGTGTCCAGCACTTCACTGTTTATTGCACTCACTTACTCTGTCCTTTCACCCCACAATAAATCTTCAAACAGATTATAAACTTGCCTGCTAAGAAAAAGCAGTAAGTAAATAGGGAGAGAGGTCCTGAATTTGCTTGAAAAGTAGGGAAAGTTGCAACAAGGTGCTGGCTGTGAGCAGGGACCGGCCTCCGACTCAGAAGAGAAGAGAAAATATCATCCATAGTAACACTTCTAGGGGTACAGACAGTGCTGTGGATGCCTTACACAAGAGGTTACCTTTTCCCAATTGATAGCTATATCACCTTTTCACTTGATTATGGTCTCAGAAATCTCCCTTTCGAAATATTTTAAAGTGTTGGACAGTCCAGTCCATGAGGAACTTCCTTGAGAGTGTTGGAGCTATTGAAGTATTCTTCTTAACTTCATATCAAACGGCTAGCAGGGATTTCTTGCACAATAAAACCCATGCTAGCCCATTGTTATAAAGCTAGGATTCATTACTACTGTCTAATTAACCTTTTAATTAACCTTTGCTTGCCTCTAAGGGACAGTTATGTTGACCTTTCTCCTCCTTTCCGTCCCCAACAAATTGCTAATGGGTTAGGTAGGTGGGTAGCAAACTCTAGATCCATCTATTGCATCTTCTAATGCAAATAATATGTTCTGCAGCTTCCTGTTGGTTTACACAGCTATGTGGTGCTGGCTTCTCCAATAGAATGCTGCTAATAATACAACAGTGGAGTATACTTATCACATAGGTATAAAAAGTTGCAATAATACCCCCATTTACTAAAATATTGTTGTTTTTTAAATTTGCTCCACAGTGAAAACAGGAAACTAGGGGCCTCTTTCAATTGAGCAATTGTAACTTACTGTAGCCCATAATGGAGCCGGTAAGATATTTTGCTATTAAATTGGAGTTTTTTTTGCGAGCCGCAAACAGGCTACGGGCTTGAAATCCTTGCGGTTGCTAAAACCGGAAATTACAGCCCACCTAAGCCTTTGATCTTTCAAATCTGCAAGAGTTACAATAACTAGTATCGCAAATCGCTATTCAATTGCTATAACTACCCAGGCCCACAAATGTTTTCACACCCGTAAATGGCAAATGTAGAAGATAATCCTACGAGTGCTAGAGAGGACTCACAAAGGGGTTAAAGATATGTCCGTAGCACTGTAAATGCAAATAAAAAATCAATAATGCACTGTAAATAGAAGCGATGTAAGACATTAGAATTAATTGCACAACAGCCTCAAGCTCGCAAATCACCAATCAAAAATCTTTTTTTTTTATGTTTCTATTCAGGGTAAAATCGATCACAGGAATCAATGAGTCAATACATATCAGGCCACTCACATGGACTAGAACAGTATCGCCATTCATTTTTATTATTTTGTCTTGCGTGTCCGCTTGCATATCGGACCTCTAAACGCTAATTGATTGACATGTAACCTCCATCTTATACTGCCGTAATGATGGCGGTCTAATTTTCTATTGGAATAGGTAGTTAAGGCCTGCTTAATTGATCATGTTCCCACCCTGAACTGCTACGTACAAGTGCATGGTTTACGTGTTCAATTGAATAGCACCATAATTGTAGCAGAGTGCTAACCCGCAGCAGGGCCGCAGACATACTGGCTATATAACGCAAGATGCGGGCTTCTAATTGAATGCACTTATGTTTTATAATGCTCGAACATCAGAAAAAGAGAACCGCAAAGACACAACAGACAAATTATTTAAGGAAAACCTATCTCCAAACTACTGATTACTGGCATATTTTTTTAATATTACTTTACTGTTATGTACACTATAGTCTCTGACATTTTTTTCTAAAAGAGCCGTAATGTCTAAACATATTTTGTTCATATATGAAAGAAGACACTAAAACATGTTCAAAATGCATGCAATGCAAAGGAATTTAACAATTTTCCTTTAACTGTTCCAGCAAGTTTTTCTTTAGCTGAGGCAGACAATTTGTGTTGCCAAGAGCATCGAAGATGTTAAACAAACCGACACTGATTTTGATTCACAGTTGTACTCAGACTGGCTTATTAGTCAAGCTCCCCATGGACTCCTAACCAGTGAAAAACTGTTGCTTGTTACATTTGATCCAATCTGCATAATTATTGGCCACCCTGCCCCTTCCCCACATCAACACTATAACCTTCACGTTTGGGGATGGCACGAATCATTGATTTATCTGCTCTGATTTAATTTGTTATAGAAAAATAGATTTTTGTCGTAAAAAACATATATCATACAAACATTAATACCTAATTTACAAAAAATATTTTATTCATTTTTCCTACAAATGTATAAAAAATATTCCTCCACTATAATTCAATCACATTCTACTTATTTGAATACAAATCTGTAAATACAGAGATTCCACAAATTATTTGTTTTATTATAATACTTTATTTGAAAAAAAAAAAAAACTCCAGTTTATTCAAAATATAAAAGGAAGTTATTATCTGGCTTATAATCAGACCTTTATTTGCCTTATAATTTACGAGCTGTTGTCTACACAGAGTAGAACATAAACTACATGAAGTCTAGCTAGGCTTATAAGACTGTAACAGTCATACTGCAAGGCATGGGGTGGGTCTGTGGTTTATGGCAATTATCCAGTGGGAGGTGGGAGTAGAATCAGCCTTCTGTCTGCAGCTACTGATTTACAGAGTACACAGTGGACAGGAGCACAAGAGGAGGAGAGATAGGCTGAATAATAAAAGTCTGAGAACACCTGAACGAGGAGTGGTTGAGCTTGAAAAACAGGCTTGGAGTTACAGCAACATGGCGTTCTGAAAAACACTGCTCAAAAGGGACTTCTTCACATTTTTTTTTCTATCTTGTGTTAGAATTTCAAGCAAAAGACTATCTTCAAATGAGCATCATGTTGAGAAGGAAGAAGTGGTACTGAGTGGAAGGAAAGAGGTCTCTCCCTAAGTTTTGGGAGGTGTGAAAATCTGTAGGACTGCTGGCTCTCTTACAAGGTAATCTTTCATGCATGTTTCATTTTCTGTTTTAATTAGGAGGCTGACAAGTGAAAACTTCATATCGAAGTCATGGGGTGAGCCATAATGTTTCCACTATTAAATGAATTTTGGCTTGGACAGAAGCAATATATGAAATTCATCAACTTTTTGTGAGAGGAGGACGATTCAAGTTCAAGTCCAAAGCCAGGTCAATGTCAATTTTTCAGTATTTTTCAGTCTCTCTTTAATATTATAATAAGGATGAAAACATTTGGTTATTATTCTCATAATTTCTGCCGCCTCTAAAGCTTTTCATCATTATCTTGCTTTCTCGTAGATCAGGATAGATTAAATCCCATGATCATGATATAGGAGCTTCTCAGTTACTTGAGATTGTGATTTTACCCTTGTATCTCTGAAGAATTAATCCATAAAGTATAATGAGAACTTTAAGCACAAAATCTGCAAACTTTCGCACTGACAATCAACCTGATTATTCTTCTGAAGTGTAGCCTGATTTTTTTAGTGGAATAACCTGTTTTTTTATTTTTAAGGGATTTTCTATAATTTAGTAAAATTTACCTGTTCGAACAAAATTCTTAAAATGAAGGATACATACAAGGGTTCTACTTATCAGCTCTATTTTTCTACAGTCAAAGTAAATTAACATGTACTTCCAGTTTTAATAGAAGTATATACATATATATATATATATATATATATATATACTTTATGTATGTATGTATATGTATATATATATATATATATATATATATATATATATATATATATATATATACTATATTCAGTGATATTGTAAATTATTTTCAGTGAATGCAAAGCAATAATTTCCTGGCTAAAAATATAATAAGAAGATAATAGACAATTGCCATTTTATTTTGATTTTCTCGGAATATAGATACACATTAAAATGTCTTAAAAAGTTTGCCAGGTAAAGAAGTCAATGTTTTTATGTATACATAATATATTGAGTGTATCACAGATCAATAAATCTCTATCAGTGTGTTAGTGCACACTAAGGTGTCACAACCCCAAGCTGATTGTGTTGCACCACATTATGGCTAGGAGTCAAAGACTGTGGATGATTTGTGATAAGTGATCATCTATATGGAGTTGAAGTATTGAGCAATATACATAGATACTGAGAAGTATATGGTTTCTTTAGTAAAAGCAATGAAAATGTGGATTTAACTTGAATTTCAAAAAAGTGGTTTTGGCAATAACACTGCATAGTCCTTCTCTCACTGTAAACCTCCTTACTCTAATATGTATTAATACAATTTGCAAACTATTGTCTATACATGGTTTCGTTTAGCCTAAAGATGCATTCATTTATTTCTAATATTTTATTTCTGTGGTGTTACCAATGGACAAAACTTTTTTTTCTGGGCTTACTTTTACAGCAAGGAGTGTTAAAGGTGATCCAATTACACAGCGTAGTATTTTATGCCCGACATTATATACATGTCCGCTTACTATATACTGTTAAGATGGTTGACCCTTGTTACCCCACATTAGCTCATTAACATGAAGCATATGCACCTTGTGACTCTCGGTGCACATTCTATATGGTCTGCACCTGCTCCTTGTCAACACATTCCACCATAATGATCAGATTAGGGTTTTGTGGTTGAAATGATTTTCCATGAAAAGGAATCATAGCTTTGACACCATTGCTTACATTCATTTTATAATATGCTGACAAAATCTCACCTTCCAAAGATGATCTTTATGAAAAACACATATGGCAGACCTGGTTGGTAAAAAGTCCCGTAGTTTGGATTAGTTATTATAATTTATATATAGTATATTCCTAAACAGAACTGATAGCTAGGAATAAAATGAAAACCATTTTCATTATATTTCTTATATACCAAATATTTTTCTTAAGCAGATATATTCCAAATGGTATTTATAGGGAGATGTGGATTCCAAGAAAAGGATCAAACAACTCTTTTTTTCAATTCCCTATTATCCCAATGAATATTCCATATGTGACTTTCTCCCAGAATGGTCCCAGCTAATGAATACCATGTTGTCATCTACGTGGTTAAAATTAATTGGGAGGCTCCATGGGTTAAGAAGAAATCTGATGGGTACAATCTAAATCATTACCAGCTGATAGCTTGCAGTGCTACAAAGGACATGTTTTACAGAGGTTAACGTGGCTTAACCCGCTGGCTGAGTTTACAGTACAACTGGGATTTCAAAAGAGGCGAAATTCTGAGAATCTTGTAAAATTGAAAGACTTAGACATAATATAGGTTTGTGTGTAAAAAATAAGCAAGAAAATTATTTGTTCTCTTGGCTGTATTAAAATTAGGCAAAGCAAAACTAGCTTGTATAGACTGATTATACGTATTTAACGTATATGTGATCAACATTAAAATGGTCAAATACGTACTTTATATAGAAAGACTTTATGCAATTTCTACTACAGAAGTCCCTTCCACAATATGAATGGCTCCCTATGCATTGAATTAACAATTGAGTTAGCACAAAATGTAGAATCACCTCTCAGACATAAAATGGGGGATTATTTATCAAATACTCAGATTAGTATAGTGTAATGTTATTCTATTGTACCTCATTACTAAAGCATCTAAATATTAGGTTTAATAAAGAAGCTATACAGAATAGCAGAGAGAATGAGGAAAAAGACCCAGGGGTGTAGGCGCCAGAATAATTCTGGGGGGATACAGCTCGTACACACAGGCCGTAAAATAGTTTATATATACATACATACATACAAATGTAGAAAAGATATGGGGAGGATTTATCCCCCCTATCCCCCCAGTTCCGACGCCCATGGACCGGTCCTCTTTCCTATGGAAATATCCCCTGTCCCTTGTAGCCTCACAAATGTCCCTCTGCTGATGGAAGATCCCACATCTAATGACACACCCCTCCTAATTCCACCAGGTGAAAGTTATGAGGTTGTCTGTCCCTAGTATATATGTGTTTACAGAACAGTGTGCACATATTAATTGCATATAATAACATAATTTTAGTAGGTTGCTTATTTTGACTAGCTAAAAGCACCATTTTGTTTCAAAACTATGTGTCCCTCTTTGGCCACTTGAAGTGTTAGGTGTGCTACTGACAAAAACTTCATTAACTCAAACATACTAAGGAACAGCATATTTTGCCAGTATATTAACAGTATTAATGACATTTTTGTTTGGTATTTTATTTAGCTCTGAGTGATGACAGAGGCTCATGAATAGTTGTGAGAGACTACATAAAGGATGTGATGTCCTACTCCAGACAACAGAGGAGAAAACACATATGGTGACTTAGAAGGCAATTTGTCACCCACTAAAGTGTTAGAATAGAGTAGTCGAGCCTGCAGACCACATGCCAAAATATGCATCTTTAAATATTGCACCTCATTGTCCCAAACTAAAGACTGTAGTTATGAATCTAGACAAAAAAACAGAGGACCTCTATGTCATCCCAAGCTCTTGGTGCAAGTCTGTCCTCCCCCTTGGCCTTCCCTTACCCAATGTCTCCAATCATCTTTGATATTATTTAAATGGATTTCAAATGCTTGATATTAGTGTACCCTCATAAATATACCCAGTAAAATTAATGCTCTGCATCTTGTACCTGCACCTTGCTCAGGTTTCTGCTCACTGGAGGTACACCTACTACATCAAGTTAGGACATCTTATATTGTCTCTTGAGCAAACTAAAGCAATTCCATATATATCAATAAATCCATGTTAAATAAATTCAAAAGTGTTAATTAGTTTCAAATTTCTAAATGTTGTTTCAGTAAATTCTGTTCACAGCTATTTGTTAGAGAAACATGTTCCAACGAAGCCCCTTGTGTGAAACGTTTTGACGCCCCTGTTTATTTTCTGTATTTTTGCTATGTGAGTGAGAGGATCATTTTTTTGGAGGTGGAGGAAACATGTTCTATCATACTTGCTAGCTAGCAGGCTCTGCTTGTGTCTTGAGTATATAATAGGGGACCTACAGAACACTCCTGGTCTGGAGGAGCAATCTCTGCAATTCTAGGTTTTCTATTCAGCATTGGTGGGAGGGGATTTGTGTCCTCATTGGTAAGTTCACCATTAAGTATCTGACACCTCTTAGCACATGAACAGAAGGATTATAAAGTGCACATCCTGTGTTCTTTGCTCTGTACCAGCTCACCCACGATAACAAGCATGTCACCCACTAACACAATGTGCTAAAAATAAGATTTTATGTAAAAATGTATTTATGTTTAAAAAGCTCACATAGCTTGTTAATGTTGTTAGTTTATTACCTACTACACAAATGTGATTGGTTGAATTTCTAGTTCTTCTTCTTGCATAAAGAGAAATGAGCAAAAGAAAAGAAAAAAAAACTGCATTGTGATAGCTGTGTTAGTCTTCTCAGTGTCCAAGAGTTCATGTATACAAAACAAATAGTAGGGGGTGTTATAACACAATTGGCAGAGATGGACTGTAATGCTTAAATTACATTTAATAAATAATGCTTGTTTTATTTGTTTTGTTCTTCTAAAAGATTTTGCCTTTTGTCATTCAGTTTATTAAAATGTTGTACTTACTTTGTGGGCCTACAGTGTACCTTTAAACATAATACTTTTTTGTGTGTGTGTCATAAAACAGCTTAAATGGACAGGGAAATATATTTTTTATTTGTTGCACCAGAAAGGGGATATTTGATAATGTGTAAAAGTGTGTTTTCTTTTTTACAATAAAAGTCTCAGAGCACACAAGTTATTCTGATGTTTAACCACTCTTGGGAGCCCATGAGATCTACAGAGTAACATTTGCTCTCTGCATTTCCTTTTAGTTTCAATGAAGTTTAAACTGTTTTTTTTTTGTAAACGCATAAAACCAGTTGTGTTCCATGTCCCTTTATGGACCAATGCAGTTAAAGAAAAAAACATTTGCTTATCAAGTATGTATTAAACTAACAATATTAACAGCTGCGTGGGCCATGGGCATAGAGCATTTTGGGGAAAATCTGAATTTTTGAAGACTCTGTTTATAAGTACAGGAATCCATTTTGTGTTTGTTTCTTCCACTGACTGGAAGCATTGCTATGTCTTAAACAGTTTTTGTGTGTTTTCTGTTTAACTTATTTTAAACGTCTTTGTGCTTGCTTATAAGTCTATTTCATATGGTCCCATCAGCTCCTGTTAGGGCTATTGATGTACAACAGGACTTGATCAAACTGGGGATTACTCCTTAGATTAGGCAGAGAGCAGGAATGATCCTGAAATAAATAGAAAAGCATACATCCAGCTACATTATTAATTAAAATAAAATGACTAGAAATAGATAAAATGATAAGGAGAGATATAAAAAGGGAAGAAACAGGATTACATGGATGATAAACCTAATCTGGAAATATAATGTTATTTTAACCATGTACAAAATGTGTTATTGTGGGAAGACAAGTGATTGTAATACTCTCCATTGTATATACAGACAATAAAGCATGTTCCACACAGGCTGGAAGTCCTGTTCTCCCACAGAATTACTCCCTAACATGTTGCCACCGCAGCTAGGGATTCTGGGAAGTGAATCTATTGACATGATATATTTTAAGCTGCATTTGCAGGTCACCACCCAGAATCCTTAGCTTTTGTGGAAGCAATGCTAACATTTAACTAAGAAAATAAAGTGTTAAAAGATAAGATGCATTGGGCTGCTGGGGACATGTTGCAATGCTCAATGTTTTAGGAGGACTTCCTAAGTGGGACTTACTCGCCCTTCACCTTTTTGATGTGAATATAACCTGTAGGCACCAAACTGCATTTAACAAGAGAGGGTGGCCATCCCTGTGAAGTCGCTTATGAACAGCAGTATTGCACAATAAGGAAGAAATTAAACCCCTCCCAAGAATTAACAATTTTGAAAGAGGACTTTAAAAAGGATTTAAAAATACTTGTGTCTGTCATGTATTAATGTCAATCACTTTAAGCAGAATCCTTATATCACCCATTAGCTCACAGGAGCACTCTGCATTTTATCTGCTTCCATTTATGAAGAATACCTTATCAGAAACATCATTTGCAAGCAGCTGGTTTATGCAACTGGTACAAAGGCCATCCTCATTTATATATATCCTCATTGTATATGTTCCAAGAAAAGCTATCAATGATGTTTTGTGTGTGTGTTATATAAATCTTGATTAATGGTCTGTATATTAAGAGCATCCAATAACATTTCAAAGGAAGGATCTATCCTATTATGTGCACGCACGGCACGGAAAGCCTCCTGGTGCTGGGCGGGTTCGCATCCCGCATCCTGATGTACTCCCTAAGCCTCTAACCCTAACCCCTAACACCTCTTGGCGGCCCTAACCCCCTACACCAGTTACCGGTGCTAAACCTAACCCCCTAACCCTAATCACCTAACCTTAACCCCCTACACCCTTTGCCGGCCCTAACCCTAACCTCCTAACCCTCTGAGCCTAACCCTAACCCCCTAAAAGTACCTCCCTAACCCTAACCCCCTACACCACTTACCGGCCCTAACCCTAAGCCCCTACCCCGAAAACCCCTATTCACTTACCGGGCACTTACAGACAGCTACATGGGAAAGTCCACGTCGCACTTCCTAGAAGTGAAGCGTGCGTGCACATAACAGGATAGGTCCCAAAGGAATACCTAGCATCATTATGATACACTGTACCAGAACATTATAATTAAAGACGATTGGCAAAACTTTCATTCAGGGATGTGCTTAAGATATAACATTTTCCACCATGATAAATTCGAGAACAAGGTGCATAATAAGTGTCATTGGACAGCATATTGGGATTACAAATGTTTACGTTGTAGCAGCCATTTTATCCTTCTTCTTTCTTGCACGCCAATACTCACCTCATACACTCAGGGTTGGATTTGTTTATTCTAATTTGGTCATTCAGATTTTCAGAATCAAGATAGATCAATAATAACAAGATGTGGTAGAACTGAGAAGAAATTAAGGGGAGGGGTGAGGAGGAGAAAAGGGGATATGAGAGTGGATGAGATAGAAATGGCGATGGAGAGGAAATAGAAGGTAAGGAGAGGAAGAGAGTGGTAAAGTGAGACAATAGAACATGGAAATCAGGAACACAGGGAAATAGGGCAGAAAACATTGAATCTCTGAAAGATAGACACACTGGTAAAGGAGTAGGTAACAATAGTGAGTGGAGGTTTAGAGAGTGCAAACGGAAAGAAATAGGAGAGGCTGAAAGAGAAAGGGCAATTGGTGATCGAGAAAAAGAAAGAAGGAAAGTGGGGTAAAAAGATCATATGTGTGTGTATGTGTATATATATATATACATATATATATATATATATATATAAAGATGGAATAAAGATTTTTTAGTGGCAAGACTGATGAAATAGTAGAACCCTTTTATAGAAACTGATTTCCTGCTACCGCAGCTATTAGTCTTTTTGTCATTTGGGAAATCCATGTGTCCTGCTTATTTCATCAAATTTGCTGTAAATTCATAAAAGAATAATAAAATCAAATAATTTAAGGTCCTGCAAATGCAACTGCAGAAATGAAACTAGTTGCAATCTAGGAACCTGGCATTGATGTGTACTTTGCAGGGGAGGGAATGTTATCATTGTTTGCTTTGAGTAATAAAAGCCCATTACTGCAGATGATTAACCTCATTAGTAGGCTTGGACGTTGTTCAAAGTACAAACAGACATTGGAAAAAAGTATATTCCAAACTGCTAATTAAGTGGGAACACCTGAGTATTGTAATGTTTTCTCAGCCCATTTTACATCATCCCCCATTATTCCAAACAGGTATTAAAAATGTGGCCCCAATTAGCCAAATCAATAGATGGATTAGCACACTTCCCCTTAATGAGGCATAATTCAGAGCTAAGACCCTCTAAAAATATATCAGGCAAATTATGAAAATAAATACATTCGTTTTGCTTCTGCACACAGCTAAAGATTTTTATACCTTGCTCTTCACGGACCTTGCGTCTTTGGCTAGCGCAACTCGCGTGCGCACACTGTCATTGCGTTCCATTCAGCTCCTGAGTGAGAACAGCTGTGTCTACTTAAGATGGATTACTACAGTTGCAGTTAGTACAATCATATAGAAGCAGAAAGAGTGGGGGGAGGGGTAGGAGCTCAGAATGGGTTTGGGGGTAGTAGGTCAGAATGGGAGACCTGGGGGGTGGGGGGTAGGAGCACAGAATGGAGGTCCTGGGGGGTGGGGGGTAGGAGCACAGAATGGGGGTCCTGGAGGGTGGGTAGTAGGTCAGAATGGGGGAACCCAAACCTCCCCTCCCCCATTCTGACCTACTACCCCCACCCCCCAGGTCCCCCATTCTGAGCTCCTACCCTCCACCCTCCAGGTCCCCCATTCTGACCTACTACTGAAAAATGGTGGTTAGATTTCAGTCCCTTACAGGTTTGAATTACGAGTTCCGATCGGACCCGCATTCCAGAAATAATGCAATATTAATAAATCAATAAATATGATATTCAAGTCCAAGCGAGTTCCATTATATGTATTAGCACATTGTTTGCCGGGATCGATATAACATGGAAATTAAACAGAAATAAAGTATTTTATATTGCAGATATGCAAGCTTGAGAATGTTGTGCTATTAATTTTAATACCTAACATCACTTTCCCTTTAATTTAAAATACAGTAGTGTGTTGTTATTTGCATTTACAGTGCTACGGATAGGACTTTAACCCCCTTGCGGGTCCTCTCTAGTACCCGTAGGCTTTTTGACTCAATTTGCGGTTTACGGGTTTGAACGCCAGTGGATTCTTAGCAATTTAATATTGATTTGCAAGCGTAACATTTACAGGATTCACAGATCAAAGAATTTGCAGCAACGGAGTTCCAATTTCGGTTCCGTTTTTTCCGCCTGTAACCCGCAGGTCCTTTGCGGGTAGCTGTAAGAGGCCAATTTATTAGCCGTAAGTCTAGTGGGCTCCGTTACGGGCTACAAATTTTAACGTTGGGGGAATTTAATAGGGCTGACAGTCTGTCCTGCCTACTGTCAGTTTCATGATTAATAACAGACAGCCGAGCCGCATGGTGAGGACACTGATTGATCGCCGTTATCCCTGAACTCAGGAATGCACTCAAAAGTGAATCCACAACTGACCCGTGATTCCAGAATTCTATGCTCTGCACAGATTGATTTGTTGAGGGTTAGGTAGAGAGGGCAGTTAGAGACTCATGTAAACCCAGGCTTTACTTTACTGAATTCTCAGTGAAAAATGCATGTATTTCAAAAATGCAAAAAAAAAGTATTTAAACTTTGTTTTAGGTGATCTTTACAGTGATGTGGTCTAAATTGTGTTAAATTAATTGTCCCTTTAAACAGCAACATTGGGCGATACCAACGTGGCTGTCCACTGTGTGATCAAATGCATTAAGATTATTAGCTCATTAGCACAATTTATTGGACAAGAAGTTGCTCTGTCTGACATGAAAGATGAGGTTAATACCACATAAAAAATGTATGTTTTGATAGCATGCTAAGGAGGGTTATTGGTTTAACTAAACTAAAATGCATCTCTAAATTGATATACAGCTAACCTTATTCCAGCATGGCAGTCACCCTTTAAGGCATCGTATTTGTACATTTTATAAAACAGCTGCAAAAAAAGAAAACTACAGAGCGTTTAAAATGTAAACCCTCTTTTATACGGCATGCAGCTGCCTTTAAACATAAGTGTACAGAGAGAGATTTTTTTTTGGCATCTGTTTTTCAGAGACTTTTTATAAATTG
The DNA here is from genome assembly GCA_027410445.1 of Discoglossus pictus. NCBI lineage: Eukaryota > Metazoa > Chordata > Amphibia > Anura > Alytidae > Discoglossus > Discoglossus pictus. Next base: position 222,069,836 of record CM050164.1, on the reverse strand, counting down.
AAGAAATAAATCAAAATCCAACAGTATTTTATGATTTCTCATAAGATTAAGCAGGGGATTGAAAATGAAAACTAAATTCTGCGTATTTCTAAAGAGGGGCCTGTGTTTTCTTTAAAAACATCACATTAGGGAAGAGAGACTCCTGTAGCTCAGAGAGCGTATTCATTATTTAAACCCGGCTCCACAGCTGTATTCAATTGCTGTGTGTCTTTTACAACCCACTTGCAAAAAAATCTGAGAAATTTGATACAAACATAATACAAAAATGTTTTCCTGCCCCGCTAACAGGCTCGCTGCTTCTGGATTCAGTAGCAAATCTTTTACATCCTCAGTTAAAAAATAATCTGCTGTATCAAAGATGTAAAAAAATAATGTTTGGAAAAACAGTTCCTCCTTATTAAAAGTGTACAGAATGATATAGTTTTTGACAGTATGTTAAAGCCACTTGGCCCACCCACTGAGCCTATTTCTTGTTGCGCTACATTAAACTTTATTTTCTAATGTTCTAAACCCCTAGATTCACTAAGCTTCTCGTGGACAATGTTAATTTTCTATGAAATGTACTAGAAAAATTGCCATCAAAGCCTAGATTAAGTAAATCAGCTAAGTGAATTTTGGCCTATTCTTATAATTTGTTATTTTTATCCTTTATTTGTAAGGCGCCTACATGTTCTATAGCACTATACAGGGGTTAAGTACCGTATTTTTTGCCGTATAAGACGCACTTTTTCTTCCCCAAAACTGGGGGGGGGGGGGGGAGTTGGTGCATCTTATACGACGAATACACATTTTGCCTGCATTAAAACTGCCTCTTTCTGCCCCTCTTGACCCTCTCCCTCTCCTGATTCTCCCCTTCGACCCCTCTGATCCCCCCCCTCCCCATAGGCCCTACCTATGGCACCAGCAGCATGCATCTGATCTGCATCTCGTCTGCCGGCGCATCTTAGTGACGTCACACACGCGACGTAAGGGAAGGCTGCAGTACAGGAGGAGTGCTGGTAGGAAGCGCTGCGCGATGGGGTGAGATCAAGATGGGCCAAGGGATGATCATGGATGGGCAAAAACAATACTAACATATTGCAAAAAAATGGAGGTCCCTGTCAAACGTACATAGTGCTGGCTTCCAAAGCATCTTACAAAAGTGAAAACTCGCAAGCTTACAATATAAAGGATATCCATCTTTAGGACACAACTTCTGGTTCCAATATGTTTTTATATACATTTTTAAATAAATTCCCATTCCCTGCTCTCCTAAAGACATTAACAACATATGAATGAATAGTTGCCTATAATGCATAGACATGTATGTTATAAAAGTGTATACAGAACAAGATTTAAAGGAACACTGTTTGAAAGTTTTTTGATAAGGCTTATGCATGTAAATTAATTTTCTTGATCGCTGTCATGGTGAAGGGCTTTGTGTAGTCCAGTGAAGCTATACCATGTAGAGTCACCCAAGATGACCAGGTCATAGCAGAGAGATAAGACAAATTGCGGTGCACTGGAGAAGGAACTGGCAACCCACTCCAGTATCTTTGCCAAGATAACCTTATGGATCAACAACTGGAGACAAAACTGGGGGGGCTGGGGTTTATAGGGTCACAGAGAGTCAGACATGACTGAACCACTAAATAAACAAATGCATATGCATGTGTGTGCAGCATGCCAAATAATATAAATTGAGCATATTATTGAAAAACTTAAACTCTACTTATTTTTAAAACATGGTATATTTCTTCCATGTGACACCATTTACAGCTCTGATCAGGCAGTACTTTCCTTCTTTGCTGCTTAGTCACTCTAGGAGGCCTCTATGTAAATGATGGTGTGTGTGTGTGCATGGCTGTACATGGAGCTGTTTCTGGGCTCACTCACAGAGCCTTGAAGGAGTAATGTACACTAATACACGACACTTAGTCTTTGAGTTTAATAATTATGCATTCATTTTGTACTTACATGAAAACTGTGAGATACATGGATTAATATCAATGCACGCAAATGTCCTGAGCATGCCCATTAACCAAACACATTCTGCATTTCCAAGTTCTGTTGATTTAATTGTTGAAATAAATGTTATCTAGTAAAGGATATCAAGTCAGAAGGAGGAATGTAGTGCTTGATCAGAGCTGCAAATGGAGTCACCTGGAAAAAATAAAACATTTAAAAAACATTTAAATAATAGTCTTAATTCACATTCTTTCATTTAAGAAAAAAAAAACTTTCATACAGTGTTACTTTAAAGGGCCTGCTAGCATCATAATTACTGTAAGTGGAGTAAAAAGAGTGGTATGTGGGAACAAGGGACTGAAAAGCAATATGCATATGGCTGTAATGGTGAAGTGACGAAAGATAGAGAGGAGAAGCATAGAGAGGTTATTGTCTGCACAGAGAAGGATGATTGAAATAGAGAGTGGGTGAATGAGAGATACTCAGAGATGAACGAAAGAGGGGATGGAGAGAGTTGATATGAAGTGAAGAAAATTGGAGGGATAGAACTGAAAAGAGGAAGAGATGAGAGGACGTATAATGACAGAAAAGACATAAAAAATATTTAAAGAATAGAAGGTAGAGGAAATGCATTTGAGGGGAAGAAGCAGTAAGACATGAGAAAATAGGTAAATGCCAGAATAAAGGAAGGAATTATGCTAACAATCTCTTGACTGCCTTCTTCTTAATTACTTGCACCCCATGGCTCTGACTTTGAAGACTTATTGGGAAATTTGGTACCAAGTATTTTCTTACAATTTGCTTCCTGGATGAGACAGCTGTAAATATTTTAATTGATTAATATTTATCTTTAGAATGTATAATATGTCACAGTGACATCACCAATATCGCTATCTATTTAAAAAATATTGTTCAGTATACTATGTGTCAGGAATATCAAGTTAATTATGGAAAGATTGAGTGCCTTCTCTACTAAGAATTGTCTATTTGTTCCTTATTAATTATCATGTTAGAAACACTGCACTCACGTCATATTATTTAGAAGACCGAGTGCTTGGAGTGGCTTTAGTACTTCTGACATCATATCCTTTACTAGATATCCATTATGTCAAGAATGGATCAATAGTACTTGGGAAATGCAGAATGTGTTTGGTAAATGGTTTCGCTGTGGACAGATGTTCATATTTATTTATCCACGTCTCTCACAGTTTTCATGTAATCACAAAACTAATGCACAATTATTAAACTTGAAAACTGACCTTTGTTTTATTGAGATTTATCAAAAACATCATTTATTTTTTAATTTAGAAAATATAGGACCTGTGTAAATTCTTAGGTCCCAACCACCTCTTCCGTACTCTCGCACATCTATTCACTTCACAGAACACGCACATACGTATACAGACATATATACTTGTAGTAAGTGTCAGCCATTCAAAGAACCACTGGATGATGAAAGAAGTGAGTTAAACTAAGAGCACGAGATGGCAGGAAAATGTGTCATAAACATAGGTTTTCCTTAGAAATAAATCAAGAAATCTGCTAGTATCTGGAAGCATCCATTGGTGAAGGCCTCATGTTCGAGAGGATTGTTTAGATATGAGCTAGAGCAGGACTTGCAGATATACTGTCACACTGTCTGATTGGTGTCTGACACATTGTACAGTGTATAGGGAAACTGTTAAGTCAGTTATTTGTCTTAAAGTAGTTAGCACCGTGTAGAGTTGGGATTTGCAACATGTAGCTCTCCAGAGGCTACTCAGCAGCTCCCTCCTTACTACCTACCAAAGAGAAACAAGTAACCTTGAAACAGCTGAATGTGAGTGGGATTCCTGGTTTGGCATAATCCACCCTTAGCTTTGCTCAAAGCTATGTGATAGAGCAGGCATATACTTAAAGGTAGCCAAGTTTAAAATGGTCATGGATTACAAGAGCGAAGCCTTTGCGCGCACATTTGCAAGTCCCTGTCCAGGTTCCAAGAATGCAGTGTAACAACTGTATTTCTTGGAATTCTGCACATGAAACAAGTTTTTCAACTTGTTTTAGACATTCAAATGTGAACCCAAATGTACTATTTATTTTATATATATATATATATATATATATATATATATATATATATATATATATATACATAGACACACTTAAACTTATGATTTGGGATACAAAAAGGGGAAAGGAGGGGAGTGGGACACAAATCAGATTAGCCTACGGCATGGGGTCTCCAAACTCGTTCCTGGAGGGCCGCACCCAGGCTTGGATTTGAGGATTTCCTTTCTGTGCACAGGTGAGTCAATCAGGATGACTGAAGAAGCAATAATCTCACCTGCTTACAGCAAGGATATCCACAGATCAAGGCCTGGGTGCAGCCCTCCAGGACCGAGTTTGGAGACCCCTGGCCTTGGCGTATCAGAATACCTAAATACATCCGTGATGATACATTTATCTGAGAGTTAGAAGCCAGCCCAAAAAAAAATACTTTGCATCAGTGCCCTCAGACCCCTCTATTCACTAGCCCCACTACTGGTTTAATGATATACCATTTCACATTATATGTTAATGATCAGTAGCAGTTCTCCTTAGAGAAATCATTGAGACATTAGAAATTCCAGGTATAGGCTGTAATGCAAACTGTGATAATCAGATCGTACTTTGCCCAGTAGGCAAAGTGCAGAACAACACCCCCACACTAAGCCATTTAAAAGCATTATGTACATTGCCTAGGATGATGCTTCCCGAGTTGTGTTCTCTTTGACAAAGGGCTCAACAGAAATATTTCCCCAAATGTTTTTTTTCTCTGTTTGTCTTGAAAAGCTTGAAAAGATCCAGAAGAGATGTTAAGTAGACCTGTTAGTGGTTGTGTGGTCACGTGGTTCATTCTGGGGAAGTGGAGAGCAATCTTTAAACCTGGGAAGCTGTCTCGGTTTACAGACCATGAGTTATGGGGTTCCACTAAAAAGTTTTTGCATCATAGGGTGTTATCACAATTTTTGACTCAAACTTGGTTCAGTGACTTAAGTTTTTTTGGAAATATTGGCCAAATTGTGAGAACCACTGCTGTAAGTGATATTGATACATTTTACAGGTTAGTTACTGTTCATTTAGCTTTAATATATGGATACTGTAAATATATATTGATGCAGTAAAGTGTATCATTCACCATTTTATTCCTATCAGCTTAACCTTTTTTAAACAGAAATTAATCACATAGAATAGTGTCAATCTGTGAATCGTCGACACGCTTTGCGAGGGACACAGTTCTGGCCGCAAATGCTGAGGTGGAGGCTCCAACGTCGGCTGCCATGAGCAGAAGGGTCATTGCAGGCCACAAATGCGGACCCTCGCGAAGCGGAGGTAAAAACTCTAGGCCGTCTCACTGCAAAAAAACACTCTGCAAGACTTAGAAAAAAAAAAAATCTACGACCCGCAAGACTTAGAAAAAAAAACCCTCACACGTAAAGAGAAAATACGGACTTACACAAAAGAAAATACGAGAAAAAAAAAGAAAAGAAAACAAGGTCACAAAAATACGAACTTAACGTCTGAAAAGCGTACAGCAAAAAACACAAAAAACAATGAAAATTAAAAAAATAAAAATACAAAAACATCACACACCGCACGGGGGACAGCCAGGACCTCTGGGGGTGAGGTTGCACGCAAATTAAAGTTGATTTTACGCAGTTTTGCCAATTGAAAATCGGCTAAGCGAGAAAAAAAATGGCGGCGGAAAAAATGAAAACTAGGCTCAGCGACCCTAAAGCGCATAAAACACTGACAAGGACAAACGACTTTTCATTAAGACCCACGGTCGCAAAAATACGAGGTTAACGGACAAAATGCATACATTCAAAAACAACAAAAAACAAGACAAAATACAACTAAAAATAAAACAAAACACACACAGAGCATAAGGGGACAGCCATGACATCTGCCAGTAAGGTTGAACGCTAATTAAAGTCCAGTTTAACGAGTTTGACAATTTAAAATCGCCTAAGCGAGGAAAAGAATGACGGACGGAAAAAATGAAAACGAGGCTACATCACCCCGAAATGCGCAAACCACCGTCCGACACCTAAAATTTTGCCAGGGACGTACGAGGTACTAAAATACACACTTAGGCAGCACGGAAAATGCTCCCGACCTGCGTAGCACATAGACAAACTACGCCATTTTACAACACTAATACTATGAATCTAAAATGGCGATTTACACAACTAAAGCAACTGTTTGCCCTCCCGCACCTAGCATACTTCTAATGCACAGTTGGGACATTGATGATACTTTCTCCTCACATCAGCAACAGGCCAAATGTACATTGTATGCTGCAGGAAAATAAATGTAGATTCTTAGCTCTTCAGCCTATTCATTGCTGCATATATCAATTACAAATAGGTAAAGTATATTATTTTATTAAGTAAATAATTGATTAATACTTATACTAAAAACATTGACATATATATCTGTCTTTCTCATTAGAGCACAAGGCGCTCATAGGAACAAAAGTAAACGAGACGAAGGCGCTCATTGCGAGCCACACTATTAGCGCCGAAGGCGCTCAGCGTGAGGCTCGCAATGAACGCTGAAGGTCCTCAGAGTATAAAAAGCTTTACATTGTGTGGCAAACTGCATTGCCATGGCTTAAAATTGAGGAGTTCGCTATGAGCGCCAAAGGCGCTCATTGCGAGCCACACGATGAGCATCGAAGGCACTCAGCGCGAGGCTCGCAATGAACGCCGAAGGTCCACAGATTAGAAAAAGCTTTACATTGTGTGTCAAAAAGCATTGCCATGTCTTAAATGTTTATTGCCCCGTCATTTTTGACGGGCAAGTCGCTAGTTATGTTATAATTTGCAAATAAATGCCTATATTTGCATTTTAGTTCACTTTAATTTACTATTAATATTGCTTATTTTATACTCTCTGAATATATTTAATTAGTGAAGCATTTTGTGGTCACTTGCCATGTGAAATGTGACCATGTGCTATGTGAAAAAAGTGCAATCAAATACTGTACCTTCCAAATTAAATTCTTATGAATAAAGTTTGACAGAAACATACATTAAATACATGTAAACACACACATATACAGTAGACTCTCAGTTAACCAGAATTCAAGCAACCATAACTCTCAAGCAACCAGAAAAAAAAAGAATGACATTTTACAGGGCTCAACAAATGCCAGGAGCCAGGTTGTCAAGCCACAAAATGCTTACAGTCACCTAGATATCATCCATTACACGTCTCTGCAATTCAGTGTTACCTGGAAGCAGACAGGCATGAGTGACTGAGCCAGTGCAGTGTTGGCGTTTACATTCCCTGGGCTCTGCACCGCACCCTCCAGCCGAATGTACCTGTGTGTAAGTGAGGAGTGAAAGCTGCTGCTACTAGAACAGCCCTCACTGACAAATATACTGAACAGAGCATCCTATGTGCAGCTAATCTGGGCCTCTTTTAATAGTAAACCAATCTCTGTGGGTGCCGCATTACTGAGAGTCTATTGTATATTTATTTTTTCCCTTGGACTGCAAGAAGATCCAATAAATCAGTACTTCAGGAAATCAAGACAAACTGTTCACTAGAAGGTACGATCATGAGGCTAAAGCTCAAATGTTTTAGCCATACCATGAGACGGCAGGATTCCATAGAAAAGACTCTGATGCTGGGAAAGATTGAAGGCACAAGAAGAAGGGGACGGCAGAGGCAGAGATGGGTAGATGAGGTCATTGAAGTAAGGAACATGAACTTGATGGAGCTCAGAGGGGCAGTGACTGAGAGATGCAGCTGGCATGCTGCAGTCCGTAGGATCATGGAGAGTCGGATGCGACTGAACGACTAAACAACAACAACAATATATATATATATATATATATATATATACACACAACACATTTATACTACAGAACATAAATAGCAAGAAGTCCTGAAGGCAAGAGTGAGAGGAGTAATTGGTTCAAAATTAAAAGTTTATGTGCACAAAAACTGTTGTTTTTTTCCCCAGACATAATCATTTGAAAGTTCTCACAAATAAACAGAGAAATATTGCATTATTGCATTATACATCTACGATGCCTCTTCACTGTGATTAAACACACCTGTATCTATGTACTTCACATTGCTTTCCTCAATAGAAGCAAACCTCTTTTAATTTCATGGCTACAGTCACCATCTGCAGAGATCTTGAAGCCTAGGAAAATAAAATCTGTCACTGCCTCCACCTCTTTCCCATCTATTTGCCAAGAACTGAGATAGTTGTTTACCATGATTTTCACCCTTTTAACATTGAGCAGCAGGCCATCTTTTGCAGTCTCTTCTTTCACCATCATCGATAGGTCCTTTAGTTCCTCCTCACTTTCAGCCATCAGAGTAGTATTCTTAGTGTATCCAAGGTTGTTGATATTTTGCCCAGCAATATTAATTCCTGCTTTGGATTCATCCAGCCTAACCTGATGCATGAAATTGAATAAATAAGGCGACAATATACAACCTTGTCGCACTCCTTTCCAGATCTTTCTGAACCATTCTGTTGTTCCATGTTTGGTTCTGACCCTGGTTTCTTAGTCCACATACAAATTCCTTGGGTAGACAGATGTGATGGTCTAGTACTCCCATCTCTTTAAGAAATTGCCTCATTTTATGTGATCCACACAGTCAAAGGCTTTAAAATTGTTTATGAAGCAGAGGTAAATGTTTTTCTGGAACTTTCTTGCTATCTCTGTTATACAGCGGACATTGGCAATGGTGTCTCTGCCTAACCCAGCTTGCAAATGTGGTAGTTCTCGGTCCATATATTGTTGGAGCTGAACTTGAAGGATCTTAAACTTTACCTTGCTGAAATGTGAAATGACTGCATTTGCTCAGAATTTGGAGCACTCCTTGGCACTGCCTTTTTTGGGACTAGGATATAGACTGACTTTTTCTAGTCCATTGGCCACTGTTAAGTTTTCAAAATGTGCTGGCATAATGCAAGCAAGACTTTCACATCATCGTCTTCTAAGGTTTTGAACAGTTCAGTTGGGAATACATCAACTCCTGCACAATTTTTAAAAAGGTATCAGTGCTGTTAAGATCCTTCCTGTAGAGATTGTCTGTGTATTCCTTCCATCTCATCTTTATCTGATCTGCTTCTGTTAAGTCAGTGTCTATTATCATACCCACTATGGCATGAAAGGTTCCTTTGAGATTCCCAATTTTCTTGAAGAGATCTCTTGACTTTCCCTTTCCTTTACCTTCTCCCATCTATTTACATCACTCATTGTATAATGTTGCCTCTGGAATTCTGCATTCAGTTGGACACATCTTTTCCTATCTCCATTACCTTTTGTTTTCCTTCTTTCCTGGGCTACTTTCAAAGCCTCATCAGACAGCCAGTTTGACTTGTTTTTCTTTTGGATTTATTCTCTGTTGCTGTTTTCTGTACAATGTCACAAACGTCTGTCCGAACTTCTTCAAGCATGGAGCTCCTCCATCTTTGGCTACAACGGATATAGTCAGTCTGATTTCTATTTGTCCATCTATTTGTCCACCATTTGTAGTCTTAGGCTGTTGGAAGAGTGTGTTTACTATGTGAATTATCTTGGCAGAATTCTACCAATCTTTGACCTGATTCATTTTGTATTCCAAGGCCAAACTTGCCTGATCTTTCTGGTATCTTTTGGTTCCCTACATTAGCACTCCAATCTCCTAGGATGATTTAACATATTTTCTTGGTGTTATATCTAGGAGGTGTTGAATATCCTCATAGAAGTGGACAACATCAGCCTTATCGGCATACATTCTTGGAGCATAGACTTGGATCACTGTCATTTTAAATGGCTTGCCTTGAATTCAAATTGAAATAATTTTGTATTTTATTGGGTTGTAACTGAGCACTGCTTTGGACACCCTTTGATTGATTGTGAAGGCTACTCCATTGCTTCTGTGGGATTATTTTCCACAGTAGAATATGTGATGTGAAATGTCCTATTTCAGTCCATTTAAGCTCATTAATTCCCAGGATATCCATGTTTGGCATTGTTATCTCATGTTAGACCACATCCAGTTTGCCTTGGTTCATAGATCTAACCTTCCAGGTTCCTAAGATGAATTGTTCTTTGCAGCAGCGGACTTTCCTTTCCCTCCAGACACATCAGCAGCTGGGTGTCCTTCCCAGTTTTGGCCCAACAACTTAATTAGATCTGGTGTCACTCTAATTGCCTTCTGCTTTTCCACCTTAATGTGGCAGGCACCTTCTGACCTGCTAGGCTCATATTCTGGTATCATATAGTTATGTATCCGGCCATAAGGGTATATTAGCAAAGTTACTGGAGTGGATTGCCAGTTCCTTCTCCACTGGACTGTGATTTGTCTGACCTCTCTGTTATGATCTGCCCCCTTACACGACAAGGTAGCCATCCAGAAGGGGCAGCAGTTTTAAGAAAACCTAGGTTCCACAATTTGCCTATTGATGTCTCTGGAAGAGGAATATAAACAGCCAATCAATCCTTTCCCAGGCAAGTATTCACATAATGCCTAGTTAAAAGTAAACAAGATCAGCATAAGGTATCTATTAAATCCATAGTTTAACAAGCAACATATACCCAATTTACAGGACATTTTTAGAAATAGCATTCACTCACTGGTTTGCATTATATGCAGTGACATGTTTTACAGTGCACTTATGTTTAGCCAAATTAGACGTATATTTCTTCTGTGATTTCAAGATACGTGCAATGTAAGTTTTTTTATATTTAAAATAAATACATTTAAAATGACTCTTCTAACATAAAACAAGTTCTTTTTAAAGAATATTAAACCTGCCTAGACATTGTACTGATATTTTGCAAACAAAGTCATTCTTGAGATATATATTGATGCATGTCGCACAATTGGGCAATCCCTTATACATCTGTACCATTTTTTATTATTATTTTTTTTCAAATATGGCTGTTGGGTGTCAATTGCCTGTAATACAAAGAAAAAGTGACTGTGGGAGAGTATCTACTCTAGCTCTGGAACTATTAGACCCTATAATTCAGGAGGTACAACTTCTTAATGAATTGCTCTTGGTGGCCATCATTAAAAACAATGTGTGAAAATGGGGGAGATGATAGCGATTCCAAAGATACGTAATTTGACATCAAAGACATTAAGACTTCAGCCATTAAAAATAAATATTGATCTATCTGTTGAAGTGGTTAATAATGGGAGTTAATTTATATTTTAAATGGGATAAGCAACACTAGTTCTCAAGTGCTATGAGTAGGCCATGATTTTAGTCTAGCCCTTTGCTTGAGCACCACTGAGTCCATCATCATTCTCTCACTCATTTGACTGTCTCACCAGTATTTAAGAAGAAAAGGCAGTGCCTGTGAACATAATGGAAGAGCCAGATTCCCAATTGGTCTCCGATGACTTCCCAATGCTGTGTTTATGGTTTTTAAACATTTTTATGAGACAACTGCAGGGGAGTGTATGTCTTTTTATAGGATAGCTTAGCTTTATGATATTTCAGGTTTGTCTGCTTTAATGATATACAGTAAGCTTTTAAAGTTTTAGTAGTGTAAATGTTGCATTTGTTTCAGTTTAGTTTTTATCTCTCTATAGCATGTATGGGAAAACCTGGGGGGCCGAGGGACTGGAAACTATTTAACTGGGGGTGCAGAAAACATCTTCAAAAGTCAGCAACTATAATAAAAGAGAAGGAAAAGAATGGAGAACGGAGTATACAAGAAAGAATAGCATATTGAAGAGATATTTTCCTGGGTGATTTAATTATAAACTTCTTACAACAGAGAGGACAGGGTGGAAGAAGTTGGGCCCAGCTAGCTTTATGGATGGAAAGGATGGCCTAGACCAAAAAAGTTTGGTCTAGAACGTCCTCCATAGGAAAACAGACACCAGATCCTTCAGTGAGCTATTTCACAACCCAAGCAAAGCTTAGCCAATTTGGGGATGTGACCGTTGTATGTTACTGATACAAATGTGTCAGTAGGAAAGATCCATGCAATTCCTTATTCAGCCTTGAGGACTATCATAATCCAGAGCTGAAATTCCTACACTGGATACAGGTACAGAAATGTATACACAGGTAGGACTCTGTGCTCCGGTTTCTTTCTGCTCCTTGTGTCCAGCATAATAATAAAGCCTGTGTATTAATAGAGTTGTGATTTTTGCTGAAGGGAGTAGATGATTACATTAGTAGTTACTTCTCACAAATGACTATAACTCAGCCAAAGCAGCCTCTATCCAGCCATTGTAAGCACTGTCTGCATCTGAGGGCACGTGTCCGTAAGCACTACTGAGATGTTGAGCATGCACAATGTCTGGACAAGCGTAACTGTCTCAGTTAATCCCTGAGCTTGCACGTGCACACTAACATGCACACATCTGTGGCACTAACATAACGAACAATAAACCAATATAATTATGTAGTTACAGGATATAAAAAACAGAAAACAGATTTGTTACTGTATGTACATCAGTGTTTCAGTATGCATCTTTGAATTGTGGTATCATTTTATATACGTGTTGTATCATTATTATGTCTATTATTATAACTATAATTGACTAGGAAATTGCCCGTCAAAAATGACGGGAATGAAATTATAAATCTGGCAATGTGGTTTGCCACACAATGTGAGCATTTTGCCCCTCTGAGCGCCATTGGCGCTCATCACGAGCCCCGTGCCCAAGGCCCTCATTGCGAGCCTCTCCCCCCATGTACTTCAACTCTCCTGCTTTGCAATCACCTTTGGCGCTCATCGCGAGCCCCACAATGAGCGCCTGGGTTAAGTGTTACTGCCTTGGGTTAAGTGTTGCTTCCTTTGGGCTGTTTTTTACTGCCTTCAGCCTCGTTTTCATCCAGTTATGTTTTTTCGGGCCTCGCGATAAGTTCTGCAATGAGTGCCTTCGGGCATCACAGTCGCGTGCCTCAACTGCTCGCCTCGCTTCGTGAGGCTCACGCAGTTGCAGGCTTCAACTGCTCGCTTCACAAGGGCCACAAAGGTTGACAACACCGCAACGTGCCTGACGTTCTTAGTCCACAACTATTATATGTGATAATATGATGAGCTTGGAGCACCCATTGCTTTTTTTTTTTTTTTATAGCTACTTTCTCAACGGGATTGGGCCTATTAGACTGAAAATATTTTTATTAGTCGTACCAAAACACCCCATTTTAATGACTGTGTTGTTCTCTGTTTTTAATGACCCCCCCCCCCCCCCCCCCCCCCCCCCCCCCCCCCGCAACTTGTGGAAACAGGTTAAATAAATAACTTTCTCAGTTTCCAATATGGCATATTTGAAGGTGAAGGGGCTTGTGTATCATGAGCTATATCATGTGGGCTCACCCAAGATGGGCAGGTCAGACAAATCACCATCCACTGGAGAAGAAACTGGCAACCCACTTCAGTATTTTTCTCAAGTAAAACCTTATGGATAAACACAAACAGAAACACAGACAGATGTGTCTGGCGTGCTGCGTCCATATGGTCACCGAGAGTGGGACACGACTGAAGGACTGAGCAACAACAACAATTATATGACTACAGTGTCCAGTTTCATATCAGTTTAGAAGAACATTATTTGTTTTATTTTTGTAACAAGTTAGTATAGTGATTGTGTCAAAAGTAGCGAGTTAAGCAGCTTGCCTAGAATATAATTAATCACTTTGTGTACTTGGCAATATATTTACATGGATGTTACAAAGCAGTCGGCTAAGGCTCAGATACCAGCTATAGGAATTTGTTGAAAAAACTAGTCAATAATTTTCCGGCTCATTGTTGAGATTTCAAATTGTTTCCCCAAGATTAGGATGTTGAAGCTAGCTTGGGAGCTATATGACTTCCAGTGAGTAGGGTCACTTTAAGGGACGTTTTTCTTCAATGTATATTGCTAATTATGCATTGAGGTATTTTTGGACTGGCATAAAACCCTGTTCCCATTAGTGTGTCCCAGTAACAAAACCACAATTTTTTAGTAATGCAAAGTTGTTAATATTTTAATAATTATTAATAAATTCCAAGTGTTGTTTTTTTTTTATTGGAATCTAATTTATTTAATTAATTATTACAACAATAAATATTGTGCATTGTACATGTAATGGTATTTATGCAGTATCTAAAAGCTGAATGTGTCTTGAGTTTAAGATTTCTAGAAGACTTTACAAGTTGCTTGTTAGCAATTTTAAAGGTTTATTATTAAGTTGTCAACTTAATCAACAAAATGTGGCACACATTATTTACATAGAATGTGATGTCTATATGAATACTACTCAGATGATCAGTGGAAAACTACAACTCCAGAGCAAATCTATTGGTGACCAGAAAGTATCTATTTCAAAATAACATACCTCCTTCTTGAAATGCAGTAGTCTGGTTTGGTTTTGAATAAATATATAGAGCTGGTGTGGTAGAATTGTATTGGTTGTGTTAAATATAATACCTCCACATTTTGCTTTAAGTTGAAGCTTTATTATTCAGTGTTCTAGATTTTGCAAGGAGATATCTAAAGACATCCTTCTAGTACCATTCTATAATATGTCAAGCAGAGATTATTTCTAAATTATGAAATACAGCAGGTAATATTTCTAGGAAATCTATGAAATTCCAAGCTAAAATGTGAGACACCCATTATGTAATCTGGTGGTAGTTTGTTGAGAATCCTTCCCTGCAATGATGGAGATATAGTATAAAAGAGAGATTGTGGGGCAAATGGAAAAAAAAAAACATTTATAAATGTATAAAAGGTTCAATGCAGTTGTGGGCATTGGCATTTTGCTGGTCCCCTCTCTGGCAGGTACGCACAAATTACTTTCCAGAGAAGAAGAGCGAGGGGGTGTCTGCCCACTCAGTCCAATGCCTCTTTGTTCTCAGAATGAGTTGTTTACTTAAAAAGAAAGAAGAATGCAGCAGAAAGACGTCAGAGAGAAACATACCTGTCCAGTTATCTGCATTCCATCTAAAATAAAGGAAATGCTGTCACAAAAATACTTCAGGTGTAGATGTTAATAAATGAGCATATATATGGATCTCGATGAAGCTCTAGGAGGACAACAATACCGTAATATATATGAGATATGATTATTTCTACAGTCACAGCATTAGCTTGGAGCTCTATGCATAGAAGCTACATGGCTGTTAGGAAACATTAGCAAGTAGGCCTTGCATATATGAATCTCTTACAACAATGGAGGAAACAAAACTGCACTCTTACTATACCAAGACATTGGCATCTGCCAGGTTTTACATTATATTCTGTATAAGATAACTGTAATATACTGTATGTGAGCAGAGGAATAATCATTAAACTCAGCTAATCTGACGACCGTACGTAAGTTATATAAAATATATTACACTGTTTGGTTTAATCTGTCAATTACACAATAAATTAACTTGCAAACGCATGCTCTGTTCAATAATATCCAGGTCAGAAAGCTGAAGATCCCCTATAAAGTACCAATGTAATGCTCATTCAACAGGTTTTCATTTGTTTAATAACTGATTAGCAATAATAATGATAGTTGATGACTACTGCATCAGGGGATTCTAATTGTACTTGGTCAAATATGTATAGAACAGATGAAAAATTAAATGAACACAAGTGTTTTAAAGGTAAATGAAAGGTGACAACTTTCATAGGTAAGTAATAACAAAAATAATGTGACCTTTTGGAGTACTACACTGCCTTCATGAAAAACAACTAGTCACAGAGTATAAAGCACATATGACAATATAATATCATAAAAACCCATATGGATTACTTTCAGATTTCTCTATGACAAACCCAATGTGGTCTTATCACTTAGCATGTATTACTTAGCCCTAGTACAGTAATAACATTTTGTTAAGGAATTTTAAAACTGGGACAATCAAAAAGAATAGGATATGGAGATTCTGAAAAGTCTACTTGTCAGGGTTGTCCTCTATCCTCAGTGTTATTGTATTACTAATAGAACCTATGGTTCAAGCCATGAGATTAGAGAGAAATATTACAGGGATTTATATAAAAATAATGAGTTTAAATGAAGTCTTTTTGCAGACAATATCTTATTAACCATCACAAAACCTCAAACTTCTCTTCCAGTAAAGAAATTAGGCCAGGTCTTTCTAAAAAAGATATTAAAAGGTTGTTCAAACATAAACTTACAAGCTATAAAGATTTCATATTCATGGGAAATCTTATTAGCTTTCAAATTTTAACTATTCAGGAATATTATAGATTTTTATAAGCTCACCTTTTTGTATCTTGCTTAAAATGGACATTTGATAAAATTCAAGTATGTATGTGAAAAATTATGCGCATATCACCATCATGGCAACGGATATCTTTCATTAATCTAAAATAGTATAAATGTACCACCAATAACACATTCACAAATATTTTTTAAGATGTGGTTCTCTTGTTGCCGGACAAAATGTGGAACAGTATTATAGATGATTTATCTCATTCCAGTACAAATTAGAAGAAACAAATAATCAATTTTACTTAGGATATGCTTAACCCTTCAAAAACGACTTCCAAAAATGTGGTATTGGGGGACATTTAGCCTTGCTTGGTGGTATTGTACAAAAGTTAAAAAAAATGTGGGCAGCTATCTGTTATATTTTGTGAAACATAATGGGTAGACCTTTCCTTTGCTTTGCATCAGAACATTGTTAAACATATGTTGCAAAGTACTAGAAAACCTTTGAATAATATTTGTTCCACAATGTGAAAGTTGGAATATTTCTCTATTAATGAAATAAAAAACAAAATTAATGAAACATCACTTTTTGAGAGAATGACATACCGGCACTCAGTATAGAGTAAATTTGAGTTCTATGTTGATAAATGATTTCCATGGTTGGTTTCTCCAGATAATTCTTTGTAATTTGCATAGCTTGTTTCTTTAATTGAGAAATTCATGTGAGAATTCCCTTATTCCTTCCATCCTCAGTTTTAGTCTTAGAGATTTATTACTGTTAAATAGCAGTGTATTACAGTCTGCAGATTTTAGCAGAACTGTTTGCAAAGTACTTTAACAACAACTAGATATTCACATTGATCATAGATCAAGTGATAAGAGAACTGAACTTATAATTGAAGACTTGTAATTTTAATAATATTTAGTGTACCACAAGAAATATAAGTGTCTCAATGCAAATTTTAACGCATGGTAATTATCTTCGACATGATGGCTTCACGTACTGTAATTTTACATTGGTGATATATCTCTAGGTTTTGTATTTATAAAGAGTTATTTAGTAATATTACCTCAGTTTGAGATTGCCCTATCTGTCACAAATATGATATAAATGTTGTGTTCCATTTTGCATATCATACATTATTATGTAATGAGGATGTATGTTGCCTAAGTTGATTGTAACTTGTAGAAAAAGATAAAAAGAAAACAAAATAAAAAACAAATTAAACTAAAAAGAATAGGACGGGAAATTGCATTAGTAGATGTTGTAACTATGAGAGTGTCCAATCAAGCTTGGCTAGACCCTACAATAGATTTACAATATAATCCCATTAAAAATACAAGTTTTTTTCTGCTGTGAAAAAATACAAACCATGATAAGTTCTAGAAAAATATTTTTATAAGCATTGGCATATTTTTAATCAAAGTTGAGAAATATGTATTATATACTGTAGCTATAGGTTTCTTCAGTGCCAACTTTATATTTTTTACAATTTTATTTATTGGATGGTGCAGATGGTTGATATCCATTGAACACAACCACTCTGTTTCTCTTTCTTTCCCTGAAATGGTTTGGCACCCAAAACTGTTTTTCAAATGAATACATTTCTTACATTTTTTTTTCTCTTTTGACCCTTCGACAGGTCACTGAACATTAATAGTGAGCTGAGAGGTACAGAGAAAATGAAATAGCTGTTGGATAATGTTACACATTTGTATCAAGGCTTATTTATTTAAAGGAATTTAATATCCCTGGGTAAGAACTTGAGTGGCCTGAAGGGTGGTAGAAATAAAAGCCCTTTTTATCAGATTGGCACATAAACACATACAGTTTGCCAGGCCAGTAAGGGTAGTTAAGGTTTATTGAGAAATCAATACATACTGAGTCATCCACATTGTTAATTTACCAGGAAAATCTAGAAGGATATTGAATATTCTCTTCGGGATTGGGACTGTATCCACCCACTTCAAAGGCAGCAATATCTTTCCTTGTAAACTTGGCAAGTGTGACATTCTGAGTGGTAGGGGCTATTACTGCCCAGGGCCACCTGCTATAGACTACAGGTTAAAGGTATATGTAAGTTTCCTGGGTTTCAAATGTTTTCTAATAAACAGCTACTGTTTAGTAGAAAAATAAGTATTATATTGAAAAGATGAATGTACTTACATATTTATATGCTAGATACTGACATCTGGATGTGCTCACCCCTAGGAAGCTTACATAATATGTACCATGCAGGGCACAGTGTGTAACCTCTAAAGGAAATTATGGTTGGGCGGGATCACAGCTGAAATTGCCAATAAGGAGTCAGACAGAGAGGGAAAAACAGACAGCATCTGCCAGATTGTGATTCAAATGTTTCAGTACTTCCTTCTGATTGGCCAAACATTTTTTTTCAAATTGTATACCAGTTTAGCTTGGGTTTGGAGGGTGTTAACCCTAAGTTTAACTGACAGAAATTAAAATATATTTTGCTAACTTAAAGATAAGTGTTTAAATGCTTATTTAGGTATTTTTTCATGCAACAAAAATGTTTTCATACACTACTAATTCTCATCTATCAGATGCACTCATAATCCAGCTCACTTACATATCCCTTTAACTACCCACAAGGACCGTTTGGGTTCTTTGAAATCTCGGCACCAGCACCCTGATATTTAGCTTCTGTAGCAGTCAGGATCTCTCCATCAGGAATCAGCACTTCCAGGAGTCTCAGTAACCTTCATGTGGTAGTGACAGGGGCAAGATATTTGCAGGGTAAAGATAGGATCAGTGTCGCAGCCACCAGGAGCAAAATGAGAGACACACAATTTCTATATGTCTCAGCAGTGAACTGCCTTTTCTCGCTTCCAAAACACAACTAAAAAGAAAACTACATACAAAACACAGAACAGAAATACAACCCACATTCCCTCCGCCCCATCTCACCTCATTGATCTGGTATATATTGGTTGTCATTAGAGGGGGATTTCTTCATTTGCTCTATTTACAACCTCAGGGGGCAATAAAATTGCATTCAAGCTTTATGGCTATTTCTTTGATCATGCCTGAGGAACTTAAGGGGGTAGGGAACATCTGGGAATTGCATCAGACTATTAATATCAGCATATACATTGTAATCAATAAACCATGGCAGTAACTATACTCACACATTAATTATTTTAAACATGACACAGAACACAGTAATATTACATGGGGAATTCCATACAGTACACAGGATGATGCAGGGGCAATGTAATTCCCCTAACCATTTTCCAATGGGGAAGACTGTTCTCTATGGTAGCTCACTGGGCCAAATACCAGGCCCTGGAAAGGGGTCCTTGACAGCAAGTAATTGTAAAAATGTGTGTTACACTTCAAATATATTTAGCAATCTCTGGAATAGTGATGTAGATTGCCTTGCAAAAGTATTCACCTCCCTTGGCATTTTTCGTGTTTTGTTGCCTTACAACCTGGTATTAACATGGATTGTTTGAGGATTTGCATCATGTAATTTACAGAACATGTCCACAACTTCGAAGATGTCTCTCTTTTGCCTCTTTATCTAGTGGATTGTTTGGAGCTCAGTGCCATGCGTGGAAAGATTGATTGTTGGAGGTATGCATGGGGAAATGTGCATTTATTATATTTCTAATCTGAGGACTTTTAGTGTTTCTGCATATTTTAGGGAGGATTTAGTGATGCTATTATGGTAGGCCCCTGCATATTCATTGATTCTTATATTATTTATTTTCTTCATTGTACATGTATACTTGACCCAGTTTTTTTTTTAATCTATTTGTTTTTACATTTTGTTTGTAGGCATAGTTATTCTGGTGGCCTATCCTACTGTGTTTAATTAGTTTTTTTAAAATGTTTTGATCTATAAATAGTGAAATGTGCTTGTTTTCATTTGGGTTTGTATTACTCCTTTCAAACAACAGCACCTTCTATGTTGTAAGCATTTATGTAGTCTTGTCTCCCCTGTTATTATTTTTGTATAAAGCTAAGGTTATATAACAGATGTTTATACCACGTATCTTGCTTTTTATTCTAAACGAATTACCCTTGTCGCTGCCTTTAGTACACTTAGTTCCTACTAGGGGCTGATCCTATGTGTACAGTGCTATTTGTCCATATCTTTAATGTCTTGAATGCATATGGCAGGAATTGCAATGTTTTTACTCACTGAGAGTCACTGACCAATGTTAACTAATATATCATTGGGGAGTCTGGTGACATTCTCAACTTCTATTTACTTAACTCAAGACCTTGAAAATGTAACATTTTCTTTGTGCCAGTTGTTATGCATGGCTCCTTGCCATGTGCCAAAGAGCCATTGATCACGATGCTGTGATTCATGTCAGTGCTCACTTCTGTAAATCCATGCTGCCTCTTGTAATAGGAGGGAAAGTGACAACTTCACTTGTGGCGATCAGAACCAGTCCATGGTAGTGTGGAATCAGACAGAGGGTCATTTCCTAAGCTGATGATCCACGCGTCTGCCAACTTTCACACCTTTTCAAGGGCCAACCCATCTTTTTATGAAAAAAAAATCTCACTTCTCACTTATAACATTCCAATTGTCCCTGTTCTGAGTGAAGAAAAATAATTGGTTTCCGGTCTTGGCCATATATCACTTTGCCCAGTGTTTCTGTTGTTTTCTATAAAAGGGTAAGATATCCTGAAGTATCCAAACTACGGAATATATATCTGTAAGGAGCATTGTACACAAGTGTCTGTACAGTATCTCTAAGACTTACTCGGCTAACAGAAATGCGGGTACATAACATTTTCAACAATATATACGTGTCTCTTTTGCCATTTGAAATGTTGAGGTATAGGCAGAGCTAATATGGGACTATCTATACTATAATCAATTAGATTATCCATGATACTTTGTTGGATGTTGTGCTTGGTGGAGGGGACTTTACATTTCTGGAGGCCAATGTTGCCTACTTCTTGTCTTGTTTGGGGAAAGGAGTGTAATGTTAAATCAAAGCTTATTGTCCGCTTCCTGTTTCTTCCTCTCCATACATCCCTCCATTGGTAAATAACATAAAAATCCCACATCATCCTTACCATCTTGTTGAAAGTGATGTAACAAAGACAAAATGTCTTTCTTCATAAACAGTTTCTTCAAAAATTCAGATTTTTTCCCCTAAAAATGTTTTTTATGCTAATGGCTTAAATAGCTGTTAATGTTGTTAGTTAACATTTGTTGCATACATCACAAACAAGTGTATTTTATCTTTAACATGGTACTGCCATTATACTTTGATACTGACACATTAAACATATCACTGGTGTAGGACCAGGTGACTGAAATGAGGTAAGTGGTATTTAAGCACAGTGATGTTGGTCACATTATTGATCTTAGGACTTCATTGCAATTGTGTGTAAAAATAATTCAGGGGAAAAATGTCACTGCAATTAGTTCACTACAGATATAAAATAGAGACATTCAGCTTTGTGGTTTCTTTCAATGCTATTGCTCTGTATATGTAAGTATACACTCTTTTTGTGTCCTACTATGGAAATTACTGCTGTCTTTAGAAACCAAGTACAATAGTATTAACGTCTATAGATTTCCCACATCTGTCCTACTATATATAGAGTTAAAAATACCTCTTAGTAGATCTAGGCAGTAAGATATCAATTTCTACTGGTCTGATACAGACATGAAATGACATCCGTATTGTATAACCATTGTACTTCAGCTGAAATCAGCTTGCGTGAAATGACAAATATAGATATGGCATGAAAAGGACCCCAGAGCCGCACAGCCGGATGTGTAATCAGACTTTTGTATCCCTGTAGTAATTGAGCAAAACAGAGGAAAATTAACCAGTCCCTCCCCCAGCATGACCATTTGGAAATAATAAAAAGTCAAAACAGCACATTCCTTCTCAAAATAATTGACCTCTGAACTATTTAAAGATATCACTTTGATTGGGTCTCTGGTACCCAGTGGGATTGCCCCTTTAACTCAATAAACATATCATTGGATCAGTGGATAGGTTGACATTTAAACCCATAACACATCACTATGTCATGCTAACCCTACTATGTACTTAACCTTTAGCCTGATGATTTCCTTTCACAGATGTATGAAGTAAATATGATGCACATGGCAGTGTTATGGCCACAGTTCCCAGGGGAATAGAAGGACTAAGCAGTGATTGATATGGTTGTTGCAATTTTGAAAGCCTATTGCTTGTGAATGTAGAAGTCCAAAAGACAGATCAATACATAACAATTATGGTTACAGATAAAAGGTTAAACCAAAGAATCAAATTCACCATATGTGCTATTGAAGAAATTCTCTTGAAGACCACTTTTAGAAATGAAATTAAATACCCGACATATGCAGTTATACCTTACCGTGGGTGACCATAGCTTGCTTACCTGACCTGTCACCTGGGTGTGTTACCTTGTTTCATTGATTTCCTCTGTGAATCCATTTGATCCTATTGTTGTATTTTATTCTGGAAGCTCTTTCAACAGAGCTTAATGCAAATATTATCTGCATCCAAAGTCCTCTCTCAGGTGACAAATCAATAGCATGAAAACAAGTAATGGCTGAAGTAAAGCATAATGCATTATTATTGCTGTAGTCCCGTATTTAAAATATACTATGTTAAAGAATTAGACTTGCACGTAGGTAAATAAAAGGTTTTTAGAATGAAACAAATATTAAATAAATATATAAAATACATCTCACCAATTTAAAACATGAATCTTTCCATATTATTTGGTATCTTTATCGTGGATTTAACTGGGCTTATAGTTGCTCTTTCTCTTTTTTTTTAATTTGTAAAAATATATAATTTATTACTTTATATATGCAATTATGCTGTAGTAGAAGCTAGCATTTTGGTTTCTGATGATCCACTTCCTGAGGGGAAAGGCAACTTTGAATCCACAGTGAGTTTCCATCTGTACAATTGGAATGAGGCAGCTACAGTTACCAGTACTTTAATTACGGTTAACTGAAAGCTAATTAATTTAAAAAGACATAGCCTTCTCAGAAAGTACCAGCTGGATAAGTAGATAGAAGTTAATGGAATCCTGCAATAAAGAATAATTGTAAATAAAAGTTAAAAATTAACCACATTTTGCCAAAAGACTATATAGAAAAAGTTTACCACTGTGGCCCTTTCATTAATTAAATGTTTTGTATATTTTTTATAATCTCAACACTTTTCCCTTGTTCACTCTCCAGTTGGATAGACAAGTTAGCCTATTTCTGTATTTTTCCTCCTAAGTGGGACTAAACCATTAGCCACCTAAATAGGTCACTATTTATTAAGTGGAGCAGTCACGTTAATCCATTAAACATGTCTCACAGCGCTGCTTCTTTTAGTTGTTAGGTTCCTTTGCTCCCCATTTGGGTTTACGTAAATTTCGGAGAATTATTGAAGACATCCAGTGGAGGAATTTCCTCATCAGTTCTCTGTCTCCCGGGGCAGAGAACATATTCCTGCCAGGTGTAATAACTTGTTAAATACAATGATATATGATGAGAGAATGTTCAGAATTGCTGAGTGTTCGTACATTTCTACATAATCTGACTTAACCTAAATGGTCATGATTATCATTTCACTGCCTTGCTGACTAAACAAACGTAATCGTCATTACTGTGCCTGGAGGACATAATGTGTGTCTCATAGGTGTCAGCTTAAAGTACTCATGCTTTGTTGTAGTGTTGGAACGATGAAGAGGTGTTTAGTGTTAAACAAGATCTGTTTCCTTGCCAGATATTTAATTATACCTCTACATTATTTACTCAAGTGTGTACACTTCCTAATGGCTTGAATTAGATCATGAAGAGAGAAACATTTCCCAAACTTCAGTGTTGAGCAACTGGGTAGAAGGACCTAAGGTTGAATTTATTATTAGGTAAACAAGGCAGCTGCCTAGGGGCACATCACTCACTTTGGTGCCTGTTTGGCTGATCACACAATGTTTGCAATTCCTCATATATTTCATTCTGTGTGGTGCAAACATGGAACTCAGTGCATGAGTTGGTTCCAATCAGAGGCTGTATAGGAGGGTGTATAGGTTGCTCTTACTAAGAACTGTTTGTGACTAGGGACTTGCCCATAAAAAATTAAGCCTGGCAATGCTGTTTGCCACACAATGTGAGGCTCTCCCCCCTCTAACTTGAGGGCCTCACGATTAGCGCCTTTGGTGCTCATTGCGAACCTCTCCCACTTTGCAGGCCTCATCCAATACGCCACTCTCATGCCTCACAAGGAGCACCTTCTCGCTCATTATGAGTCCCGCGATGGGCTCCTTCTGCGCTCATCGCGATCCCTTTGGCGCTCATTGTGAGCCTCTCCTCCGCTTCACCGCTCATTTCATGCATCGTCCAACCCGCAACTTTCGTGCCTTGCACTGAGTGCCTTTGGCACTCATTGCCATCCTCTCCTCACTCTCTGAGCCCTGTGTCTGTTTCCCTGCTCCCCCTCCATGTGTCTTGTTTCCCCCTCTCTGCCTCCCCCAGTCCTTGCCCTGTGTTTTTACCCTTGTTTCCCACCCCTGTGTCCCTCTCCCCCATCTCCCTCCCCTGTGTCCCTCTCCCCATCTCCCTCCCTTTTTGTCTTTCTCCTCTCTCTCCCTGCTCGAGTCTTGCGTGCCTCGCGATGAGCGCCTATCGATCCTTTGGCGCTCATTGGCAGCCTTTTTCAAAGTCTTGCAGGCCTCACGATGAGCGCCTTTGGCACTCATCGTGGGCCTGACAGTGAGCACCGGTGCTCATCGCAAGGCCTGCAATGAGCCCCTTTGCCCTCATTGCAGCACCCATCATTTCAAAGTCATGCAGTCCTCGAGATGACCGCTTTCGGCATGATAAAATACTTGCCACATTTTGCCCCTACATAAAATTGTATCACCAAGGTGGCACTGGCACCTCTAAGAATAGATTCCTCAAGTATCTTATTTCTCCCCTGTGAAGTTTGCATGGGCCATCACACATAATAGTTGTCGTAGTTACGAATGTTGGTCACACAATGTTAAAAGTTACGGGGTTGCGCATGCAATTTTATGGAGGGGCAAAATGTGCCAAGTATATTATCATTACTGTTTTTCCCTTTTTATAATCGAACACCTGCTGCTTATATCAGACACATTACATTGATTCATTCTATACATATACAGATTTATTTTATTAACAAATAAAACTTGTTTCCCACACCCACAGAGCTGCTTACATAGGCACAGTGTACCTCCCAATAGAAACACTGCACTTGGGTACAGATCTTAACCCTTTAGTAGTATTGTATATATTTAGTTATGTCGTAGCTGTATATGTCATTTAATTGTGCACATCAGAGCATGAAACAAGATGTGTTTAATCCAAGATTTTTGGGACTGCTTAAATCTACCATTACCCATTTCTCTAAAATCTCCAAACTGTGCAAATATACAGCACTGAAACTTCTAAACTGTGGTCTCAGAAATACTGCTTGGAAATGTTTTCTGAAGTCACATGCTGTGGACGGACTGTGTACAGAAGACATACAATGCTTCTCTTCATCAACTTAGGGGATTTAAATATTTATCCTGATAAACAGCCAGAATTGAAGAGGCTTGAAATTTTTTGCACAAACATTTTACGCTAATTAAAACCTTAACTTGTTTGGCATAAGGAATATGTTGTGAGGTTTAAACAAGTAGGAAATCGGAGTATTTAGTAGCATATATATATATATATATATCAATATGTTGCAACAGGCCCTGTATTTATCTCACCTTAGTTGCCAAGTCTCGAATTTCCCCCCTTTATGCCTCTCTCACCACTCTCTTCTCTTTATCTCCCTTCCACTTATCCACCTCTCTGCCTTCCTCTTCCTAACTTCCTACCCTCTCACTATCTTCTTTCTCTTCCTACCTAAATGTCATGCTCCCTCCTCCTGTTATATTTCAGTTTCCCATTTAAATTGCTCATCAATTCCCATCCTCTTTCATTACTCTTTGTAGAGGAAGAGGAACTAACAGGTAACAACAGAGAGGTACTAGTGGAGGAGGGAGACTAAAATGGTACATCGTCTATATATGGCATACAGTATATAGTGAAAAACTGAATGTATTGCTTAAAGGACAGAGACATCTCTTGTTTACTCCCCACCAGCAGTGGCGTGCAGCGCCACTAGGTGGAGCAACTGTAGGACGCTGACACTTTGTTCAATTTGTTGTTAGTTTTAGACTTAGGATTTAGGAATCAGGATTGGGGTAGTGGGAGATGATAAGCTTTACATACTAGTGGTGCGCTGTGAACCCTAAACCCTAATCCTAGCCCTCACTATAAGAACAAATTGAACAAAGTCTCAGTGTGTCACCATTGAGCCACCTAGTGGCTGCTGCATGCCACTCCTGGAGAAAACAGGAAAGAATCGAGGACATAAAGATGGAAGAGATATAATAGTATAATAATATCTAGATGGAAGGTACATGATTTTGGTTTCTCACCTCCTGTAGCTGAAGATAAAACTCTATCCTGTACAACTCACGTTCAAGACACCCCTACATAGGTTGAAACAGAGGAATTAAAGAAGAAGTGGATGTTCAGTTAATATAGCTTACTAGTCACTTCCTGGTCACAAATGGCGGGATAATATTTTATTTTTTCTGTTGCCCCCCTCCATCTCTTTCCCCCCTCTCCCTACCCTGTGTCTCTCCTCTCCCCCTCTCCTTTGTCTCTCCTGTGTCTCTTTCCCCCCTCCCCTGAGTCTCTTCCCTCCTGCCTCCCCTGAGTCTTCTTCCCCCATCTCCCTACACTGTCTACTCCCCCCTTGTGTCTCTTCCCCCTCCCTCCCTTGTGTCTCTTCCCCCTCCCTCCCCTGTGTCCCTTCCCCCTCCCTCCTCTGTGTCTCTTTCCTCCCTCTCCCTCCCCTGTGTCTGTTCCCCCCTCTCCCTCCCCTGTGTCGGTTCCCCCTCTCCCTCCCCTGTGTCTCATACAATAGGAGGAGCCTCTTACGCATTGCATATGTTTTCAGCTGATACATATTTTAATGGTTTAACAACTGAATTGACTATTTATTATGTGATATTGAGGAATCGGATCTTTGTGTTTGTTAGAAATAATTGAAGATTAATGCCTCTGATTTTTGTTCTTTATTTAAATGCATGACCATTAACTTGGATATGTACCGGCCCTTTAAATGGAATAAACATATTTTTGGTATCTAGAAAAAATTTAACCATTCAATTTAGTAGGTGTTTTGATAATTCTACTGCATTTGATCAAATGTTCAGTGTGCTCTATAAGCTAGATATTATTGAACCTGTGCAAAGAGGTGCGTTGTACTTGCAATTTAGCATAAATGGGGCTATTCAGGTGGGTGTATGAAGGGTTTTCAATGTTTATTTTGAACATTTCTGTTCATAAGGCTGTCATTGGTTATATTTTTATTTATATAGCTCTCTATTTTGGTGTTAAATTCCTTTTTAGTATAACAAGTGGCAATACATATACACAAACTGTATTCAGAAAAATATACTACATCTGTATACGGGTGGACAAAACTATCAAAATGTAGGAGCCAAGAAGATTTTATGGTAGTCAGACAGGCTGGAAAGAAAATATGTAGTACATATTATCAGAGGTAACCCTGCTGATATATAAAAATAACAGAAAACAAATAATACATTAGTAATCTCAATTGCATGTCTAAAAAGCGGGGACATGCAAATGAGAATACAATTTACTTCACTTTTTCAATCCAAAAATAGCAATTTTATACATT
The DNA here is from genome assembly GCA_027410445.1 of Discoglossus pictus. NCBI lineage: Eukaryota > Metazoa > Chordata > Amphibia > Anura > Alytidae > Discoglossus > Discoglossus pictus. The sequence continues at coordinate 222,041,998 of CM050164.1, read as the reverse complement.
GCTCCTTTAAAGCATATGTGTAAAAACACTGCGTTGGATTTTACACAAACCAAGAATCACAATTTTTCTACAGTCTCAAATATTTAGTGGAAAGATCTAGTTTTTACGACCTCCTGGGTACATTTATTAAAAGGTGAGATGTTGGTTAACAATACTTTTCATGCGTCAAAGGTTACATTATATCCATATGGTATTTATCATAAAATGATTGCTATGACGGTTTTGTGTGTTTAATGCTTTTAATTGCTTCTGGATGAGCAGTGGTGTTGTACTCAATACCTTTTAACGGCAATTAGACTAGTCGAAGCCAAGGGCTTCTAAATGTTTTTTTGCTCATATATTTGAAAAGATTTCTATTATGTATTTTGATTAATTTTAAAGATTATCTGTAAAAGTAAATAAGAGGAGCTTTCTACAACCCGTGTGTTTTTAGATCTTCTTTTTAGTTGAGTTAGATCTGGGACAGTTCAGTCCTAAAGAGACACACAGGTGAGGATTTGAGGTTATCCCTGCTGCCTACAGGTAAGTCTATTACTTTTTTATTCATCTTGATCTACTCACCTGTGCACAGAAAGGAAATCCTCAAATAAAGACCTTTGTGTCACTCTCCAGGATTGAACTTTTCTAACCCAGGGTTAGATTAACAAATGCTGAGCTTGAATATATATATCTATATAAAAGCAGGTTAGTTCACCTGGGTTTGTGGAAGGGTTTCGTCTCCCTCCACCCTTTAGGAACCCCTAGCACACTCCTACCTTTGCACACGTTCTCCAGCACTGTCACGTCTGTTGCTACACTGCGTGTGCTCTCTCTCCGTTCCAGCCCTTCGTGTCACCCGTTTGTGCCTGTAAGTTGCTCTTTCCTTCGCCCCTCTATTTCCCTCTGTCTCCCGCCTTCCCTTCTCTTCCCTCACCTGTCTCCTGTGTCTTCCATTTCCATATCTCAGCAACCTCTTTGCCGCTTCATTCCACCCCTTAGCCGCTTCCTCTCACATTTCCGTGTTCTACTCAGGTGTATTATGGCTGATGCCGTGAAATCCAACACAGAGACAATACCTCTGTCGCTGTTTCTTCACCTGCCAGACCTCCATCCATTCCATGGCAGCCCTGCTTCGCCCAGACACTGGATGGTCCCAAGACTCATCCAGGAACTCAATAGCCGCAGGATTCTAAACCCAGCATCGGCAAGGAAAATGGAATTATACCACCTACTTAATTCGAGCCATAGAGACCAGTCAACACCCGCCAACATGCCCACTGATCAATATCAACAACTCCACCGATTGATAACGGATCTGACCACCTCCGTCCAGTCACTTCAAGAGAGGATGTTCCATTATGAAAATCCACCATCCCTAAAAGCGCTCCTGCCACTATCTGCTCCTTCCACCGACCGAGGTGAGAAGTCAGAGTCCTCCGACTATACTGCCCTCTCATTTTATCTGTCCTCATCTGAGGAGGGACATTGTCGAGGGGAAGGAGGTGAACCTGGTCTCCATACTATTATAAACATCCGATTCATTCGAGCCCTGCACCCTCACTCAAGGGGACATATCGGTAACCGACAAGTCTAAGGACCCTCGCCTTAACAGTCACAGAGTTCGTATTTGCTCTGTGCATTTGCTCCATGCATCCTCATAGACACCAAGAACTCGATGATTATCTCCATTTTATAGTGGACCTGGCATACCGGTACGGAGGATAATCGTATTATGATTACCATTGGTTCTTCACTGCCAAGGCAGCAGCAGCACCAATTCTGCCAATCCCTGCTTCAAAACTCTACCTTTTGTCCAAACTTCACTCCCCAACCTTGTCTCTCCAGTCCAAACCCCTCTGTATCTCTTAGCGAACCACAGCCCCTCACACGCCCTTCCAGAGACGGTTTAAGCCGACCGGTTCACTACCTAGGTGCTACGCCTATTTGTAACAACTTCAACATTAGTGGGTGTAATTTTTCTGCATGCCGTCTATTACGTGTTTGTTCTGTTTGCCACAAGGTGCATGCCAAGCCTATTTGTCCCACAATCACCAACCCCAAATGATAACTAGCCCTTAACGTGTCATTATTCACTAGGTACCTTCACAACCACCCATCAAAACATTTCAAAACCTATCTCTTCACCGGATTCACCAGAGGGTTTCACACCAGAGTACTGGCATTGCCCCAGGTATCCTATACATGAGATAATTTACTCTCCGTAGTGCAGGAACCTGGGTAGTGAAGGAACACCTAAATGTCTCCAACAGCTACATACTAAGACCATTCAATGCGCCACCATTCCCAATATGGAGAATTAATCCTTTAGGACTCGCTATGAGAAAGTACTCTGTCAAGAAACAACTAGTTATAGACATTTCAGCTCCTTACGGCCGTCTTATCCCCAGCATCAATTCACTAATCCCATCCAAAGACTACTCACTTCAATATGCCTGATTCGACCAGGCCATCACTACCATTCTAACCTACGGTCCCATATGCTGGTTGTCAAAGACCGATATTAAAGATGCCTTCAAACAACTACCCATCCTTCCTGACCTATGGCACCTTCATGGCATCAAGTGGGATGAATCATACTACTTCGCAATCAGACTCACATTTGGTTCTAAAAGCAGCCCAAAAATATTCGATCACTTTGCAGAAGCTCTGTGTTGGTTATTCCTAAATAAGTGTCCAAATGTCATTCACTATGTCATTGAGCCACCCAACGCTTCGTGTACAAGCCTCTCCAAAGTCACTCGTCTTTTTGACCAGCTGAACATCCATTTCACTCAGGACAAAAACGAAGGGCCGACCTACGAACTTGAATTTCTAGGCATTATACTCAATACCGAGCAAACGGAATCCAAGTTGCCTGAAAATAAACTGAATTGGCTTCAAGCTTTCATCAGTCAAACAATACATCCATGCTATCACTTAAAGAGCTCCAGAGCCTCCCCAGGCACTTAAACTACGCTACGAGAATTTTACCGGAAAAAAAGACCTTTCCTCAGCCATCTACTCACGGACTTAACAAAGGCAAACAACCATTTCACTAATCTCCCTTAGCAAAGAATCTCTCTATGACTTAACCTTGTGGGGAAACTTCCTATCAAACTGGAACGGGCGATCACTTTTCCTCACCCGTCCCACAGGTTCGTCGCTTGAAATCCATGAATAGTCCACATACCACTTCTTCAAACTACTCTTCGACAACCAAATCATCACTGCTCGTTGGCCACTTCAGGCTAGTCCAGGTTCTACACTACAGCGTATAATCCATCTTCTCACGGCCTCCAGCTCCTGGAAACATTTATGGAAAAACCACCCGATCATGTATGCTACTACCTCCTCGAGAACCTATGGCATGATCAGACAGCTCAAATCCTCGGACCCCTTGACCATGTCCCTCCTCAGATTTAGCCCTGCATTCCTTGAACTATGATTTCTTTCTTTACCCTTACAAGCTCTCTCTGACACTATTCTTTCTTCAAACTCCAGAATTTCGATTAGGCACCACCAAACTTTCGCAGCATCGATCCAGCTGGCCATCTACTGCAAATCCCGGAATAGATGCTCTTCTCTCACCGGCCCGCCAAACTATGGAAAATGGACTTGCTCCACACACTAAAGCAATCTATAACCGAGCCTGGCACCTCTTTAACTTATTCATGGCAAATTACCGCATCTCTCCTCCTATCACACTCACAGAATATCTAGCTTTTGCAAGCCACTGTCACCATAGCCTTCACGTACAAGTTTCCACTATAAAGACTTATCTCACGGGTGTCCAATCTTACCTTTCTCAAGCTCACCTCATTACCGAATCCTTTATAGCAGCACCTCGGGAAAAACTCTTCCTCAAAGGTCTCCCAATCACAGGCAATATCTTCAAAAAGCTTATCTCCTACCTTACTGACAATCCTTTCGGCCCCAGCACTTCTCTCACGATTCGAGCAGCCGCTGCACTAGCTTTCTATGGTTTTCTCCGTCCAAGCGAATTCACCGCCTCTCCTAATCAAACTTCTTACTTGACTAAACCCGACATATCATTCACGTCAGACACCTGCTCCCTTATCCTACGCTCGACTAAAACAAGCATCAGTTCAGTCACTGTCACGTACTATCCACCTAACGATTCCATAAGTCCAGTCACAATTCTTCGAAACCATTATCAATCCCTCAAACACAAACCATCTCACCACCCTGTACTTCCGATCTTGAGTCAGCTTCTCACAATATCGACTTTTATTCACTACATTCGTATCATTTTAGCTAGACTTGCTTACGACCAATTCAAATACTTCGGACACTCATTCAGAATAGGAGCCGCATCTTCTGCCTCAAAGAACCAGACACCCGCTCACATTATTAAAGCCATGGGGTGCTGGAGATCTAATTGCTTCAGTCTTTACATACCAGATCCCAAAACCAAAATTTGCCAAGCATTTTCCAATCTACGCCAATAAGAATTCATAATTTTTTTGTCCCTCCTACCAGGCCAGATCATGGCACAGCACCTGGCACACCTCAGCTGCACGAGGAGAGGGGCCCGACCACAAATATATATATACTAGCGAATTGCCCGTCAAAAAATGACGGCAATGAAATTGTAAGGTAGCTAATGCTGTTTAGTGTGTAATAATGAAATATATAATACATTAATAAATGAATATACTTTACCTATTTTAAAGCATTGTGTGGAAGAGCTGTGAATGTGTTTTGATGTTGCTGCAGCATTAGTGGTGTGGATCTGCTGTGTAAGCGTGCTGAATGTGTGCAGTGTAACACTGTGCGTGCGCGAGCCCAAACCGTTGTCATGTACTTCCGCATTGGCGTAAAATGGCGAGTAATGTGTGGTATACGTTTGTATCGGAATATCCGTAGGTGTTTTGTGGTGTTTTGCGAGTTTCTTGTGGTGTTTTGCGAGTTTAGAGTGCTGTAGCCTCGTTTTCGTTTTGTTCGGCGGCCATTTTTTCTCTCGCTTCGATTTTTTTTTAGTCTCTAAACTGTTTTATTTGGAGTAAAATCGAGGTGTAAGTTGTATTTTTGAGGTGCTGGGTGTTCCCTCTTGGTGTAGGTAAGTTTTTTATGTATGTGGTGTGTGTATGTATTGTGTTTTACATTTTGTAATGTTCGCGAGTTGCGTCCGAGTGTTGCGAGTCCGTAATGTGTGTGAACGTGTGTCGTATGTTGTTTGCGAGTGTCGTAATGTGTGTGTCGTACTGTTTGGGTTGCGACGTGAAGTTTGCGAGGGTCGCAGTTGCTGGCAAGGAGCGCCTTCGGTGCTCCATGCCAGCAACTGAGACCCTCGGGCAGTGCCCTCGCTTCGCGAGGGCCTCGGCTCGCTGCGCGAGCCCGCAGCGTTAGCAACAACTCGTACGCTCACAACTATATATGTGATATATATATATATATATATATATATATATACGCACACACGCAGTGCTCCATTTACCAAATATATATAAATTATGTCAGGTCCCTGCAAATTGCTGTTTTTGTTATTGCCCTTGGTGTGGAAGGAGTGAGATGCTACTCGTTCATGCTAATGATACCTTTTAAAGTAAAATTATAACTTGTTTTTTTTATATTTACGGGAAAACAAGTATTGATTTGAAATATTTAATAGAATGTGTTTATATTTATGCTGATGTACTTTCAGTTTACATTTTAAAGAGCTAACGAATGATATTTGGCATTATGGTAATGTAAAAAAATATATATTTTAGATAAACACTATGGGCCTCATTCTATTACCGGCCGTAAATCGGCTGTAAGGCTGCGATTCCTTTGCGGGGGTTCAGTTAACTCGCGATTCTATTATACGGCCCCGCAAGGATCTCCCCTTACGGCCGGCCGCATATCTTGAAACCGGCCGTAAGCTCTGAAATATAAAAACGCAAAAATAAATTCAAGCCTGCACTGTACAGCTCTGTAAATGTTAGGGATCATATTGGGGGACATGAGGATTAATAGTAACCCCCTCTCAAGCTTGCACATCAGCCCAAACCCGAGTTCAAATTAACTATTTATTTTCCGGCTGCGGCGTGGCCGGGTCTGAGGTGCTCCAAGCACTCTGGACTTTTTACATGGATATTTTACGGATTTGAGTATAGGGTAATTATGTGCTATTTTTTCTAACACCGAATATCACTTTATAGTCTTCTCAAAGTGCAGGATGGCTTTATTTGAGCTATTTTATGTGCTTAATTGGTGCTAGCGAGACCTGTTTGCTGCAAGTAAGCTGCGGCTCGTTTTTAGCCTTGCAGACAGGGTTCCCGGAGCAATAGAATCGCAACCAGGCTTTTCTTACGGCCGTTTTCCTTGCGGCCGTTTTAGATCAAAGGCTTTCCTCCGGCGCGATCGGCCGCAAGAGATAGCAAGGCACCGGCCGCTAGCCTGCCGGAACCCCCGGCCGGAGGGGAATAGAATAGCCGGAAACCTTGCGGCCGGTCCTTGCGGCCCCGCAGCGGCTGCGGTCGATAATAGAATGAGGCCCTATGTATGTTAAAATGTAAATATAAAATAATAATTTAAAAAATGCATTTGTAAAAACTGATGGTGTTGCACTGTAGGGAAACTGGACTGCGCTTTCCTGACGTGTGCTGTTTGTTACATATAATAATATACACATGCACAGTAACCTACAAATATAATTCATGCTATAATTTTTTTCTGTACAAAAAAGCACATATGGCACCTGACTCATGCCATATAAAACGTAAACATATTCATGGCAAGAATAGTTCCCATTTATTGTTCCTATAACAGATTACTTACTGCACATGTGCTCACGCTTAGAGATAACATAAAACATAACACTGTGGGTGTACTCCACAAAGTAGCTTATTCTAGGCCTACTTCATTTTGCAGCATTGTTGCCAGTCGAGACGCTCATAATTCTCTATGCACTTTCTTAATAACCTCTTTTTATAGCGATTCTTCTTAAAATGGGTTATTTATTTTAATTTTTTACATTTGCATACTTTTCGTTATGATAATACATTTTTGTTATTACTCACACACACTTGTGATTACCTTCTGTATTATTCAAATCATTAAAACAAAAAAAAAAATGTTATATATAGATGCATTATATCATGGCTTGGCCAATTTGTGTCCTGTGGCTACTGGAAATGCATCTTGAGTAGATATAAAATGTCACAATTTACAGAATATACAAAGGACCACAAAAGTCCCCTATATGTGGTTTTTGCACCATTTGATAGAGGGTGAAAAAAGCATGTGGAAAGTGTTTTAATTTTTAAAATTGATGCTGAATTCATGTAGTTGATATCAATTGAAGTCAGACTATTTCACTAAGTTACCTCTGCCTGAATGAGAATGAGCTCTGTACCACGCGGAACAAGGAATAATTAATTAGAATCTAGTGTGGAACATTTGAATGAGGTAGTGGGTGAGTTATTTAAATAACTAGTTCACATAATTTTTCAATATATGTTTAGTTCAAATAATGACATTAGTTTGCTTTAAATTTGATATGTAAAAGGTGTGTCATGGTGTCTGGCCAGTGTGTTTCATAAAATGTTTTCATTAATAAGTCATTGGATCTAAATCAATGCCTTCCATTTGTTTTTGTTTTTTTAATTAACTAATGTATATACATATGACTGATACATGTATACATTAATAAATAACTATTTAAAAAAAAAGTGTAGAGCAGGGGAATCGAACCTGTGACTTAACAATAAATCTTTAAAACAGATTGCCTACAACTGCAACACCATAGTCTGCTTATTAAGTGAGTATAAATCCATAATTCAATGTATAACAGTTACAGACTCCATTATTTATGCAGAGTCTTGTGGGACTGTATACACTGTACATTGTATACACTTGTAATTCAATCTCTCTATACTCTTAGCCTTATTGGGCATGATTGTTGCTCTATGTCTGTTCCTGATTGCTTGAATTACATCTGTTTTTAGTGAACCATTGGTCTATATCCACCAAGGTTCTCAGCGGCTACACCTTCTGTTTTCTATTCACTTTCCCATAGAAAACAGGCATTACTGCCTCAGAATTATTCTGTAGCCTTTGAGAATATTAGTGACCTAATATTTGAAGCAGCAATGGAGCTTGTGAATGGATAACCCCAGGCAAAATAATTTGGAGCCCCCTTGGAACATCTATATATTGAAGATGGTGGTTGTAGGGGTTAATAAAAATCCAAATATATTTTAAAGTAGTTAGACCACCTCTCTACAATACTAATTATCTGACCTTCTTTCCTCATAATTAAAAGAACCACTTTACTCCAATGAGTAGAGGGCCCTATTGCACCTGCTGCATCTCCACTGGTTTGAAGCAAACTAAGAGTTGAGAACCAATCAGAACCAGCAACCAGAGGAAAGCAAGAGCACAATTAAGTGGTTTGTGTAAATATACACATATTACTTTGTAATAGGATTTACTATTAACATACAATTTAAAGTGGCTGACATCTTTAGGTTTTAGTGTTTCAGATAGTTACACCTTCCCCCATTCACCTGTTCAGAAGCAGGCACTTGGACCAAATGCTCAGAACTGGACCCTCATGCATTTAACCCATAGCATTACTATACAGTCCGCTTCCATATGTCAGGGGAGCTTTTTACAATTGCGATTTTCTCTAAAAATGCTTTTATGCTTAAGTGCTACTGTTGTTAGTTTGTTACAACATGTGAACTTTTTCCTAAACTATGGTCGCTTTTAAATGATACTGTATTGTATTAGCTCCAGATATTTAATCTGACTCGACACACCTAATGACTGTATAGTTGGTTGGTTGTTAAGAATCTCTCAGTTGCTATACATGTTATCAGTGACCTTTGACCTATTTTAAGGTAATTTGCAAAAACTCCAGAATGTGTTTTACTTACTACTAGTAAGTGCAAGCAGATTACAGTGTCACCAGCCCACACCACTCCATGCTGCCAGTACATTGCACTCCCCTCTATGGTGCCCCGCACCTTTGTATAATCACCAGTGACGGAGCTGCTGCCAATGCAGTACAGGTATACCCCACTTTGCGCTGATTCGCTATAACACGGCTTCCCCCGCTTAGCGCTAAATCTTGCAATAGCGCGGTTTGGCACCAAATCGCGTTTACATTTTTTTCAATTCCCACTTTTTCCCCCGCCATAGCACTGTTTCAGCGCTATGGCATTAAAATGCCCCGCTTAGCACTGATTCACATAGCGCTCCTGCATGCAGGAATGCATGGACAGCGCTAAACAGGGTAGAGGCTGTCTGCATCCTCTTACGTTTTTGGGGATGATGTGTAAACGTACCCCAAACTATTTTGCACTATGGCCGTCCATTCACTGCTTATCACCATTCCATTGCCCCTCACCTGTCACAATCTGCCCCATTGTCACGCTCCAATGCTAGTCTCTACTTCCTTTTTTCCTCTTACCAGTCAATCCATGTACTGCTCCCTGGGCACTGTCACTTGGTTCCAAGTTTTGTCACATAATACCAGACCTGGTGGTGTCATAAGTCAGTACTTTCATGTTGCTCTTTCTGTAGAGATGAATGCAATCTTTCGAGGCTTGAATGATCCTATCCACTTTTTTTATGAACCATTAGTTAATAATCGCTGTGTACATTTTATATTTGGTTAAAGGGACATGGAACACAACAGTTTTATTTTTTTCATGTATTTTAAAAGAGCATGTTTTAAACATTACAAAAGTTGTTTTTTTGCATGAAATAATATAAAACAAACAACTTCAATGAAACTAAGGGAAGTGCAGAGCGTACTTTCCTCTGTAGATCTCATTGGCTGACAGCCCCCAACAATAATTAAAAGTCTGCAGAAGATACAAGCAAATAAAATGGAAGTCTACAGTAAAGAATAATTGGGTATAAAAGTGAATAAAATGTAAAGGCTGTGTTCATTTTTTTTATTTTGACCACGGTAGTCCTTTAAGGCCATGTGCAGTTTATGAATCCCTTGGTTTAAATCAATTATAGCTATTTACAGTCTCTAAATTGTACAGATGTCCCTCCTTAAAGTCTTGGTGCTGATTTCATTCATATAATCCTTGGCTAATGCCAATAATCCCAAATGTTTAGTCAGGGATAAGTGGGAAAATATCTTACAAGGATAATAGGCTGTAGAAAATCCAATGTTTAAACAGCAGTTAAAACTTTAAGTTGAACCAATATTTTTATTATGTAGAAAGGTCATATCTTTTTAGACGTAACCATGGAACATTATATATTTGGGAAGTGATATGTAAATGTTATTCATTTTGTCTGTGAGTGTATAATTATGTATATTTTCGATACTAAATATGAATGTGGTTAGGTTGTGTGTATTTGTCTACTGGTGCGTTATTTTTTTTCACATATATGTACTGGCATGGTGGACTGAGTACTATAACATAAGAATCATATGTCTTTTGATATTCTAAAATGTTTGTTTGCTATTTTTCTTTGAATACATGACTAACAAATGTTCATCTTTTAAATAAAAATCCCCCTGCCCACTAAAAGTCCTCTTTTAAAAAAGTCCATATCTCTCAGTCTAGGAGAAAGAGATGCCAGAAGTGTTTGTTCTTAATGTATCCATAAAATATGAACCAGGTAACCAAACATCCAGTGTTATTCAGTTCCGAAAATATTGGTTACATTTAAAAGTGCAAATTCCATCTAAACTTGCCTAGTTTGCCAATTATAGTGTCAGAGAAAAAACATCTGCTATCTCTAAACCTCAGGCTCTTTACTAAAGGCACCACCATTTTATTGAATAGTGATAATACTAGCATGTCTTTTAAACATTCGAACACATGAAATGTCGAGAGGTATGGGAACCTGTATCTAGTATCACAAAATTGAGCAATATGAGTATAAATTATAAATATATAAAAATATAAATGAGATAAAATTATGATAGTGTTGGTAAATGCATTTAGGGATTAAGATTAAGGTGGTGGTTGGGTTATATTAGAGGTCAGGTTTAAAAAATGGTGGGATTTCATTATCCAGGAGTAAGAATTGTTTTAAAATAGTTTGTATATTGTGTTCAGGATGAGAGAGAAGTGGAATATGAGTGGGGGCAGAATATGGATTGGAGAATGACCTGAGTCCATTCCACTTGATCTTTAAGTTATTTTTTTTTTCAATACTGTTCGATTAATTTGGATTCTGCCTTTCGGGTAGTTTTCTGTTTACCTACCAGAAATCAATTTTTAAGGTGCTCAAGGGACCAAAAGCCTCACATTGTGTGGCTCGCGATGAGCGCCGAAGGTGATCAGTGCAAAGCAGGAAACTTGAAGTACACGGGGGAGAGGCTCGCAATGAGGCTTGCAATATCTAATAAATCACAATATATATATATATATATATATATATATATATATTCCACAATAATCATTTAGTGTATGGTGAGCACAAAAGTGAGAAAAGCTCTCCACCGTACAAAGTACAGAAAACGAATAATACATTAATAAGCCCATTTGCATGTCTAAAAGGCGGGGACATGCAAATGAGAATACAATGTACCTCACTCTTTTAATACAAAAATAGCAACTTTATACATTGCTCCCTTAAAGCATATGCCCGCTGTATTAAACAGCTTTTAAGCAAAGCATCGGGTTGGATTTTACACAAACCAAGAATCACTCACATACAGGCCTGTTTCAAGCTTTTGGCTATCATCAGTATGAGGTAGATTCTGGTTTGTGCAATAGATTTTGTAGGATTGGGTATTCCACAATAATCATTTAGTGTATGGTGAGCACAAAAGTGAGAAAAGTTCTCCACCGTACAAAGTACAGAAAACGAATAATACATTAATAAGCCCACTTGCATGTCTAAAAGGCGGGGACATGCAAATGAGAATACATTGTACCTCACTCTTTTAATATATATACATAAAATCAGAGCATTGCAGTATATAATGATGACTTTTTTATTGGACAATAATTTTAGTTAGAGTATTAAGCTTTTGAGAGTTATACCTCTCTTTCTCAAGTTTTTCTCTTATCTCAAACCTTGTGTAGAAACTTGCACACTTGACTGATCAGTAAATAATTTATTATGCCTATCTGTGTCCCATGTGGCCATCACTTTAAATCTCAGCTCTCTATTCCACTGCTTAATTTAGCCAGTATTGCTTCTGACTTGATAAAGAGAGGTACAACTCTTGAAGGCTTGTCACTCTGACTAAAATGTTTGTCTAATAAAAAAGGTATCCCTATATACTGCAGTACTCTATCTAGTACTGGACACCCTTTGTGTGTATATATATTTATATGTTTCTGTGCATATTTCCTGCCACTGCACCACCATCTTCAGGCGGCCTGCTGTCCCCTTAGGCATAAGTGCAACACACCCCTGTTTGTATGTTTCCTCTACCTCTATTCATACTCTTGCATAATCCCTTCTTATCTCTCACTCCCACATACCAACAATCATTCCACAGGAAGATCTGATAATGATCAAAGGGGTTAGATATGGCTCTGACTATACTTACCGCTAATTTGCTGCTAGACCTACATAACAATAATCCTTATAGAATATTATATCTTCCTTACAGCACATATATGATATAATAATTACCATAGTTATTATTCACCTCTAACTCATGCTGTGATCCCATCCAAACAACCACAGAAGATTTTAGAGCTGATAGGATTTTGTAACAGGGAATCATTTCTAATAATCCATTTTAGGGCAAGTAACAGATTTCAAGGACATCTTATTTGAGCACCCATGGGTCTATCAGCTGTTTCTGACCCAAGATGATTGAAGTGGATGTGCCCTGCTGAGAGCACTGGTAGATATAACAGCCACATTCCCACTGTGCAGACATGCACTTCCTGTGTATTCAAAGTCTCCTTCAGGAAATTGATGTGCTGATGTCAAAAATGTATATTCCACAGCAGTTATTATGTATAAAGGTAATACAATAGAGGCTATAAAACATTGACATTTTTTCAAGTGTAGTTCTTCAATATAAGTAAACTTTTAAAAATCTGACCACAGTGGTGTAATATGTGTTTTTGATAGTTGAAAATGTGGATTAACTATTTAAAACATTGATAAATGACCGGAAGACTGCGCTGCTGTGAAACGGCGCGAAACGCGGACTGCCGACACGCCCCCGACACAGCTGATTGGTTGACAGGCCTCACAGGCTCCGCTGGGTCACGTGACGCTACGTGCTGACCCAGGAAGCCTGTGCAGCCTCTGCGTCATACAATAAATTAGAGTGTATCACATTATATTAGAAACAGTTTATAATGATACATATTTCAGTACAGGGCCCCAAATTGAAATGTTGAGTGACAGTATGTTTATTAGCCTTCCACTGAAGTCAGTATTTCACTCAAACAGCAGGGTGTCCTAAAATGTTTTAAAGGACCACTGTGGTAAAAAAAAAATTATATGGTCTTTTAAATAACTAAACCAGATAATTAAAAAGTATTTTAGAAAGTAAAAAATAAACACAGCTCACAGACATTTATTTTATTCACTTTTAAATGCAAATATTCTTTACCGTTGGCCTAGTTTTGTTTGCTGTGATGCCCCTGTACAGCTTCTGTCTCAATAGAGTATGTCCTTGTAAACTAATGAGCTTTGTATTATTTCTGCTGAAAGCACTGGTGTGACGACCTACAGCTTCTGTTGGGCTTGATAAGAACCTAGTTCAAACCTACTCATTAGGATCATCTAGTTCTTTGTATATGGCTGATAGCAGGAACAGAACCAACCCAACTTACATACACCAAAGCGCCAAGCAAACCACAGGAATCAGTGACCAGCAAATGTTACCGACTGTAACAGAGTCCAATGCAGGTTCAGCAGCAATAATCCTAATGGTAAGAATTATTATGAAACATACAAGTAAATGATGTACTTCAAACTAACAACTAGGTTATTGATGGTGGTACAGCATATTTATGCATAAAACAATCCAATCATGTTTAATCACCAAAACAGTCCCACAGGCCTCCCCTGGACGTCACAACTGGCAGTTGTAGATGTCAAATTACCATTGTGCAGATAGAGCTTTCTCTCCATATTCAAACTCTCCTCCAACCTCAGGATGTAGTTCACTAGAAGCTAAAATTGTAGAATCCACATCAGCTTTATGGCATATATAAGGTAATAAATGAGAGGCTGAATTATTTTTTGACTGTTTTCAAGCAGATATTGTAAGTTCCTGACCACAGCGGTTCTTTAACTTGCATGGGATCCATTTTAAATATATCTCTTTATACATAATGATACACTCACACAGGCTATGTAATTACTAAGCACGCATTTGAAAAGATAAAACGAACACATCTGCACAAATTATAATCCTTTGTTAGATAATTAGAGTCTGTATCTGTGACAAACAATTAGCTCTGATCTGTATTATTATTTAAATAAAGGTTTAACGTGCTGCTGAGAATACACATTCAGTTTAATAGTGTGTCCTATAGGCTTGTGTAATATGTTTAAAATATTTATTGCAACAGTATTTTATTAACAGACAAATCATTTTAAAGATCAACTGTAATCCCTTACTTAAGATATGCCCAATTTTGCTTTTAAAAAAAGGCTGGAAATTCTCGAATCTTGTTCCAAATTATGATATTGTGTTTATCTACTCCTGACCATCAAAACTGTGCATCAAAAAGGCAGCTGCGGACACTGGAGCTCCAATCTGCACATGGAAGGAACTTCATCCTAAAGATGGTGGGGAATAGCAGCTATTTTAAAGGGCCGCTGTGCTCCAATGTTTTCTATATGGTCTGTTGAATAACTAAATGTCTGTGGACAAAAATTTTAGCAAAAAATAAATAAACAAACACAACCTTTTATATTAATCTTTACTGAGTGGCTCCATTTTGTTTTCTTATCTGCTGCTGCCTGTTACTTTCCTATGTGGGTGTACTAATGGACTTCATTGTAATGCACTTGAGAACCCTGGTGAAATGTAGCTGCCACATTCCTATTGTGCAGATAGACAGACACTTCCTGTGTTTTCAAAGTCTCCTTCCACCACAGGAAGTTGAGCTGCTGAAGTCAAAATGGTAGATTCAATAGCAGGATGTTGCAGTACTCCAGGCACATCTTGTGCTCATCCATAAGGTTTTCTTGGCAAAGATACTGGAGTGGGTTGCCAGCTCCTCCAGTAGACCACAATTTGTATGACCTCTCAGCTATGACCTGCCCATCATGGGTAACCCTACATAGTATAGGTCACAGCTTCATTGAAGTACACAAACTCCTTCACCATGACATGGTAGCAATTCCAAAAAGGGCATAGCAGGATAATAGATGTATATAAAAGACAACAAAGCTTCACAAAAAAGCTCAACTTTTGTAAGTGCAATAAACTAAAAAGTTGTTTATATTGATATTTACTGCTATTGGACCAGTACTTTAATAATATTACTGCACCCCAGAGTAACCAGAGTCATAGGCCCCCATTCAATTCCAAGCCGGTAATTACAATGCATATGGCTGTTTGTCTACGGGTTAAAAATGTGTAACAATTCCGTCTGTATTCAGTTGACTCAAGCCCGCAATTACAGGGCTAAAGCCTAAAACTATAACCATGAACCCGTACGTAGCAAATCAGGGCATGATCATGATCAATTAAGCAAGACCATAAGTTACAATTTAGACAGAGCCAATAGTAAATGAGACCGTCATCGTGACGTC
Source organism: Discoglossus pictus (assembly GCA_027410445.1). Classification (NCBI taxonomy): domain Eukaryota; kingdom Metazoa; phylum Chordata; class Amphibia; order Anura; family Alytidae; genus Discoglossus; species Discoglossus pictus. The sequence goes on along the minus strand of CM050164.1, from coordinate 222,026,347 downwards.
AGTAAAACATGGATTTTAAACTACAATCAATTAGTGTTTAGATGTCCGATATGCGATCGTACTCTCAATCCAGAAATGTAGAAATCAATAAAAATCAATAAATAAACTGTTCTAGTCCATGTGGGTGGCCTGATATGTATTAACTCCTTGATTCCTGCGATCAATATAACACGGAAATAAAACGCTAAAAAATTATTTTTTTATTGCAGATATGCGAGCTTGAGACTGTTGTGCAATTAATTCTAATGTCTTTCATTGCTTTTTCAGTATATTTAAGTATAGTAGTGTGTTTTTATTTGCTTTTACAGTGTTAAGAACAGGTGTTTAACCCCCTTGCGAGTCTTATCTATTACTCGTATAATTTGTTGCTACATTTGCCATTTACAGGTTAGAAGGAATTTGCATTTTTGGTGAATTGTAATTAAATAAGGATTTTGCGTCTTAAGCACTGGCAACATTTACGTGCTTGAAACACTGTGAGGGGCCCAGTGTGTCTGCCAATAAATGTGCGTTGCTTATCAACCAGTTTATGCATTGTCATTACTGAGTTTGCTATTCCGGTTTTATCTTTTCATCTATATTAGTATGTTTCAGGATGTTGCTACTAGCTTTTGTGTATAATCAGATGTTTCAATATTTACAATTAATTATTAACTGGTCTGAATATCCGGCCACAATTATTCCTTAACTGCTGTTCAAACAAATTGAGGGTTGTTAGAGGAAAAAGAGCAAAGTCAGCATTAATGTGTCCTGTGTTCCTAATATTGTCTTAATGTATACCAATAACTTTTAGATGAGCTTTAGATAGTGTATGTTTGTATATATAAACATACATGCACTGGCAATAAATAAATAAAACACCAAACAAATAGATGTAGAAATTCAATAAATTAAATTAAATCTATTATAAAAGACCTATATGTCATAGACTTAATCAAATTGTGGTCAATATGCATGTTTGTATCTTACTTCTTCCTTCAATAAAGTCCTTGCAATAAAACAATCACCTGTGTTTTCAAACTAATTCAACTCTAGAACCTTGTTTATCTCCAAAAGTATTGATGAAACCCAAGAAACCAAAAATAACTCCTGTGGAACCCTACATTTCTTCTAAAGTACCCTATCATTGTAATCCAGGCTACTAAACCGCTCAAAAAACATTTAACATGGCCTAAATACCTCATGACCCCCCTGTAGGACCCCATAATCCCTGGCCAGGACTAACTCAGTAACAACACAAGACTTTCCACAGGAAGCGCTATTAAGAGGGTTAATTGTCTTGTGGAACATTAATGGAAATCTGGCATTCTACAGAATATAGTTTAGGGGAAAAAAAGCTCTAAACCAGGGGTGTACAAGTTTGGTCCTGGTGGCCCGCACACAGGCCTGATTTGAGAATTTAATTTCTGTGCACAGGTGAGTCAATCAGCATGACTGAAGAAGCAATAGTCTCACCTGGGTGCAGCAGGGATGTCCTCAAACCCAGACCTGTGTGCGGCCTACCAGGACCGAACTTAGACACTCGTGCTGTAGACTCATGTTTCAGCCCAGGCCTAGCCCTAGGGCACCATATTTTCAGTTGCTGATGCAATGCCATAGAATATGCACATAAATGTTTATATGCAGGGACAATTCTGTCTAGTTGTGCCTGGAAGTTTCTGATTTAATGTGTACTTGCCTAAACACACACTTATAGATTTATGGCAGATTTATGATGATATAACAAGAGGAAAGGAGTAGTAGTAATTGGGTCATTGGGAGACGCACACATCTAAATGGGCCTGGGGCAGGATAAAACCTAATTACTCAAAAGATGTACTCAATAGTCTGGACAGGGACTTATCATCTTTTACCTGAACTTTGATACATATTTTTGGTATTTGGATTAGGTTGGCTTTATATATCCACAATAGTTTTTTAGTTTCTTCTCTTTTTACTTTTTGTTCTTTGTTTTTGAAAATATTTTTAATTTGTTTTTGCATTTATACAATCTCTGAATTTAGTTGACGATGTTGTGCATATGGCTCAGGACAGCTGTTCTGGAATTAGGGTGCTTCTCCTATCTGTTTCCATGCATATTCAGAGTTTCTTTAAAGTATAGGAGAGATGCTTATTTAGAGGTGGAAAAAGCAAGATGTTATACCCATGGTGGCAATCTAGTGAAATACAAGAAACTGCATTAGAGAATGGATGGTGGATACATGGAAAAGCCTTCCAGTAGAGGTCAGTACAGCAAGGCAATCTGGAAATCCTTGTGACGGAGGCTAACAACGTCCATATACTAAAACTATGCAGAATTCTCTAAGATGATGATTTGGCATTTCTCATTTAGCCTGCTCTATGTGGTATTTACATCAGCTTACCTGGGATTTCATTGCTATCTTCAATTCTGTGTTTTTACAGTGGCCATGGCAACGACACTTCAATTAATGAACACAACATTATCTCCAGTAAACGCAACAACACGCTCACAGGAACAGATTTTATATCAGAGTAAGTACGATGCGCTATTATTACATTGCATTACTTCCTGTTCGCTATTGAGAGCCAATCGGTGGGATGTATGGGGTTAACTGCAATGATGAGGTCAGTCTGTATAAAGATCAAAGTACACTAATGGCAGTGGTAAATCAATCAAGTGCGGACAGAGAAGGCCACAGGGAAATATCCAGCTTAGCAATCCATGGTGCAGACATTAGAGTAGAGTGCAGAGGCCAAATCCATTGCCTGGAAATAGATAATATCTGTTTGACACCTCTTTTTTGTTTGTATTTATTGTACGTGAAAATAATAATTTTTTTAGCGGTCTGATGGCACATGATCTATAAAGTGTAAAACCTTTACTAAAATTGTATGTGATTGTATTTCAGGTGCGGGTGCAATAGTTGCTGCCATTGTTGTAGGAGTGATAATCATATTTTCATTGGTCCTGATAACGCTCAAGATGTACAACAGGTAACAGATAGAGCTCTTAATCTTTTGAATCTCACACGTTCCTTGCTATCTTACTTTCCCTTGACCGCTTTTTTGGGCAATGTGAGAAGTCACAAGCCTCCTATGTGACTCCAGCCTGATCTCTAGAATGGGGAGAGCGAGTTCCTTTTCAACAGCGCACATTACATTTTCTGCATGTACAACTAGAATATCACTCACTTGTACCACCACTTACTTCTATTTACTATGCAGTTGTATGTTTTCTATTTTATTTCACAAGGCTCACTCCTATTTTCCATTTGAAATCCATGGTTATGGTCTTAAGCCTCCTGAGAATAAGGCCTATAGTCCCAAAACGACTCCATGTTAGTGGTGCTGAGGCAAAAAAGTGGTACGTTTTAAACCTCATTTCATTTCACTACCCAGAATCTTTAGCTAAAGTGGAAATGCGATTTATTGAGAAATTCTTCTGAAATTTACTGAGTGAGACCGGTAAGTTTACTGTTTCTTTCCTTGCAGAGTCTGAGTCTCGTAAACAAATCAAACGAAGACTTGGCCAGGCTAAGACTTAGATTTTTTCACATGGGTGAGAAAGACTCCTCAAGATGAAATGAAATATCTCAAGATAGTGTGTTTTGAGACATACACATCTCACTTCAATACTCCATTGTCCCAAATAACATTACCAAGCAGGTGTTAAGATTAAGTGCACAATGGCCTAGTCTCTAACCCAAAATACTTGGCAGACAATATGGTACATAGGTCACACATATTAATATTAAACCAGTTTAATATTTTGTACCAGAGTGCTCTCTAGATTAAAAAAAACATATATACAAAACATTTTTATCGGTACATTTATACATATACCTGCAAAAGGGGAGTAACTATTTGTGATTAGTGGAAACCAACCTTGTGACGATAAGGAAGAAATAGTTTATCTAATGGCAGAGCAAAGGATCGGGGTCTTTTCCCTGGTTCTTTAGTGGATATTTCCTGCTTTTCATTCTTTCCCTGTGTCTTTCCTGCTTTTTCCTGGGGTATTTCCGTCTTCTGTACTATTTTCTGGCTGGTCTTTTCTGTCTTATCTGACAGTCCTGTTCTGAGAATATCCCTGACTGTCATTCTGTGGCATAAACCTATGCTCCCTTCATATCTTCTCTAAGATGTCTTACTATATCTGTCTATCCAGACTATATTCTATCTCTACAACTCCTTCTAACATACCTATAACACAAAGAGGGATTACTTCAGACTATTTTGAGAAGGGATCCTAAAATGAGACAGGTGTTATCCTGAAATCCTATACATAGGTAATGTATAAACTTATCTAACTTTCTAATTTGTAACTGAGGTAATTTAATCCTATTACCACAATCATTGTGTTACCCTTTTGGAAGTGGTCACAGAACAAAGACTAATTAGCACCTGCTCAGGACTGTAGGTGTTAATCAATATATTTCATTCTGTACCCACATTCCCTACAACAGTCTGATTGACTATTCAATAATGTAACCATTTAACTCTGTTACAAAACCAATTATTAAAAACACCTATACAGCAAACCATACTTAGCAATACTCAATATATATACTCTTGTGTCACACAATCTACAAAACTGTTTAACATCATTGTTGATTGATTAGACAGATTTGATAAATTAGACCAGTAACAAAATAATAGCTTGCCAATACCTAAATATAAAGGTTAGTTAGCTTGCAATCTCAGATACAATATAACTAACATTGATACATATTGCTTCAATATATATTTCTATATTCTAACTGTCATATAAGTTGTTATTTAGCTATTTGCTGCTTTCATAGATTAACACATTATATCACTGATTATTAATATAATATATACTGTATCAAATAGATAGCTGATTGTTTATACACTCTACATATCATTGCTGCATTGCACTTACCAGATTTATAGACTGTTCTAAGCAAACTTTATAACATTATATACACTGTTTATATACTCCTATATTGAACTAACCAAATATAGATTGTATTAAAATAAATTGTTAATTCACATTTGATACATTTATATACATTGCTTATTGACCTCTGTACTGATCTAACCAAATATTAACAGCCTTATTAAATTGCAATTTGGCCAATTGAATAGGGCTCTATATAAGCACATAGCATATGTTTTTTACAGAAGTTTTTAGTTAGTGAAGACATTGCTTTTGGATAGAAGATCACTAACTAAAAACTTCTGTAAAAAAATATGCTCTGTACTTTTATAGAGCCCTTTTCAATTGGCCGAATCACAATTTAATAAGGCTGACAGACTCATTCCTTAGCTAGTGGATTCTTCTGGATTTGTCGTCTTCCACAGCCTATAAATCTTAGAGTAAAACCATGGTGGGCAATATGCAGCTCTTCAGAGGATCACCTTCTCTGATAGGTGCTGGAGGAGCATGAGCTTTTTCAACAATACATATTTTGTTTTCTACCTCAACAACCAGAATATCCACAACACAACTCATCTCACAATTCCTTTCACTATCCATTCCTCCTTTATTCTTCTTTTAGTTCTGCTGCTTACATCTCCTACAGTTTTTATATTTTTGATGCACATATAGACAAGCTTTAATATGTATTCTGTATCTTTTTACGTGAAATAGGTTGTGTACCTGTAGAAGAATGTCTGTCTAATTTTGATAACATGTACTCCTTGCGGGGGCTCTCAAGCACACGTTGGCCTTTGGGCTCACTATACTCAAATACCTACTTTCTAGAAGGAACTTTTAATACAGTATAGTCTTCAAGTAGTAACACCTGATTTGCAGTAGTATGATCCTTTCTTTAGATGTAGCAGTTGTCCAGTTACCTACCAATGGTCTACTCTCATCTCCTCTGTCATGCTGAGGTACTCTACTTTTTCTAACTTACTTTTATGAACCACCTTTTTTTTTCTTGCTTTTCAGACGTACAAGGACAGAAAGGGAGCTGGGTATGAAAAGCATGAAAACTAATAACAACCCAAGTACACGAGGTCACAGCTCCATCAGTCAGCCCACATCCTTAACATCTGTTCCACCAGACATACAGCTGGAAAATCGGTGATAGCAATGAGGTGCCATCACATGGGAAGATGAAGTTCAACCTTGCCTTGTCAAATATCTGATGTTTTTGATTACATCCGTATGAACTCCAGAACATGTTGACTGCCGAGGCTTTGGCTTTTTCTCCTTTCAGAGACTGCCCACCTCCGCTTTCAGCAGGCCTTCTAAGTGTAAAAATGCAAAAGACTTTTATCTTACATGTGCTGATATAAGAGTGATATGTGTGTAGCAATCAGTGATACTGCCTGACCTTCAACTCTATGACTGAGAAATACACATTGCACAAAATCACTTCTGCATTCACACTGGTAGAGGAATGTTTTCCAATGCAATCAAGTGAACTATTAACTCTTCTCCTGCCAGACATGCTAGTCCAAAGGTGCATGACTAGTCCTTGGGGCGGATTAATTATATTTCTATTTCATACATGAAGGATCAGTCAGAAACAGGAAAAAGAAGGAACTGTTATGCTTCCTAATTCACCTTCTTTATTTATTTATCTATCTGACTCTATTGATAAGATTGGGTGGGTCTTCCTCCTCAGTAAGGTAATAGATTCATGAATCACCACTCCTTGTGAATTGTTGTATTGTGGAAAAAGCAGGAAATGGACAGATATAAGGGTAATGCATTACATACAATGGTACATACCCCCTTAATCTACAAATCAGCTCTATTTGTGAGCAGATAGGGCCCTGAAGTGCAGAGGCAATGTAGATCGAGAACGGCCATAAAAATGCAAAAAAAAAATGATCACGACAGCTGCTCCCCCTTTCTAGTGTCACCATCTAGAAGATGATACCAGATGGATGATCTCCTACATGTTGCAGATATAGACCCTTCTGTTATTAACCATGTTTCAATGAAAATGTTTGTTTGACGGTTCATGTAGTGTTTTTGCCTCAGCATTGTTCAACATGTACAACTGTACATATACCCAAATGTACTGTATATTCCAAATGTACTTTTCTTAATTTATTCCAGTTAGATATTATTTTGTAACAAATTGGTAGCTATTTCAGTAGAAGTCGTCTAGAAGAACTTGTTGACTCAGCTTTTTCTATAAACGCAAATTTTGCTTTTGAATGTCAGCTCGCTTACTAGCCTTTTTGATTATATTAATCCTGCTGAGCTTCACTTGTGAAAATAATTCTCTACATGATATCTATTGGTATTGTCCTTTTAAATCTTCAATGCAAGTGGATAATTTAATCATTTGTTCATATAAGGTTCACAAGAGTTATGCAGTGTAGTGCTGCTGTTATGTTAATATATATTTATATTGTCACCTCAGTTCTCCACAACACAATTCCTTTCAGGTCACTTTATAAGTGACCTGACCATGTAGATATATATCACAATATTGCTGCTATTTTGCAAAGTAGTTCAGCCTACAACAAAGATGTTCAACATGTGTACAAAAAGAGCAAATCTATATGAAGAAGAATGCTATGAAAATATGATTAAATCTGATATGTATCCAAAACCTTGGTTTAGTTAGGACCGACCAGCGTTTTGGGTGGATATTCCATTCTATAATATGTGCAGAAACTGAACAAACTCAAAGCAACCTCACCAAAACATAATGCATCATTAAAAAACTGTTTTGGATATATTTTTTATTTTATTTATACTTTTTATCATTTTAATATTGGTTTAAAAAAAAATTAGAGGAAACTTGTTAAGCTGTAGACTTCAAACTCCACGCACTAACTTCTTGCTTTTATGCATAGGTTGTCCATACTTTCACAAATACCCTGAGGCCTGGCAACGCTCATGTATGGAAACAGAAAGACAGTGGAACTACAAGCCAACAGCTTCCCAGTCTCCTAGCTTCTTCTGATTAATAAAAAAGGAAAACTTTAAAAAAGTTAATAATGGTGAAATATTTTTGAACATATTAATCATTTTACTGATTTGTTTAGAAAAACAAACCTTAAAGGGATTGTCTACGCACTTTTCATATTATACCTATTTTTAATTCACCATTATTTAGCATTAAAAATACATGTGCAGCAAAGCAAATCTTTAGCACTAATATATAATTGAAAAACAGAGTTGACCTCATTAATGGCTGTTGTTGTACCCCTCCCCACCTCTTTTTGTCCTGAGCACTACTAAAAGTAAGTGAAAGCATTCAATTGTGGTAATGTCTTGGTAAGGCTTGATTAATGTTATAGCATTTTAGATCTTTTTCTTCCTTTCAGTAGTGCTAAGGTCATTGGGAGAGGGGTACAGCATCGGCCATTAATGTTTTTTTTTAATTATATTTTCTGTCTTTGTTTTAATGTTAATTAATGGTGAATTAAACAAAAGCATTAACATGAAAAGGGATTCCACATGCCCTTTAAACATCCACTTTAAGAAACATAAGGATACTGAGTATAAGTAGATTATATCACAAGTCCAGTGGTCAGGCAACACACCACCTGTGAACAGAAGGATATTGTACATATTTGATGTAAGGCGAAAAACACACATTTCCAGTTTATTTGTTTTAATATTATTGTATAACTTGAAAAATGTTGCAAGGAAGAGTCTCATATTTTATTCTGGAATTCCCTATCCTGTAAGAGGTGCAGTAAAAAGATCAATTAGTCACTAAGCCCATTTGTATGAGAGGTCTCAGTGTCAGTTGCTTAAGGACTCTTTGTGATGCACCCCAAACATCTGGGTTTTGATTTCTTAATCTTTAAATTTATTATTCAACAACAATGCTGCTTTAATTTCTTTTTTAATGTTTACAAAACTACTTTACATTAGAAATAAAATGTTCAGTCTTTAAAGAGCTTTGGATTTGATTAGTTTTTTTTTAATTGCTCAGTGCTGTTTAATAAAATAGTAGAAATACATAAACGTGTCTAAGAACAAAACTGTCTCTTCTACAGTGCAAGATACAAACTGCAGTGTTTATAAATTTGTTTAAGGACAATTGGAAAGAGAAAAGTCAAATGGTAATGTGAAATCAAGCCTCTGTTACAGCCATTGGCATAGCTGGGGGGTGGGGGGGGGGAGGCGGTCCACCCCGGATGTCACCCCTTTGGGGGCAGTAAAAATGCCCCCACCAGCCTCCCACCGTTCTGATGCTCCCTTCCCCAAGTCTCATGCTCTCTGATATTGTGTCTGCTGGCAGGGGTGGAGCCGGCAGAGGGAAGAGCCAGTAGACCCGGCAGCACGGAGCAGGAGGGAAGAGACAGGGGAGAGATATGAGGGGAGAAGTATGGTGGAGAGAGGCAAAGGGGAAAGAGGGAGAGAGAGGCATGGGGGAGAGAGACAAGGGGAAAAAGGGAGAGACATGGAGAGAGAGGCAAGGGGGAGACATGGCGGGAGAGGGGAAGGTAAGGGGGTAGACATGGGTGAGAGAGAGGCAAGGAGCATAGGGAAGTGGGGGAGGGAGAGAGGCAAGGTGGTAGAGGGAGAGACATGGAGAGAGGCAAGGGGGGAAATTTGGAGGGAGAGGCGAGGGGGGGAAAGAGAGGCAAATGGAGACAGGCAGAGAGATGGAGGGAGAGAGAGAGGCAAGGGGGTGACATGAGGGAGAGGAAAGGGGGAGAGAGAGACAAGGAGGCAGTGACATGGAGAGGGAGGCAAGCGGCAGATATAGGGCAAGGGGGAGAGGGATATGGAGAGGGAGAGAGCGAGATAAGGAGATTGAGAAAGAGGGGGGGAGAAGGGAGGGAAAGAGAGACACGGAGAGAGATGAAGAGAAAGAGTGGGGAGATTGAGAGAGAGGAGGAGAAGAAAAGGGGAAAGAGGGAGAGAAGTAAAGTAAAGGAAAAAAAAGAGAGGGACGAAGAGGGGGTGAGAGACATGGAGAGAGAGAGAATAAGAAAGAATGGGAGAGAGAGAAGGGGATATATATATATATATATATATATACGGTATATATATATATATATATATATATATACACTGTATATATATATATATATATATATATATATAATGTTTGCACTGGGTGGAGGCGGCAAACTCAGGGACAGCTGATGACATTTTACATACTTTAACGTTTAAGAAGCAGTACATTTTCAAGTTTTCTGGTCATACATTTACAAAGCGTATGAGTTAAACTTTTTCTCCCTTTAAATGAATATTTAAGGGAGGTTGACTTCAGGATCTGTAGTTTTTCTGTATTTCTTGTGTGGTCAATCCACTGTCTTTATCAGTCAGACATCTTATATACCATGGTACACACTTTTTCAACAAAGTCAGTGCCTGACACATCCTTATTAAAGATCCTGAGTTGGTAGCAAAAGTTGTTTGTAAGGGGATTAAAGAAACCTTTAATTTGAATATCTTAACTATTTAAAGACTCAGGTAGCAGTGTTAATTATTATATAAGTACATAACAAACTGATTATCTGCCAGGTAAGCCATAAGCATAATAGCATTCTTATAGAAAGGTTTACATTTAACAGATTTGTGCCATGGGCACTTCTGTCTTGGATTGATTCTAAGCATGTAAGATATCCTACTATTCTGCAATTTAAGAGGCATGTTCAAAATATCTTTAAACAGAACTGTATAGAGATGTTACATGAATCCAAAGCGCCTCACATTCTTCCCATGTGTCTGCTTTTGTTAAGAATAAAAACAAATATATTCAGAATTTGAATACAATGATTAAAAATTAAAGGCTGGATTTTTCTTAACTTAAAAAAAAAAAAAAATGAAGATTAACAAGTCCAGCTCTTCAAAAGAGCATACAGGTATACCCCGCTTAATGCTCCCGCTTTGAGCTCTGATTCGCTATAGCTCGCTATTTCCCTGTAATACCCTGCTTAGTGCTAAACCTCACTATAGCTCGGTTTTTGAGCCCTGAATCCCATTTAGCCCTTTAAATACCCACTCAGCTCACTTTGCTATAGCCTTGCCTAAGAGCTATGGCAATAAAATACCCGGTTTAGCACTGTTTCACATAGGGCTTCTCGCTGAGGAACGTATATGGAGCTCTAAACGGGGTGTTGCAATAACTATTACACATCTGTGCTTCTTAATAAACAAAATACTTAATTCTGTCTCTATATATATCTTATTAAAGAGACATTGAACACATCTGTTGTCTCCAAGCATTTAAAAGGAGTATGTTTTAAACATTACAGAACCTTTTCAATGAAACTGGCAATGCCCCTCTAGCCATGCCTACTGGACTATAATAAATGAATATTGCTCACAAAACCTTTCTTTTCTATTTTCAATAATGCCTCACTGAGCACTGTTCACAAGACAAAAAATATCAAAAACAGCTACAGCTATCCCATGTTATGTGAGTGACCAAGATACACATTTTGGAAATGAATACCTATCCTCTATTATTCAATTCCATTCATCATCAGGACTAAGCAGTCACTTCCTCTGGGCCTCATCCAGTGATTCTGGGCCTGCTATCATCCACCTGAGCAGAAGCACTGACCAACTGGCATCTTTCTCCGTTCCATTCACTCATCTAACCTGCCCTCCACTCACCTATGATTTGTTTTACTTTGTAGTGCAGGTTTCTGCTCTATCATCTCCATTTTTCACAGTTTATTGATACATCAACACACTTAATAAATAATTAACCTCCCACTCTCTTTTCAATTACATGCCAAGCCATTGTTTCTCTTTTATTTACTTCACATTTTGTTTCAATAATCCCTTAGTCTTTAAGCTATTGAACTCTCCGTCATGCAAGACACTTTCAGCCTTATTAAATTGTGATTCGGCCAATTGAATAGGGCTCTATATCAGCACATAGCATATTTTATTTATAGAGGTTTTTAGTTAGTAAAGACCTTGCTTTTGGATCGATGTTAACTAACTAAAAACTTCTGTAAACAAAATGCTATGTGCTGATATAGAGCCCTATTCAATTGGCCAAATCACAATTTAATAAGGCTGTTTGTATAGAAGTCACAAGTACGATTGTTATTTCAATGGTAGTGTTGTCAACTCCTTTTGTATCAGTCTGTCAAATTATGTATTGCCATACCCATGTATGTTTTTTGCTTTACTTGCAATATCATGGAATTAATTACACTCTTATAGTGAGAGATATTTGTACATACCAAGAAAACCTTTCAATGCCTTAAACATTCTCTTTTAAAGGATTATGAGACTTTAGTGTCATTTTAATTATTTTGTAAGCATGGTTGGCAGGTTGATTTAAGTTGAACATTTACTTTTGCTGTCACCAGATAGGAAATAAAAGATACTGTATTACCAGCTAGAACGCAGACAGATCACCAATACACCTTTATTATATTTCACACAAGATTCCTGAGCTTTAATTAGGGTGTGGTGCTTCCTGTCCATTGAAAGATAAATAATAGGGTATGAAGCTCTGAAAGCCGTTCTGTTAAACACATATACATGTGCGGGTCATTGGTTACAGTTACAGGTTGAACCAGTTCAGATATGTAAGGGCTTTATGGCTCAAATCATTAGTCACAATTGTCCATGGTATTTTGAGAAAACATGAAAGGAAAACACTCACCCATGAAACCTCTCACATGACCAGGTCATACAGCAGAGAACAACACCCTTGAATCCTTATAGGGGCCACAATATTTTTAGCTTTTTGTTTTACGCATAACAAAAATACTAATCTCGCTGTGGGCAGCATTAATTGGTAATGATAAAATAGACAGTGTTTTGTGGAAAAGGGGCATGTTCTTACCCACTGAACAAGAGTCTGGAGCCCCCCGGGGCATCTGCTCCCCATCTCTGCCGTAGAGTGAAGCCAACAACTTGACACCGCTGGCTTGGGAACCCGAATCTTTCATCTGCCAGACACAGTCACACAATTACACACTGGATTGACCCATCTTTCCAGATGGAAACATGAATAGGGTTGATTGATCCTACCAGCAAACTGAAGTTTAAACAACATTTCCGGTGGGGCTCCCTTTTTTAGCCCAACCAGGTTATGGTTTGAGCCTCAAATGGCATTGATATCAAAATGAAATAAACTGCACGTGAATCTTGCTTTTAAGTCTCAATTTCCATTTCTTCTAAATTTTCATTAAAGTTACTTAATTCATATATTTAAAGTACCACTGTAGTCCTATATATATATATATATATATATATATATATATATATATATATATATAAAATGCTCTTTTTTGAAAAACTTGGCTTAACATACACTACATGTTTTTAGAATGTAAATATTTTTTTTTACCTTTTATATGCAATTATGCTGCTGTGGGATCTACCATTTAGGTTTCATCTGATCTTCATCTGGACTTTGAATGCAGAGGAAGTTTTTTCTGCATGAGCTCCAACATAACACACTGGTATTTGTAGATGCCACATTTGCATGTAGCAAATGCAACTTCCTGTGCATTACACATCTCTTCACAGCTCAGTAAGCAGAATTTAAAATAGTAAGTCCCACAGAAACATAATATCATCAAAATTGGCCTTCAGCATCATTGTATGTAGATGCTCAAAATCCAGGTAACTATATTAGACCACAAAGATATAAACGTTTCTCCATTGTGTGGATGTGATGAAGACTAGCTACCTACCTCTTACTCGCTGATAAAGCCTTCAATAAAATCTGTCAAGACTGGCAAAACTACTCACCCCTTGGTAATACCTAATTACGCTCCAGGGATCACTACCCTCTGAATTGTGATACATGGGATACAGTTCCATTTCTCCTCCCACTGAGAGGTGCTTTTTTTTTTCTTTTCTTCCCCCGTTTCATAACTCCATACCATCTGCCTAACCAAATAAAGATTCTCCTAATTTCTTGACCATAGTCTGATTCCTACATTCCCTTAACTTTCTTGCCCTTCTCTGAACTTTTCTAGCTTTTCTATGGCTTTTTTGAAGTATTGCCCAAAATTGCACTTCCTGTTCCAAATGAGGTCTTACCAGGTACTTATACAGTGGCAGAATTAAACCTGCTTTCTTTACTTTTATACCTTATATACCTTTGTGCATGCTAATATTGAACTTACCTTTTCAGCTGCTGCCTGGCATTGAGCATTTATATATATATATATATATATATATATATATATATATATATATATCATTGTTCACACACACTCCTTCTTTCATCTCTGACACTCAAGATCTGTTCTATTTAGATTACTCATTCATGCTTATTTTTTTTCCAAATCCATCATTTTACATGCATAACTTTTCTCTTTGTTATATGTCACCTGCCATCTAGCTGCCCCTTCTTTATACAAGTCTCTTTTTAAGGAAAGCACATCCTAGTCTGATTCAAAGATGACACAATTTAGTGTCATCAGCATTACTTTCCATCTCTAATTCTAGGTCATTTAAAAATATGTTAGAACTAGAGAGGACCTAGTACTGAACCCTGAAGAAACCCACTTATCACATTAGTCCGAGCTGAGTATGTTCAATGTTGTTTCTTTGTGTCTTGTTTTTTAAGTAGCTTTCTATCCATATGCATAATTCAGATTTGTGTTCCCACCAACAATCCAGTTACTCCTCCTCTTTTCCTCTTGCTATATCTAGATCGTAAGTTTACCACACACCTGTATAGAAAATCATATGTGTATATGGGTTTATGTAAGTATACAGTTAGTCAGAGAATGTCAGGTACACTTCCAGACAGAATTTTCTCTGCATATAGGCATTTCTGTGCATAGTCCATGGCATCGACAACTTCAGGCAGCCTGCTGCCCCCTGAAAATGTGCTGCCCTAGGCTTGGGCCTCTTAGGCCGAGGCTAAAACACACCCATTGTTAGGTTCATCTAAGAAGAAAACTATTTATTTAGCTCTTCTGACTTTTTTGGTCATATAACTTCACTGTATTATGATACATTTTAATATGTAAGTGGCTGGATGATTGACAGCCATCATGATCAACATAGTTATTAATGAGGTATAGAAGATTTTAGGGTAGGTTTTGGGCAGGTATTAAAGTGACATTGTAGCCACAAACTTCCTACCATCGAGTTAAAATACCATATGTACAGTGGATATAAAAAGTCTACACACCCCTGTTAAAATGTCAGGTTTCTGTGCTGTAAAAAAATTAGACAAAGATAAATCCTTTCAGAACTTTTTCCACCTTTAATGTGACCTATAAACTGTACAAAAGTGTACAGTTTATAAACTGTACAAAAGATTTCAGTTTGTTTTTCAATTGAGTTGTACAGTTTATAGGTCACATTAAAGGTGGAAAAAGTTCTGAAATGATTTATCTTTGTCTCATTTTTTTACAGCACAGAAACCTGACATTTTAACAGGGGTGTGTAGACTTTTTATATCCACTGTATAATATGAAACCTCTTTACAAAAAAAAAATATACAGCATAGAAAAAATATGTTAATTACAGTGGGAGATGTTAAGCAGTAAGAGCAAACTCTTATGATATAAATGAAAATTCTGATAGAAACTTTGACAGATATAATTTTGTGATTATGCTGATTTAACAAACTGAGGATGCTCCTCCTTCTTAGCACCTTCAACTGCAGGAATAAATCACCTTAGATAAAAGTACTTTTCTGCAATTACTGGGACTTTGATGTGCCCTTTTCAGGTCTCTTGATACTCATTTCCATGCCTGTACTCACAAAAATGGAGGGCTATCTGAAGGTAGAGATAAAATGTATGTTAACCACTACTCTGAGCCAACTGGAGTGACCGTTCGGGAAATGGTTGCAGGAGCAATCGTCTCTGTAAAAGAGATCAGCGTATGCAGTGTAAATTGTTAGTATAATCAATATACCGTATTTATCGGCATATAACACGCACCAGCATATAACACGCACCTCATTTTAAGGAGGGAATTTCAGAAAAAAAAAAATTAAAATAAAGAACTTTGAAGCAAAATCCTCAACCTCAACCTCCCTCCTGATCCTCAAGCCCCCCCAACCTCCCTCCTCATCCTCCATCCTCAACCCCCTCCTCAAACCCCCCCATCCTCAACCCCCTCCTCCACCCCCCCCCTCCTCAACCCCCTCCTCCACCCCCCCATCCTCATCCTCTTTCCTCAACCCCCCTCCTCAACCTCAGCCCCCCTCTTCAACTCCCCTCCTCATCCTCAACCTCCCTCCTCATCCTCAACCCCCCTCCGCATCCTCAACCCCCTCCTCAACCTCCCTCCTCATCCTCCGTCCTCAACCCCCTCCTCAAACCCCCCATCCTCAACCCCCTCCTCCACCCCCATCCTCATCCTCCTTCCTCAACCCCCCTCCTCAACCTCAACCCCCCTCTTCAACTCCCCTCCTCATCCTCAATCCCCCTCCTCATCCTCAACCTCCCTCCTCATCCTCAACCCCCCTCCGCATCCTCAACCCCCTCCTCAATCTCCCTCCTCAACCCCCCCATCCTCAATCCCCTCCTCAACCCCCCATCCTCAATCCCCTCCTCAAACCCCCCATCCTCAATCCCCTCCTCAACCCCCCCATCGTCAATCCCCTCCTCAACCCCCCATCCTCATCCTCCTTCCTCAACCCCCCTTTCCTCAACACCCCTCCTCAACCTCAACCCCCCTCCTCAACCTCAACCTCCCTCCTCATCCTCAACCCCCCTCCTCATCCTCAACCCCCCTCCTCATCCTCAACCCCCTCCTCAACCTCCCTCCTCATCCTCCCTCCTCAACCTCCCCATCCTCAAACCCCCTCATCCTCATCCTCCCTCCTCAACCACCCTATCCTCAACCCCCCTCATCCTCAACACCCTCCTCAACCCCCCTATCCTCAACCCCCTCCTCAACCTCCCTCCTCATTCTAAACCCCCTCCGCATTCTAACCCCACCCTCCTCAACCTAAACCCCCCTCCTGAACCTAAACCCCCCTAAATACCTACCCCTCACTTACCTGCTTCTGCTCCGGCCTCCGCTCCGCTCCTTGACCCGGTGACGTCACATGCGGCCAGCGCGCCACGTCATTAGCATATACCGGGTGTATATGCTAATGACGTGGTGCGCTGGCGCGCATGTGACGTCACCAGGTCAAGGAGCAGAGCGGAGACCGGAGCAGAAGCAGGTAAGTGAGGGGAAGGTATTTAGGGGGGTTTAGGTTGAGGAGGGGGGTTTAGGTTGAGGAGAAGGGGGGTTTAGGTTGAGGAGGGGGGTTAGAATGCGGAGGGGGTTTAGAATGAGGAGGGAGGTTGAGGATGAGGAGGGGGGAGGGAATATCGGTGTATAACACGCAACTATCATTTGCCCCCTATTTTCAGGTAAAAAAAGTGCGTGGTTTACGCCGATAAATACGGTATGTTTTATTTTGTGTAAGTGGCATGCCTGTTTACTGTCACCAGCCTCATCATTGTCTCTTTGTCACTATTGACATTGCACAGTTAAGTGAAAAACACGTGAGTGGGTACTCATGGGACCTGGTTACCATGGGTGTAGGAACTGGGGGTACGGGAGAGACAAATCCCCTCCAGATTTTTCAAAGTGTGTGTTTATGTGTAGAGAAGCAGTTGTGTGGTATTTTTATACTATAGGCGGTATCCCACCACACATAAATCTGCAACTACAATGCACGCGTAGTGCGCAATAGAAAGCTTAAATTATGAGTAAGTAGTTGTACCCCTTTATTTTATAAATCTCTTAATACAAGAAAACATGAAAACTGATTATACTGACATTTTTTTCTGATCATTGGCCCTTTAACCATGAGAAAGCCATTTTTGTATGCCTAAGGTTTTATTTTAATCTGCCGTGGACGAACTACAAAATAATTGGATGAGTAATTAAAAGGTGTGTGAAAGAGACATATACACTTTTGCTAGACTTTTTTTGAGCATAAAGAGGAAGAGATCGAGTACAAAAAGATCCAATTATATAATTAATTCCTCCACCCTATTAGTTCCACTGATAGATAAAATATACACCCTCTTCTAAGTTTTCAGGAAGGGATTGACTTAATGAAATTGTCTATTCACAGCAGAGTCTTTAAAATTTAAGATTTAATCTAGAATTGATTTTATATTAATTGCTCACAGAGCCAGTGTCGGATTTACCTTTTTGGAGCCACTAAGCAGTGAAGTGGAGGAGCCCATGCAAGTGCGTGCGTAAGGTATGCATGCAGCCATTTTCCCCTTTACTGTGCATGTATATGGCTCTCTTCTGTGTGAGCAAATCACAGACATTTCCCCATAACAGCCATTTTACAGCCTAGCTTCTCATACACACACCGAGCTATTCCTTTTTTTTATTATTAAATGCATTTTATGGTGGGCCGTATTATTTATATTTTCTATGGGAGGACAGTGAGCACATGTTACACAAACACAAATCATGATGACTTGTATAACACATAAAAACTGAGTAATTAAGTAAAAGGGCCGCTGCACAATGAGAACAGAAATTGTCTGAGAAAAATTGAGTTTGCCTAAGAGCATAAGTGATCAGGAAAAAAGTCATACAGCTAGTTTTTAATTAGATAAAATACATTTTGATGCCTCTAGTGGGCCCTTGCAAAATCCAAATATATATATACAGTGGATATAAAAAGTCTACACACCCCTGTTAAAATGTCAGGTTTCTGTGCTGTAAAAAAATGAGACAAAGATAAATAATGTCAGAACTTTTTCCACCTTTAATGTGACCTATAAACTGTACAACTCAATTGAAAAACAAACTGAAATCTTTTAGGCAGAGGAAAGAAAGAATATAAAAATAAAATAATATGGTTGCATAAGTATGCACACCCTTAAACTAATACTTTGTTGAAGCACCTTTTGATTTTATTACAGCACTCAGTCTTTTTGGGTATGAGTCTATCAGCATGGCACATTTTGACTTGGCAAGATTTGCCCACTCTTCTTTGCAAAAACACTCAAAATCTGTCAGATTGCGAGGGCATCTCCTGTGCACAGCCCTCTTCAGATCACCCCACAGATTTTCAATCGGATTCAGGTCTGGGCTCTGGCTGGGCCATTCCAAAACTTTAATCTTCTTCTGGTGAAGCCATTCCTTTGTTGATTTGGATGTATGCTTTGGGTCGTTGTCATGCTGAAAGATGAAGTTCCTCTTCATGTTCAGCTTTCTAGCAGAAGCCTGAAGGTTTTGTGCCAATATTGACTGGCGCTCATTGCAGGTCTCACGGCGACGGCCTCTCTCATCCCCCTCTGCCTCTATCTCATCTCCCCCTCTGCAGCCGTCACGGGCCACAACCGCGAAGCCCGCGGGACTTAGGCCTCTCTCATATCTCCCCCTCTCTCTCATCTCCCCCTATGCCTCCAGAGTACCTGGTTCCAATCCCTGTTCCGGCCAAAGGACGGGAGCCGAAGAGGAGGAGAATACGGTGAGTACGGGCCTGCAAGCTACTGGCACGGTTGCATCCAGGTAAGAGACAGAGGGGAGGGAGAGGAGGGGGAAAGAAGGCACCAGGGAGGGATAGGAGGGGGAACAGAGACACAAGAGAGGGAGGAGGGGGAACGGAGACACAAGAGAGGGAGAGGGGGAAAGGAGACACGGAGGGGGAAGGGAAAGGGGGGAAGGAGAAACAGGAGAGGGGTGGAAAAAAACACGAGCGAGAGGAGGAGGAAACTGAGACACAAGGGAGGCGAAGGCTCTCATTGTAAGCCACACTATGAGCGCCAAAGGTGCTCATAGGACCAAAACCCTCACATTGTGTGGCAAACAGCATTGCCAGCCTTACAATTTTAATCCCGTCACTTTTGAGGGGCAATTTCCTAGTATATATAAATATGTATATATATATATATATATATATATGTATATATATATGTATATATATATATATGTATATATGTATATATATATATATGTGTATATATATATATATATATATATATATATATATGTATAAATATGGTGGAGAGCTTTTATCACTCTAGTGCTCACCATACACTAAATGATTGTTGTGGAATACCCAATCCTACAAAATCTATTGCACAAACCAGAATCTACCTCATACTGATGATAGCCAAAAGCTTGAAACCGTTCTGTATATGAGTGATTCTTGGTTTGTGTAAAATCCAACCCGGTGCTTTGCTTAAAAGCTGTTTAATACGGCAGGCATGTGCTTTAAGGGAGCAATGTATAAAATTGCTATTTTTGGATTATACATTGTATTCTCATTTGCATGTTCCCGCCTTTTAGACATGCATATGGGCTTACTAATGTATTATTCATTTTCTATATATATATATATATATGTGTATATATATATATGTATATATATGTATATTTGTATGTATATATATTAATACTTTTAAAGATATATATATATATATATATATATATATATATATATATATATATATATATATAAACATATAAAGCCTCATTCAATTCCGAGTTGCCCAATTAAATAGGGCTCTATATAAGCACATACAAAAAAAATTCACAGAACTTTTTAGTTACTGAACTTCTATACAAAAGCAAGGTTTTCACTAACTAAAAACTTCTGTCAAAAAAATATGTTATGTGCTTATATAGAGCCCTATTCAATTGCCAAAATTCAAATTGAATGAGGACCATAGTATATACATATATATACTTATAAAGAGAGCTGTATGAATGGGACCCCACAAGTGGATTTATGATTATTGATTGGCAAATATAAATGAATCCTGTGGTAAGCTTTAGTATGAACATGTTTCTAATTTTTAAGCAGTATACAAGCCACATTCTCTCCACTCCACATGCTTTGATTGCTTTAACTTCATATATAACAAATACTTCTCTAAAAGATGACTGCAGCCCTGCATTTGGAGAATGATCAATTGAAGACTATCAACAAAGGTCTGCATAGTTAGAACTATGGTATTCCCAGTAGTAACGTATGGATGTGAGAGCTGGACCATACAGATGTCTGAGTGCGTAGAATTGATGCTTTTTCATTGTGGTGTTAAAGAAGATCCAATAAATCAATACTGCAGGAAATCAAGACAAACTGTTCACTGGGAGGATTGATCATGAGGCTGAAGCTCAAATATGTTCACCATATCATAAGAAGAATTCCCTAAAGAAGACTCCGGTGCCTGGCAAGATTTAAGTCACAAGAAGAAGGGAGGGAATCTTAGATCCATGTTCCAGTCACTGTTATTGTAATTAATTTATGTAAGCACTTTCAATAGGAATAAATTTAAACCATATCTGCAACAAATATAATTCTAGCTCACAAACAAGTTTAACATATAAAGCTATGACTTAAAAAGTCATGCAATAAATATTGGGACTTTATAGTCTTTTAAACATGCTATTCAATTTGGGGTGGTCTTCTATGTTAATCTGTTTTCCCTGACAAAGGAATATATCTCCACTCCACTAAATCCTATTGGCCAAGGCCAACCAGCTTTTGAGAAATGGGCTATTTGTTGGATTTGTAAGAAATGTAATTCTTATGAAATGGTGATTGTATACGTGGAGTTAACCCAAAAGTCCCATATTTCCAAAAATGTGGGGTAAGTGATATTGGACACTTTTTGAGGGTCATGTGATTTGGTTGTTTGTTGATAGTGTTTAGGGCTATATATATAGTTCTATTAAAATCATGGTGTCTGTCTTGTTAAGAAGAATGTGTGGTGGTGTACCATCTCAGGTGTCTTGAATGCATTTTCACATAACAGGAATCTGCAACATTTTATAACTAAGGGGCCAAGATATACCGCAGGTCAAAACTAGAGCAAGGGACCAAAAAGAACATTCATATATGGTATGAATATATATGATATTCATATATATATGGTACGTGTATATTTTGATTTCTTAATCAATGAAGCAAATTAACACCCATTTGAAATAATGCTGCTACATTTGACGATTACAGAAGAGCCACAAGTAGATATGTAAGAAGGCCCATATGGCACAATAGCCTCAGGTTTCAGACCCCTGACACACAAGATAATACGGAGTTCCTTCTTTCTATTGATTTGTTCATAGCGTACGCATGGTTTCTCTGTGTAATTGTGTCCTGCTTCCTTTTTTTCTGTTGTAAATTTAATATGTATGTTTTGATTTGCAGTATATTTGTCTTTGTTCGAATATCGAGTTATGACCTCAGTTTAAGTGCAGACACTGTGCCACATAAACCGATAAATGAAATTCTCAATTCTTCACCCATTCAGCTTTATTTTAAGGATCACTGTACAATGAAATAAGAATACATGCTTAACATTTTTAGTATGATGAAATGCATGATTATATGATTCAGGAAAAGGGCTCTTTTAAATAAATAAAACATGTCTCCTGAGGCATCTATGATACTTTGCTGAAGGTTGCATGTATGAGGCATGCATTAGCCTTGTAAGCTGCATTATTTTGTTCATGTGCATGGGATGAGGTGGGTGTCAAATTCTAACCTCTATCTCCTTACCCAGCCTTCCCCCCATAAATAAATGACTACAGACCCTAAAACTCCAGGGTTGAGGTAGATGTGGACGCCAGACAACATGGTATGTTTATATACAAAGGTTACAAAATTATTTTAACAAATGTTTGACAATGGTCTCTTAAGTCTTAAGCAGACACGGATAATCATGGAATTGAAGATCTCATTGTTTTTATTTAATTATGCAAATATTGTTCTCTTACTTTACTGTCACTGCTCATGCATATCATTGATAATAGTCAAATACTGAATGATTCCAGTAGGTTATTTCACACTCACTACTATTATTCCATAATTGAACAGATTATGCTTGAGTCACACTTATATATGGAGGACTTAAAGGGACGGTCATCCCAAAATCAAGTTGTTTGGTTTTAGGCTATTATTAAAGTGCATGAACAACTAAAGTGAATCAATCTTAGGAAATTCCATGTTGTTGCATATCATATGGATGTGCTAAGTAGGATTACAGTCTGCTAGCCCGTCTATGTAGTTGTCAAAATAAAGAGCCCAAAATGTATTTGGCAGTTGGACCACTTTCTCAAGTTTATCAAGCACTCGGGTCACACATTAGCATACAGGAGCCGCAAAATCAATTCTAAATATTTCAGAAATGATTTACTGTAGATAAAAGCTTCTACCACATTGTATAGCTAGTTTTTATTGCTCTTTAATATGAAATCAATGTCCTGTCATGGTGACAGAGTCCCTTTAATACAGTTATTGTTGGAGTGCATTGTTTACTCTGTGATACTTATGACACTGACTGTGTGATAGAATCATGGCTACTGAATAGGTTATTATAGGTTTCATATCTCTAAAATAACTTGTATATGTACACATGTCCACGTATAGACATTCTCATATGTAGATCAGTAGGTGATGGTGTATTACAGTCATTTGGTTCCATTATATTGTCTCTCCCATTGGTGCCATCCAATACACCTAAGTAATAAGAGATGACAGACAGGGTGTGTTATGTACAAGTACTGCAGAACATTCCACAAGTCATTGTCACAGCAGGTGAGGCTCTAGAAACTTCCTCTTACACAATTTATTTAGATATTACCATATACCTTGGGGGTTATTCTTAACACCTAATCAGAATGTTATCCTAGATCTAACTTTAAAGAACCACTGCAATGCCCTAATAACAGGACCTCAATGTTTAACTAGGCATTAATGGTTAATACAATTCCATCTCAAATATTTAAAAAAATATTCAGAATAAAAATGACTTTCAAATATCAGCTTCTGAGCATCCAGTTTAGCAGCTTGTCTCCACCCCTTAACAGGTGATAAAGGCGTGGGAGCAACTCTGATTGGCAGAATGTCCTAAAGGATGAGACACAAACTTGGACATGGAAATCCAAAAATGTTCTTCTTCAAATGAAGGTGTCAGCTCACAAACTTCAGATATTTAACACCTCCTGAGGGCTTGCCCTCTTGAAAGCCAATGAGATCTACAGACTAAAAAATGCTTTCTGTATTTCATGTAATGTTTAAAACATGCTTTTTTAAATGCTTATAAAAAAATAAATAAGTGTGTTCCATGTTCCACACTGCAAAGCAATGAGATGTATCTGCTTGTGTATGAACGTACAGGACTGCCTCCTAGTGAGAGTTGCTCCCATCCCTTGATTACCTCAGAATGGGTGGGGGGGACAAGCGGCTCAGCTGGAGGTTTACAAGTTGATGTTTGAAAGCAAGTTTAACATTGAATATTGCTTTTTTTAGGTTATTTCATGACATTTATTAAAAATCAATCCTGATTAAAACATCTTGCTCACATTAATGCATTACAGTGCCCCTCCACAGTGAAGTGTAAATATTGGTGTACTGAGAAGCTGGTTTTCTAGTTATAATATGGTATATGCCAGGATATAATGTATCTGGTGGGTCACTCCAAATTACAGAATCACTCCCTAAACACACAAGAGAACGCTTCTGAAATGTATTGTCACTTTATGGTGACTTATCGTGTTACAGGTTCCTGCAGACTATAATTAATTTAATTAGCATTTATAGTGTCAAAGTTTTTATAGTACATTTAAAATATTTTTATACATTAGAAGTCTTCTTGTGTGGGAGATACATTTTTTAATTAAAGAAAATTAACATTAACTCAACACAGAAAACGATACAAATAATCATATTGGATCAACCTTAGCAGTCAACTGAAATAAACTTGAGAGGAAATGTAAACAAGGACTTGTGGAGATCCTGCTATTTGTGTCTTATCATCAATTTTTTAGCATTCAAAAGAATGCGCATAAAGATATAGTAGAGTATTGTATTAAACAACAGCAAGTGTATACTGTGTCAGATCCGGATGTAGTTGTATTACTGTATTTACGCGAATCTAGTGCGTCATCAAATATAATGCGCACTCCTAATTTGGAAACCCTGAATAAAAAAAAAACATTTTTGGCTGGCGAATGTAATGCGTTCTCTGTGTGCCAGGCTCTGTGTACCACTGTGCTGGGGCTCTCTGGGTGCCAGGCTCTGTGTGACACTGTGCTGGGGCTCTCTGGTGCCAGGCTCTGTGTGACACTGTGCTGGGGCTCTCTGGTGCCAGGCTCTGTGTGCCACTGTGCTGGGGCTCTCTGGGTGCCAGGCTCTGTGTACCACTGTGCTGGGGCTCTCTGGGTGCCAGGCTCTGTGTGTCACTGTGCTGGGGCTCTCTGGGTGCCAGGTTGTTTGCC
Source organism: Discoglossus pictus (assembly GCA_027410445.1). Taxonomy (NCBI): domain Eukaryota; kingdom Metazoa; phylum Chordata; class Amphibia; order Anura; family Alytidae; genus Discoglossus; species Discoglossus pictus. Next base: position 222,001,341 of record CM050164.1, on the reverse strand, counting down.
ACTGTGCTGGGGCTCTCTGGATGCCAGGCTCTGTGTGCCACTGTGCTGGGGCTCTCTGGGTGCCAGGCTGTGTGCCACTGTGCTGGGGCTCTCTGGGTGCCAGGCTGGGTGCCACTGTGCTGGGGCTCTCTGGGTGCCAGGCTGGGTGCCACTGTGCTGGGGCTCTCTGGGTGCCACTTCCTCCAGCGGTCACCCACTCTAGAGAGCTGGGTAGCGAGAGATGGTGGTGTTGTGGTATGTCCTGTGCTTTCCTTTTTGCCATCGAATCTAATGCACACTCCTAATTTGGGACCTTATTTTCTATGAAAAAGGTGCGCATTAGATTCAAGTAAATACAGTATTTACAATTGAAGTTGGCAACGCCAATACTCAAGCACTGTGGATAGGTCAAGATATAAGTATATTCCTGCTTGAGTGGAAGAGTCAAAAAGTGGGACATAAGAAAAAAGTGTACCATTTTTGGTTTAGCACCCCTTTCCAAATTATGAAATCTGGTGTACCTTCCCCTACTCTACCACCCCCAAAAGAAAAACAGTGTTGTCAAACTGATGCCTGTATGATCTGGTCCTGTAACACCTCTCTTATTGCCAAGAGAGATTACCATATGGCTATTATTTCCATTTGCAATATAAATAGAGGACTCGCATCCCATTTCAGGATGCATTCCGAGACCCCCATTTGAAGCACCCCCACCCAATATGCATGATTCTGTTGAAACGATGAGACTCCATCACATGGATGATGAAATGATGGACCCGGAGCATGGAGAGAACTACAGGCACCAGCAGCCCTTAGAGTTACAAGGAGTTTAAATGTTCAGTCTCTTTTGGGGGTATTTAATGTACTTTTCTACATGCAAATATGTATTTCATAATTTAACCATTTCTTTCTAAACGTACCATTATCTGTTATGAATCCTTCTGGGGAGAGATAATTCGTAATGGAAGCTGTAATATATCAAAATGGTACAATAATGGGATTTACCTGTATCACCAATTATTTTAATTAAAATTAATTGTATTATTCTAAATCAGCAGTGAACTTCGTTTTTTTCATAGAAAGTCAATGTATCTAGTGAAAGTTATATAGAAAGGTTATACAACCATGTTAATAAGCTGTAATCAACACAATAAAAAGTTGTTAATAAATGAGTGTACATATACATCACAAAAGAAGGAAGTTGGACAATAGATAAACTTTATTACATGTACATTGTACACATTGCAACAAACTCTTTAGTCAATAACAAAAGGACAGATTGTATGAGTTATTGTGTCAGAAATATTATGTAACTCCAATGTGAAATGGCTTTGGCTTATCGGATATCTCTACTGTCCTTGTGCGTGAATAGGTCGGAGCACATATTTCCTGGGACTGACTTCACAGGGCACTTAAAAATAATGGAAAAACAAGGATGTGTTACAAAGACACGTTAAAAAAGTATTACTCCTAAAGGCACAAAAGCAAGGGGTTTAGGTGGAAGATTTAAATAAAATAATAGTTTGTGTTTTTCTCATATAGTGGACCCTAAGGGATGTATGAAATAGAAATGGGACCAAATAAAAGCAGTTAATGAGTCAGAATCAAAAAGAGCATATTGTAGGTTTGAGATTTTGAAGAACTAGAATTGAAAAGTGTTTTTGGACCTTTAGACAATAACAAAAGCTTTACTGTATTAACTATTCTATGCATTACTAAGCAAGTTCATTATGATCTGTAATATTTACTCTACCTGTTCCTTTATGTTTTATCAAGCAGCTCAATGCACTAGGAATTGAAACAAAGTCAGTTATAAAACATAGCACAGCCTACAAGTAATTACAATATCCAACCCTCCCTACCACTTGTACTGCCTGGCACCGCATATCGTAAGTAATACATTAATAATATATTATTTATTTTTTATAGTGAAATGTGTTGAATCAATTCTAGCTTCATTGTGTTTTAATGTCCATCTTTATCAGCACATAAAGGAAGACTGTAGTCCAACATTTCTAGCAGGCATTTAAAAGATTGCATTTTAAAGATTAAAATGTATGTACATTGTAGAAAAATTACATTATAGACAGCGTGGGATTGTTTTCTCCTCTTTTGGCATGAAATGTTATAAGAAACGGACGTGTGGGCTGCAAGATATTGTGCTTTTGTGTCCATTTGATCAAAGGTATAATGGACCTTTCTGTTATCTGCCAGCAGTGGCGGCCAGAGGCCACTAGGTGGCACAATGACGGCTCACACAGACGTTCTTTAATTTGCTTATAAGGCTAGGGTTTAGAGTTAGGGTAGTGGCCGATGTGCCCGACAATATTTTACTATGTAAAGCATCATCGGCCACTACCCTAACCATGAATCTAATACACTAAGAAGAAACTGAACAAAACCTCGGTGAGCAACTGTCATGCCACCTAGTGGCCACAGGGTCTCCATGAACTATTGTTTACACTTCCTCTGGTAAGATAAAGCCACATCAAATACATTGTTTTCATCTGCAGGTCTGTCAATTAAAATAATTTTATTTTACATCTTTTATAAAGGTATAAAACATATTCTAATAAATGCATGACATAAAGCTTTGGACTACAGAGGCCTTTTAAAAGAAAAATCCAAATGAGCCAATAAAAAGGGCGCTGAAAAAATAATATTTCAATATAGTGCTCTTGCATCCAAACTATTTGAAAATGTTGGTTTTGTGGCACCCTAATGTTAAAATATGACACACAAAATGTCTACTAAGGTAATAATATAACAATCAGTTACATAAAGTTGAAACTGTATCTGTGACCCAAAGCGGCACTATAAATACATTCTAGAACTAAATACATTCTAGAGTAATTCTAGAACTTGCAATACAATCGTTTAATATCAGTTTTTGGGAAAAGAAAAGTGCCACCATCTACACTGTGTGATACCTGTCTCTAAACACCTCTGTACATCATCTGTACTTTACGGTCAATACTGCCCCTCCCTGCACCGATCATTACACTTAATATATCATCCACTCTCCCTGATCACCCTCCAATTACTCAACACACCCAGCCCTAACCTACCATGACATACTCACCCATATATTGTGACTCACAAGTTCACAAAGAATTCCTGCTATAAAATAAATAAATAAACAAGTTTACTACAAAAGAGCCATAACAACTGCTGATCTGAGTAAATCTGAGCTGAATACATAAAGTCAATCCAACTAATTATATATATACACATACACACACATACATACATACATATACATATATATACATATACACACACACACAAGATTCCAGAGGCGATTCCTCTCTTAAACACACATATAAAACAATAGCTTGCTAACATTCGTAACAACTTATTACAGTTTTTGGTAAAAATCAAAAAGCAAGTTTCTGTTTTTGCACATTCCACAATATCATTGCTATAAGATTGGCAAAAGACAACTGCTCTGGGCTCTGAAGAAATTGAAATTGCTTATTGGTCTGTCCAAGTGAGGCCTGGTACCATTGTCTACTACAAACCATGGGCCATATTCGAATGTCTGCGAGTGTGTTGCGGGCTCCTGTTCATCTCTGATTAAGATGCTATTCAATTGCTCAAGCCCGCAAGTTACTGTCCCAAAGCCATAACCGTAAACCATGCACTGGTTCGTTGCAGTTCAGGGCAGATACATGATCAATTCAGCAAGCCCGTAATCGCCCATTTCAAATCAGCCAATAGAAAATTAGACTGCCATTATTACAGCAGTAAAACATGGAGGTTACATGCCAATCAATTAGGTTGGGGGGTCGTATATGTGATAAGACTCGCAAAACACAGAATTATGAAAATTAATGCCTATACTGTTCTACTCCATATGGGTGGCCTGATATGTATTAACTCATTGATACCCAAGATTAATTTAACCTCAAAACGAAACATAAAAATAAATCTTATATACTGCAGATTTGCGAGCTTCAGACTGATGCAATTAATTCTAATGTCTGTCATCGTTTTCCCTGTTATTTACAGTGTAGTAGTATTTTTTTATTTGCATTTACAGTGCTATGAATGGGAGTTTAACCCCCTTGCGGGTTCTCTCTAGCACTCGTAGGATTTTCTCCTTCATTTGCCCTTTGCGTGTGTGAAAACATTTGCGGCTTGGGGAAATTGAGCAATTGAATAGCAATTTGCGATTTTAGCCATCCCAGTGAAAGATCAAAGGCTTCTGGAGGCTGTAGATTAACCAACGCCATTTTTTCAAGGGCGTAACTCGGAAGCTATTCTGAGCCAGCAAAAAGAGGCCAATTGAATAGCAATTTAACTTGCGACCTCACTTACGGGCTACCGGATCTCCCAAAACCTCAATTTAATATGGCTCTATAATTCTACTATCATAGGTTCACTTTGATATCCATGTCTAAATCAATCAACATTACAATAATCAACAATCACATCTCGCACTGACCCAAATTAAACACTGTTACCACTTAGCTACTTTTTATTCACAACCATTATACAAATCAAAAAGTTTAAAGAACCTTATTAACGGAATAGTTAATGTTTGAACCAATTTAACCCTGATAAATTAGTGATGATGTATTCTTAATCCCCCGACTACTTATATTTCTACCTAGGACTCCACAGCATGTAATGAAAGCTTACTTTGTTTAGGTTGTGTTCTCACATTCTAACACACAGACTGTGGGCCCTATTCTATTGGCCAAATCGTAATGTTACACAGACTTAAAGTTGTCCATAATGTTGCCACATATTCTATTAGCTACTTGCATCCTGATTGCAAGTTACCGGCCCACAATCACTACGGCGCAGCAAAAGACGCAACTTATTCTTAGCCTCTCCATTAATTTTTGTAGATCTCAATCATTACAAGTGCAACATACTGAAAGTGACACAAAATCCATATTCTATTAGATTACTTCTAGCTCACAAATTAAGTCAGACGCGCAACTAGAAAAAGTATCAAAATTCTGATAAAAATATGAGTAGTAAATAGGACTTGCAAAGGGTTTTAACTCCAGTTCTGATAGCCGTAGCAGCAATAAACCACTCACAACTGTACTTTAATAGAATGGAAATGCATTATAATTCATTGCACAACAGTCTCAAACATGCAATTAAAAAATATTATTTTTAACTGTTATATATGTGCAATATCGATTCCAGTACTCAATGTAGGTTAATACATATCATGAAACCCATGTGGACTAGAACAGATGCTCTAATGCATTGTCTAGAGTGCTAGCCTTACTTATTGGATCTCATTAATGCTTAGACTGCAATTGCAGGTTACCTCTATATTCTATTATACACTGACATCATGATGACTGTCTTATTTTCTATTGGTTATGTCTAAGAAGTAAATTTAATATTGCCAGCTCATATAATCACACCCCCCAGAATCTTACTTACAAAGACATGGTTTACGTATGGAGGCTGAAAGACTTAAGTTGCGGGTTAGAGAGAACAGAATATGTCTAGAAGTTTAGAGTAAACAACCACCTGCAGCCAAGTTTATGGGCTTCTAATAGAACAAGGCTCTTTTTAACAAAATCCCTACACTTCCTTTTCATAAAATGATACCATCCAAACAATTTTGGCAAGGCATACATTAAAGACTACCTATATATTCTATATTTTTCCACTTACAACAGTATTTCTTCTATGTTCTAAATCTTCCTTACTACAAGCTTCTAACTGATAATGAAATTAGATCTTATCTCTCCCAGAAAAAAAAATCAAATTGTGCTTTATTCTTCATAAATGGTGTTTTTTGTTCCATAGGCTGGTTTCATAAAGACCCTGTGGTACCAGTGAAGTGCACTTACAAGGAGGTTGCAAAGCACTTCCATTGCATTGTAAAAGCAAAATTGTGCATGGGAAGATGATGATCTCATGGGATTTTTATATCAGTTATAATGCTGCAGTAAAGAGGATTTTTCATGTAAGACTTTTTTGGAAGTACATAAACCAACAATTGCTAGTAACTATACAATCTTGCTTTAAAATTAAAAGTTGAAGTTGACCTTTAAAAAAGAAAATATTTGTAAATACTCAATACTTTTGCACAATGTAGTCCTGTTTATGTAGTTCTACGAATCAATCAGCTGCACATTATCCCTTCCTCACACTGGTACATATACTCAGACCAGGTCATGAGCATTAAGACATTAATTGGACCCTGAATATTAGACTCACTTGGTGTACTCTTTGCTCACACTAATCTAAGTAGGTGCTGGGTTATGCAATTTTAAGTTGTCATTCACTCCAAATGTGCTAAAATAATGTAAGCTGCACATGACCAGGTTCATGGAGCTTTTAATTCTTCAGAATAGATTATATTTAGCAAAAGCATTAAAGGAATAATGAAGTCCAATATTTATAGTATCATTATTTAAAGAAAAAGTCTATAAAATTGGCAAAAAAATGTTTCAGAAAATTAAATACTTGGTTTAATTTCTTGGCTGATGCAATTTTTCAGATTTGCAGGAATCCATTGCTTTATTTCTCAATGTTCCAAAAGGAAGTTGATCCTATTTGTTCCACAACATCGTGGCAGCTTTTTAAATCTAACGAGATGGGAAAAAGATATCTGCGCAACAAAATTACAAAAACAATGACTTTTAGAAATAAAATGATTACACGTCATTTAAAGTGTATTTTAGGTTGATGGTAATGCCAATTTCTTTGTCCCAAGATAAAATTGTACTGTAAAAATCATATATTAAAACATAACATTGGAATTAATAACATGTATAATACATTCTGACAAATATAGACACGCTTATCTTTTTTTCTGTTATATCTGTTAATATTTAAAATGGATTTATCTCACAAAATAAACCTCCATTTTAGTAAAATTCAACAGATTTGAATCTGTCCTAAAGCCAACACACATGACTTTGGAGGCAAGAGACATGAAGATTAAAAATATTGCAAATATGGCTTATATAAAAATGAGCTAATGGGATAAGAAAAAAAAAAGATGGGATATGTATCTGCAATAACCAAATTGTGGAGGTTGTCTACAAAGTGACGAGTAATGGATGCGGACAGTACAAATCTGTACTTGCCAATCAACGTAACACAAGACAGTTTATAACATACACCAAATATGGCTAGTCTAAACAAGCTCAACAGTAGATCAATTTGCCAGTATAATGCTGCAATGGATTCGACAAATTAAAGTGCTTTTCAAAGGGGTTATCACACATAGCAGGCAAAAAAAGTATATTCATCCTTACAGAAATCATTATAATAATTATAAAAAGATATTTTTAACCAAATCTCCTTCATTAAACAGAAAGCAAAGTCTTTGTTTAATACACACTATGAGCCACATTCAATTGCAAGCCCGCAACTCGATCGCAGATGGCCGTACGTCTGCGGGTGTGTTGCGGGCTCCTGTTCGTCTCCGAATACAATGCTATTCAATTGCTCAAGCCCGCAAGTTACTGTCCCAAAGCCGACTTTGTAAACCATGCACTGGTTCGTAGCATTTCTAGGCGGGAACATGATCAATTAAGCAAGCCTGTAACCGCCCATTTCAAATCAGCCAATAGAAAATTAGACATTATTATGGCAGTAAAACATGGAGGTTACATGTCAATCAATTAGGTTCAGAGTCCAATATGCGATCAGACTCGAAAACCCACAAAATACAGAATTATGGGTGGCCTGATATGTATTAACTCATTGATACTCGAGATCGATCTAACCCCGAAATGAAAGATAAAAATAAAATGTATTTTCCTGCCGATTTGCGGGCTTGAGACTGTTGTGCAATTAATTCTAATGTCTATCATCGCTGTTCCCGTTAGTTACAGTGCAGGATTGATTTTTTATTTGCTTTTACAGTGCTACGAATAGGTGTTTAACCCCCTTTTGGGTCCTCTCTAGGAAATTGATCAATTGAATTGCGATTTGCGATTTTAGCCATTGTAACTCTTGCAAAAGTGAGAGATCAAAGGCTTCGGGAGGCTGTAAGTTATGAGTTTAACCAACAACATTTTTTCAAGGCCGTAACTCAGAAGCCATTCGGAGCATGCAAAAAGAAGCCAACTGAATAGCAAATTAACTTGGAACCTCACTTACGGGCTACGAAAACTCAATTGAATATGGCCCAATGAATGTAACAATTAAAAATGTAATTCACTTTTTTTTTTAAATGTTAAATAAAGGTAGCTAAAATAAGTCTATTTCCTGAGTATAGGAACCACCTCCCACTTCTCTGTTTGATGGTGTTTTCTCAAGTGGGATCTCCATGGAGATCTAAACATTGGTACAGTATATGTTTATGGCTTTGAGAAGGCCTCATAATAATCAGAAGTCTCGGGAAGTGTCCTATAACCACCACAGATTAGGGTACTTTATAAAAGAACAGAGATGTGGGAGGTTTACATAACAAATTACTAATCTAATTTACGTCATTGTACTTAAAATAACACTGAAGTTCCACAATTACAATATATGCTCTTTTGAAGAACTATATTTAATAATTGGGTGAAATTAGTTTAGAAAATAAATAATATAGCCTAAGGTAGGTATTAACAACTATATAAAAAATATTATTTACTGTGGGCGGTGGTTGTCTTTGTCGGAGCAATGTATATTGATTATATTTTTATTAGCAAGGACACTTTAGTCTGCCATATTTCAACTAAATCAGATAATTCCTGCATTCAATGCCAAAGCCCACTTGTAAAGAATCAGTGGCTCCCACTGCACAATAATTATACGTAATTAAATGCTATATTGATTTTTTCTCTCTTAATCAAAGCATTTTTCCCATTATCAAATGCAATTGTTCAAAAGAGCGTATTGTTGATATAAAACTACAGTGGTCATTTAAAGTTTATTCTATATTAATGTATAACATTGAACACCTTGAATGTTCATTTTTTGTCTGATATTTCTCATTTGAATTCATAAAATTGGATCTCAGAATAACTTTACAATTTAAGATTACATATATACATGCAGTTCATATATAATTTATATAGGGAGTTGAAAAACAAACAAACAAACAAAAGAACTATACAAGAGCATTCATAATCCCCTGCTATGGGGGACCACCCCTTTAAAATAGTGGTATGGGCCACAGAAATACAAGTTTACTGCAGTTAAAAACACTGATATAGTGTCACACATTAGCAAATAAAAACCCAAAGATCCATAAAAATAAATACAACTTTTATACGACTTCTGATAATATGACCTAGATTGTCTTTAGCTATATACAATATGTGAATAATGAAATCTACATTTCAAGTTAAAGATATGCTCTCTGAACTCTCTACATCTTCATTTCTAGATAAAAAGCTAGTTTAAAACAGTTGGGGAGTTAGCAGGGCGCTTTGTCTGGACTATTTTGGGTTTTGGCCCTTTCATTTCATCCTCTTCTTCCTCTGTCTCGCTTTCACACACATGAACCACCACACTGGGCGTGGATTCTGTCCCTGCATGGAGTTCGTATTTCTCCCCTGGAAATACATTAAAATGGTTAGTAACCAAAAAGGTGAAAAAGGACTGAAATGTGTGCCCAAGATAGAGTTACCCCGCTCTAACATTATAATATTTTTGTAGATAAAACACGTAAGATTTGGTAAAAAAAAATGAATATCTACTAAACACATATTTCCTCACTTTTAAGATTTATTTAACATAAAAATAAGATGATTTGCCTTGAACCTTGATGGGTTTTTTAAACTGGTTTCAGAAGATAACTACCGTATATACTCGAGCATAAGCCAAATTGTTCCCTTTTCTTAAGGCTGAAAAGGGCCCCCTCGGCTTATACTCGAGTCACCCTGTGTCTCTCCACCCCCCTCTCCCCTCCTCCCTTTACCGCTTTCTAATTACCTCCCCCTCTCCCCTCACTTACCTTCCATCAGCAGCTTCTTCTGTGCACATCTTCCGACTGCGTCGGGACCCGGCATATGCTAATGGCGTGACTTCACATGCGGGTCACGTCATTAGCATTGGCCGGGTCCCGACGCAGCCGGAAGACACGCAGAGGTGCGGAGAGGCAGCTGCTGATGGAAGGTAAGTGAGGGGAAAGGGAGAGGGGGAGGTAATGAGGAGGAGGGAGGATATGAGGAGGAGGAGGGAGGATATGAGGAGGAGGAGGGAGGATATGAGGAGGAGGAGGGAGGATATGAGGAGGAGGAGGGAGGATATGAGGAGGAGGAGGGAGGATATGAGGAGGAGGAGGGAGGATATGAGGAGGAGGAGGGAGGATGAGGAGGAGGAGGGAGGATGAGGAGGGAGGATGAGGGAGGATGAGGAGGAGGAGGGAGGATAAGGAGGGAGGATGAGGAGGGAGGATGAGGGAGGATGAGGAGGAGGGGAAGAGACACAGGGAAGGGAGAGGAGGGGGGAAGAGACACAGGGAAGGGAGAGGAGGGGGAAAGAGACACAGGGAAGGGAGAGAAGGGTAGAAGAGACACAGGGAAGGGAGAGGGGGGAGAGACACAGGGGAGGGAGAGGGGGAGAGACACAGGGGAGGGTGAGGGGATCAGAGACACAGGGGAGGGTGAGGGGATCAGAGACACAGGGGAGGGTGAGGGGATCAGAGACACAGGGGAGGGTGAGGGGGGGAAGAGAAACAGGGGAGGGTGAGGGGGGAAGAGACACAGGGAAGGGAGAGAAGGGGGAAGAGACACAGGGGAGGGAGAGGGGGAGAGACACAGGGGAGGGTGAGGGGGGGAGAGACAGAGGGGAGGGTGAGGGGGGAGAGACAGAGGGGAGGGTGAGGGGGGGGAAGAGAAACAGGGGAGGGTGAGGGGGGAAGAGACACAGGGGAGGGAGAGGGGGGGAAGAGACACAGGGGAGGGAGAGGGGGGGGAAGAGACACAGGGGAGGGTGAGGGGATCAGAGACACAGGGGAGGGTGAGGGGATCAGAGACACAGGGGAGGGTGAGGGGATCAGAGACACAGGGGAGGGTTAGGGGGTCAGAGACACAGGGGAGGGTGAGGGGATCAGAGACACAGGGGAGGGTGAGGGGATCAGAGACACAGGGGAGGGAGAGGGGGAAAAGAGACACAGGGGAGGGTGAGGGGATCAGAGACACAGGGGAGGGAGAGGGGGAAAAGAGACACAGGGGATGGAGAGGGGGGAAGAGACACAGATGAGGGAGAGGGGGGAAGAGACACAGGGGAGGGAGAGGGGGGAAAAGACACAGGGGAGGGACAGGGGGGAAGAGACACAGGGGAGGGAGAGAAACAGGGGAGAGAGAGTAGGGAAAAAAGAAAGGGGCACAGAAGGCACAAAAGAAAGCGGCACAGAGGGCAGCACATTTCCCACCCTCGGCTTATACTCTGGGTCACTAAGTTTTCCCAGTATTTTGTGGTAAAAGAGGTGCCTCGGCTTATACTTGGGTTGGCTTATACTCGAGTATATACAGTATTTAAACAATGATGGGCTTGGTGAGTTGTTGAACAAGTTAAAAGATCTATATAGAATGGAGATAAGAAAATAAGAGGAATTACTGGACATTTAACAATATATATGACCCTCCCCTATAGGCATATAATGGTACCTGGTCCAAGCTTGGAAACAGCACACAGTAAGTCATAGTTGATAACTGGTGTGGGATCTTCTCTCTGCTTCCAACCTACAGGAGGGGACGCTGGTGGTGATATCAGAAACTGTTTCACAGGTTGGGGAGGTAACAGGAAAGACTTCTCACCCTCCTCGTTAGACACTTGTACCTGCAGAGAGAAATCAAGTGAATGACAAAAACTTTACCTTAACCGTGATAAAAAAAAAGACAAGACACATACTTTCACTGACCAGGAAGAAAATCCCAAAACTGGGTTCTTACTAAAAAAATATAAAATAAGTGATCATATTAAGTAGATTCGAAATTAAAAGCCACTATCTGTAATAATTCTTGTATATACATAGGGCTACTTTACATCCTGGGTTCCCTGGTGGTCCAGTGGTTAGGATTTGGTGCTTTTACCGCTGCGATCTGGGTTCGATGCCAGTCTGGGCACCAAGAGGTCATACCACCCTGAAGCCATGCGGGGTTAGGCCTAGTCAGTACTTGGATGGGAGACCACCTAGGAATACCAGGAGCCGTATGGAGAAGGAACTGGCAACCCACTCCAGTATCTCTGCAATGAATACCAAGTAAATCAGCATGGTGTGTTGTGGTCCATGAGGTCAAGAGAGTCAGACACTCAAACACAACACAACTTTATATCCTAAAATATAAAAAAAAACATAACAATTCCAATATTTAACAAGCTATTTCTCATATAATGCCAAATATGTCACTCCAGTCATCTCTCACACATTATACATACAGCTAGTCCTTTGCGATGTAACCTGGTGGTGAGATGGACTGTTGTTATGGAGAACCTTCAGCCTTATCACATATATAGTTGTGTATCGGAGTCCCTGTTCAGAACGCTTAAGGTGTTGGTAACGCACTTGCGAGCCTCGGGGGACTTGTGGCCCATAGGGCTGCAACAGCGAGGTGAGACGTTGCGGCCCGTTACCAGGAGGGCCGCAGGACTTTGTACCTGGTTCCTGCCAGTGGAGTACTCGCGATAAGTGCCGGAGGTGCTCATCGTGAGGCCCCCTGCCCTCACATCTCCCCAATGTACCTGGTTCCTGCCAGTGGTCGCATCACCCTATCCCATAGGCCCACTGTGTCTTCTCCCTCCTTACCCCCCTCCTACCTTTCCCCTCACGCCATGTCATTAACATATGCCAGTTCGGACACAGACGGAAGCCGGCACTGCAGGGGAGAGGGGGAAGAGGAGGAGGATGAAGATAAGGGAGGGAAAGGATGAAGATAAGGGAGGGAAAGGGAGGAGGAGGATGAAGATAAGGGAGGGAAAGGGAGGAGGAGGAGGAGGAGGAGGAAGATAAGGGAGGGAAAGGGAGGAGGAGGAGGAAGATAAGGGGGAAAGGGAGGAGGAGGAGGAGGAGGAGGAAGAGGAGGAGGAGGAGGAAGATAAGGGGGAAAGGGAGGAGGAGGAGGAGGAGGAGGAAGATAAGGGGGAAAGGGAGGAGGAGGAGGAAGATAAGGGGGAAAGGGAGGAGGAGGAGGAAGATAAGGGGGAAAGGGAGGAGGAGGAGGAAGATAAGGGGGAAAGGGAGGAGGAGGAGGAAGATAAGGGGGAAAGGGAGGAGGAGGAGGAAGATAAGGGGGAAAGGAGGGAGGATAAGGGGGGAAAAGAGGGAGGATAAGGGGGGAAAAGAGGGAGGATAAAGGGGGGGGAAAGAGGGAGGATAAAGGGGGGGGAAAGAGGGAGGATAAAGGGGGGGGGGAAAGAGGGAGGATAAGGGGGGGGAAAGAGGGAGGATAAAGGGGGGGGAAAGAGGGAGGATAAAGGGGGGGGAAAAGAGGGAGGATAAAGGGGGGGGGAAAGAGGGAGGATAAAGGGGGGGGGGAAAGAGGGAGGATAAGGGGGGGGGGAAGAGGGAGGATAAGGGGGGGGGGGGAAAGAGGGAGGATAAAGGGGGGGGGGGAAAGAGGGAGGATAAAGGGGGGGGGGGGAAAGAGGGAGGATAAAGGGGGGGGGAAAGAGGGAGGATAAGGGGGGGGAAGGAGGGAGGATAAGGGGGGGGGAAGGAGGGAGGATAAGGGGGGGGAAGGAGGGAGGATAAGGGGGGGGAAGGAGGGAGGATAAGGGGGGGGGAAGGAGGGAGGATAAGGGGGGGGGGAAGGAGGGAGGATAAGGGGGGGGAATGAGGGAGGATAAGGGGGGGGGAATGAGGGAGGATAAGGGGGGGGGGGAAGGAGGGAGGATAAGGGGGGAAAGGAGGGAGGATAAGGGGGGAAAGGAGGGAGGATAAGGGGGGAAAGGAGGGAGGATAAGGGGGGAAAGGAGGAGGATAAGGGGGGAAAGGAGGGAGGATAAGGGGGGAAAGGAGGGAGGATAAGGGGGAAAGGAGGGAGATAAGGGGGGAAAGGAGGGAGGATAAGGGGGGAAAGGAGGGAGGATAAGGGGGGAAAGGAGGGAGGATAAGGGGGGAAAGGAGGGAGGATAAGGGGGGAAAGGAGGGAGTATAAGGGGGGAAAGGAGGGAGTATAAGGGGGGAAAGGAGGGAGGATAAGGGGGGAAAGGAGGGAGGATAAGGGGGGAAAGGAGGGAGGATAAGGGGGGAAAGGAGGGAGGATAAGGGGGGGAAAGGAGGGAGGATAAGGGGGGAAAGGAGGGAGGATAAGGGGGGAAAGGAGGGAGGATAAGGGGGGAAAGGAGGGAGGATAAGGGGGGAAAGGAGGGAGGATAAGGGGGGAAAGGAGGGAGGATAAGGGGGGAAAGGAGGGAGGATAAGGGGGGAAAGGAGGGAGGATAAGGGGGGAAAGGAGGGAGGATAAGGGGGGAAAGGAGGGAGGATAAGGGGGGAAAGGAGGGAGGATAAGGGGGGGGGAAAGGAGGGAGGATAAGGGGGGAAAGGAGGGAGGATAAGGGGGGGAAAGGAGGGAGGATAAGGGGGGAAAGGAGGGAGGATAAGGGGGGAAAGGAGGGAGGATAAGGGGGGAAAGGAGGGAGGATAAGGGGGGAAAGGAGGGAGGATAAGGGGGAAAGGAGGGAGGATAAGGGGGGAAAGGAGGGAGGATAAGGGGGGAAAGGAGGGAGGGAGGATACGGGGGGAAAGGAGGGAGGGAGGATACGGGGGGAAAGGGGGGAGGGAGGATACGGGGGGAAAAGAGGGAGGATAAGGGGGGAAAAGAGGGAGGATAAGGGGGGAAAAGAGGGAGGATAAGGGGGGGAAAGGAGGGAGGATAAGGGGGGAAAGGAGGGAGGATAAGGGGGGAAAGGAGGGAGGATAAGGGGGGAAAGGAGGGAGGATAAGGGGGGAAAGGAGGGAGGATACGGGGGGGAAAGGAGGGAGGGAGGATACGGGGGGAAAGGAGGGAGGGAGGATACGGGGGGAAAGGAGGGAGGGAGGATACGGGGGGAAAGGAGGGAGGATACGGGGGGAAAGGAGGGAGGATACGGGGGGAAAGGAGGGAGGATACGGGGGGAAAGGAGGGAGGATACGGGGGAAAGGAGGGAGGATACGGGGGAAAGGAGGGAGGATACGGGGGAAAGGAGGGAGGATACGGGGGGAAAGGAGGGAGGATACGGGGGGAAAGATACACGGGGGAGGAGACACAGGGGAAGGAGAGAGGGGGAAAACGAGACACAAGAGAGGGAGAGAGGGGGAAAGGAGACATAAGGGAGGGAAAGAGGGGGATAGGAGACACAAGGGAGGGAAAGGAGGGGGGAAAGGAGACACAAGGGAGGGAGGGGAGAAATGAAACACAAGGGAGGAAGTAGACAACAGGAGAGAGACTCGAAATGAGCTCCGAAGGTGCTCACATTGGGTGGCAAACAGCATTGCCAGGCTTAAAATTGTATTCTCATCATTTGTGATGGGCACGTAGCAAGTATAAATATAATGTCACACACACACAAGTCATCACTACAATGCAGTGCCCGCATTTTGAGTAGGTGGGGGGTGGGGGGATAAGAAATCAGGGTTTCAAAAGATTATACCTCATAAAAATATTTAGGAGCCAAAAATAACATTTCAAGAGTTTGGACTCTCAGGATTTTCCACACATGTGAGGTGTATTTATAAATATTGAACACATTTCTCAATATTTTAATATTAGCCAATGCAATCAGTGGAGAAACAGCTCAGTCTTATTGCTGGTTTGGCACATTAGTAACAGACCACAGAGGTAATACCTGGAGATTTTTAAGGGTAATTTAAAAAAGTACAACCAGACTCTGTGCCCGTATAAAATAACATTAGCACACAGATCATATTTCCATATGCATTATGAAAGCACAAACGTGAAGAAATCAAAGTATAGTTATCATGTGCGCTCTTAAATCAAAAGGATTCATATCATACTAGTCACTTGCCCGTCAAAAATGACGGCAATAAAATTTGAAGCCTGGCAATGCCGTTTGCCACACATTGCGAGGCTCTCCCCATCCCTCTACTTTCCGGGCCCTGTGATGAGCGCCTTTGGCAATTGCTAGGACTCCTCGCAATGAGCGGCTTTGCTGGCCGCGGCATGCGCAAGCACGTAACTCCCCTGTTTTTTTCCCCCACTCCCTCCCCTGTCTCTCTTTCCCCTCCCTTATCCTTCCCTGTTTTTCTTTCCCACCCTCTCCCTTTTCCTCCCCTGTCTCTCTTTGGCGGCTGTTAAACCTGTAACTTTTTTTCAAGCCTGCAAGGCTTGAATCATAAATCACTATTGCCTTGCGTGCTCAGCAGCCGTTAGGGGGCTGTCAATTAAATAGCAAATTATCTTTCAACCTCACTTATGGACTCCCTGTCTAAGTGAGGCAGGGAGAGCCCATAAGCGAGGTTGGTAGCTAATTTGCTATTCAATTGGCATCTTTTGGCGACCTCCCAACGGCTTCAGAGTTCTAGGCTTGAAAAAAAAAAGCTGTTGTTTTTTTTTTCCACGCCCGTAACTCTGAAGCCGTTGGGAGCCTCTCTTGCGCCTTTGGCGCTCATTGCGAGCCTCTCTACCCCCCCTCTACTTTCATGGTCATTGGCGATCGCGTCAAACCCATAACTTTCTGGCCTCATGAGTAGTGCCGCATGCGAATGTCTGTAAGTTTTAACATAGCGTTACCAACAAACTCGCAGTTATGACAACTACTGTATTTATCGGCATATAACACGCACCGGCGTATAACACGCACCTCATTTTAAGAAGGGAA
The DNA here is from genome assembly GCA_027410445.1 of Discoglossus pictus. Classification (NCBI taxonomy): domain Eukaryota; kingdom Metazoa; phylum Chordata; class Amphibia; order Anura; family Alytidae; genus Discoglossus; species Discoglossus pictus. The sequence goes on along the minus strand of CM050164.1, from coordinate 221,984,670 downwards.
TTTCAGGGGAAAAAATTCAAAGCAAAATCCTCAACCTCCCTCCTCATCCTCAACCACCTCCTCATCCTCCCTCCTCAACCCCCCCATCCTCAACCCCCCCATCCTCATCCTCCTTCCTCAACCCCCCTCCTCAACCTCAACCCCCCTCCTCAACCTCAACCCCCCTCCTCAACCTCAACCCGTCTCCTCAACCCCCTCCCTATTTTCAGGGAGAAAAAGTGCATGTTATACGCCGATAAATACGGTATATATGTGATTGTCCAGAGACTTGAATAATAACTATGTAACAAGCACTATGAATGAAACATGGCAGACATCTGCAAATAGCATTTTCTAACTATTACAACATATGTTAAAAAGGAGCCACAGAAGTAAATATTTTCTACAGTTATACAAAGGAAAGAAAAATAGCCAACATAATTTGACTCAAAAATATGTAGCCAAGAAACAAGTAAATGTACATCACTACCTTGTCATGGTGAAGGAGTATGTGTACTTCAGTGAAGCTATGAGCTAAACCAAGTAGCGACACCCAAGATGGGCAGGTCATAGCAGAGAGGTCAGACAGATCACCGTCTTCTGGAGAAGGAACTGGCAACCTGCTCCAGTATCTTTGCCATGAAAACCTTATGGATAAGCACAAGCAGACACAAGATGTACCTGGAGTGCTGTGGTCCATAGCTCATGAAGGGTCGGACACGAATGAACAACTAAATATCACATATACTAGTTCTAAACTACGAGACGTCGTCACGCTTTGAGTGGTGCGTACAAATTAGCCGATGAGCGACAAAGGCGCTCATTGCTTGCGAGCCTCACAAAAAACAAAAAATAATAAAAACACACTAAATACACCAAAAAATACTACAAAAACCATCACACACAGCATATGGGAACAGCCAGGATGTTCGGGAGTGAGGTGGAACGCGGATTTAAGTCGATTTTGACGAGTTTAGGCACTCGAAAATCGCCTAAGCGATAAAAAAAGATGAAAATTACGCTACAGGACCCCGGAATGCGCAAAGCACTGCCAAATGCATAGCACTTTCACACAGGAACTTACGAACTACAAAATACACTTTTACAAATAACGTAAAATGCTCACGAGCTGCGTACCACATTAGTAACATTACGAATCTACAATGGCGCTTTACACAACTAAACCAGCGGTTTTCCCTCACGCACACAGCCTATTTCTAATGCACAGTTGAGACATTCATTATACTTTATCATCAGGGCACCAACACTCAAACTGTACATTGTATTCCGCTGGAAAATACAAACAGATTGTTAGCTCTTCAGGCTGATTGCTGGATATATTAATTACAAATAGGTAAAGTATATTAATTTATTCAAGAACTAATTCATTAATTATTAGCTAAATAAATATATAGATCTCTTTCTGATGAGTGACAAAAGGGGCTCAGAGGAGCAAAAGTACACGAGAGGAGAGGCTCGCCCTGAGTGCCAAAGATCCTCACAGTACAAAAAAAAAAAAAAAACTTAACTTTACAATGGCGAAAAAAAGAAAGAATTGGTACACTTTAATCTGAAAAAGAAAATAAACACTGATCCAGAATAATCACTGTAAAAAATGGCTCAGCAACAAAAGGGTTAACATAGGGCTCTTGTCTCATCTAGCCACTTTTCCTCTGAATAAGGCAGACATTACTACCATATGTGACCCCAGGTTTTCTGAACACAGTCTGAGGTTGAGGCGTGACTCTGCTAATTGCCTTTCTTCCCTTATGTCCTGGGTTACGTGATTATTTTCCCACATCACCTAGCACTGAGCAGTTCTCTCTCTGATAACAGATAACATGCATTTTGCGTCTTTTATAAACAAGATAATAATTGTTTTTTTTGCTTTTCTTTTCACTTAACCTGTGTCAATAAAACAGAAGTACAGATTCTAAGCCAGGGGTAGTCACCATCTACAAAGCCTGCCAATGTCCCAATGTATATGTGGAGATGAATTCAAGCACACACAGATATATTAACACTAGCGAATTGCCCGTCAAAAAATGACGGCAATGAAATTGTAAGGTAGCTAATGCTGTTTAGTGTGTAATAATGAAATATATAATACATTAATAAATGAATATACTTTACCTATTTTAAAGCATTGTGTGGAAGAGCTGTGAATGTGTTTTGATGTTGCTGCAGCATTAGTGGTGTGGATCTGCTGTGTAAGCATGCTGAATGTGTGCAGTGTAACACTGTGCGTGCGCGAGACCAAACCGTTAGCGTAGTCGTGTACTTCCGCATTGGCGTAAAATGGCGAGTAATGTGTGGTATACGTCTGTATCGGGAATATCCGTAGGTGTTTTGTGAGTTTCTTGTGGTGTTTTGCGAGTTTAGAGTGCTGTAGCCTCGTTTTCGTTTTGGTCGGCGGCCATATTTTCTCTAGCTTCGATTTTTTTTTAGTCTCTAAACTGTTTTATTTAGAGTAAAATCGAGGTGTAAGTTGTATTTTTGAGGTGCTGGGTGCTCCCTCTTGGTGTAGGTAAGTTTTTTATGTATGTGCTGTGTGTATGTATTGTGTTTTACATTTTGTAATGTTCGCGAGTTGCGACCGAGTGTTGCGAGGCCGTAATGTGTGTGAACGTGTGTCGTATGTTGTTTGCGAGTGTCGTAATGTGTGTGTCGTGCTGTTTGGTTTGCGAGGTAAAGTTTGCGAGGTCCTCAGGTGCTGGCATGGAGCGCCGCAACTGAGACCCTCGGCCACTGCCCTCGCTTTGCGAGGGCCGCGGCTCGCTGCGCGAGCCCGCAGCGTTAGCAACAACTCGTACGCTCACAACTATAGATGTGATAATGCTATTCAAAAAGACAGAGGAAGGAAATGTAGATATTGAAGAGAATAGAGAAGCCATTTCATTGGTAGCTGAGGCTTAATGACAAATACAGAATACATTTTATAATGCAGAAGGTCAAAGGGGGTGGGGGGCGGTTAGCATCCTGATTGGGACCCAAATCCAACTATTGACTACCCCTGTTTAAACCATTCACACAGCTATACAATAATGAAAACTCAAACATATATATACAGAATAGGCTTCTATGAAATGCCATTTTGTTTTTTGCTGATCAACTTCCTGAGCTTGGTAGTGTCTGATGTATAGGATACTGCTATGTGCATAATGGGAATGTGGCATCAAACTACCCTAAGGGAAAATAATGGATACCTGTAGTAAAAAAAAAAAAATATTATATAAATGGTTAAAAATGTAATGCTTGTATTTATTTTTGTGCTTTCTACGCACGCAATGTAAAAAAAAATTGTTTACTGCGTTTAATGGTTTCAAAGGCCACACATTTAAAAAAAAAAAAAAAAATATATATATATATATATATATATATATATATATATATATATATATATATATATATATATATAATCTCACATGTTATAATTATAATTGTCAAACTGCAGTCGTCACAAGCCGTTTTAGTCAAAATCAACGGCAATCAGCGTGTGCCACGCAAAGATTCAGCAGACACACAGAGGAGAAAGACACAGGGAAGGGATAGGGGGAGAAGGTGGAAAGACACACATGGCAAGTTGCCGAGGCCTGTAATAAGCGGTGAAGTAGATGGGAGGAGAGACTCACAATAAAACGCCAAAGGAGCTCATTGGTGTTCAGAGGGGGCAGAACATCGCACGGTGTGGCAAACAGCATTTTATTGCCGTCATTTTTGACGGGCAAGTCGCTAGTAACTATATAAAAGTGCTCTGGATTTGCCAGACTACAATATACAGATGTTAATTTGTCAGACTAATAAAGTTTACAAGGGTTATTGCCATCCATTAACATCGATTTTATGTGAAAATGTATATTTAGACAGAAGCAATTTGCAAGATACTAATAAAAAAAAAGAAATTTCCTTTTTGCAGATATTGATTACCAATATTTGCAGAGGAAAACATCATATCTATTTAAACACTGTTGCTATATACTATACATATGCAATTTTCCTTACACCGAGCAGAAACAAACAGTTGTCCAGACTTTTAATTAAATAAGACAGTTTATAAGAATTTAGATTGTTTTTAAACAAATGTATTGTCTGAATATATATCCCTGGTGATAAAACATATAATCACATTTAAAAGGTATATGTAATTTTCCTGGATTATAGAGAATCGGTAGTGTATGAGAACATTTTTTTGCATGCAAAAATCCCAAAATAAACATTAATAAATGTTATCTTAAAGTTTGCCAAATTTCTTCAGTTTTCCAACAATTGATTTTGAGAAGGGACTCCCCTAAAAACCCAAGCTAAATTAGCCTAAAACGTATAACTAGTTCTGGCCAATCAGAGGCAGCTACAACAATTCAGTCTCTGTAGCAGGATTTGCACACACACCTTTATCCCCGTGGAAAGTAGCAGCTCCTGTGCTGGAGTAGCAGTTTGACTCTAGGTTTCTGCAATGTGCTACTACTTGCTGGGAGGTTAGTATAGGGTTAAAAATGTACTTGGATGCAGATGTTCTGTTGGTTAGTACACTGTGCCTATGTAAGCAGCTCTGGGGGGGTGGAAACCAATTTAAAAAAAAAATAATATAAAATCTGTATGTGTATAGAATGACTCATCGCAATGTGTGTTTGATTAGAAAAAGATAAAAGCAAGGGAACCTAGATATACCTTTAAAAGAAAATATGCATATGTAATAACCCTAGCTGCTCATAATTTAAGATATCCTGTCCTACTTCTGAAAAGGACCATGACGTTTTCTACGATGCATTTAAAAGAACACATTTTAAATAGTGCAAAACTTATTATTATTTTTTTGCATGAAAAATGGTGATGTTATCTTATTATACATGTAATTAACATGATCTTGCACTTGTTTTACCTCTTTTCAGACATGAAGGAATAGACTAAACTAAACTCAACTCCTCCTAACCAGCAGAAGGGTTAAAGGGCTACAAATTAAGTATGTTTCCTTAACTTCAGATGACACTTTCGTGCAGAAAACAAATCAAACATTTGACTTTTTTTGCTTTACCTTGGAACACGGACAAGTGAAATAATCTAAAAAACGTTAACAACCCAACTGTAGTTTGACTTTGCTTAAATGATTTAAAGGCTTGGGGACACGTACAAACCTTTTAAGCTTCCATATGGAAACAAATGATGTGGAAATGATCTGTATTCGCTCCGGTGACAGATATTTGGCATAATATAGGTGCAAGAAAATGAAGACCATCTGACAGTGGTGCACTTGCCATTATAGAGGACTTAGGCTGGGGAGACTTACATGGCCAGGCTAAGAAATAAAGCAATGAGGTTAACTGGCGATTCATTGGGTCCAATTGTGCACAAAACTCTGTATCTGGCCTCCCTCATTTCAAAATTGTGCCAAATCATATATTGTATTAATCATTTTTTCTAAAGTGGACCATTGCTGAGACATTCACTATTATTTGTGCTGCATTGTTTATACAAATGAATGCCAATTAACTACTTTGAACTCTTCTTCCACCCTTAACTGCTCTGAGCCTCAAATTAGCATACCAGGATGCAAGTTTGCTGCAAAAACAATGCTACATTTCTCAAGAATGATTTAATGTAAAGAAAAGGCTTTGTCGTTGTTGATTAGTTGTTCGGTCATGTCCGACTCTCTGTGACCCGGTGGACCGCAGCAAATTGCTCACAACTTTGTTGAAGTACACAAGCCCCTTCATCATGACAAGGTAGCAATCCAGAAGGGGGAAAGAAATGACTAGTAATAATTCTGTTTTAATCGTTTTTATGCTCTTCTGGATAAAACAAACTTCCTGTTGTGGTGATAGTGCTCTTTTAAAAAATACAATGGGTTCGGTTTTCATATTAAAAAAAACAATCAATGTACATTTTGGTCATAAAATAAGCTAATCTAGTGTATTACTGTAAATTTACCCTCTCTTACAGGTTACAGGAAGAATTGTGGCCATAAATATTTATTTCATAGCATCTGCTGCATAAGCAGAGTTCATCACTTTACTTATTTTGGACCTGTATCAAACATAATATTGAGAACTGCAAAGGGGTACAATTTACCCCCTCAATTTTGATATTTTGTTGGATTACAGACAGTAAGGGTTTCTTCATGCACCAGGATCTTTGGCAGTGCATATGTTTGGATTAGTGTAGTATGTGAGGAAATGAGAAAATAAAGATATAAATATAATTTCTAGGCCTTCAGTATGGCAGCAATTCTGAACTTGATGCCAAACTAACAAAGAAATACACTGCGACTAGCAGCAAAGCATGGGAGGGATATAAAGAATCCAGAGAATGAAGCAAGACACAAATAATGACAGGAGACAGATAAATAGCAAAGATGGGTACTGACACAAGACAACAGGGAAGAAATGAAAGGAAAGGCGGAAGGAGAGTGAGAAAGCCAAGGAGACCACGAGGCAGACATGGACAAGAGTGGGGTATTTAGTAAGACAATCAAACACAAAAAGAGAAAGAGGAATAAAAAGGATCAGGGAGATTATCAATGAAAAGAGAGATAGGAAGGGGGGGATAAACCACTATGGGGAAGAGACACTTCAACATGCAAATGACCTAGAGTGCAAGAGAGAGCCATGAGAAGAGGTAAGAGAGACAACAAAAGTTGATATGCTCCATCAACAATCCACACAAAAGTCAGACACCGCAATTTTAACCTCCCACAAAAAGATTCCAGAAAAAGACAATGGCAACTTAATTTGACTGCACCTCATAAACCACTTTACTTTACTAATCATCTCTGCCCACATGTGACCTGTTAGTCTCCAGTTGTTTAACTCATGCTTCAGACTACTACATTCTCTCTGCCTCCTCACACAAGTCCCATGTTTTATCTTCCTAAACCTCCAGACCCCGCTATCCATTCCCCACCCATAACCTCACATGAAACTACTTGACGCATGCTGAACACTGCTATTCATCTCAGAGAAACTAACTAAACACACTCCTTCTCCCTGCACCGATTCTCCTTCACTTCCCTATACACAATTGTGATGCCCAGGGGCCACCGGGATCTATTGGGGTTGATTCAACCAACCGGTGTCCTGGGAGGGCATGGGGTGCGAGGCACAAGGAGTCCCTTTCAGGGTAAACATTGCACCTCCAATTGACATATGGACTGTTATTTCCCTGTAAGCAGGATGGTCATAATTGTGGTACCACCTAGATGTATGGGTTAGGGTTGTCCTACTGGCATGTGTGGGTTTATAATAATTATTGTGGAATTAGTGGCATGTGTAACTAAAACTGTGTGATATGGTTGTTACCAGGGAAACTCAGAATGCATGGTCAGTGTCCCTATTGTGTGTGGTATCCTGGGATTCGTTTCCCCAGAGGAATACAATAAAGCCTATGGCCCACATCCTCGGGAAAGGGGTAGAGTTCTGAGGTATTTGGGTACAGGGCTCAGAAAAGCTACGGTCTAAGGGACAGCTGCGAGACTTCTAGGAGCCCAGGACATTTAGTTAAGTGTGGGGAAATGGAGATCAAATTAAATGTTGTTGTTTCCTTGTGAAATATGTTTGTTCCACTTTGGGAACTTGTCACATAGGCTTGCAATCTCTAAGTGCAGGTGTGCTTTCATCTCAGTGGAGGCTAGGATACATAGTCACATAGGCCACTAGACAAAGTGTCTCCTTCCTTAATTAGCCAGCTAGCCCCCCTGCCAAATGGAGCAAAGGAGTAATTACTGTCCCAGGCTCCAAGGTACCTGGGGGGTCGTTATTGAGGCTGTCAGGCCTTGATTGACAGGTAGGCCACATTGCTTTGAGAAGGTGGCTTGAGGATTGGCTAAAGGGAATGTTTCATAAGTGGTTTGACTTGATGGTGATGGGTGATGGATGTGGATAAATATGCTAATGATTTGTGATTAATAAAGAGTTCTCAGTGTGATTATATATATATATATATATATATATATATATATATATATATATATATATATATATATATATATATAATTACAGGTGTGTCATTATTGAGGGAAGGGATAATCCTTATCATTGGGATTAAGAAATCTACACTTGCCTAAAGAAGAGTTACAGCCGGTAACCCTGCTACTCTGACTAGTGATTCCCGTGCTACCTGTGGTCGTCCTGGTGGTACAATACCGGTCCGGTTCTGTTCCTGCTAACAGGGATAATAACAAGAACCATCACGTACTGCTGGGTAGGTCAGAACTAGGCTCGGGGCAAGCCCAACAGAAGTAGTGGTTGTGACAACGATCACTTGGATTAATGTCATACTCCCACAG